>OY856409.1:1141441748-1142091748 GCA_963693085.1 Alisma plantago-aquatica
GTCGAGAGGTATCACTTGTGTTTGACCAAGGCCCATGTCACAGGAGATTGGCCACCTTCATGATGTTCACCAGGCCTGATGGGTGAATGTGAGAGGCACACCCTATATGCATAAGGATGAGATCATCTCCGAATAATACATGTACCCTTAGAGACCTCAAGGAAGTGGCTAAGGATCATAATACCTGAGGTGTAAATATAAAAGATATAAAGAAGTCATGCAATAATGAAATCTTAAAAGGAGTTGGTTACAAACTCAAGAGTAAGGAAGGCTTTTCACTTCATGAAATACAAGAAAGTGGTGGAACTAAATTTAAGTATGGTTTAGTCATGTTGAGAATGATTCAACCTAAAATGTGAAATTTTGAGATAATGTGTGGATACACCATCTCATTATGAGGAAGAAAGATTGGGTAAACACATGTTATGCTTAAAATGGATAAATGAGAATGAATACCATAAGTCGGGGTTAATGACATGATCTAGGTTGGAGGTGTTACCTCAACCTTATGTGGGAGTAAATGAACAATAGGTTGGAAACCTACGTGAAAACGTAATCACCAATTGGAAAATGAGAACCCAATGGCTAATTAATAATGTTATGAAATGAATGGGGATGTGGAAAGAATCCATAATTGAATTCAGGTATCAAACTTAGTCATGATGTGAGAAATTTGCATAACAAGATATCTAAGTATGTTTTCTAACCATAAGTTTTGAACCAAAGATGAGTTATCATTTATGTACGCTTACTAGATTTGAACTTTGGGAACAAAATTCCTTTTAAGGAGGGTGAATGTTATAGCCTCAATTTTGGTAGAATTGAATTATATAAATAAATTCACGAATTGATAAGAAAATCCCTAAATTATATTTGATGTAATAATAGTAAAATTATTTTTGTGGCATGGTTCGACCCATGGCCCAAATGAGACCCATGAGATTATTTCCTTTCCAAATAGGTCCATGTGGAACAAATTAAAGAAATAAAAGGAATTAGCACATAAATAAAAGATGATGGTTTCATGAGATATTGGATAACCAATGTATGAGAAAATTGCCTCATACCATCTTCCTGGATGACTAGTTGAATTTTGAGGACAAAATTCCTATAAGAGGGAAAGGAAGGCCCCATGTGACTTCCTTTGCCCGCATGAGCTCAGAGCGTCAAGCGGTGCATAAGCTAAGCCGACAGATTGGAGCATATTCAATTCCTAAATTGAAGTAAGAAGAACTATTCGCTTGTGCCTCAACCTGCCACGAGAGGCGCTCACTCTGATCGAATTGGAAAAATAGACTCACCTTGTTGTTTCCCGCCCCTATGGCCTTGATCTTATCCTCCAATACAAGGCAATATGACCCAATCACTTTGGTATGGATGATGATGGTGAGTCTATGGAGGAGATGAGGGTCTTAGAAGGGAGAAAGAAGACCTTCCCTACTTCACCCACATCGGCTCAACTTGCGGCTAATAAGCACATCATGGGGCCTCTAACTTTGACCACCAAGGATGGTGGCAAGCATATGGATGAGTTCGACCAAGGTGGACAAGGCTCGTAGAGACATGAATCGTGGATTCTGAGGACCATAATTGGAAGTCAACTTTGTCATTTACTTGGCCATGGCTATGCATCGCGTGAAGAGGGGAGGAACAATTGAAGAAGATAATAGTCATGGAAAAGACATCTTTGCACCCAAATCCAACATAGCCAATAGAGGGCAAAACAGTCCTTTCTCTCTCCTTTGCACCTTATCCTGCATGGAGAATTGAGACAAACTATGAAATTACACCATTGGATGATATGACTAGTGTGGTTGTTAATGAATAAGGTAATTTCATTAGCGTGGTGGCCTTTGATTGGCCTAAATTATTTTATCTTCTGATAATTCTAGAAAATAAATGGTAGATTGGAATAGAGAAATATCATATATCAAATTCATTAGCAAAATAAGAGGACATAAATAAAATATAGTTGAGACCTATATATGCTTATTATACCAAAAGTAGGGTAGTAAATGATTATTAAGTGGATTAATACATGAAAACCCTAGTTTTGGGCATTAACATGTTGAATATGTTAAAACCCTTCTTTTATGCTATTATCTGATATTGTTGAGCATGATGAGGATCTAAGATGATTATGACCATAACAATGATAACTATAGTTGCTAATGTGAATAATTATGGTTATGAAAACATGGTCATATCTGCTATGTTGATTAATGAGCTTAATTGGATATAAGTGATCATATAAAGGGGATATGTTGGATATTGTGATTAGGGTTATGTGTGATATCTAATGTGGACTAAATAAAGTAATATGTAATGGAATTATAGTTTGTGCCCTTAATCCTAATCCAACTCCGAACGTGACCCCAAACCCTAGATTAGGACCCGAGTAGGGTTCAATCTGTTTAATGTGATGGTGACATTTTAGGATTTACATGTGTAGATTAATATGTTCATTGGTTGGTTATGTTGATTGGATTGATTGAATATACTTGAAGTATGATTCCATAATATGCATGGCTCACCATCGAGATACGTACTTACTCTTATGACTACCCGCATTAGTTTGTCGGTGTTTTCTGAGTGTTTCTCGAGGACTGAACAACTAAATTGTTGGATGTTTAGTTACATTATGTTCAATTATAATGCCACTATGAGTATAACATAAAGGAAGGATATTTGAATAAAATAACAATTCTTATTTGCAAGTATTTGATGGAATATATATTGTTAGTTTACTTGCACACTTTTTCATGCACCCCACGTACACAATATAACTTCTTATACTGATCCATGCTTTTGGTTTCATGACATTTTAGGTACACGCTAGATAATATGATATCAAGATGTGATGGACAAATGAAATTAATTGAAGACATTAAAGTTAAATTTTATGGAGGATTAGCTAGATGCTTCGTCTCATATGTACAATTCTGATGATGGAAAGTTATGTAAGTTCTAGAGGAACATCTAGTGAATAATATATTTGAATTAATGGAAATTATTTTCTTTTATTTATTATTTGCTAAATTTGGATCCTTGGGAAAAGTTTTGGTAATGGGTCTCATCTTTTTGGCCTTTCTTAATAGGGGTTTGCTGAAAATTGAGGTCGTTACAAGAGTACTCTGTAATAGTATTGATATAGATAATTCCACTTAGGAACTCAACAAATTATATGCAATAAATGCTCAAATATTTTTGATAATGTAAGATATTTTTGAATAAAATTCATTGTAAGCTTGTATTGATCTGATAAATTCTGTTTTAATTATATATATATATATATATATATATATATATATATATTTGTGCACGTTTGGACTTTTACTAAATTTACCCAAATCTGAGGTGCTTCTTGTATTTTGTCACGTGCATTATGTTTTCTTATATGTTATATTATCATTCTTGAGCTTGTTGATCCAAGGGACACTTTCTTGAACCTTGGTTTGGTGGTGATTCAGTTATATGGTGGATTAGGGTTTTACCCATTCATGGATGATGGAGTTGCTAAGTGTGGAACGAAGGAGACGGAAGGGTTTTCTGAGTGGGTGTGCCAACTGATGGTTCCCTTGCATGTATGGAGGCTAAAGGTTCACCCTGGATGTGGTGCAACTGATGGCTGAGGTGGGTGAAGGCTTTCAACTAATGGTGGGGCAGAATGTACCATTTTGCCCTTTTGTACTAGTATTTGATGGTCGATGGTCCTTTCATGGGTGGTAACCGATGGCTAACCTATGCTGGATGACCAATGGGCCTTCTAGGAATCAAGTACCGATGGTTACGAAGAAGGAAAATTGGTGGAGCTTAATCTTGCATGACCATGGAAACTCTTAGCCATGGACACATGGAGAGCTACAAGAACACGCCATGCTTCTTCTCTCCCTTATCATTAAGCTTTTTATACCTATCCTTTGGCACCTAAATGAAACCTTTATACCCTTATATTTACCCTTCCATCCAGTGCTTTGTCTTCCCCTGCTTGGTGGCTGAGGAGGTGCCAAAGGTAGAATAACATGGCGATCTACCTTGTGCAAGTGGTTAGGGCTCGGATTTGCCCTTCTTTTAGGGTTTGTGGGGCATCTTTGTTTGTTCCAACCTAAAATAGTAAGTTTATCCTTGCCTCTTTCCTTTATTTGATTTTTTATCCTTCATACTTTATTTGTGGATAGAACCATTGTTTCCTATGTTACTTCTTATAAGCCCAAACTGATGGTTTCTTGGGTCACATGAATTAAGGGTTAGACCTACACTCTAATCAATAGTTTTGAATAATGAACTTGACCAATTGTTTAGAATGAATGCTTCAAAATCCAATGGTTTTCATTAAATCATATAGTATTATATGTGAGTTCTAATAATTTGAATCTAATGGTTTTCCCTACGCGATCAACTTAATAAGCTTGTTAGTTGACAAATAGATGGTTTGCTGTAAATGTACAACTGATTGTGGGCTTTATCCCTGCAACTGATTGTACCCTTTATGTTATTAAACAAGGGATGTTTAGGGATAGATGGTGACTCTTTCTAGGAGATAATTCAAGGGATCTATAGGTGGGTTTTTCAAGGTGTTTACGTCGGTATGGTGTAACAGGTTCTCCCTTAGTGGAAGCTTGGAGTCATATACTATTGAATGTATGCATTTCACAGGATTGGTTGCGGTCATACCTTGGCAAGAGAACGATCTAGGCTATATCTCAGTGATGTGATTCAGTATATATGTATGACATAATTTGAGGATGGTTGCGGTCATACCTCAACAGGGTTGCAGTTGCGGTCGTAACTCGGTTACACTAGTGATGTGCCTTTATACCATGGCAGACTAGGCTGTTTTGTAGTTAGAATTTTCATGTCACTGCGGAGGACTTGGACTGACCAAGGGTGTATAGCTTGTTACACCTAATACTAATATAACCAAGTGATGATGATCGATCATGAATAGCCCCCTTGAATGATTAATAGAATCATGGAGTGCTCTCTTATTGTGGTTGAACCCTAGTATGCTATGACCTGATGGTTACACCTTGAGTTATGTATGGATTCATACTTGAGGATAGTATGGAATGTGATGGTGATGCTTCACCATTAGCATCTATGATCCAAATGGGATGCCATGAGTTAGGGTTTGGGTATGAGTGTTGATTAGTAACATCAATGTAACTTATCCTGTTGAACCTAACTACAATGTTAACAAATGATGGTAGTTAGTTATGCTACACTTCCTTGAATGGTTAATATAATGATATAATATCCTCCCTAATGTTTGATTGCAATACTAATGGGTTAAGTAGTGGTCATTATATCTTTTTGATTTATGCTTTCTTATGCTAAACTTATACACTATCAATGTAATGATGGCCAATCATATAGCTTCCTTATATGTTTATATAATTAAGGAATTCTCTTAATGCTAAGATAACCCTGCAATGTTATCATGTAAACATTATTTAAGTTATTTAATGCAATATCATGTTGAACCTGACGATCACATGTGTGGTGATGTTTGTTGAGCCTTGTTACAAGGCATCTAAAAGATAATGATGAACTTGCAGTGAATGATATGATGGTCTTAAGGACCTTTGGGCATGGTTGAGCCCTGATTGAGGTGTATTCCTATTATGTTGACTAAGGTTGTTACCATGTGATGTTGTCGTTAGAATTTATTTCCTTTGATAGTATGATGAAAAGTATAGTCTCGTAAATGGCATTGAATATTATCATGTGATGATGATGTGATGACAAGTATAGTCTCTTGATTGGTAGGTGATTAGTGCCTTGTGATGTTGAGATGAGAAATTATGTCTCACACATTTTATATCTTTTAAAGTTGTTATTCTTATATGCTTTCTAGAAGTGAATTAGGGTTTGTATGTCCACTTGTTTGATGCAGACTTAATTCACCCAATTGGCATAACTAATCAAGTGATACTCTAATCATGTAGTGTCCTATGTTGTAAAACCATTTTTAGTGTTAGAACTTGTTGGATGGTGAAATCACTACTACAGAAATAGCTTTTGGCGTCGGTTTTTTAACCCCCTTTGGCGACGGTTTTCAAGCGACGCCTATGTGGGTGCTGCTAAAGGTCAAACTCTTCGGCGTCGGTTTTACAACTGACGCATATATGATCTATCGGCTTCGGTTATATATAGTTGGCCGACGTCTATAGGGTTTGCGCCACAAAAAAGGGCACCACCTAGGACACTTTTGGCGTCGGTTAACAACTGAACACCCGACGCCATACTCCGAGATGACACAGTCGTGCTTCGCTGCATGGCCGTGTTTAGTACTATAGGCGTCAGTTTTATACTAATAAGTGACACCTTTTTCACCACGGTCGTGCTTTCCTGCACGGTTGGGTTGTTTGTCGCATTCGGCGTCGGTTTTTATCCAATAACCGACGTTGTAGGCCTTAGGCGTCGGTGTTCTATAAATAACCGACGCCTATACTTTAATTTTTTTTTTCTTATCAGTTTACAGGCCTGCTCTGGCTGGTCAGCAGGATGAGAACCTACAGTTCAGTTTCCTGAACTGCAGGTTTACGACATCCATTGATATCAGCCTACAAACAGGCCACAAACCTGCAAAATTAACAAATATTTTTTCACACAAGTAGATACATTCAGACATCAATTCAATTTCACATTCACACATGTAGAAACATTCAAATATATGTATAAATATTCAGAAATATTCATTTACAAAATATCATTCAGGATTGCTATCATCATCCCAATTATATCTTACAATCGCCACTGCTTGTATGGCTTTTGCCCATTCTTCTCTTACTTCATTTAATGCTTCCATCGTATATGGAGCATTTACATTTTTTAAGCGTTTACCTATAGTGTGGTCAGTTTTAAACACCTACAAAGAGAATGATGTATATATATAAGTAATAATATAAAAATAAGATTGATATATTTCATACTAACTAGTGAGACTATATATAATACCTCAGGTATGGTATTAATATCCAATGCGGCATGTCGAATAATCATCTGCATAATTCGCATCACATAGTATGCGCATGCCCAGCCGTTATCTTGTGTAGCACACTATAAATTGAAACATACAAAATATTAAAAAATACAACTAAGCACAGTTCACATAAATAATATATACATTGGAGTCGGGAACTTACTTTTACATTCTCCCAAATTATTGGCTGGTTCTTTCTCTTTGGGACATTTCCTCCAGCATTTTTGAATGCATCTAAACCCCTACATGTTAATGTAACACAGTAAATTGCATAATTAAATAGTATTGTAATAACATATGTTAACAGATATAAAAATGAAATATTTCTCACCAGAATAATGGCATTCTCAATATGTGTCCAATTTTAATGTTCAATGTACTTCCCGCATGATCTAGATAATAAACAGTGAACGTCCTGGGGACAATAACTAGTAACTCCCAATGACTAGTGCTATAGGTAAAAAAGTTAAAAATTAATAACTCAAAATGCACAATAAAAATGGAATTTTCTTAAGTCCAAATTATAAATAAAGTAAACTTACTTGACATTGAATGGAGCTATTATTATCGTCTTGTTTTGCTGACCGAAAATTTTAAAAGCATCTATACAGTATTGTTGAACACTATCAGGGTCTTTAGCTACCATACTAAACAATGATGGAATCAAAAATCCCACATGATCAAATGCAAATTGTTTGCATTGATCTTCGACTAAGTAGCTGCAAAACATGTATTACGTATGCATTAATATATAAGAAACCAGATCACCGGGTCTTACACAAGGTATATGGATGTATAAACAAGATCTCACCTTATCAATGTCTCTATCATTGATGTATTCATCCAATCATACATAAACAGCTCAATAATATCTTGTATAAATAAAGAACTATCGTATGATTGACCTGCATAATCTACTTCTAAAGAAACAACTATAGGGCAATGTATATTATGTGCCCGTAGCCAACATGCCATTCCCCTACAAGTAGGACCTAACAGGTATTTTAGGTCAGTTGGAACCCAACTTGGTAATGCAGGAAGTGGAGGTGGAGGCCTAGGTGCTCAGGGTGTCTTCTTTTTAACCTGTATATATAATTTCAGATCAGTTGACCTCATATATACACATTAAAAATCTAAAGTAATGTAAATTTATCTTACAATTTCAGTAGTGTAGACGACATCTACTTTGGGCCACAATATCACCCCGCCTTCTGCCTCACCAAGTGTATCAATATCTGGGTGGGCATATGGCAATGCAGCTTCCCTCCAATCGGGTAATACACACGTCGGGCTCACACGAACGTAGCCCTGCGGCATTGGAGTCCCATGAAATGTTGCCCCAGGGAGGGACGGGTAAGCTCGCACCTCTGCAACAACATAGTCTTGCATTCTTAAGCGGCATGGCTTCAATGCCTACAAATTTACGTAAAGAATGTTATACATATATACATATCATCTTGAAAAGACTAGCTACAATGTCATAAATAATACTTATAGGAGACGTGCTAGGCGATGGGTCTCTAGGATTACTCGCAGTCTGTGCATCAGGAGAAGAGTGGGTCGCCATAGGCTGATTGGAAGCCTGAGATGCCTACCACCACACTATTTCTTCCTTGACCTTCTCAGCAACTATATCATTGACCTTCTTAGCAACTATATCCTCGACTCTCTTATTCTCCTATACATGGATAAAAGAAACATTAGCTTCTTATTATTGAATTCCCTTTTGCAGTAACATTCTAAAAAAAGAATAGGTTACCTCTTCTTGTGAAAGTCCCACTTTGGGTTTGCGCTGGGATGACCCAAAGAATGCTTTGATGCCCACACCAGCGCCTGCACCCCTAACACGTCCAGGATGCTCTGGGTTACCCAGAGAAACTGTCAATTCATCCCTTGTGCCCTGAGGGATGAATGTGCCTTGTTTCCTCTACTCATGCAGCTCCCGCTAATCACCATCAACACACATGATTAGTTAACACCACAAATAATCAATATTCAAACGATTGCTCTAAGAGTTGTATTTTACCATTTTCGCAGTCGCCTCAGCAGTTACGGGCTTCTTTATTTCACCCTTCTTGTTTTGCCTCCCAGATATCCAGATATCATGGCGAGGCATGGGTGTGGTAGACTCCTGAGTAGCAGTAGACTCCTGAGTAGCCGCAGACTCTGCCTGTAGTCTTTGGCGAACGCTTGCATAGCCCTTTGGACCCATAGTGTGGTCATGCACATTCAGTGCACGCCTTGCTTTTTGCGCATCACTGAGGGCCTAGTTAGTATACACATTAATGATTTGGTTAGTAGCACTAAATGTTAATCTTGAATAGGTGAATACAACATATATTAATTAAATTGGGAGTGACGCCTAATACCTTGAATTCTTCAGATTTTCTTGAAGCAACAAAATTGTCCCAATCTTCTTTGTCCAAGAAGTCCCACTGCTCAAGGGCTGATTTCTTCTTCTTATCACCATCTTTTATGTATTCTCTGTTCAGATTTGTCCTATAGTTCCTAAGCATCTTTCCAGCGCATTGCATCACGCTTTTACGATGCAGCTTCTCATCCAATGCAAACAGATTCTGTAAAATAGAATTCTTATTAACTAGTATCCAAAAATAGAATTGCAAATAATATAATTTGTAATCTACAAAATAGAATTGCAAATAATAATAACTCACACATAAATCCTTCCATATCAAGTCTTTCTTCGCCTGAGGAACTTTATGCCAATTATCATACTTAACACCACAATGGCTTCGAGTGACACACCCAAGATAGTTTACAAAATTATTGCGGTTCACTCCAATTGCATTTCCTCCATTATCAAACTCAACAACCAATTTGGATCCACTGCCACTCAACGCTATTAACTTCTTCAACAGAGTGATGCCCCTTTTCTTGTTAAGTGTTTGGTGCTGCGCATCAAGTTGCTCCAGTGCTTCAGTGGGTACATGTGCATCATCAACCTAAAATTTGACAAAAATAAACACACTTAATTAGCACAATATAGAAATATGGGATATATGACATAACTAGAAGATAATGAATTTTATAGAAATACAGGATATGATTTTTAGAACTTACATTGGTATCCTCGCCATGCTCGTCATGGACATCATGCTCATCATGGACTTCATGCTCATCATGGACATCATGCTCATCATGGTCAGCCATCTGAAAATGTCATTAAAAAGGCAAACATTTAGCATTTGTATTAACTAGAAAAAGGCAAACATTTAGCATTTGTATTAACTAGAAAAAGGAAAACATTTAGCATTTGTATTAACTAGAAGATAATGAAAAATCAAATCTGAAAATGATATTGATATTAAAAAAGCAAACATTTAGCTTCAATAAAAAAATATAAACATACATGCCTCTAAAATTGTGATCTTTTATCAATAGAAAAATATAAACATACATGTCTAGGCCAACAAACACATGTGATGTCATTCTTATATATAATAAATGTGTACCACCTATCCCATCCTTGAACACCTAATCTCACTAGTAAGTGTATAATGTGTATTGGGTTTTCAAGAAAATTTCGGCAGCATTTCCCCGTTGTTCTCTAAGTACATATGTACTTAGAGAACAAATGGGGAAATGCTACTGAAATTTTCTCGAAAACCCAATACACATTATACACTTACATCCTAAGTGAGATTAGGTGTTCAAGAACAGTCCCAAACTGGGGACTATCCAAGATTTACTCCTAATGAGTAAATCTTGGACGGGTTTCTAGGCCAACAAACACATGTAATGTCATTCTTATATATAATAAATGTGTACCACCTATCCCATCCTTGAACACCTAATCTCACTAGTAAGTGTATAATGTGTATTGGATTTTCGAGAAAATTTTGGCAGCATTTCCCCGCTGTTCTCTAAGTACATATGTACTTAGAGAACAAACGGGGAAATGCTGCCAAAATTTTCTCGAAAACCCAATACACATTACACACTTACATCCTAAGTGAGATTAGGTGTTCAAGAACAGTCCCAAACCGGGGACTATCCAAGATTTACTCCTAATGAGTAAATCTTGGACGGGTTTCTAGGCCAACAAACACAATAATAGATATGTAAATTGTATCATTAAGAGCATGGTTTCATGTTAGGTCATCATAGGTCATAATAATCCACTAGAATGAGCAAAAAATGTCTCATGGTGTTAAAATAGCATAAGATTATTAGATCTAGAGTGTACAAGACATAATAGTGACTACTGATTTTGTGGGGTGATATCAATTCATAGGATTTATAGATTCAAATTTAACAAGTGTACAAGTTGCATCATTTTAATACTCTAAAGGTGACTATGTCATAGCACATAAAAGATGGCATTACAAGGAAAGTAAGCAAACTAGATCAATTAACACTCATCTCAAGGGAACATTAGTTAGTGAAGGGACCAGGAAAGAGTGCTTTTAATCACTAGGATCATACAAGTAGCAATGTTGAGTAAGTCTATGTGATTAAAGATCAAGTAGTGTAATAAAACAGGGTTTACCTCTATTTGGGCGAGACGGAGGGTAGGCGAGTAGGCAGGCAAGCAGGCAGGTGAGCAGGCGACAGGCAGGGAGACGGCGGGCAGAAGTAGATGATCGATTAATTCCTAAAACAATACATAAATAAATACAAATCAGTACATAAATAAACACAAATCAGTAAATAACTTAATTAAAAAAAAATACACAGCAGCATTGTGCCTTGGCGTAGCCCAAGCATCGCCCAGGTATCCCAGAGGCCTAACTAGGCTAGGCGCCTGGGTTTGGGACCCTAGGTGAACGCCTGGCCGCCTAAGCGCGCCTGGGTGCCGCCTGGGTAGGTCGGCAGGTACCTGGGCAAGCGAGCAGGGCGAGGTGAGGTCGACAGGTCGGTGGTGAGGTGAGGTCGAGCAAAGGACCGCCAGCGCAGGGCAGGCACGGCGAGCTCCAGGACCGCCGACCTAGGGAACGTAGGTAGCCACAGGGCACGACGACTAGGACTGGAGACGGCGGCGTAGAAGGAGCAGGGAGCGGCGGCGGCGCACAAGCAGCAGCAGCAGCGGGTGGGGGTTGTAGTCGGGCGGCAGCAGCACCAGGGAGAAATTCTAGCAATGAAATAGAAGAAAGGGGACAGTGGCCGTTTGAGGGTCTATTAAGTTGGTAAAAGGCGTTGGTTATAAAATACAACCGACACCTAAAGTCTTCAGCGTCGGTTCTACTTAAATAAGCGACGTCCTATTAGACAAATTTTGCCCTAAATAGTATGGCCGGAACCATTATCGACGTCGATTATCAACGGATAACCGACACCTAAGATGGAACTTTTCGCGCAATTTTTCATCTTATATAGGCGGCGGTTTTTTGGTAAAAAACCGACGCTTTATGTGCCAAATTTTTTTTTCTCAAAAATTGGATTTCGTGGGCGATTTTAGGCGTCGGTTGTTTGTTATGCAGCCGACACTGAATACAAAGCTGTACCCGTGTCTGGCTGGTCTTCAAATATAGACGTCGGATTTACTAAATAGCCAATGTGTAATGTTATAGGCGGCGGTTTTTTTAAATAACCGACGCCCAGAAAAGCGACATTGAATGCTGTTTCTGTAGTAGTGAATGAGTATTCCTAAGGGAAAATCAGAGTTCAAACTTTTGATTATGTGGGGGTGGAAAGTAGAGTGTGTATCCTTTTCATCTACAATTGTAGGTTATGGAGGATGGTTGCGGTCATGCCTCATATATATGTATATGTGATGTGACTGAGTATGTTGTGGTTGTAACTTAGGTGGTAGGGTATTGCTTTGGATACCCTGGTGACTACTTCCACAACCTGTACCAAGGGTGGATTAGGTGTTTGCATCTTGAATATATGTCATTGTAGTGGAAGCATTGACTAACATGTCATTGCCTTTTACTCATACTAGCCAAGGGGGAGAGATATTAGGATGCTAACTCTCCTAGATCTTGTACGGAACTGAATAGCCATTCACAAGGGTCGGTTGGACTTTGGGTAGTACAACTCAAACTCTACAGGGCATAATAGAATATGTAATGCAGCTGTGTAGAACATCTGTTTAGGGTTATAAACTACGCTTCACATTAGATGACAACTCTTGTTCGTTCTCTTTACATAGATGATGTTTAGTGCATTAAAAGATAGTAGATATGCTTATGTTGTGAATATTCTCACGTTGTGGATGTGTACATACATTAGCCATGCTTATGTTAATAGATATATTACTACTTCTAGTTATGATTATGATGCTAACTATCACATGTTGTTAGCTATGCTTATATTGCTAGATATTCCTCTGTAATTAGAGATGCCTATATTGCAAAACATGCTTATGCAGATAGTTGTGCTTATGTTGTTAGATCTAAATATGATGTAGATATGTTCAAACTATTAGACATGTTAATACTATTAGCTAAGCTTATGTTACCAAACTTAATCATCACGATAAAGATGACATGTTACTAGACTTGATTATGTTGTTATCCATGCTCATGATACTGAACTACTTATACTATTAACAAGGTATATGATAATAAGCCAGGATAATGATGATAATTACTATCTTATCCTTTATACATTTTGTTAATAAACATTGCTTCTAAGCTTGCCTATTATACTTGTTTAATTTGTCTAAACGGTTTGATTACTTAACTTGTTGTAATCAATAAGTGGTGTTGAGAGTTATATCTCTTGCTGGGACATGGGTTTCACCCGTGGGTCACCACATCATTTTAGGTAATAAAAAAAATAATATTAGACCTATGGAAGTGAGGAAAAGTTGTGATGATGGACCTAAAAGAAAGTTGTTTTGATGTCTAGTGTGTCCTAGAGTCGTCGATGTACTCTCAAGTCCGGGAAGTGAAGTTTGTATATGATGTTTTAACCAATTGGAGGTTTTATTAGAATGTTGATGCTTGTCTATGTGGCATATATGAATAATGTTCTCATATATATATATATATATATATATATATATATATATATTATATATATATATATATATATATAGAGAGAGAGAGAGAGAGAGTCTGGCTAGAATACACTCGAGTGTACAGATCACATGAATATACTCAAGTGTGTATGCATATCAAGACTATTTTTTGCAAAATGTAAACCATTGATCTTCACCGTCATACTATAACTAGGCTACATACAAATTTTGAGCCCATTTGGATGAGTGTAACTCACTCATCCAAGGGCAATAAAATGGACGCGCAAAATTAATTTGAAATGTATAATTTTTGTGGTCTTCATAACATGAGCTATACATATTCAAATGTGCTCAAATTTTGTGTATGAGTTGTTCATGAGATGTTTAAGAAGATCAATGGATTAGTTTTTAAAAAAAATATTGCATCATGAAAAACTATTTGAGTGTATTCCGCTCCAGATACACTCGAGTGTATTCTCGCCTGACTCTCTCTCTCTCTCTCTCTCTCTCTCTATATATATATATATATATATATATATATATATATCTTTATATATGCACACACACATATATATATACACACACAAATATATATATATATATATATATATATATATATATATGTATATATATATATATATAGAGAGAGAGAGAGTCAGGCTAGAATACACTCGAGTGTATTCGGAGCAGAATACTCAAGTAGTTTTTCATGATGCAATGTTTTTTTTTCAAAAATCTAATCCATTGATCTTCTTAAAAATCTTGTGAATAGCTCATATGCAAAATTTGAGCACATTTGGACATTTATAGGTCATGTTATAAAGACCGCAAAAATTATGCATTTCAAATTAGTTTCACGCGTCAATTTCGTTGCCCTTGGATGAGTGACTTACACTCATCTAAATGGGCTCAAAATTTGTATGTAGCCTAGTTATAGTATGACAGTGAAGATCAATGGTTTGTATTTTGTAAAAAATAGTCTTGATATGTAAACACACTTGAGTGTATTCATGCGATCTGTACACTCGAGTGTATTCTAGCCCGACTCTCTCTCTCTCTCTCTCTATATATATATATATATATATATATATATATATATATATATATATATATATATATATATATATATATATATATATATGTCTGTGTGTGTGTGTGTTTGTGGCTGAGGCTAGGAAACAAATTGTATCAACTTCTTGGCATAGTATGAATACAAGCAAGATGGGCTTCAATGCAAATGTTTTCTAACAATGTCATGATGTTGAAATTAGTTTTAATTTACCCTATTTTCTGGGTATATGTTTAATTAGTGATTGATCATGTTTTGTGTTTTGGGTAAACTCATTTAGTGTGATAGGATCTTACACCCTTGGAGCCACCATATCTATCCTATTTTCCGCCTTCGTCTATACCTCCTTCAATCTACGCCAATGTGATCTACTCCACTATCATTCTGCACTATCGTTGTTGATCTACCCACCTTTATCATCCATGCTTTTATTTAGATCTAATTGTAAATCTTGAATAAAGGTCTCTCGTTTCTACCGATATTAAGGGCATATCCTCCCTATATTGTTATTGCAGAGATTGGGAAGGAAAACTCCATCTTTTACTATTCAATTTGGGACTTTTCTGCTATTTTTTGTAGCTAACATAGTGTTTTGTTGCTCGACACAACATTTTGGAAGAATTCTATTTTTTTCACCCATACGGGTTCATAAAATGTTTCAGACGATACAATGTGTCTCCTTATAGACACAATGTCTCATCTATGTTCTATTTTCATTTGCACCTTGAGTTCTGTCAAGTAATACTACGTGTTTCTTAATGACACAACGTGTCGCCTACTACTGCTGATTAGTACCATTGTCTTACTAATGCTACAACTTGGTGTGCTTCACCATCTATAATGATTCTATTACATGGCTGAAGTTTCTATACATGGGGAATCCCTTCTTTTTCTTTACCAACAACAATTATCTTTCTTTTTAGTACTTCTATCTATTTTTTGTTCTTAAATCCCCCACCCTTTCCAGTCATACATACCTTTTTACCTACCTCCTCAATACTTGTGCTACTCCCATATACATATTGTACCCACTATTATTTTTTTGGCCTAATGTAATATCCATTTATTTTTTATCTAGATATATGTAATCATGTCATATTGCACCTTGACTGGAGTTGTCAGTTACTCACATCACATACTTTGCCTACACAGCCCTTGCCTCTACCATTGTTTTTTACTTTCCACCCCAAACACTATCTTGAATATTTTCATGGTTTTTGTGAGGGGTAGAATAGAGTATGATGAGTAAAGGGAAGAGTTGAGATGGAACAGAGATGAAGAGAAGAGAAGAAGATTTTAGTTTTTCTTCTATATGGATCTTCATGCCACTTTTACTACTGATATATGGATATTCATGCTACTTTTACTACTTCTATGAAGTGTTATTTTGCTACTATATGGATTTGTTTACTGATTGAGAAGCTTATTCATCTCATCGACTATTGTTATGAATTTATCTACTTCACTTGTGCTACCTATTGCTAATTTTCCATCCAGTGCCATCATTCTTGTTAATTATGCTATAATTAACATATTTTACTTGTTGTTAGTGCATTTATATTATATGATGTATGTGCTCTTTTTGTAGATTGACCCTTTCTACATGCCTTGTTCATCTCTAGTACTACTATTGTTGTGACCCAACACTCTCTGGGGACTGCGACCGAACACTTTCTGGACTGTGACATTTGCCACTAGGATAGAAGTATATGATGAGATGATGATGGTACTTTTGGTGACTTGGGATGATGATGATACTACATGCGATCATGGAGCTACATTCTTTTCTGCTACTATTATTCATCTTGGAGTCTTTTTTTTTACTTCTTTCTACTTTGGACACTAGTATTTTATCCATCTATGCCATCTATTTTCTGCTATTGTGTTCCAGCGCTCTCTGGCTTGGTCATGCCTTGAGCATGTTGACTCCTTTCTTGTCCATGCCTTGCATGTAGGGACCCTGACCCACATTTTGGGATAACCCTATTTGTTTTTCTTAATGATGTTTCTTAGCACCTTGCTCTAATCATATGAGATGTAATTAGGGTATGATAGAAGCTTGAGTTTCTTGTTTTGAGCATGCTTGGTTGTTTCTTGTGTTTTGTGGTGAGGTTTTGATGCAAATCATAATTTACCCAGGATTAGGGTTGATATGCAAGTTTTTCACCTCTAGTGTGTTCCTTATCTCTCTTAGCATCACCTAGAATAGAGAGAGAGAGAGAGATGAGCACCTTGTTTGGACCTTGGTTGTATGGTGACACCCTTGGTGATGTTTTGGACATATGTTTGAGGTGTGCTTTGCTCCTAGAAGTGTTGTCTCAGGCTTGAGAGCCTTGGAAAGGCTTTGTATCAGTTTGTAGGTGTTTTCAGCCACACACCCTATCGGCTTGTGAGAGAGTAGATATGTGGTATTGGGCAAGAGCATGATGGGTGACCCAGTGGGTGAGACATAGATCTTATCACCTTGTTTGCATGGTGTTGTGCATGTGGCTGTTTCTCGTGGACAAGTGGCAACTAAATCCCTAAGATGGTGACACCTCTTCCATGATCCCTCTGTCATCCCTCTTGTATATATAACTATTTCTCTCCATGCAAGAGAATCCTTTTGGTCATCTTTGCTTTCCTCTTCCTTAGTGGACGACCTTGAGCTAGAAGATCTCTCTTGGATCTTGGTGGATGAGTCCCAAGCTTGTGGTGTTCCCTTCATATTCTACCTTGGAAAGCCATGGTTCCTAGCTCTCCTTCTCACCTTCTTTCTTCTTCTTGGCCATGGATCTTGGTTGTCTTCCTTTCAGCCCAAACCTTCCTAACCTTGGTTCCATCTTCTTTCTTGGGAGGTGTTATAGCTACCAAGTTTGGAAGATCTTCTTCTACCTTGAGCTCGTGAAGCTTGGAGCTTGACCTTGGAGCTTGGTGGTGATCATTTAGGTATATTATATAACTCTAAACCCTCTTTGTTATTATCACTCCTTACATGATGTCTTGTTCTTCATCTTTAGTTTGTTATCTCTTGCATGCTAGTAGTCCTTCTTGGTAGTTTTCAGTTCTATTTGGAATAAAAATTCTTGCTTAGTTGTTACTTGTGTGTTACACCTTCTAGCCTTGCTTTGGATGAGTAACCTTAGGTTGAAGATGACCAGGCCGATATGTTGGAAGGTGGTTGTCATGACCTATGATGCCATAGAGTGTCACACCTTTTGACAGGTCATCACAACCTTGGTGGAGTGTAATTTGACACGTTCTGGGTGATTCTTAGATCGTCATGCCTTATGAAGTGTAGGTCGATATGAGTCAAGAGGGTTAGCTCACCTAATAGTTGTTGGAATGATAGGATTGATAGGTTTTGTTGTTGGTTGGCTATCACGACCTATGTTGCACAAGCCGTAATCCTTTGTTGTGGGTAGTCATGAATTGGAGATAACGAGGCTGACATGTGTTAGGAGGTCAGGTCGTTATGGTGATGGATGCATTTCTTGGAGGGCGTTAGCCTTCATGACTCTAGACATCCCACATTGAGAGGTGTTGATGCCCGATATACATAGCTCGTGACACCCAACCAATGTTAACCCTAGCCGCGCGTCACAACTTGTGACACCCGATATGCTAACGCCTACTATGCCTTGGATGATGTTGCTTGATATCCCTATTACCCGTCACACCCTCAACATGTGGAGGCTGATACACTTCTTGAGAGGGTGAAAATCGATACTCTAAGTGCCCTAAACCGATACACCTCCTGAGAAGGTTTCTTGACACCATGTGTTCTCATCTAATACTTCATAAATAGATACACATATCTTGATAAGGTTGCCCGACACACTTAGGATTAACCCGATATTCTATGTTATAACCACAATCGATATCTTTTGATGGTATTTATGATACACCATGTTGATGCTAGGGTCTCATGATAAGATGTGATACCCTATGGGGTGGTCTTATGTATGATAACAAGAGCTTTGTTTCTATGTCTCATAATATACCTTATGATGATGATGGAAGTAATGATCTAAGTTTGGTTGCTGATCCAACCTTGAAAACCCTAATCAGGTAAAGAGAAATCCTAATTCCAATGATGTAAAATGTATGGCATGGATCTCATATGATGATAGTGTTTATGATGTCTTGTCTTTCTGTTACAAGTTTCTAACCATGTAGGTAACACCAGTTGATGTACATAGCCAAGTATGATCTATGATGGTTATGTCTGTTTGAATGGGCCTTGTGAGGCATAACATGTTGTTGACCTCCTTGAAATAGGAATAAATGGTCTTATGACCTAATAATGGTTTATTGCCTTGCATGAGATGATTTCCTCAGTGATGAGAGGAGGGTTTATAGCCCCAAGATATGTAGTCCTTGTGATGGACACATGTTGAAATACAGGCATGAAGTGATGATGTGGTGAGATCACACCTTATATGTTTCAGTATATTCTGGTGATGTATTATGCCCTTGTTTATATAGAACTAATTTTGAGTTTATACGATGTATCTTGATTGAATCTAAGAGATACTTAAATAACCTAATTCATCAATTTGAACTTAATCGTGTAGCTTTCCCTATGCCATAGATCCATTTAGTGTCATTACTTGCTAAATGGTGAAATGAGTTTACCTCAGAGTGCATATTTTTTTAATATGTGGAGTACACGTCGAGTAATTCCTTGTATACTCAACAATAGGATGGTGTGAGATGACCACACATGAGTCAATCTTGATGTGGTATGGATGGCCATGCATGAGCCACACCTTTTTGTTAGAATGTCCATGCGTGAGTCTGTTCCTCTAACGCAGTACCTATACCAAGGTGGGCTAGTTATGATTATATATGTGGATGGTCATGCGTGAACCAATCCCTGAGTTTGCCTATATGTCATTATTGCAGTTGAATAATATGTCTCTATAAGTGTTTACTCATGTACTGACCATGAGGTGGTGGGTTAGTGGATTCTGACTCTTCCATTAGACCTCATATGGCACCAATTTTGACTTATGAAGTGATCGGTGGGATTTGGGTGGTAAGACTCAAATCCTCGAGGCATAATAAAATACATAATCAGTCGTGTAGTAAAATCATATAGGATCATGATACAGAAACATTGGATGAGGCCTTTCTTGATCTTTATACAATGTGGTTGGTAGTAAATATACAGGTTCTTCATATTCCTTTTAAATTGCTAAGATGTTTCATAATTCAAAAAAAAATTGCTCTTCCTGTTAATAATGAATACTTTGCTTCACATAAATGTAATTATACTATTGCTTAGTTTATCTTATCCATGATAATAATAGAGTTTGTGGTGAGTTATATCTCCCACTGAGATTTGGAATATGACCCAGTTGGTTTCCCACACCATTTTTAGGTGGACGAGCACAAAGAGGTAGAGATCGTGCAGTGGAGGTTGAGCAGTAGTAAGAGGAGCAGTAACTGACGAGGTTGGCAGTGTTCCTAGATGTCTTTTGTTGATAGATTCCTAGAGTCATCCTTGTACACTCGATTCTTTGAGAATGTTTTGTGGACGTGCTTCCTTTATGTTGTTGGCTTGTGTGCCCTTTTATATACAAGTATAATGGATACATGTATATATGTTCTGCAATAGGTTACCTGGTAACAGGATGGTGGCACACCTAGTAAGTGTTTTGAGGCATGAAAGCACATGTATGTAAATGTTCTTACTGTTTGGCAGTTTTATGAAAACGGTTTTAATTTTTAGTACTTTTGGTAATATGCTTTTTAATCTCTCTTCCGCAGTTTTGTTTAGAGAAATATCGTTTTGTGTGGCGCGGGGCCTCATAGTAAAGGTTGGTATCAGAGCTTTAGGTTTGCTGAGTCTATAGGGACCTAGGACTAGGGTTTGTTCATGTTCTAGTATCCTCCAATATGTCTTATAGTCACTTCTTCTTATGCATAACAAGAAGAGAAATCTTAAAGATGTCTGTAGAACACGAAAAACATGTTACCGAGAGCAGAGTTGCTACACTAGGTGGTTGTGCAAGGAACCAGGCATGAGAAGATCGGGTGCCTAAAGTCCCCCAGTTTGGCCCAGTCATGGTTGAAAACCCTACCTTTTAATCCCTTTTTGGGTAGTTTATGGCTACTATGATGCATATGGTAGACAGGATACATGCACCTCAACCTAGGGCATTGGTCCCCAATGTGGAATCATCAGGCACTAGGAAGACTTTTGAGCAAATTCACCATGTTGGAGCTGTGGAGTATGCTGGGACGGCTGATCCGGTGGATGCAGATCTATGGATGATTGAGCTTGAGAAAGCCTTCAAGAAACTGAGTACCCCTTAGGAGGAGAAGGTGAAGCATGCAATGTACCTCTTAAGGGGGAGCACTGGCCATTGGTGGGCCATAGAGGAAGAGAAGAGACCCAGTGTTGTGATCGGTTGGGAGGAGTTCTGACGTGAATTCATTAGTCAGTACTTTCCTCGAACATATCTTGATGAGAAGATCAGTCAGTTTGAGAGGGCTCAATAGGGATCCATGACGATCAACGAGTATGAAGTAAGGTTTATGGAGTTGTTGAGGTTCTGTCCTCACATGGTTGCCACAGAGGATGAGCAGATTTGTGGTTTTGAGAAGGGGTTGAATGTTGAGTTGTCTACCCCAACTATTGTCTTGGAGAATCGAGAGAGGTTTGTTGTGTTTGTGGAGTCTATTCAGAGAATAGAATTGTCTATGATGGAGAAGAGAGAGGCAAGTATCAAGAAGATGTCTACACAGTCTCAGGGGTAGTCGTCAGGAGGCTTTAAGAAGCTGAGGTTTTCTGCACCACCAACACCATAGAGGTTTAGTGCTTCGACATAGTGGTCATCGAGTAAGGGAAGAGGTCGTAGTTTTTCGCCTATAGGAGCCCTGAGTGTTGCATCATAATCTATGATGGGACCACCTAGGCCTTGTTATGAGAGCATGACGTGTTATAAATATAGACAAGTTGGCCATACCAAACCATTTTATCCAGTAAGAGAAGAGGAAGTGACCCAGCAACTGAGGCAGAGCCAGCAGGGCTCGCATCAATAGAAGAACAACAATGTTAGGGGATGAAGATGTGGCCAAGTGTGATAGGTTGGATCATCTTCTTAGGGAAGTAGAGGACTGGGGTGATAATAGGCAACAACTAGATTCTACACTATGAGTCATACAAAGGCGGTGGTCAACCTATGAGTGATGATAGGTCAGATGGAGTTATTTCATTCTGATTTGTCTTCTTCTTGCTTTGTATCTGTTTTGGTTGACCCAAGTGCAACACACTCTTTTATCACACGTGAAGTGCTTAGTAGTTGTCTTTTTCCTGTTAGTCATAAGAAGAATAGCTTGTTGTTAAAAACCTCATTGGTTAGTTCTAGAGTGTTGAAGAATGTGTGTCCTTCCTGTGTTCTTTAATTTTTAGGACACATCATTCAAGTGGACCTCATACCACTTTATATGCATGGATTCGATGTGATCCTTGGAATGGATACCTTGAAGAAGTACATAGTGGTCTTGGATTGTAATTCCAAGCAAGCAATGTTTTTGGATTATGGTGAAAGGTGGATCTTCCAAGGAGATTGGAAGATTCTTCCAACGTGACTAGTATCGGCCATGGTAGCAAGGAAGCTTCTGAGACAAGATTGTAGCGCATTTTTAGCAAACATGCTGGATATTAAGGAAAGGAGTCCTGGTATTCATGTGGTGTTGGTTGTTAGAGAGTTCAAGGAAGTGTTCCCTGAGGAGTTTCCAGGTGTTCCCCCGCCAAGAGAGATTGATTTTGAGATCAATTTGGTTCCCGACACACAATCGATAGCTCATACACCATACATGATGGCTCCAAAAGAGATGGTAGAGTTGAAGAGACAGTTGCAAGGACTGCTTGACAAAGGTTTCATTAGATCGAGTATGTCATTGTGGGGTGATCTAGTGTTGTTCGTGAAGAAGAAGGATGGGTCTAAGAGGTTGTGGATAAACTACAAATAGCTGAACAAGGTGATGATAAGTAATAAGTATCCCTTGCCAAGGATAGATGACCTATTTGATCAGTTGTGTGGCGTGACTGTGTTCTCAAAGATATATTTGAGGTCAGTATATTACCAGTTGAGGATTAAGAACGATGCCATACCTAAGTCAGCCTTTAGGATGGGGTATGGTCACTACATGTTTGTGGTTATGCCATTTGGGTTGACCAATGCACGAGAAATGTTCATGGATTTTATGAACATAGTATTTCGACCATTTCTTGATCAATTTGTGGTGGTCTTTATAGATGACATCTTGATATACAATCATGGTAGTCAATAGCATGAGCAGCATCTTCGTCAGGCGTTGACTGTGTTGAGACAACACCAGCTTTATGCTAAGTTTAGCAAGTGTGAGTTCTAGTTTAAGAAGGTAGCTATCTTGGGTTATGTTATATTTGTCAAGGGAGTGGGTGTGGATCCTAAGAAAGTGGAGTCTGTGATAGAATGAGAACAGCCTAAGGCGCTGATAGAAGTGCATAGTTTTCGAGGTTTAGTAGGCTATTACAGGAGGTTCATCAAGAACTTTAGAGCTATCTCCTTACCCCTAATTCAGTTAATCAGGAAGGATATGTTGTTCATCTGGGATGACAGATGTAAACATGCTTTTAAAACGTTTAAGGAGAAATTGACGAGTGCACTGGTTTTGGTCTTGCTTGAGCAAGGAAAAGCATACATCATCCTTTGTGACGCATCCAAGAATGGTTTAGGATGTGTGTTGATGTAGGACAAGAAAGTGGTTTGTTTTGCTTCCTAAAAGCTTAAGAAGCACGAGGAAAATTACCTGACCCACGATCTGGAGTTAGTAGTAGACCATGCTTTGAAGATTTAGAGACACTACCTATATGGGGAGAAGTGTTAGATCTTCACAGATCATAAGAACTTAAAGTACATCTTTTCACAATAGGAGTTGAATATGAGGCAACATCGTTGGATGGAGTTGATCAAATACTATGACTGCACGATTGATTATCATCCATGGAAGGCAAATGTCATAGAAGATGCATTGAGTAGGAAGTCTTCATCTTCACCTATGGGTAAAACCCAGTTGGGTTCTTTGATGTGCCACAAGAGAGACATGTTGGTCTCCTTGTGTCAGATGAATATTATGTCAGAAGTTTCCTAGTTAACTGGTTTGTTGGCAATCTATAGGTGAAGCCTATTCTAAGACAATAGATAAGAGAGGCGTAATAGATGGATACAGTGATATAATAGAGTAGATTAGGCTTTTTCAGCAAGAACCATGATGACTTCCACGAGTTAGATGATGGGACACTTTGTTGCCATAATAGGATAGTGGTTCCTGATGCTAATGACCTAAGGAGGATGGTTCTGGAGGAGGCTCATTCTTCCATGTATGTGATGCATCCAGGTAGAACCAAGATGTATCATAATCTGAAGGATATGTATTGGTAGCCATGCTTGAAGAAGGATGTGGCTGAGTTCATTACAAAGTGTGTTGTATGTCAGCAAGTTAAAGATGAGCATCAGAAGCCTGTAGGAACATTGCAACCATTACCTTTACCTCAGTGGAAATGGGATCATATGACTATGGACTTTGTGATTAGTCTTCCTAGGACAGCTAAAGCTTATGATTCCATTTGGGTGATCGTTGACAGGTTGACCAATTCAATGCATTTCCTTCCCATGAAGACAAGGTTCACAACAGAGAAGCTTGCTCAAGTCTATGTGGATGAGATAGTGTGTTTGCATAGTGTTCTAGCTACTATCATGTCTGATAGAGGTCCTCAGTTCACGAGTCACTATTGAAAATGACTGCACATAGCTTCGGGTACGCAGTTAAAATTCAGCACTGCCTTTTACCCCCAGACATATGGTCAATCAGAAAGAACCATTCAAACCTTTGAGGATTTGTTGAGGGCATGTGTTCTTCGGTTTTTAGGAAGTTGGTATGCACACCTCAGTTTGATAGAGTTCACCTACAACAACAACTATCAAGGTAGCATCGGCATGGAACCATATGAGGCGTTGTATGGGAGACATTGCAGATCTCCATTGTGTTGGTACGAGACATGTGAATATCAACTTCTTGGTCTTGAGCTTATGCAGCAGATGACAGAGAAGCTCAAAGTAATCCAACAATAGTTGAAAGTAGCATAGGATAGATAGAAGTCATATGCAGACATTCGTTGTAGACCCTTGGAGTTCCAAATGGGAGAGTATATTTGAAAGTCTCTCCTTGGAAAGGTGTTTTGAGGTTTGGAAAGAAGGGTAAGTTGTATCCTAGGTTTATGGGACCTTACCCAATTGTGGCTCACATTGGGAAGGTGGCCTACATGTTGGTGTTTCCCCCTGAGTTGCATAGGTTGCATCCAGTGTTTCATGTGAGTATGCTGAGGAAGTGCCATCCGGATATAGAGTTAGTGTTACAGCCTGTGGAGGTGGAGCTTGATGAGGATATGACTTATGTAGAAGGTTTGATGTTGATCCTTGATCAGAGAGTGAAGAAGTTGAAGAGGAAGCACCTTGTGCTTGTGAAGGTTCTTTGGCATCATCTTGGTGTTGAGGAAGACACATGGGATCTTGAGGAAGAGATGAGGAGGAAGTATCCCTCCTTTTCTCCTAGGATTTCGGGGGTGAAATCCATCTTAGGTGTTTATGGCTTGTAGAGACCCTGACCCACATTTTGGGATAACCCTATTTGTTTTGCTTAAGCATGTTGCTTATCACCTTGCTCTAACCATCTAATATGTAATTAGGGCATGTTCGAAGCTTGAGTTGCTTATTTTGAGCTTGCTTGTTTGTTGCTTGTGTTTTGTGGTGAGGTTTTGGTGCAAATTGCAATTTACCAAGGATAAGGATTGATATGAAAGTTTTCCACCTCTAGTGTGTTCCTTCTCTCTATTGACATCATGTAGAGGAGAGAGAAAGATGGACACCTTGTTTGGACCTTGGTTGCATGGTGACACCCTTAGTGATGTTTTAGACACATGTTTGAGGTGTGTCTTGCACCTAGAAGTGTTGTATCGGGATTGAGAGCCTTAGAAAGGCTTTGTATCTATTTTTGGGTGTTTTGAGTCACACCCTATCAGTTTGTGGTGTCTAGGGTTTCACCCGTATAATTTTGTGAGAAGCTAGATATTTGTTATCGGGCAAGACCATGATGGGTGACCTAGTGGGTGAGACATAGATCTTATAACCTGGTTGGCATGGTGTTGTGCATGTGGCTCTTTCTCATAGACAAGTGGCACCTAAACCCTTAAGGTGATAACACCTCTTCCATGATCCCTCTCTCATCCCTCTAGTATATATACCCCTTTATCTCCTTGGAAGAGAATCCTTTTGGCCATCTTTGCTTTCCTCTTCCTTGGTGAACGACCTTGAGCTAGAAGATCTCTCTTGGAGCTTGGTGGACGAGTCCCAAGCTTGTAGTGTTCCCTTCATCTTCTACCATGGTAAGCCATGGTTCCTAGCTCTCCTTCTCTCCTTCTTTCTTCTTCTTAGTCGTGGATCTTGGTTATCTCCCTTTGATCCTGAACCCTCCTAACCTTGGTTCCATCTTCTTTCTTGGGAGGTGTTGTGGCAACAAAGTTTGGAAGATCTTCTGTTACCTTGAGCTCGTGAAGCTTAGAGCTTGACCTTGGAGCTTGGTGGTGATCCTTGAGGCAAGTTATATAACTCTAAACCCTCTTTGTCATTAGCACTATTTACATGATGTCTTATTCTTCATCTTTGGTTCGTTAACTCTTTCATGCTAGTAGTCCTTCTTTGTAGTTTTGAGTTCTATTTGGAAGAAAGAGTCTTTCTTAGTTACTGCTCATACATTAAACCTTCTAGCCTTGCGATGGATGAGTAACCTTAGGTTGAAGACAACTAGGCCAAAATGATGGAAGGTGGTCTTCACGACCTGTGATGCCATAGACTGTCACACCTTGCGACAAGTCGTCAGGACCATGGTGGAGTGTAACTCGACACGTTCTGGGTGATTCTTAGATCATCATGCCTTGTGAAGTGTAGGTCAATATGATTTGAGAGGGTTATCTTGCCTAGTAGTTCTTCGAATGATATGATAGATAGGTTTTGTTGTTGGTTAGCTGTCATGACCTATGTTGCACAGGTTGTATTCCTTTGTGGCAGGTAGTCGTGATTTGGACATAACAAGGCCAACATGTGTTAGGAGGTTGGGTCGTTATGGCGATGGATGTACATGTTGCTTGGAGGGTATTATCCATTAGGACTCTATCCGTCATGCATTGTGAGGTGTTGATGCCCGACATATACAACTCGTGATGCCCAACCAATGTTAACCCTAGTCGCCCATCACAACCTTTGACGCCCAGTATGCTAACGCTTGTTATGCCTTGGATGACATTGCCCGATATTTCTATTACCCGTCACACCCTCAACATGTGGAGGCCGATACACTTCTTGAGAGGGTGTAAATTGATACTCTAAGTTAGACCTGTCAAACGGGTGGGTGGGTTGGGTTTGGGTTGGGTTGTTGCGGGTTTGGGTCTCGCGGGTGCGGGTCAAAAAGACCCAATGTTAAACGGGTGGGGAAGTAGCACACCCAAACCCGACCCAGCGGGTTGCGGGTTGCCCGCGGGTACCCATATAATATGTGCACATTGAAAAGATATTGCTTGTTTCTGCACTACGACAAAGACTAGAATGATTCATTAATAATTTTCAGTGTAAACATAATAAAATGAGGACAAGCTTCTACTACTTTTTGTGTCCAACACAATGTAATATCTATTATGATGTTTTGAAATAAAATGTAAGAGACAAAATGAAAAATAACCATTTCTGCAATGCACAATAAAAATAAATAAATGATATAGATGTTACAAATAACATAACATATTACCATAACAACACTATATTTTGTCATCTTATGCTAAAAGTTCTTGATATTTCATGTTCTTATGATTGTCCAATACATAAAGTGAACATAAAGAGAACATAATTGTTATAATTGAATATAAAACATGCATTATACTATATATTCATTGGCATAAAAATAATATGGAGGTTAATCAATTTGTTTCCACTAGTGTAAACAATTAACAAAGGATATCAATAAAGAAATTTAGACTTTAACTCTTTATATTGTATACATTACACGTCATCAATTTAGTTGATTGATAAATGTACAGGTGTTGCATGTCTTAAGAGTCATATAGATAATATATTTATATTAATATATTATTTAGTTAAATGGGCACCCGCGGGTGCCCGCAGATCACCCGTGAAACCCACTAAATAAACGAGTGGGTATGGGTTTGGGTGATTTCTAGCGGGTGGCAAATTTCTCCACCCAAACCCAACTTAAACGGGTCGACCCGTGGGCACCCGCGGATTTTGACCAAGTTTGACAGGTCTACTCTAAGTGCCCTAAACCGATACACCTCCTGAGAAGGTTGCCCGACACCATGTTTTCTCATCTAATACATCCTAAACTGATACACATACCTTGACGAGATTCCCGACACACTTAGGGTTAACCCGATACTCTATGTTATAACCATAATAGATATCTTGTGATGGTGTTTATGTTACACCATGTTGATTCTAGGGTCACATGATAAGATGTGATACCCTATGGGGTAGTCGTATGTATGATAACAAGAGCTATGTTTTAAATCTCATAATATACCTTATGATGATGATGGAAGTAATGATCTAAGTGTGGTTGTTGATCCAACCTTGAAAACCCTAATCGAGTAAAGAGAAACCCTAATTCTAATTATGTAAATGTATGGCATGGATCTTATAAGATGATAGTGTTTATGGTGTCTTGTCTTTCTATTACAAGTTTCTAACCATGCAAGTAAGATCAGTTGATATACATAGCCAGGTATGAGCTATGGTGGTTATCATCTATTTGAATAGGCCTTGTGAGGCATAAAGTATTGTTGACATCCTTGAATGAGGAATAAATGGTCTTATGACCTAATGATGGCTTATTGCCTTGCATGGGATGATTTTCTCAGTGATGAGAGGAGGGGTTGTCACCTTAAGATATGTAGTCCTTGTGATGGATACATGTTGAAAGACAAGCATGAAGTGACAATGTGGTGAGATCACACCTTATATGTTTCGGTATGTTCTGGTGATGTATTATGCCCTTGTTTATATAGAACTCTTTTTGAGTTTATATGTTGTAACTTGATTGATGTTAAAAGATACTTAAATAACCTTATTAATCAAGTTGAACTTAATATTGTAACTTTCCCTGTGCCATAGATCCATTTAATGTCAGTACTTGCTGAATGGTGAAACAAGTTTAACCTAGAGTGCATATTTTTGAATATGTGGGGTACATGTCGAGTAATTTCTTGTATCCTTAAAAACAAGATGTGTGAGACAACCATGCATGAGTCGATCTCGATGTCGTATGGATGGTCATTTGTGAGCCACTCCTTTTTGTCAGAATGGCCATGTGTGATCTTGTTCCTCTAGCGGCGTACCTGTACAAATGTGGGCTAGTTATGATTATATACGTGGATGGTCATGCGTGAACAAATCCCTGTGTTTTACTATATGTCATTATTACTCGTGTACTGACCACGAGGTGGTAAGGTCATGGATTTTGGCTCTTCCATTAGACCTTGTATGGCATTGATTTTGAGTTATCAAGTGGTCGGTGGGATTTGGGTGGTACGACTCAAATCCTCGGGGCATAATAAAATACATAATCAACCGTGTAGTATAATTGTATATGATCAAAATACATAAACGTTGGATGATGCCTTTCTTGGTCTTTATACAATGTGGTTGATAGTAAATATACATGTTCTTCATATTCCTTTTAAATTGTTAAGATGTTTCATAATTCAACAAAAAACGCTCTTCCTGTTAATAATGAATACTTGCTTCACATAGTTGTAATTATACTACTACTTAGTTTATCTTATCTGTGATAATAATAGAGTTGGTGGTGAGTTATATCTCCCGCTGAGATTTGGAATCTCACCCCATGGGTTTCCCACTCCCTTTTTAGGTGGACAAGCAAGAAGAGGTAGAGATCGTGCAGTGGAGGTTGAGCAGTAGCAAGATGAGTAGTAACTGACAAGGTTGGCAGTGCTACTGGATGTCTTTTGTTGATGGAGTCCTTGAGTCATCCTTATACACTCGAGTCTTCGGGAATGTTTTGTAGATGTTTTGTGAACGTGCTTCATTTATGTGGTTAGCTTGTGTGCCCTTTTATATACAGCTGTAATGGATACATGTATATATGTTTTGGAACAGGTTCCCTAGTAATAGGATGGTGGCACACCTTGTAAGTGCTTTGAGGAATGAAAGCACATGTATGTATAAGTTCTTGCTATTTGGCAGTTTTGTGAAAACGGTTTTAATTTTTAGTACTTTTCTGGTAAACTTCTTGTTAATCTCTCTTCCGCGGTTTTGTTTTGAGCAATCTCACTTTGTGTGGCATGGGATGTCACATTATATGCACATTATCTTTTGCTTCTTGTCTTCCAGCACTCTCTAGTCTACTTGATGATGATTCTGACTATGATGAAGACCACGATGCCTACATGTTGATATTTAATCTGCTCCAGATGCTACTTCATATTGATCAAGAAGCTCTTGCAACCTTCCTTGGTACCTTATTTTGGATTATCCACTTGAGGGGGAGTATTTGAATGCTTGAGTGATTTACTATAACATTGATGGGGAGGAATTTTGTATGGGATTGGTTATCTTTTTATTATGTTTAGTCTGTATGTCTGTTTGCAAGCTGACTTGAGATTCTCTCCCAAACTCCAGCTTGAGGGGGAGTGCTAGAGAGTGTATTTACTTAAGTTGTTTTTAGTCCATTTGTAATATGGGCCTAGTTGTGTCTTGGACCATTAGGCTTTGTTTTGTGTCTATATACTTCCCTCTTATCCTACAAATAGAAAAGGGAGGTTACCTCCTATTAATAAGAAAAACTATAGACATTAGGGGATTTCCCCATCATATTGTTCTTCCTCATGATTAATCCTCCTAATCATGATATCATTCAAGTGAGCTTTGGTTTGTGTAAGCTTTTAGGTGTAGTTGTGGATACAATGACAAGAACCATACCCCTACTTGATATAATGTGTTCTTCCATATTAAACCCTAATGAACGGTGTTGAATAAGTTTAAAACTTTGGTATCTCTAATAAGGTTGTTTGCCGTTATGTTTCATACTCATATTTTCCTCCTGTTTATCTGTGTATCATATGAGGTGTACAAGCACAAATAATTATGATTGTCTTATATTTTCTATGAAATGTACTATTTATGCTAATGTTCTGATTTGAGTAGACGTATTGTTTAAACACATGATATTAAGAATGTTGCTTTCATTCTTCTAGATTTTATTTCTTATACTCATGTTTGGTAATATGATACGTAAAATGATAATGTCGACAAACACCTAAGAGTAAGTTGCATATAGTCTTTATATGGAGATTGACATTGTCACTTCTATTTTGTGATGAGTGTTATTCCATAGATCCTGGACGGTAACGACGTTTCTTAAGACAAATATTTGAGTACAAGAATATTATTTCTCCTATCAAACATTTATATTAGTGTAGAATTTGATTTTTCCAATTATGTAGCATACCAATGTGATTGTTGCAAGAATAGCAATTTGACTAAAGTTCATACTACTCGACAGCGGATTTCCATGGAATGTTCAAGTAAAGTTGGGATTTTTAGCATCCTTATGTTCTAGTTTTCTTTTTTTATTTGTATCAAGGATTGTACTTTCCAGTATTTTTCCTTGTAGCAATGGTATAATCAATTTTTGTTTAAATGTGGAATAAAGTGTTTATTATGTGTGTCATATATCTATATGTTGGTCCACTCAGGGATAGAGATTAAGTGAATCCTCTATCATAGTATTCCATATTTATGGCCTATTATAAATTTGAGGTAGAAAATGTTTACTCGTTATGAATTCTTCTTTATTGTGTGAGAGACAACTATGTGGCCAATCATCGAGGAAATCCATTATAATCAAAACGGTATGCATGCCAGATTATACATATGGAGAACTAGTGAATACGAAACATGGAGACACCACCACGACCAAATTTAAGAAAAAATCCTCTTGCAATAATCAAAACGATAAAAGATAAAAACATTGGGAGGCCTGTGTTAGGAGTAAAACTACTTGCAGGAGTTGTTAGCAAGAACAAAAATTTTATTGAGGAGTTGGCCATGAGAAGAGCTACTAAAGCTATTGACTTGATGCATCTACTTCCTCAGTTGCATGACCCACAAAGTGAGCTTCTTTTGTTACGGTCTTGCATGGGTACGTCTAAGCTTATGTTCGGCTTACGGACATGCCAACCCACACATGTACATCAGGCTGCAACCTTTTTTGACAAAGGGTTGTGTGGATCTATTGAGGATATTGTGGTATGTGGAGGTCCTTTCTTTGGGGATCTTCAATGGTGTGTGGCATCCTTACTTATTAGACTCGGTGGTTTGGGCCTATATTCAGCAATGGAGGCTTCTTTATATGCGTTCGTGGACTCTAGAGCCCAATTTTGGGTGCTCTAAGACCATATTTTGCGAGATAGCAGGATACATGGTATGGACTCTGATTTTAACTACGCTTTAGATTGTCTACGTGTTACAATTCCATCTTTCGGTCTTAATTGTTTTGCTAATAAGGATACCGTCCCCCCTAAAGCCCAAAATGCTTTGGCAAGTTCCCTTTTTAGCAAAATTGTTAAGGGCATGGATGTTGAATTTGATATGATCGTAAGGCAGAAAGCAGTCTTCCAGTGTTTACAGGTTGAACATGCTCAGGACTTTCTTCTTGCTATACCTATTGATGGCCTTGGACTACATATGTCTCCAGTGGAGTATCGTACTATTCTCAGATATCGTCTTATGATTCCACTTTTTCCTATTGATGAGGTATGCCCAGTGTGCCGTAAATCTTGCTTAGACACTTTTGGGGAGCATGCAGTTCATTGTAGGGAGCTCCCGGGCTTCAAGTATCGGCATGATCTTGTAAGAGACATTCTTTATGATGTTCTTAGACATGCGGGAGTTGCAGCTAAGAAGGAAGCTCCTGTGATCTTTTTGACTGTTCCTCAGGAGGGCAGGTTGACACTTAGACCAGTAGACGTTCTTATTTTTGGCTGGGTTGGAGGAAAACATGCATGTGTAGATCTAATAGGAGTTTCCCCATTGGTTGGTCTGAAGGATGGCAACTTTACTGTGGGACATGCTGCCCGTAAAGCCGTTTCTGCTAAAGTGGTCAAACATGAGAAGGCTATCGACAGTCAACATGTTTTTATCCCGTTTGGTTTTGAAATTTTTGGGTTCCTAGCACCTGAGGATGTGGAGCTTCTTAAGAGAGTTCAAAAAGTTATGCATAGTAATGTAATGACTCCCAGATCTATAGATGTGGTGTTTCGGAGATTGGATTTGCCATTCAAAAAGGGGTGGCGGCCCAGCTTGTTGCCCGCCTCCCTTCTATTTCCTTGTAATCTTGTAGGCAACTAAACTGTAATGCTTATTTTATATGTAAAAAACATGTAATAGAAAACTTAAAGAAGATTTCTAAAGGGAACGGTTTTTTTTTTTGTAATCATACAGTATGAAAGGAGAAAACAAAAACAACATTGTCGTGATGATCTGTGGAGTTTGACAAAAATAAGGCTAGGCAAAGTGGCGGGAGTATACTAAGAAAAGTTACCAAAATAGTAGAGTATGATTGAGGGTGGGTACCCCTAAGAGATTTGTTATACAGCCCACAAATGAGATTAGAAATGGAACCATTTTTATTGTTATGTGTGCAAAACAACAAAATAGATGTGAAAAAATAGTTAATTCTCTCCTCTATTTTGTTGTTTTGCACACATAACAACAAAAAGTACAATTTCTGATCCCATTTTTAGTCCATGTATCATTTTCCTTAATATAACCCACATAACATAAAGAAAACCAAATAGAAAGGGAAACTCATTCAGTGGAACAACTACGATTCGGTCGATCAATTATTTTTATTCAAATCAATCTCATCCAAGGCCTCGAGAAGGGACTTAAAAGTCACGAGGTTGTGCATCTGTATCAAAAATAAAGAACCAGGAATTCTGGGTTTATATATTTCTGGACTAAGTCGGCATGGTCGTCCTTTGTAATTCGTATTCTTTCTTTCCTTCTATTCTTCTCTTTCTCTTCTCACCTCCTCACCAAAAACTGAATGAGTTTAGATTTGGTCATGTCATTTCACACGCTACACAAACTACTTGTCCACCATATTTTCTGTCACCGACGCCCATATGTCAATGTAGTCCCCCCTTGCATTCTTCTGCTCATTCTCTCTCTTTCTCTTATCCATATACCTTTTTATTTTTTTGTGTTTATTATTTATTTTTCTTATAATATTTAATATGTAATGAGTTTTTTAACAAAATAAAAATTATTAGAATTCTTACAAAAAGTAGATTCCAACAAATCTAATATTGACTTATTTTTGAAAAAAAAGAGCAGGGAAGTAAAGAGGGAATAAAAGGAGAGAGGAGGGAAGTAAAGAGAGAGTAAAATGAGTGACGAGGAAAGATGATGGGGGAAGAGGGAAGTAATGAAAGAGACGAGAGAATTTTAAGGGTAGATGAGTGAAGTAATTCGAGGTGAGGAGGGAAGTGAGGAGGGAAAAAGAAAGGATGAGAGAATAAAAATAGAGAGAGAACAAAAGTAAGGAGGGAATAAAATGTGATAGCAGGGAAGATAACGGGAGAAGAGGAAGTAATGGAAGATAATAGAGAAGTGAGAGGGTAGATGAGGGAAGTCATTGAGGGTGAGGAGATATTTGTGTTGAATGCGCCCAATTATATTAGTAATACACCCACATTTTGATGGAATATGACTATATGAGTGTATTGCTTGTAATGCACCCACTTATAATAGTAATGTACTCATATTTTGATGGAATATGGGTACATATCTAGTAGAAGTGGGAACATTTCACTAGAATATGGATTTTTTTACTAATAGAAGTGGGCTCATTCCACCTTTTAATGGAATGGGTTCACTTCTACTGGAAATGAGTCCGCATTTGAGTGGAATGTGTCCATTTTTACGTGCAATACGCCCACATATCAGCAAACTACGCCTACTTATTTTGTAATTCACCCACATCTAATTGTTTGCTTCTACAGATAATGAGCTTGCATTTGAGTGGAATGTGTCTACTTCTACTCACAATGTGCCCACATATAAACGGAATGCACCCATTTCTTTAGTAATGTACCCACATTTAGTTGGATATATTGCTAGAAAAGGGAGCGCATTCCACTCAAAAGTGTGCACATTGCTAGTAAAATAAGGCGGATTCCACTCAAATGTGTGTAGTTTATTAGTAGAAGTGGATGCATTCCATATTTTAATGGATGCACACACTTCTACTGTTAATGAGCACACATTTGACTGGAATGCGCCCACTTCCACTGGCAATGCGTACTTTCCTCCTTACTTCCCTCATCCTCCTCCCTATTGTGTCCAATTCTACTAGAAATGACCCACATTTGACTAGAATTCACCCACTTGTACTAGTAATGCTACTTCCCTCCTCACTTCCCTCATTGTTATAACCTATTCTTCACATAACTAAAATGCAATTCTTTCAATAGAAGGGACATATTGAAAATATGTTACGACTTGTTTTAAAAGTATGGTTTCTTCTACAAAATTTCCTTTGTGGTAAAATTAGTGGTTTATATTGTTTTTATTAATCCAATAATGAAATACGGGGCAAAGGAATATAAGAAAATGCAATAATAAGAAAAAGGCAAAGGATAATAGGTAATAAGTAATATGCTTTAGAGAATTATGTAGAATTCTCTAGAAAGTGGTATAGATGACCTCTATGGGTTAGATTTCGGTTCCACATGATTTCTAATAAGGAAAAGTTATCAAAGTAAAGAAAATAGAAAAGATAAGAAAGAGAAAAGAATTGTGTTAATGCATAAAATGTGCCTTATAAGAGGAATACTTGCATACTAAGAAAAGTCCCTTTTCTTTTAGATTTTTGGGCACAAACCTTGCCCATGCTTAGAGAAAGTCATTAGAAAATCTCATTTAAAATTTGGAATCTTTTGGAAAAAGGAGAAGAGAGTTATGAATTTTATAAGAATCCCTAAAGTAATAGGAATAACTGAAATGAATATAATTGTCGCATTCGAATAAGAATAGGAAACTAGCTAGGAGGGGCCTTTAATAATGTCAAGCAGCCTTATGGCCCTTGGATCGATGATTGACGACCAAAGGATCGTCCTCAAGCTCTCTGTTAAAAGAAAAACTGACCGAATAGTATATACAAATTTCTAGTGTTTCGATCTCTCTCTAGACTTAACCTTTTGCTCTAATTCTTTCCCCTTTGCTTCAGTTGAGGAAAACAAACTTAAATATCCCCAGTTCTCACAAAGGATTAGGTTTTTCTCTTTTTTCAGTAAGAACTGGGTTTGTGGGAAGGATGAGGCGACACTTCCCTCACCCTCTAATCCCCTATAAAAGTGTCTCAATTCACTCTTGAATCGGGGTAGTCATTCCATGAGTCTAGAGCATGAGAAACTAATCCATTACCAACATTCATGACCATTGTCATCCCTTGTTCGCCACCGGTGAACCCTATCTTCACATGTGATGCCTCTTCCCTCTCTGGCCGAACCAAGACCATCATGAGTTCACATGGATCCAACAGAGAGATCTACAGCACCACCTATCTCTCCAAAGCCCTAATGCACGGAGTCAACACGTCTGTTGACTCAGCCAAGCACAAGGTGGAGCTGGCCGAGGTTGAAGATGAAATCCTTGCAAATTACCTCCTTGACCCTACGATGATATCAATGAGGTAAGGACCTTTTGGTCATTTGATCATTTTCCTTACGTTGGCCACACATGCATGACTCATAGTTATGGCACGATCCTATTGGACCAGCCAAACTTCACGACCATCAAGGATGGTGTATAGGGTGCAAATGTGGTGGCCTCTTTTGATTGGCCCAATTCTAATAATATTGAATAAATCATATCTAATAATTGGTAACTCAGATTTAGATGAGTTATATATGAAAATTTATCAAGAGAACATGAGGAATGGAAATACAATATCAGTGATATCTAATTATATTTCTTTTTTCAAAATTTATAAAGAAACAATCTTTAATGTAAAATATGCATAGAAACCCTAGTTTCGTGTTGTTAATGGTCATCCTTTGTGTAAATGATATTAATGGATAAAGCTTAATCTTTTTGGATAAAAAGGGAATCTTGGACCTATTTCAGATTAAAAGTTCATATGTTGCAAAAATTAGGGTTTCTAAAGAGGATAATTATCAATATGTGTTACAATGGTGTTTAAAACATAAAAACCCTAGTTTAATGAATAGGTTGTTAATCATGTTAAAAACAATTTGTTGAGACATAATCTAATAGTTTGGAATATAATGGTGGTTTAACATGACTCTGACCATAATGATTAGTTAGAGTTTCTAATGTGAAAAGCCATGCATATGAAGAATTAGGTTGTTGAAATTTAAGATGATAACTTTAATAAACTTAGACTAATTCATGGAAGGATTTGATGATCAAGGTTTCACTTAATGATTAATATACATGTTGTAATTAGGGTTGAGCCCATATTCCTTATCCAGACCCTAAACCCTAGATTAGGACACAAGTAGGGTTTAATCTATTTAATGTGATGGTGACACGTTAGGATTTACATTCATGCAGATTAAAATATGGATTGCTTGATTTCTTTGTTGATTGAATAATGTGCCTAAAGTATAATTGTGTAATATTCATGGCTCACCATCAAGGTATGTGGTTACACCTATAACTAACCACATTAGTTTGGATATGTTTTTGAGGTTTTTTGGATAGCTTGAGAATAAATGCATGCATGTTTATTTGATTCCTACAATCTATAAAGTCACCATGTCTATCATGATTTATGCTTGTAACTTGCTCAAACCCTGCATACCAACTTCAGTAATTTGAGAATGGAACGAAATGAAAGAGTCATGATGATGACTAAAGAGCAAGCCCCATATTGGGAAGGCCATATGAGGTCATGCCCTAGATTGGGAAGACCAACATGGCACCTATCTCCATATTTAGAGGTGGCCTAACATGACACATAGCTCCATATTGAGAGGTGGCCTATAATCCATTGTAGGGACAAAATCTTAAGATAGGGTACCCTAAAGGTTGAGTAAAAATGGGTTGAGAAGTTATGAAAAAAATGATAATTTTGATTCTATAACAATGATTATTGTTGGATATTTTGTTACAACAAGATGTGAACATTTTGGTTCCCCCACATACCAGTATAACTTGTTATACTGACAGACTATTTTGTTTGTCAATATTTAAGTATAATCTTCTATTATTGCTACAAGTATAATGGAAAGCGAACATTCATGAAGAAGGCACCAAGTAAAAAAGAAGTAATGTATTCTCTGGAGGATCTAGTTATATTTTATTTCATGTTGCAAAAATTTAGAAAACCATATTATGCACTTCCTTAGTGGAGATATAAATATCTTGTACCAAACCCCTTTTGATTTAGTGAATTTTATTAATTATTTTTTGGTTAATATCTAAACAATCGGCCATGTATGAAAGTAATGGCCCTTACCCCCTCGGTCCACCTAAATAGGGGATAACATGGGGAGGGGGTTCTTACATTTGGTATCAGAGTAGGTTTACCATTTAACCTCTAATTTTTATTTAATTTTTAGAGTTGTGTAGAGCCCCATGGAATTATTAGAGTGTTTTCCCAAGACAATGGTGTCTTTAAAGGACCACAATCTAGGGGTTGGAAATATTTTCCAATTCATTGCTAGTGGACTTACGAGGACTCTCGGACCCGTACTTCCGACCTGGCCAAAGTCATAGGATTTCACCCAAAATAAAATACCTATAGGATTTCTCATCTACTATCATCACTTCTCTACCTCATTCACTAAATAAAACCAAGGTACATGTAACTTCTCTCTTTATCTTTCTTTAAGTATTAGGGTTATGGATATTAGGGATTAAGGCATCTTCCTCCAAATAATAAAATGCATATGAAAAAGATGTTATGGATGTTAGATCTAGGGCTCTAGAGGAGGGGTGAATAGAGTTTCAAAATTCTCATAAGATAAGTTAGAACTTCAAATTATATCAACTAAAATCAATAGCTTAAGTGCAATTTGAATTCCTAAGTAAGAAAGCATAGGAAGGATGAGAGAAATTGAAACATGCACTTGTACAAGGTGGTTTAGAGTGGTTCCACTCTCTAAACAAGGAGAGAATCAATCCACTACCTAGAGAGGTCAACCTATAGGAATTTTCAATCCGTATATACTTATATTCATTCATAAGAGATACAAGGAGAGCACCATGCATCTAAGGACTTACCTACTCATGACAAGAGTCTTCCACCTAGACAAGGACTTACCCACTTGATCAAGATGTCTTCAGCCTTCAACAAGGACTTACCCACACTTGGATAAAGTCTTTGGCCTTGAAGGAATTTTCCCACTCTTCTTGAATCTTGGCCTTGCCCTTCTCCTTCACCTGTAGAAGATATTCACCTATTCTTTAACCTTTAAGAAGAACAATGAAAGCTTCACCTTCACTCAGAGTAGCTTTCTTTAACCTTTGCTCTTTGAGAAAAGGGGTAGGGAAGATGGAATGGAATGAGAGCTTTACAAGCACATGGAGGTAGCTCCCTTACAACTGGTTGAACTCATTCATAATCATGAAATGCTTTGTAAATGAGAGAGAGAGAGAAAGCGGCTCAAGGAGTTGCAACACACTCAACTATAGCAAGGACATAGAATAGTATGAATGAGAAAACTTGGAATGAACTCCAAGGGGTCCTATTTATAGTTATGGGTGTACCCTTGTCTGTGGGATCACTTAAGGGATAAATATAGTCATTTCCCGATTTACAATAGATCTATTCTCGCTCAAAACAACTCTACAACAATTATAATCATTTTTTTTGCGTTTTCCATACAGTACATTTAGTTGACCATCAATAAAGATAACTTGACTGATCCACTAAGTGACAAAGCCAATTTTCAAACTATCGATCGAGTTTGTTCTGAGAAACTAGACCGATGAGTCAAAATCAATTTTTCTTAGTTGATCGATCGGTCGAGTTCTATGAGTGTGTAACTTGACCGATTGGTCTCTCTAGAAAATCCATCAATGAATCAGTCGAGTTTCCAACTCGACTGATAAATAGCATGTGAATTTTTTTCTAAATTGACGTTTGAGTGATCAAACGTTGGAATTAAGTGTCCCTGGTTTTTTCTCATCTTAGTTACAAGTCATATCATCAATACAAGTGATTATAAAAATAATCTAAGGTCATTTGGAGTGATTTCCCAAAACACGCACTTGCATTGCTTTTGACTGGAACTTGGACAAGCTAGGGCTTGTGTAATATGATCCTTTTCATGTACCTAAATCCTGAAACCAATATTGAACAACATATTAGATACATATCAATGTAACGATCAAGTCATTTTCAAAATATGGACAATGTATAACTCTCAAGTCAACATTCTCCCCCTTTTTGACAATGACAAACCATTCCTCAATCATATTGAAAAGGATATGTAAATTTATACATTTTCCTTGTGAATTGCAGGGGGTCTTGATTTGAAAAATGTGAATTGCTCCCCCTCAATCTATACTTACTCTTACCTGCATAGTTAGTCTATCTACACAAAGCAATATGTCATATATACTATATGGTCCTTTAGCAAATCACATGATAAAACATATAATGAACAAGAAAACGATCACATAGACAATAAAAGCAATATGGTTGAGCTTCAGAAACATTAAACTTATCTCTCCCTTTTGACATTATCAAAAAGGAAGGGGGGTATAACAACATAGAAAATAGGTCTTCTCCGAGCACAACCAAACATACATCCACAACCATAAACATGTAATCTCAAAGCATACACCTAACTGAGGTGAGATAAACAAGCAATATAAGTCATAATTAAAATATGGTAAACATGGAACCAACTCATGAGATATGGTAAATAAAAGAGTAAGTGTACATAAGAATAAGATTATAACCCCAAAGAAAGTCCTAAAAAACAACTACAAGCCAAACGATGAAAACATGGTGATAAATAGTACAACTCAGAAATGTGTCCAGATGTTTTTAGTACAAAATAGCCTAGAAATATATGTATCATTAGCATCTACAGACTACAAACTAAAACATCTAAACATCTAGGTCATCTATGTCCACATCATCAACATCGTCATCAGCATCATCAGTAGAGGCTTCCAGCTCATAGTCATCATCTCCATCTGAAGGTGCAGCGGAGACAACAACATCACCTTCATCACCTGAGTCACCAACAAAGCCATCAGAACCATCATCACCATCATCCTCAGAAGCCTCCTCATCAGCAGTAGTAGCTTCCTCATCGGTAGAGGAACTGAAACCATGACCGGGCCACCTGGCATTCCGCTCAGCCCATGACATACCAAGGTCATGTAACTCCTGGGCTTCTGGAAAGGTAGGAGAAGAGGTGCTAAGTCCTGCAAGTAGGGTAGCTATAGGACTAGTCGGTAGAGCTAGCATAGTGGGGGTAGATCCACAAGCAGCAGAGGGTGTAGCAGCAGAAGCAATAGAGGGTGTAGCAGCAGAAGCAGTAGGTGGACGGGTAGGGTAAAAGTGATCATATGCATAGGATGCCTAGTCACCTCTTTGTTAAGGATGGTAGGCTGGATAAGGGTGTGCACAGGAGAGGTTCATGGTAGACATGATGGCACAAAGATCCTGATGCATATGCTCCGGAACCTAAAGGTTATATGCCTGTTGATGCATCATGTAACCCATGAGGTTTTCATTTGACACATGAAAAGAGGTGTGCACAGGTCGGGAAGGCTGACGAGGCGGAGGTGCATGGGTGGAGGTAGAGGTGGAGGCTCCAGGTGTAGTAGATGAAGGGATAGGCACAGACTTCTGAAGTGTGGTCTCACTAATACAAAATCCTTTTCCAACATGTTTGTAGTGCAGGTCATGGAAAAGACATTTTCCAATGGTAGTCTAAAAAAGACCACAAATCAGGGTTGGGTATGGTGGGTGGGTTCCATGGGTGTTTTTACCATAGTCAAAATAGGTCATGTGGTGAATGACATAACAAGACCATTTGACTCTGATTTTTTCAAAAGATAGAACATAATCACCGTAGTGTTTTCTGTAATTTCAGTCTAATTTTTCTTGGGATGAATTTTGCAGTTAACAACTATGATGAGTATGCAATTTTTGAGGTTTAAGGCAGAGGAGGGAAGGGTACACTTCTTCCTATAGAAAAATTGGGGCTTCTTTAAGTATTTATGAATATTAGGAAGAGTGAGATCATATTTCTTGTAGAAGGCCTCAGAGCCAACTAGGTCAAAATACTCAAGATAATCCTTCCTCCATGTATCAATCACTTTAGTACCCAAGAAAAACTTGTTCAGGGTATCCTTAGAGACTTAGAATTTATTCCCGACTCTCACGTAAGTAAGGACTACTTGAGCATTGGGCGAGGGTATGAGTATATCATAATTGCATTGCAAGTTAGCATACATTCCATGAACGACTTTCGTGCTTGTGATGGAATTGTCATAGCACGTGTGTTTGACACACAAGGTGGAGAGGTGGTGGTCGTATAGCAACTCAGGTATCAATAACCCTTTGTCTATGTGGGCTTGGCTCAAAAAGGGCATGAAAGGGAAAGGGGTTCCTAGGAAGGTCCTTGTACCTATGGAGAGCCTCATTGGAGACAAAGAAGGTATTGTCAAAGGGTATGAGATGCGAGTTGGAAGAGGAAGATGGTTCTCCAGCTGGGGAGGCTCTCTTTCTCCTATTTGATGCCATGGAGATGAAATCAAAAGGATGAAGAGAGAAAAAATGAGGGAAACACCACCACAAGCCGCACACACACCTAGGGTTGACGGGAAAGAGGTGAAGGAAGGTCAATTTAGGTCGAACTAGGGCTAGGGAGAGGAAGTTTGGGGCTAGGGTTGAGAGCTTGAGGGAGCTAGAGGTTGGATCGGTCGATTTTTCTCTAGTTGAGAGGGAGAAAAGTCGGTCAAACCTAACTTTTGTTTGCTCTAGCCCAACCATCAATCGAGTTTTGTGACTCGAAAACTCAACCGATTGGCTCTTTAAAAAAGCTCTCGACCACTGATCAATCGAGTTGGCAACTTGACCAATGTTCCACCTGAACCAACTTTAGAAATTTCAATTTCTAGCCATTAGAGTGCTAATTTAATTTATTTTTCAAGTCTATTTTGTATCTTAAACATACTTAGGCATATATCACTCATCTTTGGGTATTATTTTGCGATGAAAAAGCATTTGCAAAAAATTACCCAAAACGAAGAGAAAAACAAGGCAAAAAGAACATGAAAAACTAATTTTTAGCATATTAGCAAGCAAGGGTGATCAAAACATAAGCAAAGCATATAGGGCAGATGATAACTAGCTAGAAGGCATATCAGATTCATTCAAAGCATTTATGAGAAGTTTAGATATAATAAAGTTAAATTGCTCTCAAGCTAGGGGTTTAGTGAAAATGTCTACCAACTAATTTTCCGTGTCCACATGCTTGATATAGATATCCTTTTTTGCAATATGATCACGAAGAAAATGAAGGCAGACCTCAATATGCTTAGATCTACTATGCAAGATAGGATTGTAAGATAGATTAATTGCACTATTTTTATCACAAAAGAGAGGAGAAGCATAAAAATGAATGTTAAAGTCTTGGAGCATTTGCTTCATCCATAGGACCTGGGCACAACAACTCCCGACTGCAATGTATTCAACCTAAATAGTTGATAATGCCACTATACTCTTTTTCTTAGAGAACCGAGACAGCAAGCATGGTCCTAGGAGAAAGTAAGTGCCACTTGTTCACTTTCTGTCAATCAAGCATCTCGTGTAATCTACATCACTATAAGTCGTAAGAGTAAAGTCCCTTGACTTGGGATACTATAGACCAAAATTTGGAGTTTTAACTAAGTACCTTAAAATCCTCTTAACATCTATAAGATGTGCTTTATTAGGATTTGATTGAAAGTGAGCACACAAGCCAACACTAAACATTATATCAAGTCTAGAGGAAGTTAAGTAAAGTAAACTTCCCATCATACCTCTATAGAGATTCTCATCTACCTTCTCACCTTCTTCATCTTTATCAAGTTTGGCGGTGTTTGACATGGATGCGTCCATCGACTTGGTGTTCTACATCCCAAAGTGCTTAAATAGCTCACTTGTGTACTTGCCTTGGTTGATGAAGTTCCCATATTTAGTTTCCTTGATTTGAAAGCTGAGGAAGAATGTAAGCTCACCCATCATGCTCATCTCGAATTCACTCTGCATAAGATCACTAAATTCTTTGCAAAGATCAAGATTAGTTTCTCCAAAAATAATATCATCAACACATATTTGAATGATAAGAAAATTGGTAGAAGTGTGTTTTAGAAACAAGGTAGAATCTACTTTACCCATGATATACCCATGATCTAACAAAAAGTTCTTTAATTTCTCATACCAAGCTCGAGGTGCTTGTTTGAGTCCATAGAGAGCTTTTTGCAACAAATAAACATGGTTAGGTAAACTATCATGTTCAAAGCTTGGAGGTTGTACAACATAGACTTCCTCCTCAATTGTACCATTCAAAAATGTACTTTTAATATCCAATTGATAAAGAAGAAAGTTTTTATAACTGACAAAATCAAGCAACATATGAATGGACTCAAGTCTAGCTAAAGGTGCATATGTTTCATCAAAATTAATACCTTCCTACTGATTGTAGCCTTGAGCCACTAACCTTGCTTTATTCCTTACCAATTTGCCTCTTTCATCTAGCTTGTTGCGGTAGATCCACTTTGTGCCAATGATCTTTCTAACACTTGGTCTTGGCACTAGGGTCCATACTTTGTTCTTTTCAAATTGCTCCAACTCTTCTTGCATGGCTAGGATCCATTCATCATCCCCAAGAGCTCCTTTGACGTTCTTTGGCTCGAGTTGTAAGATGAAGGCATTGTTGGCTTGTTCTTTGTTGAATGCAGCCCACATCTTCCTTCTTTCAAATGGATCACCTAAACTCAGATCTTTTGGATGATTCTTTGCAAATCGGAGAGTTGGATCCTTCTTCTCTTCATCTTTCTCTTCTTCTTGAATGACTACCTCTTTTTCCTTTTTGGTGATTTTGAGTTCTTTTAGAATAGGAATTACCCCACCTACAACATCATCATTTGCAACAATATATTTGGGAATAGAGATATTAGTCTCAATAAACTTAATATTTATAGATTCTTCTACTTTATCAAGATCAACCTTAAACACTCTATATGCCTTGCTAGTAGTGCTATAGCCAAGAAAGAAAGCCTTGTAAAATTTTGGATCAAACTTCTCGAGAGAATTTTTTGTATTCAAAACAAAAGGACATCCAAAAACATGGAAATACTTGATAGAAGCCTTTCTGCCACGCCATAGCTCATAGGGGGTTTTCTTTCAAGAAGGATGTGTAAGAACCCAGTTTTGCAGAAAACATGAGGTACCAATAGCTTCGGCCCAAAACTTCTTTGGAGTGTCATACTCAAAAAGCATGGTCCTAGCCATCTAATGTAGTAACCTATTCTTCCTCTCTACAACCCCATTTTGTTGAGGTGTTCAAGGGGAAGAGAAGTTATGTGCATAGCCAGATCCTTCACAAAAGCGTTCATAAAGATCATTTTCAAATTCTCCCCCATGATCACTACAAATGGAAACAATCTGACAAGAAGCTTCATTCTCAACTCGTTTACAAAAACTAGAGAAAACATCAAGCATATCACTCTTGAAATGAGAAAGAAAGGTCCAAGTATATCTAGAGAAATTATCAACAATAACGAGGCAATACTTGGAACCACAAAGAAATTGAGTTCTCACTGGTTTAAATAGATCAATGTGAAGAAGTTCAAGACCTCTCTTGGTACTAAGGACTCCTTTAGATTTGAAGGAGGACTTGGTTTTCTTTCCTTGGGTACAAGTTTGGCATTCCTCATCCTTTTCAAAATCCAATTTAGGAAGTCCCTTGACCAAGTCCTTTTTGCTCAACTTCTTTAACTGATGCATATTTACATGACCAAGCCGATGATGCCAAAGAGAAATATCATTCGAGTTGACTACTAGGCATCTAAAAACAACATGCTTAACAGAGTAAAGCATAATTACATAAACATTACCACTTCTAGTTCACTTATATATGACTTGATAGGTGAGGGAATCTAGAATCAAGCATTTAAAAGAAGTAAATAGCACTAGGTAACCATTATCACATAATTGACTTACACTTATTGAATTGTGAAGTAGGACATCCACAGAAAGAACATTCTTGATACACAAGGATTCACCTATATCACCCTTACCTTTCTTATTGTCCCAAAAGGTAACTGAACCTCCTTTCTTCTTAGTGAAGTTGTTGAAATGGCTTATATCACCTGTCATATGCTTAGTGCAGACACTATCAACAATCTGTCTCCTTTTTCCTACAAGAAAGGAGAGTGCCAGTTCCCAACTCAACCTTTGGGATTTGGAGTTAGCTTGGGGACCCATTTCATCTTTGGTTTGGTCCCCTTAGACTTGTAAGGATAAGAAGTAGAGTAATGATCATCACATTTTCAATGAGAACAAGTCATAGGGGTTCTTAGTGTCATAAGACTCTCCAATCAAAAAGTAGGTTTCCTTACTCTTGTTCTTACCTTTGGCTTTGTTCTTGCCCTTAGGTGCTCCCCCTACAAATCCAAAACCACTAGTACCACTTTGTTTGGTAGAATGGTCAAGGTTTTCATAATGGGAGTTTTTCCCTTTGAGGAATTTCTACAGAGAGGCTCTAAGTCTATGATTGTCATCATTAAAAGATAATAGTAGAAGACAAATTAGCAAGATCATCTCTAGCATGAAAAAGGTTGGCCTCTAGATAGTGGGCTTTAGTCAAATAAGAATCTTTGTCAAAAGAAATAGAAGCAACATCATTACTAGGCAAGATAGGTCTAGAAGATAAATCATTTACTTGACCATGCAACCTATCATTTTCATATTTAAGCACTTGAATTTCCTTAAGATAAATATCCCTCTCACCCCTATGAGAATCAATAATGAGTTTAAATTCAACATTTTTAGTTTTAAGAGTTTTAAGCTCATTTAGGCACTTTTGGTTATCTTTCTTAAGAGTTTCAATGTTCTTAAGGTAAACACCAGTCTCTACTTCAACTCCATTATATTGGATCTCAAGTTTAAGATTTTGGCTTTACAAGTTATCAATTCTCTCAAGATGAGTTTTCTCATTTAGCTCAAGAATTTCAAGTTTGGCATACAAATCATCAATAATTTTTCCTAACCTTTTTCTTTTAGATTTACATTTTGCAAAAGAAGAACGGGTAGAAACAAGCATATCAATAAGAGTTTCCTTAGATAACTCATGCAAGCTTGCCTCACTTACCTCACCATTTTCTTCACTAGTAGAGGCCATGAGTGCAAGGTGGCACTCTGCAACTTCTTCAGAGCTAGATCCACTTGAGGATGATTCCTCCTAGGATGCAAGAGCTGGATTCTTCTATCTTTTCTCCTTCTTTTCCTTCCTCTTGTACTTTTTCTCCTTCTTGTACTTTTCCTCCTTCTTGGAGTTGCCCTTGTGGTGTGACTTTATTAATTTAGGAGATTCACTCTTGTAGTGTCCCTTTTGTCCACACTTGTAGAATCTAGGAGTAGAGGAGAAGGATTGCTTTCCCTCGAAGTGCTTGCCCTTAGTGTAGTTGGTTTCATGCTCACTAGGGCCATCATCTTCACTAGAGGAGGAGGGAGATGTTCATCAAGCAAGTTGTTGTTGAAGGATGACTGGATACACTTGAGTTGTGAAGGCACTATCTTTTGATATTCTTGGATTCCTTCTCTTCTTGCTTGGCTTCTTCTTCTTGCTTGTCAATCCTTGGCTCATGAGCTTGTAGGTTGCCAATGAGCTGTTTGGTTGGGATGTCACCAAGGCTTCTCACTTCTTCAATGGAGGTCACCTTTGAATCCCATGTCTTTGGTAGAGTCCTCAAGATCTTGGAGTTGATTACACCTCTATACAAAGTGTTTTCCAAAGTAGCGAGGCCATTGATGTTGATGTTGAGCCTAGAGTACATCTCCGCAATCCCTTCTTTCTTACTTATCTTGAAGTTCTCTAGAAGACTGTTCAACATGTATATCTTAGCCTCCCTGACTTGCTTTGTTCCCTCATAGGTAATGCATAACATATCCCAAATCTCATAGGCAATATCCCATGATGATATGTGGTTGAATTCCATTGGGGTAAGGGATAGATAGAGGATGCTTATGGATTTAGCATTGATTTGGGCTTCTTTTAGTGCAGCTTCATTCTATGTTGAAACAGCTCCAGTTGGCTCCTTGTAGGGTGTGACCATCATCTTCCACATATCAAAGTTCATGCCTTAAATGTAGAATTGCATATTCCTCTACCAATAGAGGAAGTTGGTGTCATCGAAGACCGGAGGACGCATGGAGAAGCATCCCTCTAGGTTGAGTGAACTAAGTAGGTTGTCACCCATCTTCTCGTCTTGTGGGAGATTGTTGGAGAAGATTCTTGGCTCTGATACCACTTGTTGGATCTAGGGATCTAGGGTGGGGCTGAATAGAGCTTCAAAATTCTCACAAGATAAGTTAGACCTTCAAATTATATCAATCAAAACCAATAGCTTAAGAGAAATTTGAAGTCCTAACTAATCAAGCATATCTAGGATGAGAGAAATTGAAACATGCACTTGGACAAGGTGGTTTAGAGTGGTTCCACTCTCCAAACTAGGAGAGAGTCAATCAACTACCTAGAGAGGTCAACCTCTAGGACTTTGCAATCTGTGTATACTTATATTCATTCATAAGAGATACAAGGAGAGCACCATACATCCAAGGACATACCTACTCAGGACAAGAGTCTTCCACCTACACAAGGACTTACCCACTTGATCAAGATGTCTTCATCCTTCAACAAGGACTTACCCACACTTACATCAAATCTTTGGCCTTGAAGGAATTTTCCCACTCTTCTTGAATCTTGGCCTTGCCCTTCTCCTTCACCTGGAGAAGATCTTTACCTCTTCTTCAACCTTGAAGAAGAATAGCAACAACTTCACCTTCACTCAGAGTAGCTTGCTTCAACCTTTGCTCTTTGAGAAAGGGTGTAGGGAAGATGGAATGGAATGAGAGATTTACAATCACATGGAGGTAGCTCTCTTACAACTCACCTAACTCACTCATAATCATGAAATGCTTTGTAAATGAGAGAGAAAGGGGCTAAAGGAGTTGCAACACACTCAACTATAGAAAGAACTTAGAATAGTATGAATGAGCAAACTTGGAATGAACTCCAAGGGGTCCTGTTTATAGCTAGGGGTGTTCCCTTGAGTGTGGGATCACTTATGGGATAAATATAGCCATTTTCCAAGTTACAACGGATCTATTCTCACTCAAAACAACTCTCCAATGATTATAATCACTTTTTCAATGTTTTTCGTACAATACATATGGTCGAGTTTCAATAAAGATAACTTGATCGATCCACTAAGTGACAAAGCCAATTTTCAAACTATCGATCGAGTTTGTTCTGGGAAACTTGACCGATGAGTCAAAATCAATTTTGCTTAGTTAATCAATCGGTCGAGTTCTATGAGTGTGCAACTCGACCGATTGGTCTCTCCAGAAAATCCATCACTGGATTGGTTGAGTTTCCAACTTGACTGATAAACAGCGTGTGACAAATTTTCTAAATTGAATTTTGAGTGACCAAACATTGGAATTAAGTGTCTGTGATTTTTTTTCATCTCAGTTACAAGTCATATCATCAATACAAGTGATTATAAAAATAATCTAAGGTCATTTGGAGTGATCTCCCAAAATGCGCACTTGCATTGTTTTTGACTTGAACTTGGACAAGCTAAGGCTAATATGATCCTTTTCATGTGCCTAAATCTTGAAGTCAATCTTGAACAAACATATTAGATACAAAGGAATGGAATGGTTAAGTCATTATCAAAATATATTAAATGTATAACTCTCAAGTCAACAATGGACATAATTTTAGAGTATTTAGAAAAACCCTAGAGGTGTTGGGGTATGGTTCCTAATCCTAACCTTAAACAATGGAGAGAGGAAAGAGAAAATATAAGAAGTTTGTCCATGCATGTAGGTACGTTGAGTAAGGCATGCAGGATATGGATGCGGGTTGAACGTACATGTAGACAAAGGGAAACAAGTGAGTACATAACAAGGAAAAGTATGGCACCCTTTAGGATTAATTAACCCAAGAGTGGAGAAAAGATCTATGAGGGAGTTAAACCCTGAGGTTGGGCTATGAATAGAACACCTTCTAGTAGGAACCCTAACAAGAAATGCATCCCCACATCAGTAAGAGCAAGTACAAGTGAGGGGCATTAAGAGGAGTTTTGGTCTAGATCAGATGCCCACAACCTTGTTTGGAAACATGATAAATGGAATAGATGAGACGAGTTTAGTTAATATAGTTTATGATGACCACGGTCAAAATTGATAAATTGACTTTAATTTTGAAATTTGACAATAATGTTTGATAATGCAAGTGTATGTGTGCTTCTCCGATAAGATAAGATATGTGATGATAAGATGTGAATTGACGAGAGCCTCATACTCTTCTACAAAAGGGGACCCCTAGTGTTAGTATTAGTTATAATGTTAACTCTAGTAGGGAGGAAGACCTAGAGGGAGTTGGGAACCAAGACTCTAAGACATGGGGAATTATGAGAAATATTTGTATGATGTGTCCTAAACTAGACTACCCCTGAGTGGATGAGTTGAGTTACTACATGCATGGTCACTAGAGGATTGTTGTACCTTATATGTCCCTGGAAGGACCAAACCCTAGAGATGGAGAAATAGGTTGCTTGCACATATGTGTATATGATATAAGTACCTACCATCTAGGTGTGGGAGAAGGAGTCTCAAGATCCTAGAAAGATAAGGAAAGGTAGTATGTTGAAGCCTCATACTCGGGTTGGTAGTCCCTGTGTAGGACCCTAAGGGTTGTTTATATGAAAGAGAGAGAGAGTGAGTTAGATAAGAATATTTCATGTGTAGGATTCTAAGGAGAAAATGCCATACCATGTTTTGGTTCAATACGTGATTAAGTGGCTAAGTCATGGAGTTTGGATGACCAATGCTAATGAAGTATATTTGAAGTCCCTAACCCAAAGAGGGAAAGTGGTGGTATATAGTGCATATAATGCTCATAGATTTGAGTGGTATCATTGAGGTTGAGGTTGTCTACTTTCTTCAGCATTGGGTTAAGGGAAATCCCACTAGGATTTTGATATTTTCTGATGAGCCTCACATACAAGTTGGTTTAGCACCACCATACTATCATATATCCAGCCTCATGAGGAGTTCCCTAGTGTTTCTAATAATTTTTTGATAGTGATCCAATTCTTGAGTGGTATATCACAGGATATTTAAATATAGCTCCCAGGTAAGGACTACATGGATGGAATAATAGGAATATGCCTAAATGACATGTCCTCCTGTAATCATATAAATTTTGGATTCAAGTATGTTTTTGTGATCCTTGGTATCGTCAAGTATTAGTTTTATCTTCTCTTGGGATGAGATCCCTCCCTAAAGGATGAGTTCACAAAGTAGTTTAAGAAATGAGGTAACATTAAAAGTCACTTAAAATTTGAGAGATTAAGTGCAAGAAGCACAACAGCAGATACGTTGAGTATGATCCCTTGCACCCATGTTTGCCATCTCTAATGGACATGATGAAAAGTCACTATGGAAGTGACCGATATAATGGGACCAGGTCCAGATGGGAAGGTTGCCATGAACCCAATGAAAGAATAGAAGGAAAATTATGTGTGCCCTTAGAGAAGAAGGAAATTTGGGTAAGAGAAGCATAGAGGATATAATGTGCTTAGGGAAACCTCAAGAAAAATGTGTGAATAAATAAAATAAATTTAAGACATCTCAATAGAACCCTAAGTCAATCCTAAGGTTAAATAGGGATGGGACTGATAGGAGTAGGAGTTGATTGTTACCTGAATGCACATGACCATATGATCAGGAGGTAACAACTATGTTCCTGAGGCTCGTGAGTGAGGAGATTGGCCACCTTCATAAGTTCATGGGGCCCAAGGGTTAAATAAGAGAGGCACTCCCTATTTTCATAAGGGAGAGATCACCACAAAAGTACCGGAACCCTAGAGACCTTGAGGGAATGGCTAAGGATCATAAATAGAAATTATGATATGACTCAAAGGTTATGAGAAAAGTTTTTCCTACATATGTGCTTAGAATTAAGGGAATGGTGGTATGTGGAGAATGACTCGACCTAAATATGAAATTAAAATAGTAATGTGTGATGCACTATCTCTAATCTTGCAATGGGATGAGCTTTGTATTTGTACAACAACCAAATGTTTATTTAATCTTGTTATGTGTGTGAGAGATTAGATAGACACGTTCCATATTAGGAATGGAAATGATAAGAGGAATAAGTACTTAAGTTGGAATCCTTTTGGGATAACTGAGAATTTGAGGAACTACCAATTTCTTAGGAGAGAATATTGGATAAATGGTTTTGAAAACTAAGTGAGCAAGGTAATCAACAAATTAAGATTTTGAATGAGGACATAAATATCAAATGGAATTTGAGTTCTATAGTTGTAAGATTGAATCATAATAATGGATGTAGGAGTTGAGGTATCAAATAAAAGTAAACTTGTTGACTGAATTTGAAAAAGCTCAGTAAGATGATCCAGAGTAAGTTGAGATGTAGGGTTTGATGGAGAAGCCTCAGAAACATCCCTCGATGGGTTCCAATGGTGGAATCCTATATGAAAGTCATATTTGAGTTCCTAAGGATTCTCCCTTAAAGACTCATATCATGTAGGAGGCTCATGGTTCTAAGTATACAGTACTCCTTGGTACCACGAAGATGTTTAAAGACTTACAATGATATTTCTAGAGACCTAGAATGAAGAAGGACATTGTAGTATATGTATCCAGTTGCCTCACATGCCAGACGGAAAAGGTTGAACACTAACGAACTGGTGGGTTACTACATTCAATTGAAATTCCTGAGTGGATATGGGGCCAAAACACTATGGGTTTCATGGTGGGTCTCCCCAAGACAAAGAAAGTTTATGGTGTGATTTAGGTTGTGGTGAATCGCCTAACCAGGCCAACACATTTTCTTGCATTACAAATTACTTCTAGGTGATAGACCTAGCTGAATTATATGTTAGAACAATAGTTCGTCTTCATGGTGTTCCAAGTTATGCTATCTCTGATCGTGACCCTAAGTTCACCTCGAAGATATGAAAGCAAGTACGTGAGGAACTCAGTATGAGGTTGAATTTGGTATGACTTATCACCCCCAAATGATAGAAAATCATAAAGAATGATCCAAATTTTAATAGATTTGTTGAGAGCATGTGTACTCGATTGGGGTGAGTCATGGGAGCAGTACTTACCCTTAGCTGATTTTTCCTATAATAATAGCTACCAAGCCTGTTACAACCCCAATTTTTGGGTTCATTGGTGAGAAAGGTAATTTCTCATATGAAAGATAATTGAACTAATAAAGATATGATTTGGTTCAAATAAATGGATTTTTGTTTACAATATCCTTGATGTTTGTATTGTGGGCTTTATTGGCTATTGGGCCCGAATAATAAGAAAATTCAATGAGTAAATGGATAATTGAAGAAAAGAAAAATGTAGAAACTTCTAGAAGGCAAATCCAAAGAGGATTTCGTGCCTCTTGGGTTCCTTGGGTACCAAGGAGTCCAAGGTTCCAAAAAGAGAGCAATAAGAAAAGAAAAGTTTAATTAAGTATTTATTTATTAAGAAATAAATTGAAAATGATGATAAAAAGTGGAAAATGAGTGGAAAGAGAAATAAAAAGAAATCCTCAAAAAGAGATGTTTAAATAAGAAATAAACAAGATAAGGCAAAATAATGCATAAAGATGCATCTAGAAGGATAATAAGTATCCTTGAAAATGAATTTCAAAATCATAGAGTTTATTGGGATCCAAGGAGTCCCCAATAAAGAGGAAAAAAAAGAGAAAATACAAAGTAAGAGGATAATGTGATTAATGACTTGTGGTATTACTAAAAGCAAATACTCTTGTTATAAGGAAGTAATTTTCTTGGCCAATGGATTAAAAGCCAAACTCAAAGAAGATAAAGAAAATAAAATTCGGATTTCTTATTGACTAGAGAATTTGGATGATTAAGGAGATAATTAAAAAGAAGGTTTTTGGTTTAACCATCGGGGACATGGCAATAGGTGGTGTTTTTGTAAAGAAAAGAAAAGGGAAGTTTCCTAAGCACGATGCCTTTTCCTTTTGGCATATTCCTTGTACACCAAGGAAGAAAGGATAAAGAAACAGAGAAGAGGGGTTATGAGGGTTTTTCAGTGCATAATGGGATTAGTCATATTCCTTTTTGGTTTATGATAAACTAGCGTCTCCCTCACCCCTGGTTATATAAATATGGAAACTCAAGTCCCCATGAGTCCAACACTGCCTTATACATCAAGAGTTATGAAGGACTCTTGCCACCAACAATACCAACGCCTCCTCCTCCTCGGTAGGATGTGTGCCCCTCCTCATCGGTCCAGAATTCTTGAAAGAACCCTCCTCACCTGTGGGTTTGGATGAAGGGGGCCATTTGTCATGGTGGCAGCACCATGGAATGGTGCCTTGTGACATACTCGGACCATCAAACGTCAAAGAAGAGGTAGGGCATATGTCCGTGGATGAGTATATAGGGCACCTCGGCGTTGCGCTGCTCACGAACCTGGCGTGGTTGTTCCTGCTCTGGATGTAATGGTCGTGGTGGTGCTCAACGGGAGGTGGCAGCAGCGCTGGGTGCTTGTGCCTGTGTGAAGGTGTGAGGTCATCAGAGACAAGGATGGAAGCAAGAAGCTTGCTTGGCCGTGTGTGGAAAGGAAGAACACCTTGTGCCAAGAGGACCTGAGATTAGAGGGAGCTGTAGATGGGATTGCATGTGGACTACGGTTGAAGTCCAGTGCTCTTAGCTCTGCGACAACATCACCGGTCCAGTTATGCGGGAGAGAGAGACCACGGCACAGGCTCATGAAGGGGCAGGAAGGACGGTTGGGGTGTAGCCGAACCCCATCGGGGTAGGCTGACGAGAGGAAGTCTTGGCCCTCTCTACAGGACGACGCCACCAGTAGGCGGCACTGGTTGCAGCGCCTGCGGCAACCACGGAGGAGGGCATCCCACAGGAGGAAGGAAGCTTTGGGGCGACAGAGACATGGGAAGAAGAATAGAAGCTGACATCAGAGATTGAGAAAGAGGTGAGGGCGTCGGAGTTGACCCTGCCGCAGCATCAGCGGAGGCGGGATCGTCCAGCCCCGTAGGGCAGGAAGACGCCGACGCGAGGAAAGGGGAAATACAGCCAAATGACCAAGATGTCCCTCCGTGTCTACGTAATGCACGGGGGCACATCAGTCTTTTGTTCTTTCTCTCAATCAATGGATAAAAGGTAATAGTTGCTGACTTGGCATTTCCCTATTGGCTGATTAATAATATATCTTGTGAAAATTGTAGAAAATGCTAGAATGATCGGATGTAGACAAGTTATATATGAAACTTGCTCAGACAAATGAGACGATTAGAAATAAAATATTATTAGAACCTGAATATGCTTCCTGTTCTAAAAGTATGTGCAATACATGTTTAGATGTGTTTAATGTAAAGAAAAACCTAGATTTGCCTTAATCTAATTCTTAGTTAAGTATGTTCATTCATGTTAAGCTAATACCTGATCTACACATGTAAAATGAATAATCTTTGATAATGATGATTAATAATCTCGTACATATGGATTTAGGGTTTTGAAACCAACATGGACATCTTGCTATGATTAGTAATGTGATTTAATGTGCTTAAATTGACAATTAGGGTTTCATCTAATATGCATAAATCTTAGAAACCATAATATGATGGAATTTGGTTTAATCCTTAGTGCAAACAAGAGATAGCTCTAAATCCTAGTTTAGGAGCTCATCTAGATCTGAGTAATGTAATGTGAATACATGGTGACACATATGTAGAATGCATGTTTCAGATATTGTTGATTATATGCTTGGTTGCTTGGATGTTTGGATACACTCTTAAAGTACATGTTAGATCAGCATGGTTTTGCGATGGCATAAGGTATGTGGCTACGCTTATAAATAATCGCTCTAGCTTTGCGGCGATTCCCGAAGTTTTAATCGATTGCTTGAAATTAACTGTTGGATGTCTATTTATTTCATGCAACTATAAAGTGACTATGATTATCACCATAAATGTACATATATAACTGGCTAGATCCGGGTCCACCTCTGTTACTTTGAAAAGGCTAAAAAAAGGGGTAATCCTAGAGCAAGGTCTAGGTTACCGTGAGTTAGAGGCTCTTTAGCAAATCCTGAGTTAAGGAGTGGTCTACTTATGAGTAGTACCATGTGACTCAACCCTAGAAACTGGTTCACTTATAGGTGGATCATGAGGGGTTTAATGGGGACAACACAGAGGATAGGGTACTCTTGGCTCGCGGAGTTATATCTAAAATGTAATCTTGGTTGTTAAATGATTAATTGAATGATTACATGGTTATCTTAGTTGCATGATTATCTGTTTCCCCCACATACCAGCTTCGGCTGACCGACGTTTTGTTTGTCGGCGTTTTAGGTACAATGAAAAGAACAAACAGTAAAGTGGCACATGTGATACTAAAAGAGAATTAATGTACAAAGGAGGATTAGATAGATTAGTATCGGTGTGGATAGAAGTTTAGAGAACCAAGCTTTCAAAAGATATGTAAAGAAAATTTTTATTACCGTTTTCAGTATAGTCTTTTAGAATTTAATAATTGTTTATGGTTATATTTCAAACCTTTGATGCGGGATTAATGGGTGCGGCTTCAACCTCTTGGTCTCCCTTAATTGGGGGTTATCGGGAGGTGGGGTCATAACATTTGGTATCAGAGCTTAGGTTCCTCAGTTAACCATTAATAATTATTAAATTTTACAAACTCCATAGAACCCAAGGGAGTTATTAGAGGAGTATCTGAAAGACGGAGGTGTCTAGAAAGGGATCATGACCTGGGGCTGGCAAGATTTTCCTCCGCACCGCTAGTCGGAATACGAGGACTCCCGGACCCGTGTGACCGCCTGGCCAAAGTCTTAGGGTATGAATCGAAATAAGATACCTTTAGGACTTCTCATCTTATTCATCCCTTCTCATCACAAAATTCTGATAAGGACCTGAAGGATTAGGGTTTTCTTTCTTCTCCTCACCCTCTTGAGGTATGGGTAAGGTTTAAGGAATCCTCCACTCAATTAATGAAAGACATGTAAATAAGATGCCATGGACATAAGCTAAATAGATTAAGCGCAAAATAAATAATAGATACGTGCTTAGGATGTATGACGTAAGATGTCATGTCCTCAGAAGAGACTTGAGGCTAGACCTTCTTGTTAGGAGGATAAGTTAGTCTGGGAGATAGAGATCTCCATTGCAAGTAGAGACCTGTCACATCCTCTGAGGATGATGTTAACCCTAACCCTAAGTGAAGGTTAGAGAGAGATGAGTTGGACCAGGTGTTTGAAAGGACATACCTTTGGGATGCCATATGATCCATGGGTGACCTAGCACCTTTGGCAACCCAACCCTGGGAAGGATCGTGCATGTTAGGGTAAAGGATAGCTCCTTAAATGATGAGGTTAGTGAAGGACCTTAGAAACCCTATGGGCTTGTGCAAGTAGGGTATAGCTCGCACCTAGGGCACGTCATAGGGCTGACAGTAGGGTTAAACCCTGGATAAGGAATTATGATGGAGCATAAAGGGGTTATGGATGATCTTGAGCAAACATAAGTTCGAACCTAGGCTTCACCCATGTAGGGCATGCTTTTGAGGTTGATCCTTCATGAAGATAGGACCTTTAATGGTGAGGTTGGATGTAGGGTTAGCCTTAGAGAGAGTCGGAAACCCAGCAAGAAGGTTGGAAGCCTAAAACCCTGAGATATGAGGAACAATGGATGATAGTGGTCGCCTCATGATCGATCCCTGAAAGTTGTTGGTATCTTGGTTGCCTTTAGAGGGACCAAACCCTAGAGATAGAAGATGAAGCATCTGGTGCCTATGTTCCTACGGTATATGTGTTTACCTTCTGAGAAAGGAAGAAGATGTTCTGTTTACCCAGGAGGAGTTTAGTAGCAGGTTATGAGGCCTTGTACCTTGAGGAGGACCCAACCCTAAGTGGTGCTCGAGTTGAAGGATGACAAGGAGTGCATGTCATTGCTTTTGCATGCTTGGTTCTTAGCTAAGAGATAGAGCATGCAGTTGGACACCTACAAGTGAACTTAGGGTTCCTAGGCCTAAGAGGGGAAGTGGTGTATCTAAGGCTCATGATGAGAAGTTGGGTTCCTATAGAAGCGAGCATAGTAATCCTCATGATTAGAGGAAAAGAGGAGCCCCTTAAGTTTAAGGTGTGTTTGATGAACCCCTCATAGCTAGGTTGATGATAAAGGAAGGTATGATCTCGATCCAATTGAGGAAAGAGGACAAGTATGACCTAGCATGGTTTAGTAGGTGATCTTCTTATGCCTTAATAGCTTGCTAGGGTTAAGTAGGCTCGTGTGGATGTAAACCCTGGACCTAAGAGCTTTTGTGACCTTGCTGTCAAGAGATAGTTTTCCTCTCATCCTGGGAGAGAGACACCCTTGATAGAGTGTATATCAGTTGTGGTTAGGTTAAGGTAACCTAAAGAGGTCTCTTAGGACCTTGAGAAGCTAAGTGAAAAGTTATGGTATGAGAATGAACCTGTAGATCCATAGATATCCATCTCTAAGTGCACAGGGCTTGACCAAGGGAGGCAGGTTGCCATAATCCTGATGAAAGGATGAAAGTCAGCCCATGAATGCAGAAAGAGAGATGATGAAGACTTGGGCAAGGTTCTAAGTGAACATGTACTATAATGGAGAATCCTAAGTCTATCCTAGGGTCAGGTAGGGATAAGACCGATGAAAGTAGGAGTTGCCTAATTCCCCAGTTGCACATGACCATAGGGTCGGGAGGTAACAACTATCATTGTCTGAGGGCCATGGGTTAGGAGATTGATCGCCTTCATGAACTCATGGGACCCAAAGGGCAGATGAGTAGGGCACTCTCTTGATGCATGAGGGAAGAGGGATGACCCCAAAAGAGTCGGTACCCTATAGACCTAGAGGAGATGACCAAGGATATAAACCTCAGTAGGTTCAAAACTAGTTTGATATCATGATGTCTGTGATATAGAGACATATGTGGTACGTTACAAATTAGATGTAAAGGTGTATGGGCAAGGTGGGATGTACCATCTCTACTCTTGGAACAGGAAGAACTCTGTATTTGGGCTGCAGCCAAATGCTTATTTCCTCTTGTTATGGGGGTGAGAGATAGGAAATTATGCATGCCATACACTAAGGATAAGAGATGATGTAGATTGGAACGTTGCCACGAGAAATGGGGATAGAGAAGATAACCTACCCTGGTAAGGTGAATGAATGATGGATGGCTTGCAAACACTAAGAGGAATAAGGTAGTCCCCTTATGAGGAAGTTTCTATGATGAGCTAGGTAGAACTTACAAGTATATCAGGTTGAGTTTGATCACCGTGATGATGAAATCAGAGAGTGTTCTTAATAAAGATGGACATAGAGTTTCAGGTGAGATGATAAGTGAAATAAATGGAAGTGCATGTCTTCAATGTTATCTAATACCTAAGGATGTGAAGTGATAATGGATGCTCAGGTTGAGATACATCTGACTTGTTTGACTAGAAGACTAGAAGAGGTTGTTTGGCTAACCCTAAGTTTGAAAAGGAGAGGTGTTGGGATAACACTCAGATGTAACAAGATACGTTGAAAAGTTAAGGGTTGTTTGGTTAGCCAGTCTAGTCCTTGATACGATGAAAGGATGGTGGTAGAATCTCAAGTGCACTTATTTGGATAAGAAGGTGATGAAACCCTGATGAGGGTGGTGTAGGGTTTACAAGGAATCGATCTTGAGGAATCATGACCTACCAGAAATCATGATTGAAGATCAACATACACCACGGTACTACCAAGATAGTAAGTAACAATAGCACTTTGGATGCTTAAGATAAGGTTGTATGTGGTATGTTGCCATACACGACAGAAGGTGAAGGGTGAACACCGGTTACACAGTGCATCGATATGAGGGATAAAGAGTCCCCGAGAGAGAAAGGGAGTTCATCACTATGTATGTTGTAAGTATCCCCTGTACCAAGGACGGTCGAGATGCAATATGAGTTATGGTAGTTCGCCTTACCTAGATGACATGAGAAAGAAAGAGTTCTGTCAAGGGACAGATCTGGTTGAACTACCCATGAGAGAGGGATGGTTCAACTATAAAGCAAGTTCAAAGGTTTTTGAGTTCGACCTAAAGGTTCCCTTCCAAAAGGTGGAAGTAGGTACATGAAGAACTCAACGTTAGTACAGTTGTCACCCCAAACTAATGGTTAGTATGATCCAGACTAAAGGGGTCTGATGAGAGCATATGTGTTCATTAAGGGTGATAGCTAGAGACAGTTTTTGTCCTATGAAAGATGTGAAGATAACCACCATAGCCAGTATCAGGTTTTATAAGAAGCTCTGTAAGGGAGGTTGTATCGATCACCACTTCAGTAAGGTGATGTTGGTGAAAAGGACCACATGATGGACCACAGTGCGTGTAGGTAAAGTCACTTTGATTGTGCAAGGGCTGAAAGGAGCCTAGAGACGACGAGAGTCGTGAGCAGATGCAAAGTAGACTGACATACAAGTTACTGTGGGAGAAAATGTGACATGAAAATCCGACCCCTCTAAGTTATAGCTAAGAGAGTTGAGTCCTTGATACATGGGTCCATTAGAGATGGATGGGTGGAGAAGGTTAGGTTTGACCCTACCCCTCAGGATAGAGTAATGTGAGATGAGTTCTATGTGTCCAATTTAGAGCACTATGTAGGTACCCGACCATGTGCTGAGCAATGAACTTAGTGAGCCCCAAGGGAGGCTGAAATGGCCTGAGTCACCTGTGTAGTTTATAGACGCCAGGATGAAAGAACTCAGAGAAAAGAATATGTGATAATAAAGGTTCTTTGAAAATTCCATGGGTACGACAAAGCCACATAGGGGCCAAGGATGGACATAGAAAAGTCTTATCCTGAATTGTTTGTTTGCTTGATGAGAATTTTTAGGACAAAATTCCTATAAGAGGGGAGGGATGTTACAACCCCAATTTTTGGGTTCATTGGTGAGAAATGTAATTTCTCATATGAAAGATAATTGAACTAATAAAGATATGATTTGGTTCAAATAAATGTATTTTTGTTTACAATAGCCTTGATGTTTGAATTGTGGGCTTTATTGGCTATTGGGCCCGAATAATAAGAAAATTCAATGAGTAAATGGATAATTGAAGAAAAGAAAAATGTAGAAACTTCTAAAAGGCAAATCCAAAGAGGATTTCGTGCCTCTTGGGTTCCTTGGGTACCAAGGAGTCCAAGGTTCCAAAAAGAGAGCAATAAGAAAAGAAAAGTTTAATTAAGTATTTCTTTATTAAGAAAGAAATTGAAAATGATGATAAAAAGTGGAAAATGAGTGGAAAGAGAAATAAAAAGAAATCCTCAAAAAGAGATGTTTAAACAAGAAATAAACAAGATAAGGCAAAATAATGCATAAAGATGCATCTAGAAGGATAATAAGTATCCTTGAAAATGAATTTCAAAATCATAGAGTTTATTGGGATCCAAGGAGTCCCCAATAAAGAGGAAAAAAAAGAGAAAATACAAAGTAAGAGGATAATGTGATTAATGACTAGTGGTATTACTAAAAGCAAATACTCTTGTTATAAGGAAGTAATTTTCTTGGCCAATGGATTAAAAGACAAACTCAAAGAAGATAAAGAAAATAAAATTCGAATTTCCTATTGACTAGAGAATTTGGATGATTAAGGAGATAATTAAAAAGAAGGTTTTTGGTTTAACCATCGGGAACATGGCAATAGGTGGTGTTTTTGTAAAGAAAAGAAAAGGGAAGTTTCCTAAGCACGATGCCTTTTCCTTTTGGCATATTCCTTGTACACCAAGGAAGAAAGGATAAAGAAACGGAGAAGAGGGGTTATGAGGGTTTTTCGGTGCATAATGGGATTAGTCATATTCCTTTTTGGTTTATGATAAACTAGCGTCTCCCTCACCCCTGGTTATATAAATATGGAAAATCAAGTCCCCATGAGTCCAACACCGCCTTATACATCAAGAGTTATGAAGGACTCTTGCCACCAACAATACCAACGCCTCCTCCTCCTCGGCAGGATGTGTGCCCCTCCTCATCGGTCCAGAATTCTTGAAAGAACCCTCCTCACCCGTGTGTTTGGATGAAGGGGATCGTTTGTCATGGTGGTAGCACCATGGCATGGTGCCTTGTGACATACTCGGACCATCAAACGTCAAAGAAGAGGTAGGGAATATGTATGTGGATGAGTAGATAGGGCACCTCGGCATTGCGCTGCTCACGAACCTGGCGTGGTTGTTCCTGCTCTGGATGTAATGGTCGTAGTGGTGCTCAATGGGAGGCGGCAGCAGCGCTGGGTGCTTGTGCCTGCGTGAAGGTGTGAGGTCATCGGAGACAAGGATGGAAGCAAGAAGCTTTCTTGGCCGTGTGTGGAAAGGAAGAACACCTTGTGCCAAGAGGACCTGAGATTAGAGGGAGCCGTAGATGGGATTGCATGTGGGCTACAGTTGAAGTCCAGTGCTCTTTGCTCTGCGACAACATCACCGGTCCAGTTCTGCGGGAGAGAGAGACCACGACACAGGCTCATGAAGGGGCAGGAAGGACGGTCGGGGTGTAGCCGAACCCCATCGGGGTAGGCTGACGAGAGGAAGTCTTGGCCCTCTCTACATGACGACGCCACCAGCAGGCGGCACTGGTTGCAGCGCCTGCGGCAACCACGGAGGAGGGCATCCCACAGGAGGAAGGAAGCTTTGGGGTGACAGCGACGTGGGAAGAAGAATAGCAGCTGACATCGGAGATGGAGAAAGAGGTGAGGGCGTCAGAGTTGACCCTGTTGCAGCATCAGTGGAGGCGGGATCGTCCAGCTGCGTAGGGCAGGAAGAGGCCGACGCGAGGAAAGGGGAAATATAGCAAAATGACCAAGATGGTCCTCCGTGTATGCGTAATGCACGGGGGCACATCAGTCTTTTGTTCTTTCTCTCAATCGATGAATAAAAGGTAATAGTTGCTGACTTGGCGTTTCCCTATTGGCTGATTAATAATATATCTTGTGAAAATTGTAGAAAATGGTAGGATGATCGGATGTAGACAAGTTATATATGAAACTTGCTCTGAAAAATGAGACGAATAGAAATAAAATATTATTAGAACCTGAATATGCTTCCTGTTCTAAAAGTATGTGCAATACATGTTTAGATGTGTTTAATGTAAAGAAAAACCTAGATTTGCCTTAATCTGATGCTTAGTTAAGTATGTTCGTTCATGTTAAGCTAATACCTGATCTACACATGTAAAATGAATAATATTTGATAATGATGATTAATAATATCGTACATATGGATTTAGGGTTTTGAAACCAACATGGACATCTTGCTATGATTAGTAATGTGATTTAATGTGCTTAAATTGACAATTAGGGTTTCATCTAATATGCATAAATCCTAAAAACCATAATATGATGGAATTTGGTTTAATCCTTAGTGCAAATAAGAGATAGCTCTAAATCCTAGTTTAGGAGCTCATCTAGATCTGAGTAATGTAATGTGAATACATGGTGACACATATGTAGAATGCATGTTTCAGATATTGTTGATTATATGCTTGGTTGCTTGGATGTTTGGATACACTCTTAAAGTACATGTTAGATCTGCATGGTTTTGCGATGGCATAAGGTATGTGGCTACGCTTATGAATAATCGCTCTAGCTTCATGGCAATTCCTGAAGTTTTAATCGATTGCTTGAAATTAACCGTTGGATGTCTATTTATTTCATGCAACTATAAAGTGACTATGATTATCACCATAAATGTACATATATAACTGGCTAGATCCGGGTCCACCTCTGTTACTTTGAAAAGGCTAAAAAAAGGGGTAATCCTAGAGCAAGGTCTAGGTTACCGTGAGTTAGAGACTCTTTAGCAAATCCTGAGTTAAGGATTGGTCTACTTACGAGTAGTATCATGTGACTCAACCCTAGAAACTGGTTCACTTATAGGTGGATCATGAGGGGTTTAATGGGGACAACACAGAGGATAGGGTACTCTTGGATCGCGGAGTTATATCTAAAATGTAATCTTGGTTGTTAAATGATTAATTGAATGATTACATAGTTATCTTAGTTGCATGATTATCTATTTCCCCCACATACCAGCTTCGGCTGATCGACGTTTTTTTTGTCGGCGTTTTAGGTACAATGAAAAGAACAAACAGTAAAGTGGCACATGTGATACTAAAAGAGAATTAATGTACAAAGGAGGATTACATAGATTAGTATCGGTGTGGATAGAAGTTTAGAGAACCAAGCTTTCAAAAGGTATGTAAAGAAAAATTTTATTACCATTTTCGGTATAGTCTGTTAGAATTTAATAATTGTTTATGGTTATATGTCGAACCTTTGATCCGGGATTAATGGGTGCAGCTTCAACCTCTTGGTCTCCCTTAATTGGGGGTTATTGGGAGGTGGGGTCATAACATTTGGTATCAGAGCTTAGGTTCCTCAGTTAACCATTAATAAATATTAAATTTTACAAACTCCACAGAACCCAAGGGAGTTATTAGAGGAGTATCTGAAAGACGGAGGTGTCTAGAAAGGGATCACGACCGGGGGCTGGCAAGATTTTCCTCCGCACCGCTAGTCAGAATATGAGGACTCCCGGACTTGTGTGACTGTATGACCAAAGTCTTAGGGTATGAATCGAAATAAGATACCTTTAGGACTTCTCATCTTATTCATCCCTTCTCATCACAAAATTCTGATAAGGACCTGAAGGATTCAGGTTTTCTTTCTTCTCCTCACCCTCTTGAGATATGGGTAAGGTTTAAGGAATCCTCCACTCAATTAATGAAAGACATGTAAATAAGATGTCATGGACATAAGCTAAATAGATTAAGCACAAAATAAATAATAGATACGTGCTTAGGACGTATGACGTAAGATGTCATGTCCTCAGAAGAGACCAGAGGCTAGACCTTCTTGTTAGGAGGATAAGTTAGTCTGGGAGATAGAGATCTCCATTGCAAGTAGAGACCTGACACATCCTCTGAGGATTATGTTAACCCTAACCCTAAGTGAAGGTTAGAGAGAGATGAGTTGGACCAGGTGTTTGAAAGGACATACCTTTGGGATGCCATATGATCCATGGGTGACCTAGCACCTTTGGCAACCCAACCCTGGGAAGGATCGTGCATGTTAGGGTAAAGGATAGCTCCTTAAATGATGAGGTTAGTGAAAGACCTTAGAAACCCTATGGGCTTGTGCAAGTAGGGTATAGCTGGCACCTAGGGCACGTCATAGGGCTGACAGTGGGGTTAAACCCTGGATAAGGAATTATGATGGAGCATAAAGGGGTTATGGATGATCTTGAGCAAACATAAGTTTGAACCTAGGCTTCACCCATGTAGGGCATGCTTTTGAGGTTGATCCTTCATGAAGAGAGGACCTCTAATGGTGAGGTTGGATGTAGGGTTAGCCCTAGAGAAAGTAGGAAACCCAACAGGAAGGTTGGAGCCTGAGATATGAGGAACAATGGATGATAGTGGTTGCCTCATGATCGATCCCTGAAAGTTGTTGGTATCTTGGTTGCCTTTAGAGGGACCAAACCCTAGAGATAGAATATGAAGCATTTGGTGCCTATGTGCCTACGATATATGTGTTTACCTTCTGAGAAAGGAAGAAGATGTTCTGTTTACCCTGGAGAGGTTTAGTAGTAGGTTATGAGGCCTTGTACCTTGAGGAGGACCCAACCCTAAGTGGTGCTCGAGTTGAAGGATGACAAGGAGTGCATGTCATGGCTTTTGCATGCTTGGTTCTTAGCTAAGAGATAGAGCATGCAGTTGGACACCTACAAGTGAACTTAGGGTTCCTAGGCCTAAGAGGGGAAGTGGTGTATCTAAGGCTCATGATGAGAAGTTGGGTTCCTATAGAAGCGAGCATAGTAATCCTCATGATTAGAGGAAAAGAGGAGCCCCTTAAGTTTAAGGTGTGTTTGATGAACCCCTCATATCTAGGTTGATGATAAAGGAAGGTATGATCTTGATCCGATTGAGTAAAGAGGACAAGTATGACCTAGCATGGTTTAGTAGGTGATCTTCTTATGCCTTAATAGCTTGCTAGGGTTAAGTAGGCTCATGTGGATGTAAACCCTGGACCTAAGAGCTTTTGTGACCTTACTGTCAAGAGATAGTTTTCCTCTCATCCTGGGAGAGAGACACCCTTGATAGAGTTAATATCAGTTGTGGTTAGGTTAAGGTAACCTAAAGAGGTCTCTTAGGACCTTGAGAAGCTAAGTGAAAAGTTATGGTATGAGAATGAACCTGTAGATCCATAGATATCAATCTCCAAGTGCATAGGGCTTGACCAAGGGAGGCAGGTTGCCATGATTCTGATGAAAGGATGAAAGTCAGCCCATGAATGCAGAAAGAGAGATGATGAAGACTTGGGAAAGGTTCTAAGTGAACATGTACTATAATGGAGAATCCTAAGTCTATCCTAGGGTCAGGTAGGGATAAGAACGATGAAAGTAGGAGTTGCCTAATTCCCCAGCTGCACATGACCATAGGGTCGGGAGGTAACAACTATCATTGTCTGAGGGCCATGGGTTAGGAGATTGATCACCTTCATGAACTTATGGGACCCAAAGGGCAGATGAGTAGGGCACTCTCTTGATGCATGAGGGAAGAGGGATGACCCCAAAAGAGTCGGTACCCTATAGACCTAGAGGAGATGACCAAGGATATAAACCTCAGTAGGTTCAAAACTAGTTTGATATCATGATGTCTGTGATATAGAGACATATGTGGCACGTTACAACTTAGATGTAAAGGTGTATGGCCAAGGTGGGATGTACCATCTCTACTCTTGGAACAGGAAGAACTCTGTATTTGGGCTGCAGCCAAATGTTTATTTCCTCTTGTTATGGGGGTGAGAGATAGGACATTACGCATGCCATACACTAAGGATAAGAGATGATGTAGATTGGAACGTTGCCATGAGAAATGGGGATAGAGAAGATAACCTACCCTGGTAAGGTGAATGAATGATGGATGGCTTGCAAACACTAAGAGGAATGAGGTAGTCCCCTTATGAGGAAGTTTCTATGATGAGCTAGGTAGAACTTACAAGTATACCAGGTTGAGTTTGATCACCGTGATGATGAAATTAGAGAGTGTTCTTAATAAAGATGGACATAGAGTTTGAGGTGAGATGATAAGTGAAATAAATGGAAGTGCATGTCTTCAATGTTATCTAATACCTAAGGATGTGAGGTGATAATGGATGCTCGGGTTGAGATACATCTCACTTGTTTGACTAGAAGACTAGAAGAGGTTGTTTGGCTAACCCTAAGTTTGAAAAGGAGAGGTGTTGGGATAACACTTAGATGTAACAAGATACGTTGAAAAGTTAAGGGTTGTTTGGTTAGCCAGTCTAGTCCTTGATACGATGAAAGGATGGTGGTAGAATCTCAAGTGCACTTATTTGGATAAGAAGGTGATGAAACCCTGATGAGGGTGGTGTAGGGTTTCAAAGGAATCGATCTTGAGGAATCATGACCTACCGGAAATCATGATTGAAGATCAACATACACCACGGTACTACCAAGATAGTAAGTGACAATAGCACTTTGGATGCTTAAGATAAGGTTGTATGTGGTATGTTGCCATACACGACAGAAGGTGAAGGGTGAACACCGGTTACACAGTGCATCGATATGAGGGATAAAGAGTCCCCGAGAGAGAAAGGGAGTTCATCACTATGGATGTTGTAAGTATCCCCTGGACCAAGGACGGTCGAGATGCAATATGAGTTATGGTAGTTCGCCTTACCTAGATGACATGAGAAAGAAAGAGTTCTGTCAAGGGACAGATCTGGTTGAACTACCCATGAGAGAGGGATGGTTCAACTATGAAGCAAGTTCAAAGGTTTTTGAGTTCGACCTAAAGGTTCCCTTCCAAAAGGTGGAAGTAGGTACATGAAGAACTCAACGTTAGTACAGTTATCACCCCAAACTAATGGTTAGTATGATCCAGACTAAAGGGGTCTGATGAGAGCATATGTGTTCGTTCAGGGTGATATCTAGAGACAGTTTTTGTCCTATGAAAGATGTGAAGATAACCACCATAGCCAGTCTCAGGTTTTATAAGAAGCTCTGTAAGGGAGGTTGTGTCGATCACCACTTCAGTAAGGTGATGTTGGTGAAACAGATCACATGATGGACCACAATGTGTGTAGGTAAAGTCACTTTGATTGTGCAAGGGCTGAAAGGAGCCTAGAGACGATGAGAGTCATGAGCAGGTGCAAAGTAAACTGACATACAAGTTACCGTGGGAGAAAATGTGCCATGAAAATATGACCCCTCTAAGTTATAGCTAAGAGAGCTGAGTCCCCGATACATGGGTCCATTAGAGATGGATGGGTGGAGAAGGTTAGGTTCGACCCTACCCCTCAGGATAGAGTAATGTGAGATGAGTTCCATGTGTCCAATTTAGAGCACTATGTAGGTACCCGACCATGTGTTGAGCAATGAACCTAGTGAGCCCCAAGGGAGGCTGAAATGGCCTGAGTCACCTGTGTAGTTTATAGACGCCAGGATGAAAGAACTTAGAGAAAAGAATATGTGATAATAAAGGTTCTTTGAAAATGCCATGGGTACGGCAAAGCCACATAGGGGCCAAGGATGGACATAGAAAAGTCTTATCCTGAATTGTTTGTTTGCTTGATGAGAATTTTGAGGACAAAATTCCTATAAGAGGGGAGGGATGTTACAACCCCAATTTTTGGGTTCATTGGTGAGAAATGTAATTTCTCATATGAAAGATAATTGAACTAATAAAGATATGATTTGGTTCAAATAAATGGATTTTTGTTTACAATAGCCTTGATGTTTGTATTGTGGGCTTTATTGGCTATTGGGCCCGAATAATAAGAAAATTCAATGAGTAAATGGATAATTGAAGAAAAGAAAAATGTAGAAACTTCTAGAAGGCAAATACAAAGAGGATTTCATGCCTCTTGGGTGCCTTGGGTACCAAGGAGTCCAAGGTTCCAAAAAGAGAGCAATAAGAAAAGAAAAGTTTAATTAAGTATTTCTTTATTAAGAAAGAAATTGAAAATGATGATAAAAAGTGGAAAATGAGTGGAAAAAGAAATAAAAAGAAATCCTCAAAAAGAGATGTTTAAATAAGAAATAAACAAGATAAGGCAAAATAATGCATAAAGATGCATCTAGAAGGATAATAAGTATCCTTGAAAATGAATTTCGAAATCATAGAGTTTATTGGGATCTAAGGAGTCCCCAATAAAGAGGAAAAAAAAAGAGAAAATACGAAGTAAGAGGATAATGTGATTAATGACTTGTGGTATTACTAAAAGCAAATACTCTTGTTATAAGGAAGTAATTTTCTTGGCCAATGGATTAAAAGCCAAACTCAAAGAAGATAAAGAAAATAAAAATCGGATTTCCTATTGACTAGAGAATTTGGATGATTAAGGAGATAATTAAAAAGAAGGTTTTTGGTTTAACCATCTGGGACATGGCAATAGGTGGTGTTTTTGTAAAGAAAAGAAAAGGGAAGTTTCCTAAGAACGATGCCTTTTCCTTTTGGCATATTCCTTGTACACCAAGGAAGAAAGGATAAAGAAACGGAGAAGAGGGGTTATGAGGGTTTTTCGGTGCATAATGGGATTAGTCATATTCCTTTTTGGTTTATGATAAACTAGCGTCTCCCTCACCCCTGGTTATATAAATATGGAAACTCAAGTCCCCATGAGTCCAACACCGCCTTATACATTAAGAGTTACGAAGGACTCTTGCCACCAACAATACCAACGCCTCCTCCTCCTTGGCAGGATGTGTGCCCCTCCTCATCGGTCTAGAATTCTTGAAAGAACCCTCCTCACCCATGGGTTTGGATGAAGGGGGCCATTTGTCATGGTGGCAGCACCATGGCATGGTGCCTTGTGACAGACTCGGACCATCAAATGTCAAAGAAAAGGTAGGGCATATGTCCGTGGATGAGTAGATAGGGCACCTCGGCGTTGCGCTGCTCACGAACCTGGCGTGGTTGTTCCTGCTCTGGATGTAATGGTCGTGGTGGTGCTCAACGGGAGGCGGCAGCAGCGCTGGGTGCTTGTGCCTACGTGAAGGTGTGAGGTCATCAGAGACAAGGATGGAAGCAAGAAGCTTGCTTGGCCGTGTGTGGAAAGGAAGAACACCTTGTGCCAAGAGGATCTGAGATTACAGGGAGCCGTAGATGGGATTGCATGTGGACTACGGTTGAAGTCCAGTGCTCTTAGCTCTGCGACAACATCACCGGTCCAGTTCTACAGGAGAGAGAGACCACGACACAGGCTCATGAAGGGGCAGGAAGGACGGTCGGGGTGTAGCTGAACGCCGTCGGGGTAGGCTGACGAGAGGAAGTCTTGGCCCTCTCTACAGGATGACGCCACCAACAGGCGGCACTGGTTGCAGCGCCTGCGGCAACCACGGAGGAGGGCATCCCACAGGAGGAAGGAAGCTTTGGGGTGACAGCGACGTGGGAAGAAGAATAGCAGCTGACATTGGAGATTGAGAAAGAGGTGAGGGCGTCAGAGTTGACCCTGCTGCAGCATCAGCGGAGGCGGGATCGTCCAGCCGCGTAGGGCAGGAAGAGGCCGACGCGAGGAAAGGGGAAATACAGCCAAATGACCAAGATGGCCCTCTGTGTATGCGTAATGCACGGGGGCACATCAGTCTTTTATTCTTTCTCTCAATCGATGGATAAAAGGTAATAGTTGCTGACTTGGCGTTTCCCTATTGGGTGATTAATAATATATCTTGTGAAAATTGTAGAAAATGCTAGGATGATCGGATGTAGACAAGTTATATATGAAACTTGCTCAGTAAAACGAGACGAATAGAAATAAAATATAATTAGAACCTGAATATGCTTCCTGTTCTAAAAGTATGTGCAATACATGTTTAGATGTGTTTAATGTAAAGAAAAACCTAGATTTGCCTTAATCTGATGCTTAGTTAAGTATGTTCATTTATGTTAAGCTAATACCTGATCTACACATGTAAAATGAATAATCTTTGATAATGATGATTAATAATCTCGTACATATGGATTTAGGGTTTTGAAACCAACATGGACATCTTGCTATGATTAGTAATGTGATTTAATGTGCTTAAATTGACAATTAGGGTTTCATCTAATATGCATAAATCCTAGAAACCATAATATGATGGAATTTGGTTTAATCCTTAGTGCAAACAAGAGATAGATCTAAATCCTATTTTAGGAGCTTATCTAGATCTGAGTAATGTAATGTGAATACATGGTGACACATATGTAGAATGCATGTTTCAGATATTGTTGATTATATGCTTGGTTGCTTGGATGTTTGGATACACTCTTAAAGTACATGTTAGATCTGCATGGTTTTGCAATGGCATAAGGTATGTGGCTACACTTATGAATAATCGCTCTAGCTTCGCGGCGATTCCCAAAGTTTTAATCGATTGCTTGAAATTAACTGTTGGATGTCTATTTATTTCATGCAACTATAAAGTGACTATGATTATCACCATAAATGTACATATATAACTGGCTAGATCCGGGTCCACCTCCGTTACTTTGAAAAGGCTAAAAAAAGGGGTAATCCTAGAGCAAGGTCTAGGTTACCGTGAGTTAGAGACTCTTTAGCAAATCCTGAGTTAAGGAGTGGTCTACTTACGAGTAGTACCATGTGACTCAACCCTAGAAACTGGTTCACTTATAGGTGGATCATGAGGGGTTTAATGGGGACAACACAGAGGATAGGGTACTCTTGGATCGCAGAGTTATATCTAAAATGTAATCTTGGTTGTTAAATGATTAATTGAATGATTACATAGTTATCTTAGTTGCATAATTATCTGTTTCCTCCACATACCAGCTTTGGCTGACCGACGTTTTGTTTGTCGGTGTTTTAGGTACAATGAAAAGAACAAACAGTAAAGTGGCACATGTGATACTAAAAGAGAATTAATGTACAAAGGAGGATTAGATAGATTAGTATCAGTGTGGATAGAAGTTTAGATAACCAAGCTTTCAAAAGGTATGTAAAGAAAAATTTTATTACCATTTTCAGTATAGTCTGTTAGAATTTAATAATTGTTTATGGTTATATGTCGAACCTTTGATCTGAGATTAATGGGTGCGGCTTCAACCTCTTGGTCTCCCTTAATTGGGGGTTATCGGGAGGTGGGGTCGTAACAAAGCTAGTGTCAGGATGGCTATGTATGAAACCCTTTATGAGAGGTTGTGTCGGTCTCTGCTTCTCTAGGATGATGTCAGTGAGAGGACCTTGGTTATGTCAGAGGAACTACATTCATATGCGAACAAGGTAACTTTGATCAAGCAGGGGCTGAAGAGAGGCTAGAATCAACATAGGTCGTATGCTAATGCAAAGCGGATAGACCGTATGTGACTACATGTTTTTGAAAATCTGACCCCTCTAAGCTATATCTAAGGACAGAGGAAAGATGAGTCCCCAATATGTGGGTCCGTTTGAGAGAACGGATTGGTGAAGCTGCTTATCGTTTAGCCTTACCTCCTCAATATAGTATGATGCATGATGTGTTCCATGTGTCCAATCTGAAGCACTATGTGAAGGATCCTAGCCATGTGATGATCACTGAGCCTATTTAACTCCAAGGGAGGCTCACATACCCTGAGTAACCTACGAGGATATTGGATACAAGGTGAAATAGCTCAAGAATAAAAATATAGAAATGGTAAAGGTTCTTTGGAAGAACCACAGAGTGGATGAAGCCACATGGGGATAAAGACGGATATGGAAAAGCTTCATATATACTAATTACTTTGTTAGTAGTCCAATTTTGAGGAAACAAATCCTATAATAGGGGAAGGATGTTATAACCTAGTTTTCACATAAATTAAATGCAATTATTTCAATAGAAAGGACATATTAAAAATATTTTATGCCTTATTTTAAAAGTATAATTCCTTCTGCAAAATTTCCTTTGTGCTGAAATTAGTGGTTTATATTGTTTTTATTGATCCAATCATGAAATATGGGGCAAATGAATAGAAGAAAATCCAATAATAAGAAAAAGATAAAGGATAATAGGTAATAAGTAATATGCTTTTGAGAATTATGTATAATTCTCTAGAAAGTGGTAATAAATGACCACAATAGGTTAGATTTTAGTTTCGCATGGTTTCTAATACGGAAAAGTTATCAAAGTAAAGAAAATAGAAAAGATAAGAAAGATAAAAGGATTGTTTTAATGCATAAAATGTGCCTTATAAGAGGAAAAGTTACATATTAATAAAAGTCCATTTTCTTTTAGATTTTTGGCCTCAAACCTTTCTCATGCTTAGAGAAAATCATTAAAAACTTTCCTTTAAAATTTGGAATCATTTGGATAAAGGAGGAGAGAGTTAGGAATTTTATAAGAATCCCTGAAGTGAAAGGAATAATTGAAATGAATATAATTGTCGCATTCAAATCAGAAGAGGAAACTAGGAGGGCCTCTAATAATGTCACACATCCTTATGGCCCTTGGACCGCTAATCGATGGCTAGAAGATCATCCTCAAGATCTCGCTTAAAAGGAAAACCAACTGACATTATATATGAATTTCTAGTGTCTCAGTCTCTCTCCAGACTCAACCTTTTACTTTGATTCTTTCCCCTTTGGCTTCAGGAGAGGAAAATAGACTTAAATATCCCCAATTTTCCTTGTTCTCATGAAGGATTAGGTTTTCCCCTTTTGTTAGTAAGAACTAGTTTTCTGGGAAGGATGAGGCAATGCTTCCCTCACCCTCTAATCCCCTATAAAAGAGTCTCAATTCTCTTGTGAGTCGGGGGTAGTATTTTTGTGAGTCCACAGCACGAGAAACTAATCCATTACCAACGTTTGTGACCATTGTCGTCCCATGTTCACCACTGGTGAACACGATATTCTCTTGCGATGCCTCTTCCCTCTCTGGCCGAACCAAGACCATCAGTGAGTTCAGATAGATGTGGAGGAGAGAGCCGCACCACCACCTATCTCTCTAGATCCCTAATGTGTGAAGTCAACTTGATTGTTGACTCATCCAGGTCCAAGGTGGAGGTGGCCGAGGTTGAAGATGAAAGCCTAGAGAATTACCTCCTTGCCCTGACCACCATATCTGTGATGTAAGGACCTTTTGTTCATTTGATCCTTTTCCTTACGTGGGCCACACGGGCATGACTCGTTGTTATAGCATGATCCTATTGGACCAGCCCAACTTCGTGGCCAATAAGGATGGTAAATGGGTTGCTAATGTGGCCTCTTTCGATTGGCCTAGTTCTAATAATATTGAATAAATCATATCTAATAATTGGAAAATTGGATTTAGATGAGTTATATATGAAAAATTATCAAGAGAACGCGATGAATGAAAATAAAATATCAGTGATATCTAATTATGCTTCTTTTTTCAAAATTCATAATGAAACAATCTTTATTGTAAAATATGCATAGATACCCTAGTTTCATGTTGTTAATGGTCATCCTTTGTGTAAATGATATTAACGGATAAAGTTTAAATTTTTTTGGATAAAAGGGTATCTTGGATCTATTTTAGATAAAAAATTCATATTTTGCAAAAATTAGGGTTTCAAAAGAGGATAATCAGTAATACGCGTTAAAGTGGTCTTTAAAGCATAAAAGCCCTAGTTTTATTGAATTGGTTTTTAATCATGTTAAAAACACTTTGTTGAGATACGATATGACAATGTGGAATATATTGGTGGTTTAACATGACTATGACCATAATGATTTGTTAGAGTTTCTAATGTGAAAATCCATGCATATGAAGAATTAGGGTGTTGAAGTTATAGATGATAACTTTAATAAACTCAAACTAATTCATGAAAGGATATGATGATTAGGATTTCACTTAATGTTTAATGTATGCGTTGGAATTAGGTTTGCACCCTTATTTCTTATTTGAACCCTAAAATATAGATTAGGACCCATGCATGGTTTAATCTATTTAATGTGATGATGGCACTTTAGGATTTACATTCATGCAGATTAAGATATGGATTGCTTGATTTCATTGTTGATAGGATAATGTGCTTGAAGTATATTTGTGTAATTTGCATGGCTTACCATCAAGGTATGTGGTTACGCCTATGACTAATCACATTAGTTTGCCGATGTTTTTTTGAGGTTTTCCTGATCGCTTGTGAATAAATGCCTGCATGTTTATTTATTTCCTGCAATCTATAAAGTCACTATGGCTATCACGATTTATGCATGTAACTTACTAGAACCCTGCATACCAACTCTGGTGGTTTGAGAATGGTAAGAAATGAAACAGTCATGATGATGACTAAACATCAGGCCCCAGATTGGAAAGTTCAAACCCGACCCCAGATTGGGAAGGTCATATGAGGTCATGCCCTAGATTGGAAAGACCAACATGACACCTAGCTCTAGATTGAGAGGTGGCCTAAGATGACACCTAGCTCCAGATTGAGAGGTGGCCTATAGTCTATTGCATGGACAAAACCCTAAGAGAGGGTACCCCTAGAGGTTGAGTAAAAATGGGTTGAGGAGTTATGAAGAAAATGATAATTTTGATTTTGTAACAATAATTGTTGTTGGATATTTGTTACAACTAGATGTGAATAGTTTGGTTTCCGCACATACTAGTATAAATTGTTATATTGACCGAATATTTTGTTTGTCAATGTTTTAGGATAATATGTTATTATTGCTGCAAGTATAATGGTTCATGAAGAAGGCACCAAACAAAAGAGAAGTAATGTAATCTTTGGAGGATTTAATTAGTTTTTATTTTAGGTTGTAAAACTTTAGAAAACCACATTATGTACTTCCTTAGTGGAGAGTATACAAAACCCCTTTAATTTAATGAAATTTTATTAATTATTTTTGGTTATTTGCTAAAACATCAGTCATCTATGAAGGTAATGACCCTTGCCCTCTCGGTCTGACTGAATAGGAGATAACAGGGGGAGGGGGTCGTTACACTCATCCTCCTCTCTTTCCTCACTTCCCTCATCTACTCATTTTACTTCCTTCCCTACTTCCCTCATCTCCTCTTTTTACTTCCCTCCTCACCTCTCTCATATGTCCTCACTTGTTTTCTTTTCTTCTTTACTTCCCTCCAATTTTTAGTTTTCACCTCTCTACTCAATTCTTTCCTCTCCTCCCTTTACTTCCCTCCTCATATCGTCTGTATGATTTTTCTAAAAATACATAAACATTGGCCTTGTTGGAATGTACTTTTTGAAATAAATATAAACGTTTTTATTTCATCAAAAATTTCCTTACGAATCAAAAGTTATAAGCAAAACAAAATCCTCTATCTTTTTTCCCACTCATTCTCACACCATAAACCAGTCAAATCAGTCCACATGTTATCCACTATCTACCCACGTCACATCACTCGCCAAAATCACCCTCTCAATTCCCAAACCATCGTCCCGATAAGTGAGAATCACCCCCCAGTTGCGTGTCATGCACGCGTAAAGTAAGGACAACATGTTCTTCACTCATTTTTCAAAACGAAATAGTAGAAAACTGGAAGACAATGTTTCTTTCTCTTAGACTACGTTTGGTATTCATTTGTGATAGAGTTATTTTGTTGTGGATAAATTAACTGGTGATATATTAACCTTGTGCAAGATGACTGTTGTTTGGAGCAACGATAAATAATCTTGATAGTATAATATCCGCCGTTTACTACACATGTAAATAGTATTTCGTTATTTGAACAAAGTCAATCATGCCTACAGGAAAATAATGTAACATTTTTTCAGCAGTTGATTGGAGGGGTTTATGGGAAATAAACATCCGTGGCAAATAAACTTGTCTCGTATCGCAAAGATTTTAAGCCGTACGTTATCTGGAGATTTTCTGACGTACTACATCTTATTTGTCTCGTAAACTGAGTTGAAATGTCTAATCAGATTTATTTGCCGTGCCGGTACTGACGGCACACCAAATTAAATTGTGCACACACACCTTTTGTTAGAAAAAAAAATTGTGCACGCACCTCTCTGCAGAGCAGAAGGCCGTCGACCTTGGAGGTTTTGTCCCGGCTGGTATAACATCCTAACAGACTGGGCCTAACGTGTGCTAAACTAACGCTAGGCCCAACACAACGAACATGTGAGGAAAAACAATGACTCTGTAACTGTATTCATGCCCACAACTATAGGAATAAAAGAAAACAATGTCAACAACGGTTGCTATTTTTCTGTGTACGTAGTTTAAATGAAGCCGATCCACAGACTACAAAAAACAACCAGACAGAAAAACTCCATTCTTTTTCTTTTCGGCCAAGCATACGAATGACTGTATGCAGTAGCATACTGTTTTAGACCAAAGGTAAAGGTATCTAGAGCAGCTAGGAATTGACAAAACAGGGTTTAGCCATAACTGCATATATTTACTCAAAAATCTACTCCAAAAAAAGTTAATGCGATGTGTGTACAAGAGACATATCCAGAAAGCAAGTTCAGAATAGCAAATTTGAAACCGTGCAACACATGACATACATATATCTTGGACATGTATAGCAGATGGAATGTCAGTATGTACGTGTCAGTGTATTAGGGGAGAAAGAGGAGGAATTGACACGGATGTAAAGACGATGAAACAACTGCTTTTTATGCAACCTAATTTTCTAATTGAGAAGGAATGAATCAACACCTACCAGCTAGAATAGCCACTCTAGCACATACGCAGACAATGCTCTTTTTCTATTTCGTTCTCTATCATGCGATGTAATCACAACACAACGAGTCAGATCACCACCCATAGCAGCATCGGAACACGCATGAATATTCATGTGACCATTGACAATTGTTGTTTAATTAGTTTGCAGTGCCCAAAGATGACATATTGTCACTTGTTATCAAACAAAAACCGGACGTTTGTGTGGATAGTATAGTACTTTCTGCGCACGGTAGTTGACCCATTAGTTGGTTGATGTATACCAATTCTTCGTTATCCTAATGTCTGTATGTTGTGTTGACAAAGGAAAAAAGTTTTCTGCTGAATATTTTAGTGATTTCTTATAACATTCAACAGTTTAAACAAGATGTCATTACGAATAATTTTTTTTCCAATCAACCTCTTGCAATTCATAGTACTCTGAAGCTAACCCCATAGGTTAACCAATCAATTTCATAATTGACTAATGACCAAAAACCTCCTCAACTCTTCTGTGCTCTCACGAAACCCCTCACTGTTTTAGAATTAGAAGCAACACTTAACCCCTGTTTGGTTCGGGACTGAGTCGGGATTTGGCGTTGTCTTTTTGTGCCACATCTGCATAATCCAGTCTGGATTGAGTTAGTTTGGTGTTTGGTTGACAATGGGATAACAACCTCCGTTTTGGATTTCGTAACCCCTAAACCCGGACTAAGTCAGTCACGCTCCGGGCAGGATTTGGATTCCAGTCCGGTTTACGATTGTTTTCTCCTCCCGTGACCCCGCCACCTCTCCCAATAAACTGACTCCCCTCTTCGCCTCTCTCCTCCCGACTCCACTTTTTGCCTCTCTCCTCCCGTGAAGGAGATGACGGAGTCTCCCGCTCTCCTCCGCATCCTCTGACTCCTGGGTCGCTTCCTCGCCGAACTGCCTCGTCCATGTCTACGACGCCATCTTCCATGGCTTCTCGGTGGTGCTCAGCTCCTCCTCTGCCACCTCGCTCTCCTCCCACCCTGCCATGCTGGCCGTCATCTGTCACAGCCAACGCCACACCATCTGGTTCCCGCAGTTCCTGCGGCTCCGCAACCAGCAAGAACTCTCTAATCCAACGCTGACTACAGCTCCGATGTATGGCCCAAGCACAAGTCCTCTCCGACCTCAATCTTGGCCCGGTGCCCGCTAAGTGGAAAGGCACCTGCAGGCTACAAATTCGGTGCATTCATATCCACACAATTAAAAGAGTGAAAACTTTCTTTGCCTAACCGACGATTTACCCGCTCTACGCCTCCCCCAGTTCTGGTTCGTGCTCTCCCCACTTACTCCACCCACACACCCTAATCCTTCCTCTTTTCTCCGTTGCGGCGACGAAAGCTTGACTGACGGGCACCGCTCCTCTGGATGCTCTCCTTTGATTCAATTTAGTAACTCTCATCTTCTTCCCTGTACTTCATTGCAAATTTCTATTCCACTGATCTCCTTCTCCTATTTTCCCTTCTCCAGTTTCCCTCTTCTTATACAACTTCAGATTTTTACTATAGCCCAGAGCAACCGTGGCGAGGAGTTCTAGATCTAGTTTAATGGAACATAAAACACACATCTTCTTTTTGGTTTGATCTGCAACATTAATAAGACTTGTCAAACTACCACCGGAACCACCCATGGCACACTGATATGTTAATCACAAATTTCTGGAATCAAGTCGTCATCTTTATTTTGAATATTCTTTGTACGCCCTGCAACGTTCCTCCTAATACGGTCGTCAGGTGAGTTACTTTAATTTCTAAATCTACAATGCATGTAATCCTTCTCACCCTCCTATTCATTGACCGACTGAAACCTCCCCGCTATTCTTTTTCTTCATGGTACCTTTGCTATCTGACCTTAAATTTCTCGATATGTTTGGTTGCTGGTCTAATTGCCCACATGTTCTAAATTTTTTATTAAGATGTCCATAAACTGTTTGTACAATTGTCTGAATCACCTTTGCATACATTATCATAGTTCCTTATCACTAAGTCAATGAATACTTTACATGATTCCAAGTACAATTTTATTTGAATTCGGTAGTTGCAAATCTTGGCCACAAATATACAAACTACTTTTACATATATGGTTCCAATCAAACTTTACATATTGTGAACCAAATATGTACGTGCTTTCAATATTATGTGTGAGCTCTGGATGCCATTTTCTTGACTTAATTTGTTTTTATTTTCACAATTGTGTGCAAGCATGTCTTTTCATCCATGCGTGATGAAACGACTAGATAATTATATTCACGTCGTATGTCCTCTTTTAAGGTACTTACATATAACTTACCAAACAATGTATGAAGTTAATGTATAACCTTGTGTTATAATAATATAGATGGTCATTTGAAATTGCCACGACACTTATATATAACTTACCAAACAATGTATGAGGTTAATGTATAACCTTGTGTTATAATAATATAGATGGTCATTTGAAATTGCCACATGCTATGAGAACTAGGGATGTCAGTGGGGTGGGTTTCGCAAACCCATACCCAACCCATCATAGGTGATATATAATTGGACCCATACCCATGTAATCCCAAATCAGATTAATAGAAGAAAAACCCGGATATACTAAAATATTATTTCAGGTTTGATCATTTTACTTTATGCAAATCATAAAAGCAATGCCTAGATATACTAATCAATACAGGGGATAACAGAGGCCTTTCACTTCATCATATAAATATTTGCTTTCATGTCTTACTTTCATATCTTAATTTATATTTGTATATTATGAAATTATCTTCTTCTTTAACGTTAAGTTTTATTATATCAGTAACCAGTAGAATTTCTATGATTTTCAACATAATTGCGTGTAGATATTGACAATCTTTAATTTTTGACCAAGGTATTAGTTGGAGTTTTTGTATGAGTGCATTAACAAGTCTTTGTCAGGTAGACAAACTCATGCAATATAATATGCAAATAATTTTATTCAGTATTTTTGCAAGTGAGCGTTGATGCTCTTGTGTTATTAGACAATACTTTGTTCCTAATTACTTGAATTTCTTCATCTGTCTTGTGCATCACAGACTTTGCTCCATACAAGAGCACAATGGTTTAATATGGAAGATGACGTGAGATGCTAAGGTACATACCTAAGCAGGTTGGTTATTTAGTGAGTTGTTTTTTCAAAGGTCGTCTTTCAATAGTTTATTTGTTCAATAACATCTTAAACAATGGCATTACAGAGAAACTAACCATGGCTGTTACCAACTAGTCCCGTCTCTACCCTCAAATTATGACAACAAGGGCCTCTAAAGAGTGCAAGAGCAGCTATTGTGTCATAGCTAATTACAGTTCAGATGCTGCCAATCCAACCAAGGTGGTGAAACTATTCTCTTATCCAATTGTTGTGGTAGCTGCTATTGGTGTTGAGGTCCAGCGACTACCACATAATCAATCCTAAAAAAAATTCAAGCTACCACAATTGTAGTTTATGACAAGGGGATGTGATGAGAGTTTCTCTAAGTTTGATTTTTAATGGTCTGTGTGTCTTGTATCTTCCAATGTGAGAAACTTTGAATGCTTATTTACAACAAAGCACAGAAAGGGAATAATTTCTCTTTCTACTTTTGTACAAACAGATATTTATTTCTCATAGGGGAGCGAGGTGAATGTATGAATCCCTTGTTAATATATATGATTCTCTTGTTAATGTGTAAATCAATGTTACTAATAGGGATTTCACAGCACGCATTTATCTTTGGTGTGCTTGAACGATGTTGTTGTATAAAATGTTACTTCATTGGCGTTGGATGGGATGACACTAGGCATAAGCCCACGCTGCCTGACACCCCTGAGTGGAGGGAGAGCCTTGCAGTATGTCCAATAACCTGCCCTGGCATGCTCTACTCTCCCTGTTCACCATCTGTCGTTGTTGTTTCATTGGTCAAAAGACGACATCAAACAAGAAGATACTAGGTTGTTGCAGGAAGCATGTCCTGTGTCATGGGATGAGTACGATGAGGCCCTGTTGTTGGCCGATTGTGACGTTCCTACCTGGGATCAAAATAAACCTTCCTCCACATCAAAGCCTGTCCCCCACAGTGGCTGGTCACCATCTTAGATTGTGTATCGGTGTCTATGTCTAGGTCCAGGGCATACCTCTCCTTTGTAACCCTTAGTTTTATATGTTAATATCTATTTTTTATGTGATATTAAGTTCTGTCGGAGACATGCCATTCTCTTTGCTATGAGCGTTTGCTACCATTGAATTTAAATTCATAAATAATGCATTTTATATATTATTTATTTGTTATTTTTTATATAATACATTCTTTATGCAATTATCTTTTAATGTTATCTTTGATTGAAACAACAACAATATCAAGGTGTTACACACATTACTTGAGGTATCACAATTGTCTTTGCATCCGTATTAATATTCACGATAATTTATGTACAACATGTTAAAAGAAAACGAACTGATTAAAATTTAGAAAACTAGAGTAGTCCACAAACATTAAACCAGATATACAAATAGAAATAATTAGAAAAGTAGAGAGGCTAATGATACAATATGAGTTAGACCCCAAGATAGGATATATTTGCTAAGTCACACACTCATCACTTACTTAAGAAAACACACACTATGCTGGAATAACAATTCAGTTTGGTAAAATAATACTTGTTTACAACATACACAATAATTGAAGACAACAATACAATTTGATTTATTTTAAATCATCACGTAACTATGACCATACTCATATATTATGTTTAGTTTTCCTAAGTACAAAACTGACATTCACAAAATCTATATTGATTTTTTTTAAATCTTTGTCCTTCTGCTTAAGCGGCATCACAACTACACATTCCTTACTCTTGTTACAACAGTTCTGCAACATCAAGACAGAATCAACAGATACTGACTAGGTTGTCAAATAAAAACAGACTGAATCTAGCCTAGTAGTCAAACAGAATTAGACTGCAACCAGACTGAAATCAGACCAGCTGACCAGAATCAGACTGGGATGCCAAACAGAATCAGGCTGAGTTGCCAAACAGAATCAGACTGAATCCTGACTAACCCAGACTAATTCAGTCCAGACTACGAAATCTCAGTCCGTTCCCAAACAGGGGCTTATAGATCTAAGATTTCCCATAGACGTCTTAATATGTGTTCAACATATAGTCTGTACGCTATGTATGAATAGAAGATACGTAACATGATAGTTAATACGTTTACAATTTTTAAGCTCAATTCAGGAGGTCACATGTAAAGCAATGGCCGTAAAATAGAGGCAAAAATTGGAAGAAAAAAGCGACACACATTGAATAAATTATACATTAAGATTATGTATAATAGAAAATAGTACCCAACCGCAAATACATACACGTAGTCTATATTTTCCCCTTGCAATAGAACACTCATACATTTGATAACATATCTTAGTGTGGATGAATTTTGACTAGACCCCAATCGTTAGAAGTTAAGTTTGGTGAGAAAGGTGGAAGAGAGTGGTAAATTATCCATCTTAAGGGAGATTGCAACATCCTCAATTTCATAGCTAATGTAAGTCTTTAATGTGGGGTTTTCTAGTAAGTATATGACAAGGGACCTAATGAACCCAACATGGCTAGGTATGTAATTAAGTTCACAAATTTGTAATACAAGTCATCTGGTCAACCGATACACACATAATGGTTTAAATATGTATTATTGTAGTCGGGTGTAGATGAATATAAATGAATAATTTATGTGAACAATAATCGAACGAATATATAATGCGATGACTTCAGTTACTATTTTGAGCTCTAGACCAACTTTGGTCTCATTATAAAGGAAGTAAATTAATGTTGACCTAATGTATCATAAAAAAAATTTGATTGACAAATTATACTTGTTCAAGAATTAGTTTCATAACCAATAATATGATTAAGTCAATGTACACTTTGTGAGACCAAGAAACGGGCCTTTGTCCCTAGAAACAAATTCAAGTTGGTTTGGATCAATTAAGGTTTACATATAAGTCCTTTATATATAAAACTGACAATGGAGTTCCTCATGCTCATAATAATTTATTAAGATATTTTTAGTAGAATAGTAATTAGAATATAAGATGGTGGGAGAAATTTCATATGAATTTGATTTATTTAGGGGCCTATGTAAGTAAATTTGTAATTTCTTTATATTTACTCAAAAGATAGACTTCGAGCATGTATCAGATTAATTTTGACTTAATATATGGCCCACGAAAAGAAAATGATAATATTTTGTTTATCCCAAAATTGAAGTTCAAACGGGGTCATATTGTGGCATGTATAATTATTTTTAGAAATTGGACCTTTATGCAAGGAAATGTAAAAAAAAGAATGGGCGCCCGACCCCGATCCGCGGACCAGAGGACCGGCGCCTCTATTCTCAAGACCCGAACACAGTCCTTGGAAGGGGAGGATCTCGCCCAAGATCCAGAGGGCAAAAGGCTATAAAAGCCCTAGTTTTGAGAAGATCAGAGGGACACACCGTCATTTCTAGGGTTTGAGCTTGAAACTGAGAGATAGGAGAGAACCAAGGGAGAGGAATGAGTAGCGGCGGGAGGGGGCTGTGAGTTCCATGGATCCAAGAAGCTTCATCTTTGACCACCCTACTCATAGATATGGTGTCGCCGAGACCAAGGGGTCATCTGGAGTCGCTTCCAATTCGACCTCGCACGGTGATGGCCTGGATGTGGAGCTCACGGCTGATGCCACCATACTCTGTTCCTGATCTCGAAATAGGGGTGCATGAGGGAGAAGAAGATGTGAGAAAGTGTCGGCCCTAGGCCTGGAATGCACATGAGACCATGACCGCCAGATCATATCTTGACGGCCGAGATTGATCAAGTTTAGGTAAACTTCTAAAATTCATATCTTGAGATTGGGAATTCAAATTTTATCAAACAAGATACTCATATAAAGCTCTTCGAATGTACTACATTTTAAAAATATTTCCAGAATGTGATTTGGATGTCTATTATTTATTATGTGTTGGGTAGCCAAAACTATATGATATTGATATTTTGTCAATTAAAAATAGCAAACAAATTTAGAAATTCATGCAAATTTTATTGAATGTGTATTATGATATTCTTAACAAGATTTCAAAGCTTGATCTCTCTTATCTGAAATTTTATTGAGGTTTTTTGATATAAACCCTAATAAGGGTATTTTGGGTATTTCACCCGTGACCTGATCATAAAATGACCTGATATTTTTATTCAGAACATTACTACACTGTATGATTACTTTTCTAGAGATTTGATGGATTTTCTTATGTTATAATGTTAGTATGTACTTTTAGACCTAAGTGGCCATTATCTAGAATAATAGATGATCATCTTGAGACAATAAGTGGTATATATGCCTAATTAAGTCTGATATTATTTATCTAAATGGTATTTTAATTTGATTTCATAATAGTGTCAAGTAAGATTAGTATATATGACTATGTAGGTGATTTTCTTCTTATATGATCTATGCGTTCATATTAGTGCATAAGACAATTTATGTCTTATTTGAGTATAAAGATAATATTGATTATATAGTATGAGTTTTATTTTATTTCAACACCAAGATTTTATGGTGATTATAGATTAAAGTTATGTTTAAGAACCCTAAGTTGGTATATATAGTTAGGAAGATGGGATTTGAGATTTAGAAATAGAAAGAGGGAACATAGGCTTGGACTGATAAAACTATGATGATATCTAGGTTATTAAAGTTATGGAACTTGGAATCGAGATTTCCTTACCGATACCAAATGTACAAGAGGTAAGTGGTTCATTCCTATGAGTATTCATATTTTAAGTCACCATGTTTACAAGTACATTAAATAAGATTTTCATGATTTATGTGGTTCAATGTTGGAAGATTTTAATGTTAATCTATGTAAATAAGATTTTCCTCATGGTTCTATGATTATGTAAATTATTATGCCCAAAATCCCAAATAGAGATATGTTGCCTAAAATGTTTGTGATTCATGGGCCATGTCCATGAGTAAAATAACGAATTATGTTCTGACACAATTCCTTTGAAATGATTTAAATTATTGAATAAGATTTCAATATAAGATGAGCATGTAATATAGTCATAGTTAGTTAATGATTTGGGATAACTTTGTATCGAGATTTTAAGTTCAAGTATGTTATTAGGGTTTATCATATACATAGATATAGCCATGTATTAAGATTTCAATTAGAATCATGTTTTCTTATATATAGAGATCCAAGAACTAAGTAGTTAATCAGATTCTATAAAATGAGTAATATTTTTAAGTTAAGTACAAGGTGAGAATACAAGTTTTGAACATATTAAGACATGATCCAATTTTCAAGATAAATGTATTGTTGGGATTAGAATGTTTTCTTAACTGAATAATGATGATAATAAGAATTATGATGCATGAAGTTATGATTAAGTTTCAAGATAAGATTATATAAGATTGCTATTTTTAGGTTTAAGTTGTAAGGTGTGGGTTCATATGAAAATATTAAAATTTAGGATAAGATCATATTTAATAAGATCATATAAAGGTTAAATCATCTTGTCAGAATTCATGTTCTTAGATACTTTGTACTTAAAAACTACTTTCATAAACTTGATTTTAGGTACTTTGTATGCTTGGTCTTTCTATATGTAATTCATATCCTTTTTCCTAAGACTCAGTTGTCATATTATTATTATCTATGAGGTCATTCTAATAAATTAGAGTTTCAAATTAAGATGTATCTAGATAACAAGGATATCGGATTTAGATTCAGACTTAGACTACTCATGGTGTGAGTAGTCAGATTTTTGGATAAAGATACATGATAAGGGTTTTAGATCCAATCTCAATTATGCAGTAATTGAGATCCATATTCATATTTAGTTGTAGATTCAATTTATCACTTAAGAATAAAAGATTCAGATTCATATTCAGATTTAGAATTCAGTAAATGTTCAGTATTCAGTAATCAACTTTAGATAAGTTTAGTTATTAGTATTTAGTTTTAGATAAGATCAAATTCAGAATTTCGTAAGTTTAGACTTAAGCTAATAAATTCAGAACCTTCACATAATACATTATATGATAAGTCCTCATTCAGAGAGTCCCGGTACGATTCAGAGGCATCTGTTGCAAATTCAGAGGAGTGTTTACTCCATTTCAGAGGGCACGTTATGCCAACAGAGGGTGTGTTGCACCATAGAGGACACTTCAGTGTCAATAGAGGAGGACTTATTGTATAACGGTGGTCACAATCAGATAAAAATTGTAAGTAAAAGATAAATTAGGCTAGAGCATGCCCATAATCTGATCCATAAGTGTGATGAGAGAGAATTAGATAAGATAAGTATGACCCATGCACTGTAGTGTTGGTCTTGAGATCCATGTACTAGGTTACTTGTCTCTAGAGAAAGATAAGGTTGAGAGATAAGAATTCAGACTAAATAATAAGGGATAATATGTTATAGATTTTGCTCACAGTTTGATGTTAGTTTCATGTTTATAAAATCCAGTTTCAGTTCTTTAGCAATGTATATTTTGAAATACTCATGCCACTTACTCTAACAACTATTTTTTCCAATGCATGGCTGGGAACGCGATGTCCGCAGGATTTGGAGCAACTGAGGATCAAAGGAACAAGTAAAGGTCTAGAAGATTTTCAAGCTTTCCTAGTGGGGTTCCATCTACCGAGACGGTCTGGAGCTTAAACATCTCTTTTTATGCATAGTCATGTTACCAGTGTATATTAGATGAGTTATAGTTTTCCTTTTATCAAGGACTATGTATGAATTAATTTTACTCAAAGAAAAGTGTTTCATTTGCTTTAATTGTAATGATTATCATGTTTGTGACACTCCCAAATGAAAAAATATATACAGTTTCCGCTCATGTATTATAAAAATCTAGGTGTTACAGAGATGATGATAAGCTCAATTAGGTAAGAATTCACAAAAAAAAAACTCAATGTGTGTAGTGGGGGTGTGCGAGCATGGTAGGTCTTTTTGTAGGAGGGAGGAGGCTTAGCACCCATTAATTACCACCCTTGTGGTCTTTGAGAGAAAATAATGTTTGTTCTAACTAAAAAAATATCACAAAAAAAGTAAAACATGTCTAGATAAAGTTGGCATTATTTACTCCACTTTTAGTTATCATATTATGACTAAATGACACAACTAATATACTTTTCACTATTTCAGTCACAAAAGTTTCTTGTGATAACCATGCTATATTCAAAAAGTAACCCTACATTATATGGATTGATGTTTGTCTATCAGTTTTATTGTTTTGAAGCATAGTTAGCAACATGAACCCACCTTTCATGCTGGTTATATTCTCTATAACTTACAACCCTAAATGATGATAGCGACAAGAAGCTCTACATTTGAGGACTCGCTTTATTATTGTATATTAACCATATGTTGAATTTGTTTGGTGCTAGGGTTGAAGATAATTACCATTAAGAAGACTTCAATGCTTGATTTGACTGAAAATGATGAGTCATGCTACCCTGATTAGTTGAAGCTATGGGTTGGTTGGGTTATGGAGGTTTTACATATTTCTGGGGTTTGTCTGGGACCATCGGTCAACCTCCTTGAAGTCGACGCCATTCTAGCATTGATTTGGGATAGATGCATCCAACAAAATGATTTCAGAGCATGCTGAACCCTTGCATCGGCCTTCATGAGGTAGGATTGTACATTAGACCAAATGGGTTTGACTGGAACCGACTGAATTGACACCTAGTTAAAGGAAAGTTCCTGGATTCAGAACCAGACTCGGTAAGACCCAACCCATTCCTGTCTGGATCGAAGAAATAAAACATTATGATGGGGTCAAACTGAAAAACTGATATTAGATCTTACCATAAAATATAAAACAATAATGTATAGGTGTAATCAACCATTTTATTTTGTTATTTCTCTTTAGTTTACATTGTAGAAATATAATTGAAGTAGCTTGTTTAATTTATATGACTATAAGAAATCAAATATAGCAATGCATAAAATATAATGACACCGCAATAGTAGACTCATGCACAGAAGAAGCTAAAAATCTCGATTTTCATAAAGTATAATTACTTAATATGTAAAGTTAAATTAGAGAGAAAGTTTCCACTCTAATATTGAACGCACTAACATTTCAATCCATCATTGTCAACTCAATTTCCATTGTAGTAATATAAAGTTTCTTGTCATTAGTGCAATGTAGCCTTTATTTGTAGTAAAACACATCACGGGTAAACCAAGGGCCTATTACAATATTAAAAATTTCTAGATTAATAGATACTCCAACAGACTCCCCCAAATCACCTCAAATACAGTAGATTCCATTAATACCCTTAAAAAATTATATATTGCCTAATCTAATCAATCCAGACCTTTTTCAGACTAGAAGAGACCGAGAGCCAGATTTGTAAAAAATAGAGGATCGAATGACAGACGGAAAGTCAAAATTTTCCATCACTAATACAAACTGAATAGCCAGTCATGCCCACTAGCTTAAGCCAATATATGTACAACCATAACATGCAATCAATATGTGGTACTTCGTACAAACTACCAAGTGATAGATATATCTACAATTTTGGCTCTTAAAACAAGGGTTTGTGTGTGTTCATTTTGATTACATCATTTATCTTCTATTTGTTAAACAAAACTCAAAACTAACTCTAAACATTTGTTACAAGAAGCAATAAAAATGATATGAAGTTATGGAGTTGCGCGCCACCTTATAAATTCTTCATGGAATTTGAATTTCAATGGTAATTATATAATTTCTTAGGGACATTCTGTCTTTTCTATATGTAATCCATATCCAGTCAGATATTTCTTGGAGAGTGTATTCATGTCCCGATCTTCCATTATTTTCTTTTTGTTTTCCATTCCTGATTTCTTGGATGGTATTAGATAGATAGAATGAATTTGCATGAGGTTGTAGTCTCTAAACTCATTAATCTAGGTGGGATATTGATGATAGAAGCGTTTTAAATAGAGGTAAATGGTTTACTTCACTCGCTTGAGTATGTATAACTAAATTAATAACCTAATGATACGTTTTTATTATAGAAAATTGTGATAGCTTAACCTATACTGTGCAAAATAAGGTGAACTATTTTCAAAAGTCTTTGATACTTATTTTGTTTCTCTTTCTCAACAAGAGTGAAATACCTCTTTTCATCAATGGATAATTTACCTAGTTCATCTGGCTATTACCCAAATCCAAAGTTTGACGGAGGGAGGCATTCTTCCACCCAATATGATACCATTTAGTAATCACATACATGTATTCACCATTACATATATTAGCCCATCATCTGTTTAGAAAGAAAGAAAAGATAAGGATTCACTCATAAGGTGGTGGAGAATATTTGGTTTAACCTAGGCATCCATGGATGAGAGATCCACCTTTTTTAGTATAACTTAACTATAATTATTCCTTAGGAAATGATGTAGACCTAAATTCTTACTATTGAATTTCCTCATTTGAGTGTAGCTTAGCTAAAAAATTAGGTTGGTTTCTCACATAAACAAAATCTATTGTGAATATAGGAAATTGGATCTAAGATTATGATTTTTGTAATACATGACTGTATGAACTTCTGCAGCTCACTCATTTTATAGATCTGTTGCTAAATACTAAGATGAATACTACTTAAATGAGATATTCCGTCATTTAACTTAAGAGAATTATAACCATGCTATATCATATATGATTCTTTTCCTGATATGCATATATGTTGTCGACTAGTGGATGATAAACAATATGATGACGGAGTTAAGATTATTAGTGATGTGAAGAGATGATAGAATACATGTTGGGATCGGAAGTTTCCGGCCCATGTCCTATTGGGATTTGGACTTATTAGGAGTTGGCTTGTGTTTCCAATCCTAATGGAAGTTAATGTTGACCTAGGTGTCGCATATTGCCCATATTTTGATAATGACTTAACCATTCCACTCATATGTATCTAACATTTCTAATTGAGATCATTGCAGACATTAGATACAAGAAAAGAATCAAAATTCACTCAAAGCTACTCTCCCGGCACATGCAAAACATGTGACTTTCACCCGCTTTGTAATATAGCCCTTAGAGGCTTAGAGCAATTTTTGTAATCACTTAAATTCATGTTTTGCATTGTATCTAAGATGGATAAAATGATTGGAACTCAAAAATCCATCATTTATACAGTTTTTGGAAATTCCAAAATACCCCTTAACAGGGATTTGGTCGGCCGAATTACAAACTCGGCCGATCCATGTATTGAGGAATTTTCTGGGCTGTCGGCCGAGTTTCAATGCCAGGAAACTCGGCCGATCCACTGGTCAGTCAAAACCAAAGGATGACTGATCGGTCGAGTTTCCCCCTGGAAACTCGGCCGACAGATTCCCTGTTGGTTTTGTCACCTAGTGTGTCGGCCGAGTTGCCTTTATTGAAACTCGGCCGATCGAACTGTACTGGAATGCAGAAAAAGCAATTCCAACCGTTGGAGGAGTTGGTGGGACTCAAAATAGATCCGTTGCAAGTTGTAAAACGGCTAGTTTGTGCCACTTAACTCACCCAACCTCAAAGGGACACCCTCAACTATAAATAGGACTTCTTGGACTTCATTCCAAGGTTGCTCATTCACATATGCTTGGTCCTAGCCTTAGTTGAGTGGTTTCTAATCCTTTGAGCCCCTTTCTCTCTCTACCTTCAATGCAAAAACGTGAGTAAGAGTGAGTTAGGATCCCTTTGTAAGAGAGCTACCATTTGTTCATTGTAAAGCTCTCCATCTTCATTCTCCCATCTCCATTCTCTATGAAGATTGATTGAAGTTTCTTCTCCGAGTGAAAGAGAAGAAGGTTGCTGTTCTTCCCCAAGTGAAGGAGAAGAAGGCTAGCTGCTCCAGGCCTCCGAGTGAAGGAGGAAGGTGCTAAAGCTCTCCAAGTGAAGGAGAGGTGCAAGGCGAAGGGCAAGCAAGATAGGTAATTCCTTCAAGGCCGAAGACCAGAGCAAGAGTGGGTAAGTCCTTTAGAGAAGGCGGAAGACTACTTGCTTGGTGGGTAAGTCCTTGGTGAGGTAGAAGATCTTGGCTTGTTATATAAGACCTTGGATGGTTGGTAGTTGTAGCTTGTAATCTTATTGTATGATATATATAAGAGAACCAAGTTACAAATCCTAGAGCCTAACCAACTCTAGGTAGTGGACTGACATTGCTCCTAAGTTTAGGACATGGAACCACTCTAAACCACCTGTCCAAGTGCATGCTTTCCTTGTCTCTTATCCTTGCTTTGTATGCTAGTTTAGGACATCAAATTGCTGTTTTGAATTAAGTTCTGCACTTAATATAATTTGGTGGTCTAATCACTTTTGTGAAGTTTGTGAAGCTCTATTCAACCCCCCCCTTCTAGAGCCCATTGATCCAACAAGTGGTATCAGAGCGGGTCTTCTCCAAGCTACTTCAACAAGTAGGAGAAGATGGGCGATTTGGCTCTCGGTTCACTCAACCTTGAGGGAAGCTACTCCACAAGACCCCCGGTCTTCGACGGCACCAACTTCCTATATTGGAAGAGAAGGATGCAGTTCTACATCCAAGGAGTTAGCTACGAGATGTGGAAGATAGTCCACCTCAAGTACGACGAGCCGAAGGGGAACATCACAACATGGACGGACGAAGAGATGAAGCGTGCTCAACTAAATGCTAAAGCCATTAGCATCATCTACGCTGCCCTCTCTCCATCGGAATTCAACCGCATCTCTTCATGGGACACCGCTCATGAGATTTGGCACAAGTTATGTGTCACCTATGAAGGGACGGAGCAGGTCAAGGAGGCCAAGATCTACATGCTCGGAGGCCTACTTGAAAATTTCAAGATGGGGAAGAATGAAAGGGTTGCGGACATGTACACAAGGCTCAACGTCATCCTCAACAGCCTTGCAGCCCTTGGGAGTGTCATGGATCGAGGCACCATCAACGCCAAGATCTTGAGGTCTCTTCCAAAGAGATGGGAGCCGAAGGTGACTTCAATTGAAGAAGTCTACAAGCTTAGCGAGTTGTCAACCGAGGAGCTGGTTGGTAACCTACAAGCTCACGAACCAAGGCTCGACAAGCAAGAGGAAGAGGAGAAAAGGGAAGAGAAGGAGACAAGAAAGATGAAGGACACGGCCTTCAAAGCTCATGTCGAAGAAATGATGAGGCAACAACAGCTTGCCATGAAGTCTCCTTGCCCCTCCTCAAGCGAAGACGAAGGTGCTAATGACCATGAAGCCAATTACTCCAAAGGAAGACACTTCAAGGGAAAGCAATCCTCCTCCACTCCTAGGTGCTATGAGTGTGGCCAAAAGGGCCACTACAAGAATGATTGCCCAAAAGTCAAGAAGGGCTATCATAAGGGCAGTCACAAGAAGGATGACAAATACAAGAGAGAATCCAAGTACAAGAAGAAGGACAAGAAGGAAAGACGATCCAAAGATGCAGCTCATGCGGCATGGGAGGAGTCTTCTACTTCAAGTTCATCTTGTTCCGAGGATGGAGAATGTCATCTTGCACTTATGGCATCTACTAGTGAAGAGGTAATGGAGGTAAGTGAGGTAAGCAATGTAAGTGATGAAGCTTTACTTGAATTATCTAAAGAATCTATCATTGAAATGCTTAGTGAATGTCAATCATCTCTTGCTAAATGTAAAGCTAAAAGAAAGAGATTAGGAAAGATAATAGATGATCTATATGCCAAGATTGACATTCTTGATGAAAATGAAAAGTTACACCTTGATAGTATAGATTCTTTGCAAGAGCAACTTCAAGACCTTGAACTTCAATACAATGGAGTAGAGGTTGAGAATGGTGCTTATCTTAAAACTATTGAAAGTCTTAAGATCGAGAACCAAAATTGCCTAGATGAGTTAGATGTTCTAAAAACTGAAAATGTTGAACTAAAACTCATTGATGATGCTAGGAGAGAGGAAGTTCATTGTTATCAAAAAGAAATTGCTATGCTTAAATCTGAAAATGCTAGATTGCTTGCTCAAACAAATGATCTATCCTCTAGACCTATCTTGCCTAGGAATGAAGTTGCTAACTTAACTATTGAAAAAGATTCTCTTCTTACTAAAGCCCTCTGTCTTGAGGCCGACCTGTTGCATGCTAGAGAAGATCTTGATAGTTTATCTACTACTATTAAAAATCTTAGTGATGATAATGCTAAATTAAGATCTACCTTGCAAAGGTTTCTTTCCGGTAAAAAGTCTCTAAATGATGTTCTAGAGCACTCTACCAAACAAATTGGTACTAGTGGTCTAGGATACGATGAGAGTATCCCAAAAGGTAAGAAGAAGAAGAAAGGTAAGAAAAAGAGTGTGGAAACTCCAATTCTCAATGGAGAGTCTTCCGGCTCTAAAAATCCCATGGTATGTATGCATTGCAAATGTGATGATCATTATTCTACCTATTGTCCTTACAAGCCTAAGGGGACCAACCCAAATATGAAATGGGTCCCCAAGCTAACCCCGGACCCCAAAGTTTGAGTTGGGTTCCGACATCCTCTTTTCTTGCAGGTCACAAAGAAATGGATTGTTGATAGTGGCTGCTCTAAGCACATGACTGGAGAAATCAGCCATTTCAACAAATTTGTGAAGAAGAAAGGAGGATCGGTAACCTTTGGGGACAACAAAAAGGGTAAGGTTATAGGTGAGGGTGATGTAGGTAATGATTTGTGCATTAAAAATGTTTTGCTTGTTGATGGCCTACATCACAACTTGATTAGTGTGAGCCAATTATGTGATAATGGTTATCTTGTGCTCTTTACTTCCTTAGAATGCTTGCTTCTAGATTCCCTGTCCTATAATGTCATATATAAGGGAACTAGAAATGGTAATCTATATGTGATAGTTCTTGATGCTTTAAAGCCCATACTAAATAGATGCTTAGTCGTGGATAAAAACGATCTTTCGCTTTGGCATCGACGCTTGGGTCATGTGAACTTGCATCAAATGAAGAAACTAGACAAAAAGGACTTGGTTCGAGGACTTCCCAAATTGGATTTTGAAAAGGATGAGGAATGTCAACCTTGTACCCAAGGGAAACAAACCAAATCCTCTTTCAAGTCCAAAGGGGTCATGAGTACAAAGAGAGTTCTAGAGCTTCTTCATATTGATCTCTTCGGACCTATGAGAACACAAACGCTTCGCGGCTCCAAGTATTGTCTTGTTATCGTCGATGATTTTTCTAGATATACTTGGACTTTCTTTCTTGTTTCCAAAAGCGACACCCTTGACGTTTTCTCGAGCTTTTGCAAACGAGTCGAAAACGAAGCTTCTTGTCATGTTGTTTCCATCCGTAGTGATCATGGGGGAGAGTTTGAAAATGATCTTTTTGAACGTTTTTGTGAAAAATCGGGTTATTCGCACAATTTCTCTTCTCCTCGCACACCCCAACAAAATGGAGTTGTTGAGAGGAAGAATAGATCGCTACAGGAAATGGCTAGGACCATGCTTCTTGAGTATGATACTCCTAAGAAGTTTTGGGCTGAAGCCGTTAGCACCGCATGTTTTGTGCAAAACCGAGTTTTCACTCATCCGACGTTTAAGAAAACCCCCTATGAACTATGGCGTGGTAGGAAGCCGTCGATTGATTTCTTCCATGTGTTTGGATGCCCTTGTTTTGTTTTGAACACCAAGGACTCTCTCGACAAGTTTGATCCGAAATCTTACAAGGCTTTCTTCCTAGGCTATAGCACTACTAGCAGGGCTTTTAGAGTATTTAACATAGAACTATCTAAAATAGAAGAATCCATAAATGTTAAATTTATTGAAACTAACCCTGTTGTTGGCAAGCCTATTGGTGATAATGATGTTGCAGATGAAATCATTCCTATCCTCAAAGATCTCAACATCAAAGATAAGGGTAAGCAGGTTCAAGAAGAAGATCAAGAAGAAGAAGAGAAAGAAGAAGAAAGGAAGGATCCCACTCCCCGCTTCGCCAAAGATCACCCCAAGGAGTTGATCATAGGCAATCCATTTGAAAGAGTAAGGACACGGGCTGCACACAACAAAGAACAAGCAGACAGCGCCTTCATCTCTCAAATGGAGCCGAAGAACATCAAGGAGGCCCTTGGTGATGATGAGTGGATCCTTGCCATGCAAGAAGAGCTTGAGCAGTTCGAGAAGAGCCGAGTGTGGACCTTAGTGCCAAGACCAAACAATAGAAAGATCATTGGCACCAAATGGGTCTACCGCAACAAGCTTGATGAGCAAGGAAAAGTGGTAAGAAACAAAGCAAGGTTAGTAGCTCAAGGTTATAATCAACAAGAAGGTATTGATTTTGATGAAACCTATGCGCCTGTTGCTAGATTAGAATCTATTCGCATGCTACTTGCCTTTGCTAGTTATGAAAATTTCTTGCTTTATCAAATGGATGTTAAAAGTGCGTTTTTGAATGGTACAATTGAGGAGGAAGTATATGTTGCTCAACCTCCGGGCTTTGAAAATGATAAGTTACCCAATCATGTTTATCTCTTGCAAAAAGCTCTCTATGGTCTCAAACAAGCACCTCGAGCTTGGTATGAGAAACTAAAGAACTTTTTGTTAGATAATGGGTATATCATGGGCAAAGTTGATTGTACCTTGTTTCTAAAACACACTTCTACCCATTTTCTCATCATTCAAATATATGTTGATGATATTATATTTGGCGGAACTGACCTTGATCTTTGCAAAGAGTTTGGTTCTCTTATGCAGAGTGAATTTGAGATGAGTATGATGGGTGAGCTGACCTTCTTCCTAGGCTTCCAAATCAAGCAGACCAAGAATGGTAACTTCATCAACCAAGGCAAATACACGCTTGAGCTTCTAAAACGCTTTGGGATGGAGAACATGAAGCAAATGGACACGCCCATGTCAAACACTGCCAAACTTGACAGGGATGAGGAAGGTGAGAAGGTAGATGAGAAGCTCTATAGAGGTATGATTGGAAGTTTACTTTATTTAACTGCCTCTAGACCTGATATAATGTTTAGTGTTGGCTTGTGTGCCCGCTTTCAATCAAGCCCTAGGAAATCACATCTTATTGCCGTCAAGAGGATTTTGAGGTATCTAGCCAAAACTCCAAATTTTGGACTATGGTACCCTAAGTCAAGGGACTTTACTCTTGTGGCATATAGTGATGCTGACTACGCCGGTTGCTTAATTGATAGAAAGTGCACAAGTGGCACTTGCTTCCTCTTGGGACCATGCTTGGTGTCTTGGTTCTCCAAGAAACAGAGCACAGTGGCATTATCAACTACCGAAGCTGAATACATTGCAGCCGGAAGTTGTTGTGCCCAGGTCCTATGGATGAAGCAAATGCTCCAAGACTTTAACATTCATTTTGATGCTTCTCCTATTTTCTGTGATAATACTAGTGCAATTAATCTTTCATATAATCCAATATTGCATAGTAGAGCTAAACACATAGAAGTCCGCCATCATTTTCTCCGTGATCACATTGTCAAAAAGGATATTTATATCACACATGTGGATACGGAAAATCAGTTGGCTGACATTTTCACTAAACCGCTTGCTAGAGATCAATTTAATTTCATTAGGTCAAAATTGCTAATAACCTCTCTTGATGATGTTGAATTGCTCTCTAATTAGCTGGTTACATGTTATGTGTGTTGCTCATGCTTATAAATGCCTTGTTTGCTTAAAATGCTTGTTTTTGATAAATATCTCTATTGGTTTTATCTCATTTTCGGGTATTTTTCGCAAAACGAGTTTTTATCGACAAATAGTACACTATGATGATGAGAATGTGCCTAAATATGTTTAAAATACATCCTAGATCCCTCAGAAATATTGCCCTAGGTCGTATGAGGCTAGGACTAGATTTTAGGATTTCTCACATCAGGGTTTTTGTCGGCCGAGTTGGAAACTCGGCCGATCGGTCGGGCGCAGGGTGTCTGTACACTCTGTCGGCCGAGTTTCCCCACCCTGGAACTCGGCCGATCGACGGCAGACGGGTTTATATATATAGGATTCGGCCGACTTGCTCCCTCTCAACTAGAGCAAAGTCGACCGAACCCTAGCCGCCCAAGCCCGACTCCTCCTCTCCTGGTCTTTTCCTCCCTCTCTCTGGCCGTTCTTGCCCCCAAAACGGCCCCCTTGTGTGCCCTAGCTGCTTGTACGGTTCCGTTGCTACATTTTTCTCCGTGTGGATCGGCGCCCTTCTCTCCGTTTCTTCTCCGATGAGGTCGCAACGTCGGAAACGCGCCGTTCCCGCTCCTGCTCCTTCGGTTCCTCTAGCTCCGAGGTATATGTCCTTTGACAACCTCTCTTTCGTGGACAATACCGCGGTTGCACGGTATAAAGAGCTTCTCCCTCGATCTCCTTTTCCTTTTCGTGCTCTTTATCAACCGCATTGTTTTCACGCCGATCTTTTTGAGGCGAGTCAAGTGTTTCGCACACACCATCTTGACGCCTTTAGCATCGAGGATCCAAAATTTCACAATCTCAAGTATAGCACCAAGGCTGTCCGCCAATTCTACGCAAACTTGCGGTGGAATTACGACACTTTGGTTCCTCCCTCGGATACCTCGATTGTCTTAACCTCTATGATCGCCGGACAACCGTTTCATATCACCGAGCGATCCTTTAATCTTTACCTTAATGGCAACGTCGGCCCGGCGTCTTGGACCACCTCATATCCCGATTATTTCGATCTTTTGCGTCCCGAGGACATCTATAAGGCACTCGAGATAGACTTGTCGGATATTCACAAATTCCTCAAGCTTCCCGAGTTTCCTTATAGAAAGAAGGGCACCCTGCCTTCTTCTGCTCTGTCCTCCCCTCGCCGTGTGTTGGCGTTTGTTCTTAGTTGCAATGTTCACCCAAAGAAAAACCAAACGGACATAGCCGAGAACACTGCCATGATGATGTATCTCCTCTTGAACAATCATGGAGTCAAATGGGCACGGTATATCCTGCACCATATGACATGTTTTGATTCTGGAAAGAACACGAAGGGCACCCATCTTCCTTATCCTGCCCTAATCTGTGGACTTTTCCAGTTTGCCACTGGTAAATCTCTTTTCACCGATTATCTCTACCGACCTGATCGAAAAGGGGTTTACATCAGTGAGACCACTCTCCAGAAGAGTGTCCCTACATCTGGTGCATCATCTTCTTCTGCTCCACCACCACCACAACCTCCATCATCATCGGATGCACCTCCTCCTCCACCATCATCAGCTGCACCACCACCTCCTGAGCCATCTTTCCAACCTCCTCCACACCCGGCTTTTGCCGATTTTCATGTTTCCAATGAGGCCCTCATGGGGTATCTCATGCACCAGCAAGCCTACAACATGCAGGTCCAACACCATCTTCATGAGGATCTCTGTCATGTCATGTCATCCATGTCTCTCTCCTGCCCGCAGCCCTACCCCACCTACCAGCCCTACCCCGGTGACGACTACGCTTCTTATGCGTATAGTCAGTTCTATCCACCTCCACCACCCTCTGCTTCCGCTGATCACTCTGCAGGTGGATACTCTCACCCTTCCCCGGTGTTGGCGCTTCCAGGTGGACGCTTGTCCGAGCTACTGGCCCAGTACACCTCGACTGCTCCTCCCATTGAGATAGCTTATGAGCTCCATGCTCTGGGCATGTCTTGGGCTGAGCAGAGCGCGAGATGGCCTGGACGGGCTTTTGGTCCTACAGACGAGGATATGCCAGATCAGGACGATGCCGAGTCAGATGAGGCGACTGCGACAGATGCTGATACGAATGCTGACGATGATGATGCTGCTGATGAACAGGCTACACCGGCTGATGCCCCTCCTTCTGATGGAGACGAGGACTACCAGCCCGATGAGGACATGGATGCTGCTGTTGATGACGTCGACATAGATTAGTATAGCTTAGAGTAGATGTGTCTAGTGTAGTCTCGCATGACCATGTCATTTTCTTTAGGGACTATGTTTGTATCATCTATATTAGGCACATTATCTGAGATGTACTATGGCTTTTCCGCTTGTCCTTGTAGCTTTTGGTTTTATGTTTTGGATACATTTTGTATGACTTATCTTATCATGTAATCCATATTTTGATGAATGACAGTTGGTTGTTTTCATGAATTATCTTTGTGCTTCTCTGTCTTAATATGCTATGTTTGATTGAGTGTTTTGGAGAAGACCTGGTTTGTATGCTCTTCTACCCCCCTGCCTTTTTGAGATGACAAAGGGGGAGAAATATACCTCAATCATATTGCCATCATATTGCTTTTAGTGCTTGTATGGTTCTTTTCTTGTCTTTAAAACTTATATATCTTGACTTGGCTAGAATCATACAATATATATATGCTATGGCTGTTTGTGTGTTAACTAACAATGCAGGGATGAGTAAGCATGAATTGAGGGGGAGCATTACAAGACTGATCATATTTGCATCCCCTTGCAATTCTCTAAGCAAAGGTATAATTTTCATATTCTTTTCAATATGTTGAGGAATGGTTTGTCATTGTCAAAAAGGGGGAGAATGTTGACCTAGGTGTCGCATATTGCCCATATTTTGATAATGACTTAACCATTCCACTCATATGTATCTAACATTTCTAATTGAGATCATTGCAGACATTAGATACAAGAAAAGAATCAAAATTCACTCAAAGCTACTCTCCCGGCACATGCAAAACATGTGACTTTCACCCGCTTTGTAATATAGCCCTTAGAGGCTTAGAGCAATTTTTGTAATCACTTAAATTCATGTTTTGCATTGTATCTAAGATGGATAAAATGATTGGAACTCAAAAATCCATCATTTATACAGTTTTTGGAAATTCCAAAATACCCCTTAACAGGGATTTGGTCGGCCGAATTACAAACTCGGCCGATCCATGTATTGAGGAATTTTCTGGGCTGTCGGCCGAGTTTCAATGCCAGGAAACTCGGCCGATCCACTGGTCAGTCAAAACCAAAGGATGACTGATCGGTCGAGTTTCCCCCTGGAAACTCGGCCGACAGATTCCCTGTTGGTTTTGTCACCTAGTGTGTCGGCCGAGTTGCCTTTATTGAAACTCGGCCGATCGAACTGTACTGGAATGCAGAAAAAGCAATTCCAACCGTTGGAGGAGTTGGTGGGACTCAAAATAGATCCGTTGCAAGTTGTAAAATGGCTAGTTTGTGCCACTTAACTCACCCAACCTCAAAGGGACACCCTCAACTATAAATAGGACTTCTTGGACTTCATTCCAAGGTTGCTCATTCACATATGCTTGGTCCTAGCCTTAGTTGAGTGGTTTCTAATCCTTTGAGCCCCTTTCTCTCTCTACCTTCAATGCAAAAACGTGAGTAAGAGTGAGTTAGGATCCCTTTGTAAGAGAGCTACCATTTGTTCATTGTAAAGCTCTCCATCTTCATTCTCCCATCTCCATTCTCTATGAAGATTGATTGAAGTTTCTTCTCCGAGTGAAAGAGAAGAAGGTTGCTGTTCTTCCCCAAGTGAAGGAGAAGAAGGCTAGCTGCTCCAGGCCTCCGAGTGAAGGAGGAAGGTGCTAAAGCTCTCCAAGTGAAGGAGAGGTGCAAGGCGAAGGGCAAGCAAGATAGGTAATTCCTTCAAGGCCGAAGACCAGAGCAAGAGTGGGTAAGTCCTTTAGAGAAGGCGGAAGACTACTTGCTTGGTGGGTAAGTCCTTGGTGAGGTAGAAGATCTTGGCTTGTTATATAAGACCTTGGATGGTTGGTAGTTGTAGCTTGTAATCTTATTGTATGATATATATAAGAGAACCAAGTTACAAATCCTAGAGCCTAACCAACTCTAGGTAGTGGACTGACATTGCTCCTAAGTTTAGGACATGGAACCACTCTAAACCACCTATCCAAGTGCATGCTTTCCTTGTCTCTTATCCTTGCTTTGTATGCTAGTTTAGGACATCAAATTGCTGTTTTGAATTAAGTTCTGCACTTAATATAATTTGGTGGTCTAATCACTTTTGTGAAGTTTGTGAAGCTCTATTCAACCCCCCCCTTCTAGAGCCCATTGATCCAACAGTTAAATCCAAGAAGGAAAGAAGATGGCTCCTTACGTACACCTTTAGAATTGGATTAGGATTTAATTGGAGTTGGTATTTTGTGTTGCCAATCCTAATATGACTTGAGTCCAAGAAGAAAAAAGGTGGCTATGTGAAACATGGAGTTGGACTAGGATTTGAACTAGGACTAGAATTCCTGGTTGCAATCACATGCATGGAGGCCTATAAATAGAGGCCCTCGGGGAGGCCATTGAGATCATCCCACCGGTTGGTGTGTGATCCCACCAGTTGTTGGTTGTTGGTGCCTTCTGTGGTAGAAGAGCCAGAAAACAATAACAACTGGTGGTGCTCTCTTGTGGTAAGAGAGGGTCAGCGACTTTGTCTTGAAGCGAAGTAGCGGCTGACAGTTGGTGGCACATTGGGTGCACCAACAGTGCAACTCTCTTGTGGATGAGAGAGGGCCAACGACTTTGTCTTGAGGTCCGAGTAGCGGAGGACACACATCAGTAGGTGGCACTTTGTTTGTGATGTGACATTGACATCGAATACGGCAGCGGATCCGAGCAGAGGAAGACGCTCATCAGTTGGTGGCTACTGAAACGATGGCAGACTGTCCAGTCAGTGGAGGACGCACATCAGTCAGAGACACATCGGTGGTGCATCAACTACGCCGGCGGATCCGTGCAGTGGAAGACACACATCAGTTGGTGGCACACTATTGGTGACGTGACAACGACAACGATCCGTCCGATCAGTGGAGGACGCGTATCGACTCTCTTAGACGGAGAGAGTTGTGGCGGTATGTCGGATCCTAGTTGGACGAGCCAACTAGAACGAGTACCGCAGGCAACAACGAGGTAGGCGACTTTGTCACCTGTGGAGATGACCGATCAGCGGTCGTAGCGACAACAAGCAATCCCAGCAGCGACAGTGGTGTTGTGAGGAGAAAAAGTGAAAAGGGAGGGTTTGTACACATTGGGTGTAATTCCGTTCTTCCTTATCTTTATTCTCGGGCAGGGAGAGCTTCCCAGATTTAGGGGCGATTAAATCTGGGCAGTGTGAGTTGTAATTCAGATTACATAATGCTTGTTAGTCGGTATTGCCCCCTGGTTTTTCTCTCCTAGTCTTGGGGAGAGTTTTCCACGTTAAATCTTGTGCCTTCAGTTTTGCAGAGCATCGTCACTTACCCACCACAATTCCTAACAAGTGGTATCAGAGCAAGGTTTGAAGGATTTCATGGGCGTAGTGAGATGGCATCTGAAGATAGGAAGGGTAACGTTGACAAGAAGCGATCACAGAATAGCCGCATGTTTGAGATGTGAGATTCAATCTGGAGGACAACAATATGAAGCAAGGACGGCTCCCAGTTAGAGAAGGTCGCTCCAAATACTTTCTCGAGACAGCACACGTGTGAGGAAGGCAGACAATACATTGAAGTTGTAGTTGCTACACCCAGGATGGAGGATCAGACTCTTGATGTAGAGTTACATCGACATGGAGAGCGTCATAAGAAGGTTTCTGAAGCTTACTGCAGAAGGCCAGAAATATGGTTTTCATCCAGGAGGGCTCGACTGACCGGTCAGGGGGAGCCGACAAAGTTCCAGGTGTGGGCATGGAGAGAGAAGCAGTGTGGCCAAGATACTTCTTCTCCGTTGCTTGGGAACAAAGTGAAGTCAAGGTGGGACTTCAAGAAGATGGATGAAAACAACATGGTGCTGACATATGTGAGGAGATTGTATCTATCAGATGTGGTGGTGGGATACATAAGATATTCCAGTTGATCGCTGAAGACAAAATCTCCCTCATGGGCCGGAGGGGGAGATTGTTGGGATCGGAAGTTTCCGGCCCATGTCCTATTGGGATTTGGACTTATTAGGAGTTGGCTTGTGTTTCCAATCCTAATGGAAGTTAAATCCAAGAAGGAAAGAAGATGGCTCTTTACGTACACCTTTAGAATTTGATTAGGATTTAATTGGAGTTGGTATTTTGTGTTGCCAATCCTAATATGACTTGAGTCCAAGAAGAAAAAAGGTGGTTATGTGCAACATGGAGTTGGACTAAGATTTGAACTAGGACTAGAATTCCTGGTTGCAATCACATGCATGGAGGCATATAAATAGAGGCCCTCGGGGAGGCCATTGAGATCATCCCACCGGTTGGTGTGTGATCCCACCAGTTGTTGGTTGTTGGTTGTTGGTGCCTTCTGTGGTAGAAGAGCAAGAAAATAATAACAACTGGTGGTGCTCTCTTGTGGTAAGAGAGGGTCAGCGACTTTGTCTTGAAGCGAAGTAACGACTGACAGTTGGTGGCACATTGGGTGCACCAACACTGCAACTCTCTTGTGGATGAGAGAGGGCCAACGACTTTGTCTTGAGGTCCGAGTAGCGGAGGATGCACATCAGTTGGTGGCACTTTGTTGGTGATGTGACATTGACATCGACTACGACATCGGATCCGAGCAGAGGAAGACACTCATCAGTCGGTGGCTACTGAAACGATGGCGGACTGTCCAGTCAGTGGAGGACGCACATCAGTCGGCGACACATAGGTGGTGCATCAACTACGACGGCGGATCCTAGCAGTGGAAGATGCACATCAGTTGGTGGCACACTATTGGTGACGTGACAACGACAATGATCCGTCTGATCAGAGGAGGACGCGTATCGACTCTTTCAGACGGAGAGAGTTGTGGCGGTATGTCGGAATCCTAGTTGGAGGAGCCAACTAGAACGAGTACCGCAGGCAACGACGAGGTAGGCGACCTTGTCACCTGTGGAGACGACCGATCAGCGGTCGTAGCGCAACAAGCAATCCCAGCAGCGATAGCGGTGTTGTGAGGAGAAAAAGTGAAAAGGGAGGGTTTGTACACATTGAGTGTAATTCTATTCTTCCTTATCTTTATTTTCGAGCAGGGGGAGCTTCTTAGATTTAGGGACGATTAAATCTTGGCAGTGTGAGTTGTAATTCAGATTACATAATGCTTGTTGGTCGGTATTGCCCCGTAATTTTTCTCTCCTAGTCTTGGGGAGAGTTTTCCACGTTAAATCTTGTGGCTTCAGTTTTTCGTCACTTACGCACCACAATTCCTAACAATACAAACATATTAACCATCAAAGAAACACCTCTGATTCCTGTTTTCTGCAAAATTTATTGCTGGCATATTATACGCCCCGCACAGCAGGTTATATGCACCCCTTGAGACACAGATATTTGATTGTGGAATGTTTTGTTTGTATGAAAATTACAGTTAGAAACCAAAATCTGACATCGATCTTGAAGCTAGTGGACGATGGGGTCCGGACAGTTACATTTCTGTTGATGGCATGGAACAGTGAAATTACAGATAATAAACGAAGAAGATAGGAGCTCGGTCGCGTGGGAAGTGTCTGTAAAAGCGAACCGATTATCTACTGGCTACGAACAGAAACCAACTAGAGATTGACCCTTTCTACAGCTTTTGTACCGGCGATTTAAACGACGACGTGCGGCGTTGTTTTGTCCCCAGAGGCCAAGGTAACGCAGCTAGGGAATTTGAAGACACCGGGCCTAGCAGCAGCTGCAGCAGCCATAGCAGCGAGAGCAGCCTCGATACAGTGCCACGACTGGTCTCTGTTGATTCAGCGTGCACGCCGCTGCCACGGCAAGAGCTGTGAGGATCCACAGCAACATCATTAAGCCGTTGTGGTCGTCACCGCCGCAACACATGAGGCAGGACATGATTATTGACAAATGGAGTGCCTGTATGTGGATGTGGGTGTGGGTTAGGGTGGGTTGCGAGGTGGAGGAATCGACAGGCAGGGATGTAAAGAAGAACGACTATATATCCTTATATCAACTAGTTTTCGGATTAAGGAATGAATCAACTCCTACCAGACTCTTAGCAATATTCTATTTAACATGTGCATAGCCGCTTTCGGACCCGCTGTTGTTTATCAATGTCGTTCGCTGTCTTATGATGTACGCACGGCGCAGGCATTAGATCACTACCCACACCAGCACCAGGGCACGCATGCATATTCGCTTACGATCATAAGTTGACATTTGTTCCTTCAGTAGTACTAGCCATAAGCTGACATTCGTTCTCTTGTCCCAAATCAAACGCTGCACGTTCTACCGGGGTTAGTGGGGCTGTCAATTTGTCCTAACCTGTGATCCTGATTCTGTCCAATACACAAAATGATTTTGATTTTAAATTTTACTAATTCAGGTTGGTTACGAGTTAAGATATTGATGTCCAAATTAAAACCGAGTCAGTTCTGGGTAGTAATTTGGTCAATCCAAATTAAATTCAGATTGAAAATTTTACAAAATACAAGTTCTAATCTGGTAAAAATCATTAAATTTCATATGTATTTAACAAAAGTTTATGATCAGGGTCATGAAATCGGTTATACTTTTGGACATGCCGCTTTGTAAAAAAATTAGTTGGGCATAGGTTCTGATTGAGCTATTTTGTATAAATCCAATTGTTGTCCGACCCCGACTCAAAATCGATTTCTTTGACACCCCTAGCTAAGGGTAGTACTTTTAGGACTTTCCGCTTGTTCTGCATATTAAATGTGTTCTTACATAGAACGGATGACTCCTGTGCCGTTAAAGCAACAAAGAAATTTCGGGATGTGCAAAGGTGTAAATATTTTTTTTGAAAAGTTCATTGTATTTATATATAGAGGGCAAAGCAAGCAAACACCTGCTTTGCCGATAGTTACATGACATAATGTTCTAGTGAACATCGTTGAAACCTGATATAGATTATCTGATAAAAGGGAGCATGAAATGAAACAGAAAGCAAAAGTTCATGGGGGATGCACCCCATAACATACCTCTTTGAGAAGGTAGCATGCAGAAATAGATGGAAAATAACAAAATGTTGATCAGTTTCGGATGATCAGTGCCAGTTTAAGCAAAAAGTGTATCTATTGTTGCAGCAGACTGATGCAAGTCTCATCATCCACCATAGCCTTCAAATCACAAAGAAAACAGGCCTCCGATTCACCTTCAACTGATTCCTCAGTCTCCTCCTGGTCCTGCATTCCTGCACATGGTGAGAATATGAAGATCTGTACATATTTGAGAGATGATGATATGCCTCACTCTTGACACATTGTTAAAGTATCTATTGTTTCTTTCAATCTAGACGTTCCAATAATGGTGACTAAGAGATCATCACCACGAAAGGATGTGAATGGTCTGTTTGGTGACATGTCTAATGAAAAGTTAGCTGATGAGAGATCAAGCTGAAAATTACTAAAAAAAGTGAAATTATGCTGAGTGAGAAATAGCATTTGAAGAAAATATGATCCACCGTATCCAAGTTGTTATGACATAAAGAGCATCTGGAGGGACCAATAAAACCTCTCCTAAAGAGGTTTTGATCAGTGAGCAGCTTATTGTGTAAAAGAAGGCAGAAGAAAATTTTGTGTTTTTGTTGCCATTTTTGTTTCCAGATTTTGGCGGTGGGGGTTGAAATACCTCTGTAGGAAAGGTAAGTGTAATCTTTCTTAACTGAGTATGTATTACCCCATTTCCATGTGATGTTGTTTGATGAATTGTGTTCCAGGTTTTGGATCATGGTTGCAAGGCTTTCTGGCTGGAGATGTAAAAGAATGCATCTTTTGAGTGCATTTGATCTGGTACTTGTTAAAAGGCTTAGAGCTTTGGCTGTATTAATTTTGGTGAGGTTGTTGGGTATGGACCAATTTGTGTGTAGATTTAGGATTGAGCTGTTGTTGAACCATGGGTCTTTCCAAAAGAAGTTTTTTAGGTGTGAGTGTGGGGGGTGTTTATGATCTGGATGATTTTTTGAATATTTTTGTTTATGTATTTCCAAAGGGGTGAGGCAGATTTTTTGAAAACCTTGTGCCATGGAGGGGAATTTTGATAGTATTTAAGGTTAATTAGATTGATCCATATTTTTCTCTTATTTTTGGTTAAGCAGTTGATGGTTTTGGTGATAAGGCAAAAACATGGGTGTCTAAGTTGAGAATGCCCCAACCACCTTGATCAATTGAGGCTGAAATGATGTCCCAGTTAACAAGGTGGTAGTGGTTACCAGAATTTGTGTCAAAAAGATGGTTGTTCCATAGGAATTTTCTCCGAGTTTTATCTATTAGATTTCTAGTCTTAGATGAGAGGGGGATGCAGCTAAGATAATGAGTGGTGATTGGTATGATGACACTGTTTAGGAGTGTAAGTCATCCAGCTAGATTTAAGAAGTTATTTGTCCAGGATAAAAGTCTCCTATTTATTTTGTCTAAGATGAGAGTCCATGTGGAGTGTGTGATGTTGTGAGGGGTTATAGGGATTCCCAAGTACTTTATAGAAAATTCTTCAGTCTTGCATTTAAGGAGTTCCTTGAATGTATGTTTGCAAATGTGTAAATACATGATGGTTTTCATTTCATGGTTCGAATCCGGGTCTTTGCTTTGGTGGTCCTTTGTCAGAACCAACATACCGTTCTTGCGCAATTAGTTGGTTATGCATTTGGTAGTTGACCCGTGTTGGTTCTTTTACTTGAAAATATTATCAGTAGAATGGATAAACGTCGACGGACACGAGACCTTTAGTTTAGGATAATCCCTTACAGTCCTCCATAGCAGTGATAATTCCAAGCAATCCACTAAACAGCCTCGTTTCATTCCAACTGATTTTTATACTACAGCCCAAGGGTATAAGCATGATAAAAAATAAGTTTACACGGTTTGCGCCTTTGAGCGTGCTATACAAACGGCATATATGCGTAATGGGTATGTGTATGCCTCCTTTAGTTTCTGGATCTTAATGTGCTACTAATTTTGATATAATATTTCCTCCATGTTTATACTCTCTGGACTATCATCCAGGGGCTCAACAAATGGGTTTGATACTTATTCATTCCAAACCAATTGGTTACATGTGACATCACTGTTAAAAATTATTGTTCACTTAGATTTTATTTTTCTTGTAATCATTCTTCAACTTTCAGTACTCTACACACAACGTCGTATATCCATCATTCTTCTCAAAGAACATAATAGGACACCCCAAAATGACATCCGACAAGCAATGAAGCTACATCTTCAATTCCTCATATCTATTGGAACTGTCATATATGACGCTTGAGCTATTGGCTGAATACTAAATACCAGATTGATCATAAAATCAATATCTTTAGTTGGATGAAGACCATAAAAACCCTCATCAAATGTATCTTGAAACTCTCACTCAAAAATATCATCTTCCTTGAAACTTCTCATGAAACAACCATCCTGAAACTCTCACACCACCAAAATATCATCTTAATTGAAAATCCTCATTAAACACATCTTGAAACACTCGTATCACACAAATTTCACTTGGAACTCCTCATGAAACACATCCTAAAATACTGACACCACAAAATTTTCTCTTATGTGAAACTCCTCATGAAACACATCCAAAAACTCTCACACCCCAAAATATCCTTACGTTACAACTCTCGGTCTTGGTAGCAACAACATGGGGCAATTGAGTTGTATAACCATTCCCCATCATCCTCTGTACTATTTCTTGATATGGTAGACACATCAGAAGTATCTTCCTATCTCATTGGGAATTCCGAGTGATATCACCATCAGGATATTCTAGTACTTTGGACCCACAATATATCACCAATTTACACTTCTACAAGAAATCCTTCTCTAGGATCACATCAAACCCATTCATACCAAGTGGTAACATATCTAATTGAATGGTGACCCTGACTATTGTAGAAAATAAGACGAGCATGCTTCCATGAACACAACTACATCGACAAATTGAGTCTCGAGTAAAAATTCAATGATAAACAATTAATAAGCAACCTTACCAACATATTCAATCTCTAGTGATAAATGAGTGTATCACATCTGGGTCACCTAAAACTAATGTGAAAGATGAAGCAACTAATTTCAATATGAAAGTGCCATATAATATATTTGGCCTACTAGGAGACCACTCCTTCAACTGAAACATATTATAGACTTCAACAATTGCCTATAAAGGGCTCATTACTTTGCTTTTTGTTAGTTATGACCCCAACCTGTGATATTTGGTCTTTACCTTTTCAAGGACCTCCCTAATATTGTGATTGCTATGAAGATTGACTCTATTTATTTCCTTACCCTATTAAAACATCCAGAAATAGGTCCTATAAAATCCCAAAATTAAGGCCTCAAATAAAATAATCTTAAAAGGAATAATTCAACGATCTATATCACTAACATGAATCTTATTATTTTGAAAGTCCATTAATAGTAACTATGCAATTAGGTGTTCTTGTCTTAGAATAGCACTAGGATGAGTGACATGTTGGGAAGTTGATTTTGAGTTGTGTGTCAGTGAAGAAAGCACCTAATTGAGACCAAAAATATGCAGGGTAAGTTGTCATTCCTAAAACTCAACTAGAGGCTTGGTATGTGTGACCAAACATCACAAATGATATTAGTATGTAATTCCCCTCTAGTAGGTGGGGGGCATATTGATATGTGGCATGCTAATCTTGAGCCATGCAGTGTATGCACGTTGGATAGGGCTACCATTGGTGTAAGAGCCACCTTTGTGTTGATAGTTTTGGTTTGGAGCTTGGTGTACTGGGCCATTCTAGGTTAACACTGGAATAAGAATATAATGAGGCTATATAATTTAGTTTGGATGAGGATGTCAAGAGCCCAAGTGAGGAGGTTTGTAACATCTCAAGATTTGAAGCCTTAGAAAAAATGATCATAAAAGGAATTATTATCTAACCATGTCACCAAGTTGTATTTACTTTTCAAATATTTCATCAATAAATGCATTGTAGTTAACCGTGCTTAACCCAAAGTGGTACTAGGATGAGTGACCTATCACGAAGTTGATCTCGTGGTCTGAGTGAGTGAGGACAAAGGGAACAACCAATGTCATTGTCTGTCTCTAGGGACAAACATTATTCCAAAAACTCAACTAAAGAAGGGGGCAACGAGTTCAGGAACTATAGGTCCTCACATGCTCGTACTTCCTACATTAGTAGCACTACCTCAACATGAGAAGGCATGTACTCATTTGACTGATGTTACAAACTCATAACTATCTCCCAAAGTTATACAAGCTAACACATATCTAAAACTCATCACCATAGCAGGTAGAAAATCTATCTCTTTGTTATTTCTTTTTGAAAATGGTGTTTAGACCATCAATTATAATGTTTACTATTTGTGTTGAGACTGTTGTTGCAATTTCTGATATTGTTGTCCAAAAACCTCAGCCTTGTGAAACTTCTAGACTTGCTACTTAAGAGTTGAGAATATTGTTTCTTTGACATAAACTCATGTTGAACTTTCTTTTCCCTTTCAATCCACAAAGAAGACTCTACAAGAGGGGAACATTTTTCTCTTGTATCCACTGCGGATGTAATATGTGTTTCATGGGTATGTCCTTATTGTGACTAAGGTTTTGTTCTACAAAAAAGAGACTTAAACCATATTTTGTAATAGGAACAAAAAAGACTTAAACCATATTGATGTAGTAGGTAGTATGATTTAAGGTCTTATAATGAAATCACCAAAGATGACTCACTAATTGCAAGTAGAAGATCGTGATAATCGTGAAGAATCATGAAACAACATGTAATGCTTCATCCTCTACAATCTTTAAACCCTAGATTGGTTCCTTAAGAGGAAGCATAAACTACAACCTTGACCATAGTGCTCTGAGGGTTGGTAATCCATAAAAAGATGGTTAATGGTTCTTATCATCCAAGAAGATAACAAGGACTCAGAGATTTGTACCCCTCAGAAAGGTCATTTTTACCTAATAGTGTAGTACTTGATTAGAGGAGAAAAGATTCTGAACGACGTTAGTGAAAAATTTGATAAAACAAAGTAAGTGGTCTATTCCCGTGAGTATTCACTTATTAAGCACAATATATTTACATGCTTTTTAATTAAGACTTTTATGATTTATGTGATCCAATATTCTAAGATATTTAGATATGACATGCAAGTAAGATGTTTGTACTTTCATGGATATATCCTTATTGTGCCTAGGATCTCTAGTAGAGGCATGTTAATAAGATTTCTTAGAATGATTAAGATCTAAGAATTAAATACACGATAAGATTATAAGATTAATTTAGTGCATTAAGTCATGATACGTTTCCAAGATAAGATCCATGTGTTAAGATTTAAGATCACGGTAAGACCATGAGGTTAGAATGTAGTAAGATATATATAAGATCAGAGTTAATGAGTTGAAATGAAATTATGGAGTTAGACACATGCCTTAGTGCAGGTCAACTCAAGAGACATGACCAAGACCCTTAGTACTGGTCATGAAGCCCAGGCCCTTAGTGCAGGACAGTTCAGATATATAGCTAAGGCCCTATGTATAGGGACTCAAGCAAGTGCAAGTCATGAGACCCAAGTACCCGAGTACATGTCTCTAGAGAAATATACTTAAAAAGAAAGAATTAAGAGTAAATAAAGAGTAGTTTTTTATGATTAAGATTTTCTTACAGTTTTCCATGTTGGTTGTACATGCTAGTTTGATAAGATTGTTAGACATAGTTAGTTATCTACGAGAAGGGAATACTTTAATGATTCCTACAAGACTATATTACAACTGTTAAGAGTTAGTAAGGTATTTGAAACCCTATGGTGGGTAGCCTCATATAGTTTAACTGAATTTGGAGGATGAAATTCTCAAAAAGGTGGGTAGTATTGTCACACACTAATTTTTAGAACCTAGTGAATACATGATTAAGTTATTGGTGAAATCAATATAGAGTTGATTTATAGTTACAATATGGTTCCATAAAATTTTCTTGATATTTGGATATAAGGGAAAAGCATGTAGAAAGGATCTCTTGTGCAGTTTGGTTAGTTTTATAATACTATCGAAGTTATGAAATTTCGTATTTAATTCAATTATACAAGGTCAAAACTAAGGTAGAATAATGAAGGGAATATGATGATTCTAATTAATAGATTTGAAGCCCTAGATGTGGTTTGGGTCTTCATAATAAGTAAGTGAAGTAGTAATGATCCAATGCGTCAGAAGGAAGCTTCAATTGAGAAATTATATTAGTTGATGTTTGAATTTTTGTAACTGAGACTATGGTTAAACTTATGGACCTTTTGGAAGATAAAGGAATGTGCCATGTGACCTAGTACATATTTCTATCACATTTTGGGCCACCTGCAATTTACAAATGGGTCCTTGGAGTGCAAAATTGTGATTGGAGTATTTCATGCTCATAATAAATGCTTAAAATATTTGTTTTATTGATGGATAATTAGAATATAATATCATGGGAGAAATTTTGGATAATTTTTATTTATCTAGTCACCTGGTATTAAATTTGTAATTATGTGATATTTACTTAGGAGAGTTTAGAGTAATTATTGATTAGTTTTGATTTAATCTCATAACCAAGAAAAGATAATGGAAAGATAACTCTAACTCCAAAATATGGTATTAAATAGGGTTAGTATGTGGCCTAAATAAATATTTCTTAAATTGGAATTTTATGAAAATTAAAATATAAAAAATAGGGAATGGCACTCCCAGTCTATCATGGACTAGGGAGAACCTTCACCTGGTGTAGAGATACCCTTTCCTAGTTGGCGAGAAATTCAAAGCTATAAAAGGCCTCAGTTCCATACGAATTAGGGTTCCCATGCTTGTATTTTGTGTGAGTGAGAGAGGAAGGAAGCCAAAATGAGAAAAAAAAGGAGGTATGGTAGCACAAAGGGAAGCTGCTTTGGAGTTTCTCGACCCTAATGGTGTGAGGCACAAATGAGGTGTTGGTTGTGTCGAGAAGGCCAAGCCGGACATTGTTGTTATGTCCCTAGTCTGACATTGTTATGGAGGATAAATAGACAACAATAATACATAAGACTAGAGTGTGTGTTAATTGATGACATAATCTCATAAGTATGATATGTGATATCAAACCAAACATATAGGTACTTGTTAGAGAATAATGTATTGAATAGACCCACCTTGAGATTGATCATGGATACCATGGAATGGTAGTCAAAATCAGATCTCATAGTGATAGTGGAGATTGTGGTTCTTAGACCTAAAGTCACTACACTCATCACATGTCATTTGATGTATTTTGGCATTATCCAATTTGACCTTGAATAAGGGTTTCCATAAAGATGATACTCGGGTGCATTGTGAGACATGGGGATTGAGTGTGAGAGATGTAGATGGGATTTGTGCCTCCTATAGTAGATTTATATCCAAGACACTTGATAAGAGAGACTGAGAAATATAAGGTCATACTCATATGATTCAATATTTTATATGTGAGCTCACATCTTCACATACAGTCTACTCTAGTTCAAGGAACATGGATCGAATGTTGAAGAGGATGATGAGTCCATGCCTCACGTTCAATCTAGATATCTGAGACAAAGGAGCTATATGATCACGATAACACTGATCAAAGATTGTAGGTTGAAGTTTTTGTCCAACTTTGCATTTACTTGGATAGCAATGATGGTTGCTAGATACGGTCATTGTTGGTGATGTCATAAATTGGATATGGACATATATTCACTACCAATGTAACTTGGGACCAATAGTGTGGCAACACATCCCATTATCACACAGATAACGAGGTGTTATGCGAAAACGTGTGGAAATCACCATAACCACAGATTATAAAAAACACGGGTTAATTAAAACCGATTGCGGAAAACATATAAACTGTGGAACTATTACTTTCCAATCCTCATCCTGCACAGAAACATGTCATAAATACATACACGAGATCTGGTACGTGTTCACAGCTTACTGAAACAGCTGTCCATCCATCACATCAGTTCACCACCTATTCATATACATCGAGGCCCGCATCCGACCAACAGCAGGATATATAAAACATCATTGATCGATCATCGTGAAACAACGTCAAAACACTGCCAAGGACCTGAGAGTACAGGTATGACTCTAGACTCTACTACAAAACATCCAAACAGCATCATGTCCATCGCTTGCCTTGTACTGCTCGTCAGGCTGCTCGGCAGCAACACCACGACCACGACCACGTCTACCTCGACCACCTAAAAAGGGTGTAAACCAGCGGAGTGAGAGAATTGAACAATTTTCCCAGTGGGAAAAATAACTCCCCACCGCAACTACAGAACCTCAGCAAGATAGACTATAACAGCAGATATCTAATAGCAGGTATAACAAGAGAAATAAAACAAATCATTCTTGCCGACAAGCTTACGAGCTGTTCAGAAGCATATAACCAGATATATCACAAGAATATGAATTGCAAGATAAGATGTATCTCTATGTAACATGATTATCAGAACAAGATATAATGTAACATAACCTGCAAGGTATAACAGAGATATTACACAAACAAGGCTCCAACCAATGTTTCATGTTTATCCTAAGCCACATATATACTAAACGGCTGTATTACGTATTATTATGCCCTGAGGATTTGAATCGTACCATTCAAATCCAACCTCTGGCTGTGAAGCCCAAGACTGGTGCCATACAAGGTCAATGGAAGAGCCGGACTCCACAACCTCCCACCTCGTGGTCAGTACACGAGTACAACACAAGAAGGACCGTAGTCACATGCTGAAGTGGTCTAAGCCACAGGGACAGCTCCATAGGCTACCCTCACTCTAGCCCGCCTTGGTACAGGTCTCGGTGCTAGTAAAACTGAGCCACGGGCCTGTTCACCGTGCTCTGAGCCATGAAAGCATTCATGCTCCTTACATCACATATCCTGAGCCATGGGCCTGTTCACCATGCTCTATATACATATCTGAGTCTGTAATCGAAGTTACACTCTTACATCCTCATTTTCAGGCTAGGAGCAACCTACACATATTCAACAATATGCGCTTCCAGGTTAACCCATAGGAGAACCTATTTCACCATCACCAAGTCCTGACGATGATGGATCTATGGCCAGGGAAAACTACATGATATAATTCCACTATAATTAATTAGTGTCTTTTAGATGGATTGGAGGATTCAATCAAGTTGTATAACATGCAAGATATAACAGAAAATAAAGAACATCATATTATTATTGAAACCTCATCAACCTGATCCCTCAAAAGGATCCAGCATCACATGTTACTACTTGGCCTCTTGTCAACCATCCAGATCCATATCAAGGATCATCACATACCATAGGATATCAATCCTTCATCTTGTACTATCACTGCCTCTCAAGGCTCACATCATCATCACGGGACCAACACATTACATATATAATCTCATAGAACAATTATCAAGGTAATGTTACTCATCACATCTATCACATAGCCCTTTCATGGCTACACATCACCTGCATGGTTAGGATACACAATAACCATAGATTCAATCATAAGGAATATGCTCACTATCATGGGCTATCATCCAAGATAATCTATTTATCAATATTACACTATTTGATGATCAACCTTGTTAAGCACATCATACCATAATTATTCTTACCCTTATCTCAGGATTATATAAACAATCAAGGTATTCACTTTATATAACAATTATGTTGGGAATACCGAGCAATCATAATTGTCACCATTCATTACTATTATCATTATTATCATTATGCAAGTAACTATCACCATTCTCATTTAACGATTAAGTATAAGGATTACTTCATGCATAACATTACTGTCATTATTGCCATCATTATTATGATCATCATCATTGTTACTATCATTAGCATCATCATAGTTTGCAAGGCATCATTATCGTTTGAGCATATACATCCATTTACATAACACATGAGATCATCACCATAAGGTCACCTAACCCTCACTATAACCCTTCATGACCCTCACTAAAACTCACCTAGACCTATCAGCCGACACATACACCAACCCTATCGGCCATCACCACCCAAAGGTGTCGCCCAACATGGCTATCGGCCATCATCACCCAAGGGTGTCGCCCAACATGGCTATCGGCCATCACCACCCAAGGGTGTCGCTCAACATGTCTATCGGCCATCACCACCCAAGGGTGTCGCCCAACATGGCTATCGGCCATCACCACCCAAGGGTGTCACCCAACATGGCTATCGGCCATTACCACCCAAGGGTGTCGCCCAACATGGCTATCGGCCATCACCATGCTTAGCCCTGTCGGTCAACACAAACAACCATCAAGAGGCTTAGGTCTATCGTCCTCCATGAGGAAGAGGATATCTCTCAACACAAGAAGGTCTATCTAGCCCATCATCATCCATCAACCACCTCAACCATATCGGCCAACTCAACCACAACTATGTCGCCCAACACAAGAACAAGGCCTAACGTCCAACATAGCTCAACAAGGTATACAAACAGATCGGCCAACCAGAGCTTAGCTCACTCTATCGCCAAACACATGGGTAGGGTATCAGCCAACCTAAAGAACCCATCATATCATCCAACCCATGGTTCCATATCATCCAACATAGAGAGCACCCTATCATCCAACTCCAAGGCAAAGGTGCCATGTCGTCCATCAAAGAGGATATCGTCCAACATACCCAATCAACAAAGGGATATCGCCCAACACATGGTCACCATCAACCTCCAACTCAGGGGAACCCAAACCCTAGATCACTAAAAACCCTAAACTCGAAGGGTATATCATCCACCAAAGGAAACTCAAGCAAGGTACAAGTCTAAGCTACTAACTTAGGAACAAGGACAAGAACAGAAGGTAAAGAAGTTAGGGTTAGAAATTATGCAACCCGCCTTAAGCTCCAAGCTCCAAGGAAGAAGATACAATCCAAGGTCCAAAGCTATGCTCCACCAAGCTACTCTAGGAAGGTGTGTCGACCACCACTTCAACTCCAAGGGGGTGTGTCATCCAACACAAGCAAGATGGAGAGGGATATCGTGCACTCAAGGTGGAGGGGAGACCAAAAGAGCAAAGGAGACTAAGGCAAGGAAAAGAGCTACATATATAGGAAGAAGGGGAGGAGAAACCAAGGTTTAACCATGCAAAGTGTCATCCACCCAAGGGACACTTGTCCTAGGGTTTAAGCTAACACATTAGCAAGCCAAGAGACACTTATCCAAGCTGGACACCAAGTGTCACCAACCAAGGTCAAGCCACATGGGCGACACAAGCAAGAACTTCTGCTGGGCGACCCAAACAAGCTACTGGGCGACACACCATGGTGTTGGACGACACAAAGCTCTCTTGGACGACACACACAACCTCTAGGTCGACACAAACTTACCTTAGATGACACAAGGCAAGCCATGGCTGACACAAAGCTCAAACAACACATCTCAAGGCCCAAACAAGCTCAACTCAGGCCCAAAGAACTCAAACAACAAGCCCAAGCCTTCCTCTCAACCCTAGAGGAAGCAAAGAGGGGAAAACATCTCACAAGTTGGCAAACTTGCACACAAAACCCTAAACTTGGGTTATTTGCAAGTAGCCCCTCGAACTATCAACAAAGCACAACAAAACCCTAATCACCACTAAAGGTGATTAGCAAGCATCAAACCACCAAGATTAAGCAAAACAAATAGGGTAAACCCTAAACGCAGGCCAGGGTCCTTACAATCTAACCCCCTTTAAGGGATTTCATCCCCGAAATCCGAAGAGAAAAGTGAGGGATACTTCCTCCTCATCTCTTCCTCAAGCTCCCACGTGGCTTCCTCGACGCCACGACGCTGCCAAAGAACCTTCACAAGAACCAGATCTTTCTTCTTCAACTTCTTGATCCTTCTGTCCAGGATCGCCACTGGACCTTCCTCGTAGGTCACATCTGCATCAAGCTCAACCTCAACTGGCTGTATCACTATACCTGAATCCAGATGACTTTTCTTTAACATGCTGACATGAAACACTGGATGCAACCTATGCAACTCTAGAGACAACTCTATCTCGTAAGCTACTTTGCCAACACGTGCTATTACTGGATAAGGTCCCATATACCTGGGAGCTAACTTACCCTTCCGTCCAAACCTTAGCACACCTCTCCACGGTGAGACTTTGAGATACACTTCGTCTCCTACCTGGAATTCCAATGGTCGTCGGCGATTATCTGCATATGACTTCTGTCTGTCCTGTGCCACTTTCAACTATTGTTGTATCACCTTGATCTTTTCCTTCGTCTGCTGTACTAGTTCAGGGCCCAACAACTGATATTCGCCTGATTCGTACCAACACAAAGGAGATCTGCACTTCCTCCCATACAAAGCCTCATAAGGAGCCATGTTGATGCTTCGTTGGTAACTGTTGTTGTAAGCAAACTCTATCAAACTCAGATGTACATCCCAGTTGCCTAAAAACTACAAAACACAAGCTCGAAGGAGATCTTCCAAAATCTGAATAGTCCTCTCAGATTGTCTGTCTGTCTGCGGGTGAAAAGTTGTACTGAACCTCAACTACATTCCCAACGCCTTGTGCAACTGTTCCCAAAAATGACTTGTGAACTGAGGACCTTTGTCAGAAACTATTGACGCTGGCACTCCATGCAAACGTACTATCTCATCCACATATACACGAGCTAGCTTCTCTGCTATATACGTCGTCTTTACTGGTAGAAAATGGGCAGATTTAGTCAATCTGTCCACTATCATCCAAATGGAATCATGATTCCTAGTTTTTCGGGGTAGACCAACTATGAAATCCATGGTTATATGATCCCATTTCCACTGCGGTATCGGAAAAGGTTGCAACGTACCTGCCGGCTTCTAATGTTTAGCCTTCACTTGCTGACAAACCGCACATCTAGCCACGAACTCAGCTACATCTCTCTTCATACCAGACCACCAATACAAGTCCTTCAGACTATGATACATCTTGGTGACACCTGGATGCATCACATACATCGACGTATGTGCTTCCTCAAGCACCAACTCTCTTAGATTATCATCATCTGGAACCACCATCCTGTCACGATAGCAAACTAGTCCATCCTCAGCCTCATGAAACCCATCACGCTTGTCGCTGCCGAACTCTGATCTGATCAACTGAACTGCATCATCAGTCTGCTGTGCATCCTTGATCTGCTGTCTCAACGTAGGCTTAACTTGCATCTGTGCAAAAAGACCAGACAACCAAGAAACTTCCATATGTACATTCATCTGTCTCAGAGAAACAAACATATCTCGCCTATGGCAAACCAGGGAACTCAACTGTGCCTTCTTTGAAGAAAGAGGAGAAGACTTTCTGCTGAGCGCATCAGCTACTACATTCACCTTACCAGGATGATACTTGATAGTGCAGTCGTAATCATTGATCAACTCCATCCATCGTCACTGTCGCATGTTCAACTCTTGCTGCGTAAATATGTACTTCAGATTCTTATGGTCTGTAAAGATCTAACACACTTCCCCATACAGATAGTGTCTCTAAATCTTTAGCGCATGAACCACCGCTGCCAACTCCAAGTCATGAGTCAGATAGTTCTCCTCATGCTTCTTGAGTTTTCGTGAGGCAAAAGAAACCACATGATCTTCCTACATCATCACGCAACCTAAACCTTTCTTGGAAGCATCACAGAAAACAACATAGCCTTTCCCAGGCTCTGGAAAGATCAACACTAGAGCACTGGTCAGCTTCTCCTTCAGACTCTGGAAAGCTTGCTGACATCGATCATCCCAAACAAAAGGTACATCCTTCCTGGTCAACTTCGTCATTGGCAACGCGATCACACTGAAGTCCTTGATAAACCTCCGGTAGTATCCTGCTAATCCAAGGAAACTACGAACTTCTGTCAGAGTCTTCGGTTGTTCCCAATCCGCAACGGATTCCACCTTCTACGGATCTACTTTGACTCCTTAAGCAGATATCACATGACCCAAGAAAGTCACTTCATCCAACCAGAACTCACACTTGCTGAACTTGGCATACAACTGATGTTGACGAAGAAGAGTCCATGCTCGACGAAGATGTTGCTCATGCTCTAGCATGTCCCGACTATACATCAAGATGTCATCTATAAAGACTACAACAAACTGATCTAAGAACGGACGAAACACTTTGTTCATCAGATCCATGAAAGCAGTAGGTGCATTGGTTAGCCCGAACGGCATAACCACGAACTCGAAGTGACCATACCTCGTTCTGAAAGCTGACTTTGGTATGTTATCTGCCTTTATCCTCAACTGATGATATCCAGACCGTAGATCGATCTTTGAAAACACTGTAGCACAAGGCAATTGATCAAACAGATCATCTATCCTTGGCAACAGGTACTTATTCTTGATCGTGACTTTGTTCAACTGCCGGTAGTCTATACACAACCGCATCGAACCATCCTTCTTCTTAATGAACAACACGGGAGCACCCCACAACGACGTACTCGGTCGGATAAAACCCTTCTCCAACAACTCTTGCAACTGCTTCTTCAACTCTGCCATCTCTGCTGGAGCCATCCTGTATGGTGACTGTGCAACTGGCTGTGTTCCAGGGACCAGATTGATCTCGAAATCAATCTCTCGGGGTGGAGGAACACTAGGAAACTCCTCAGGAAACACGTCTTCAAACTCTCGAACCACTGACACCTCCTCAGGACTAGGACCTTTCGCCTTGGTAACCACAACGGTATCCACCACGTGAGCTAAGAACGCCTCACATCCCTGTCGTAACAACTTATCCGCCACCATAGCTGATACCAAACACGTCGGAAGAATCTTCCTATCTCCCTGGAAGATCCACTTCTCTCCAGCAACATCAAACACTGCCTACTTGGAACCACAGTCCAAGACAACCTTATACCTCTCTAAGGTATCCATTCCAAAGATAACATCGAAACCATGCATATCAAGTGGTATAAGGTCCACTTGAATACGATGTCCTGAGAAAGACAAGACACAAGAGGGACACTCTTCTCGAAGCAAAGAGGAACCATCAAGAGGGGTTTCTAACAACAAGCTATCCTTCTTACAGCTAACAGGTAAACGACAGGTTTCAAGCATACTATAGGTGATAAAAGAGTGTGTAGCACCCAGGTCAACCAGAACAGATATAAAGCAAGAAGAAGACATATCAGAATGAAATAACTCCATCTGACCTGTCACCACTCGCAGGTTGACTATCGCCTCCGGCTGACTCATGGCATAGAATCGAGTCGTTGCTTGCTGTCCACGACCTCTGCTTCCTTGAGCAGACGATCCAGCTTGAGATGCTTGACCGCGTCCTCGTACTCTACTACCACTGGGCTGCTGTCGATCTGATCCTTGTTGGTTCTGCCTTGACTGCTGCGTCACTTCAACATCTCTATTCGGGCAATGCGACTTGAGATGCCTTGTTTGTCCACAGAGATAGCATGCCCTATCTTCAAACCGTGGCCTAGCTGGCCCTGTCACTGCCATCGAAGCTGAATTGTGCGCCGTAGATGCTGAAGAAACATAACCTTTCCCCTTACTCTGAGACCATTGAGACGGTATACTAGAATTTCTCATTGCTGACGGTGCCGAAAACCTGGGCTTCTTAAAGCCACCAAACCTTCGTCCTTGAAACTGAGCAGGTCTTTTGTGAGACATAGACTCTCTTTTCTCCCTTACTTTTCTCTCGATCCTTCGAACAGATTCCACAAACTTAGCAAACCGTTCTCGGTTCTCCAACGCAGAAACCGGTGTTGTTAGCTCAGCACTCAAACCCTTCTCGAAACGTCTGATCCGTTCCTCATATGTTGCTACCATGTGAGGACAGAACCTCAACATATCCATAAACTTAGATTCATACTCGGTGATGGTCATCATTCCTTGTCGCAACTTCTCAAACTGACTGATCTTCTCATCCAGGTATGTCTTGGGAAAGTATCTGGTGACGAACTCGCGTCGAAACACTTCCCAACAGATCACCTCACCAGGCCGCTTTTCTTCTTCGATGGTCCACCAGTGACCAACACTACCTTTCATAAGGTAGACAACATGCTTTACCTTGTCTGCTTCGGGGATGTCAAGGATCTGGAAAGCCTTATCGAAACTTGTCAACCACAGATCTGCATCCGCTGGATCAGCCGTTCCAGCATAATCCGAAGCTCCAACTCGGCGAAGCCGCTCAAAGGTCTTCCCAATACCCGATGCTTCTCCATGGGGAACCTGTGCTCGCGGAGGAGGTACTGGTAATCGCTCAACCATGAGATTCATCGTAGCCATTAACTGCCCCATAAGCTGTTGGTAAGTAGGATGTTCAAGAATGGCTGGGTTAGGTTGGGGGACCTCAGGCACCCGATCCTCCTGTGCCTGTCCATCTACTCCATCAACCAATGCAGCATCACTGTACTCAGCAGAGTGTTCTTCATGGTTTCTAGACATCTTGACTTTTCTTCCGCTGAGGGCAGAAGGTATTGTAAGAAAACCTGGACGCACACATAAGAACAACTCAACCTAGTCCTAAATCCTTGTAGACTCAGCGAACCTAAAGCTCTGATACCAAAACTTGTGGCAACACATCCCATTATCACACAGATAACGAGGTGTTATGCGAAAACATGCGGAAATCACAATAACCACAGATTATCAAAAACACAGGTTAATTAAAACCGATTGCGGAAAACATATAAACTGTGGAACTATTACTTTCCAGTCCTCATCCTGCACAGAAACATGTCATAAATACATACACGAGATCTGGTATGTGTTCACAGCTTACTGAAACAGCTGTCCATCCATCACATGAGTTCACCACCTATTCATATACATTGAGGCCCGCATCCGACCAACAACAGGATATATAAAACATCATTGATCGATCATCGTGAAACAACGTCAAAACACTGCCAAGGACCTGAGAGTACATGGATGACTCTAGACTCTACTACAAAACATCCAAACAGCAGCATGTCCATCGCTTGCCTTCTACTGCTTGTTAGGCTGCTCGACCGCAACACCACGACCACGACCACGTCTACCTCGACCACCTAAAAAGGGTGTAAACCAGCAGAGTGAGACAATTGAACAATTGTCCCAGCGGGAAACATAACTCCCCACCGCAACTACAGAACCTCAGCAAGATAGACTATAACAGTAGATATCTAATAGCAGGTATAGCAAGAGCAATAAAACAAATCATTCTTGCCGACAAGCTTACCAGCTGTTCAGAAGCATATAACCAGATATATCACAAGAATATGAATTGCAAGATAAGATGTATCTCTATGTAACATGATTATCAGAACAAGATATAATGTAACATAACCTGCAAGGTATAACAGAGATATTACACAAACAAGGCTCCAACCAATGTTTCATGTTTATCCTAAGCCATATATATACTAAACGGCTGTATTACGTACTATTATGCCCTGAGGATTTGAATCGTACCATTCAAATCCAACCTCTGGCTGTAAAGCCCAAGACTGGTGCCATACAAGGTCAATGGAAGAGCCGGACTCCACAACCTCCCACCTCGTGGTCAGTACACGAGTACAACACAAGCAGGACCGTAGTCACATGCTGAAGTGGTCTAAGCCACAGGGACAGCTCCATAGGCTACCCTCACTCTAGCCCGCCTTGGTACAGGTCTCGGCGCTAGTAAAACTAAGCCACGGGCCTGTTCACCGTGCTCTGAGCCATGAAAGCATTCATGCTCCTTACATCACATATCCTGAGCCATGGGCCTGTTCACCATGCTCTATATACATATCTAAGTCTGTAACCAAAGTTACACTCTTACCTCCTCATTTTCAGGCTAGGAGCAACCTACACATATTCAAGAATATGCGCTTCCAGGTTAACCCATAGGAGAACCTGTTTCACCATCACCAAGTCCTGACGATGATTGATCTATGGCCAGGGCAAACTACATGATATAATTCCACTATAATTAATTAGTGTCTTTTAGATGGATTGCAGGATTCAACCAAGTTGTATAACATGCAAGATATAACAGAAAATAAAGAACATCATATTATTATTGAAACCTCATCAACCTGATCCCTCACAAGGATCCAGCATCACATGTTACCACTTGGCCTCTTGTCAACCATCCAGATCCATATCAAGGATCATCACATACCATAGGATATCAATCCTTCATCCTGTACTGTCACTGCCTCTCAAGGCTCACATCATCATCATGGGACCAACACATTACATATATAATCTCATAGAACAATTATCAAGGTAATGTTACTCATCACATCTATCACATAGCCCTTTCATGGCTACACATCACCTGCATGGTTAGGATACACAATAACCATAGATTCAATCATAAGGAATATGCTCACTATCATGGGCTATCATCCAAGATAATCTATTTATCAATATTACACTATTTGATGATCAAGCTTGTTAAGCACATCATACCATAATTATGCTTACCCTTATCTCAGGATTATATAAACCATCAAGGTATTCACTTTATATAACAATTATGTTGGGAATACCGAGAAATCATAATTGTCACCATTCATTACTATTATCATTATTATCATTATGCAAGTAACTATCACCATTCTCATTTAACGATTAAGTATAAGGATTACTTCATGCATAACATTACTGTCATTATTGCCATCATTATTATGATCATCATCATTGTTACTATCATTAGCATCATCATAGTTTGCAAGGCATAATTATCATTTGAGAATATACATCCATTTACATTACACATGAGATCATCACCATAAGGTCACCTAACCCTCACTATAACCCTTCATGACCCTCACTAAAACTCACCTAGACCTATCGGCCGACACATACACCAACCCTATCGGCCATCACCACCCAAAGGTGTCACCCAACATGGCTATCGGCCATCACCACCCAAGGGTGTCGCCCAACATGGCTATCGGCCATCACCACCCAAGGGTGTCGCCCAACATGGCTATCGGCCATCACCACCCAAGGGTGTCACCCAACATGGCTATCGGCCATCACCACCCAAGGGTGTCGCCCAACATGGCTATCGGCCATCACCACCCAAGGGTGTCGCCCAACATGGCTATCGACCATCACCATGCTTAGCCCTGTCGGTCAACACAAACAACCATCAAGAGGCTTAGGTCTATCGTCCTCCATGAGGAAGAGGATATCTCTCAACACAAGAAGGTCTATCTTGCCCATCATCATCCATCAACCACCTCAACCATATCGGCCAACTCAACCACAACTATGTCGCCCAACACAAGAACAAGGCCTAACGTCCAACATAGCTCAACAAGGTATACAAATAGATCGGACAACCAGAGCTTAGCTCACTCTATGGCCCAACACATGGGCAGGGTATCGGCCAACCTCAACAACCCATCATATCATCCAACCCATGGTTCCATATCATCCAACATAGAGAGCACCCTATCGTCCAACTCCAAGGCAAAGGTGCCATGTCATCCATCAAAGAGGATATCGTCCAACATACCCAATCAACAAAGGGATATCGCCCAACACATGGTCACCATCAACCTCCAACTCAGGGGAACCCAAACCCTAGATCACTAAAAACCCTAAACTCTAAGGGTATATCGGCCACCAAAGGAAACTCAAGCAAGGTACAAGTCTAAGCTACTAACTTAGGAACAAGGACAAGAACAGAAGGTAAAGAAGTTAGGATTAGAAATTATGCAACCCGCCTTAAGCTCCAAGCTCCAAGGAAGAAGATGCACTCCAAGGTCCAAAGCTATGCTCCACCAAGCTACTCCAGGAAGGTGTGTCGACCACCACTTCAACTCCAAGGGGGTGTGTCATCCAACACAAGCAAGATGGAGAGGGATATCGTGCACTCAAGGTGGAGGGGAGACCAAAAGAGCAAAGGAGACTAAGGCAAGGAAAAGAGCTACATATATAGGAAGAAGGGGAGGAGAAACCAAGGTTTAACCATGCTAAGTGTCATCCACCCAAGGGACACTTGTCCTAGGGTTTAAGCTAACACATTAGCAAGCCAAGAGACACTTGTCCAATTTGGAAACCAAGTGTCACCAACCAAGGTCAAGCCACATGGGCGACACAAGCAAGAACTTCTGCTGGGCGACACACCATGGTGTTGGACGACACAAAGCTCTCTTGGACAACACACACAACCTCTAGGTCGACACAAACTTACCTTGGATGACACAAAGCAAGCCATGGCCGACACAAAGCTCAAACAACACATCTCAAGGCCCAAACAAGCTCAACTTAGGCCCAAAGAACTCAAACAACAAGCCCAAGCCTTCCTCTCAAACCTAGAGGAAGCAAAGAGGGGAAAACATCTCACAAGATGGCAAACTTGCACACAAAATCCTAAACTTGGGTTATTTGCAAGTAGCCCCTCGAACTCAACAAAGCACAACAAAACCCTAATCACCACTAAAGGTGATTAGCAAGCATCAAACCACCAAGATTAAGCAAAACAAACATGGTAAACCCTAAACGCTGGTCAGGGTCCTTACAAATAGGGTCACATGCATGGGACACACCTGGAAAAGGTGTTTATTCATGAATAATGTTTAGCTTGACTACCAAAGTGTTTGGGTATTCAATTTAAACAACAATGGTTGAAAATTGGCTAAATGGACTATAAATTGACTGGTTCAAGTGGTGAACTGATCGATTTAAGTGTTAGGTCAATTTAAACTACATTTACTGAATATTGCTTGAGCTGGGACATGAATCGACTGGTTCACATAGTGAAATGTCTGGTTCAAGATCTAAACGCGTGGTTCAACAAGTGAACTGACCGGTTCAATGATCAATACATTTGGATCAAGGAGAGATGTTTACGTCATGTTATGCATTAGTCAAATATTAAAAGCAATATATTTTTTAATAGGAAACATAGTGAATTGACCAGTTCAAGGGTTGAACTGATTGTCTCACATGTGAATTGATCGATTCACTGGTAAACCGATTGGTTCAAGTTTCACAACATCTGCAAAATTCATGAAAATCTATCTCTTCGACTCCCGGTTGAACTGGAAACCCTGACCTTGTCCCTCCTATAAATAGAGGGGAAGTTGTTAATGCGTCGTTTAGCATTTACAATCACTAAGATAATTATCCTAGAGTTTAATCCTTTTTCAACTTTCCGATTAAGGCTGGTATAGAAAGGGTCTATCCCACATGATAACTTTTTAAGATTGTTTTTTTTATCCCAATTGTTTTGAAGAACTTGTTATTTGTTTTTGGTATTTTTTTAGATTTGGAACAAAAAGTAAAAGTCAAGTTTTGGGGGTTGATGATTAACATTAAGGAAAGAAATGCAAGTATGGAATGCACTTAAAAAGAATGTAAATTTGCCCTGTTACAAGGAAAATTAAGATTGTTGTTAGAACAAGAAAAACTATTATGAATGAAAATACTATAGAGAAAGAAAAAGCAAGTGGTGATTAGATCAAGAGATGAGAATCGAGGCTTTAGGAGTTTTCACCACCTTAGCCTAGGCAAAACAAACTATTCCTTTAAAAATGACGGATTCGATGAAGGCAAGTGAATTAATAAAAATCCACTAAAGATGGACTCCACATGTGCCCATTGGTCCTGGTGCTCATGCTTCTTAGTTCATCATCCTAAAAGAAGAAGATCCACTGTCGTTTCAAAACTTCTATGCGATTGGGTTTGTTGGTCTAAATCTAAACTTTCACGGTCATATCCGTCCAGATTAACTTTTGATCAAATCAATTAATTACTTTGATAGATCAATTAGTTATCAAACCCAAAAGCCATCTATAATCATTTCTTAAAGAAAAGTCGATAAAGACATGGCTAAGGGGTTATTCCCCTTGCCTCGATAAAGAACTAATCACTCATGGAGAAGGAGCAAAGAGAGACGAAGGAAGGAAGTGATCTAGCCATCTTTGAGTCTTACGACTACTGATCCTCGATTGGAGACAATGAAGATGGTTGCCTCTTCCTACATTGCTCGATTGCTCAAGAGAGGGGAGAAAGTACTAGATCTAAACACAATAGAATGACGGAATTAAAATAACATGTAACAAAAATGCAAGGCTACTTTATTTCAGAATAGAAGAATACAAGGAAATTTGCTCCAGAATGCTAATACAAGAAAACTCGAGATGCCCTAGGAGGAGGAAATGCCCCTTCTTTTATAGGAGAGGGAGGGGGAACTTTTACAATTAGGGTGAAGGATTTTGAGGATGGCGGCTGGCTTCTTGGATGTCTGCGCGCCGCCAATAGACCAGTTCAGAAGTGAACTGATCAGCTGGATGCTGGTGGATGGCGGCCGCCAAGCGATCGGCTGACAACCCTAATTAGGGTGGCGGCGCAGTCAAAACATCTTGGTGCATTTCTTCCCATAAATAGGGCTTGGGCCGACCATTTGGACTAGGAATCGGGCGATCTGGTCGGTCGTCTGGTCAAGAGTAATGATCGACGCTAGAATCCAAAATGAGCGATTGAACAACTGAGACGATCAGGTTGTGATAGTGAAATGATCGGTTGGTGATGTCAGATGATCGGTTCAGGTCCTGAAACTGCAATAAAATGCACATGATTGTCATATCTGTGATAAAAATGAAAAAATATCAATTTGTGTAATTTCAGGAGATGAATTGAGTATTTCTATGTGACAAGCTTAATAATATGTAGAAAAGAAGTGCTGAAATAGCACTCATCAACAGTAGAGGCTTTTAGAGACATGAAAATTCTCTCTAAAAAGAGTTGTCCTCTCTAGCTGTGGTAACTAGAGAGCTCGAGCAAGTAGTACCTACAAAGGGGAGGGGTAATCAAGGGAGAGACAATACAAGAGAGTGAATCAACCCTAGTAGGTTGACGTTCAAAGGGACAACTCCTTCTTGTTGACTCTGGTATCGCTAGATGGAGTTCCTGATGGTCTGCATGAACTATGTAGAGGCGAGGAGGCACTTGCCACCCACTAGGAGGATGCCTTCAATCGTCATCCCTGGTATTGCACCAAGAATTCATTGTTGACGACTACTTGTGTGCTTCTTGAAGAAAGAGCACACTACTACAAGGATTTGTCACTGAACTTTCTCTAGGACCATGTATAATCTCTTGCAACCCTCATTCTCAGTTCATAGTTGTCGACATGATCTACTATTTCAGGGAAATATTGAAGTTAAATTTGTTTTTCCACGACCATATCTACCACCGTATTTCTCTATAGTGGTATCGAGGCCACGTCAATTTACTATGCTTTGCAGTTTAACTGATATGATTATATTTTATTTTTATCATTTATTTATTACATGTGATGTGAATATTTAAATAATTCATGTGAATATCCAATTAAATACCACATACGATCAATATATATATATATATATATATATATATATATATATATATATATATATATATGACATTTATATGCGTCACCCTAAAATTTATTTTGATGGTAGATGTTAGCATGGTTGTGGCCAATCACCATAGATCTTTGTGCTTAGTTGGATGGTTGTTTTTTCTATTTATATTTTGATTTGCATATCGAGCCTCTATCTCCTTTTCCATATGTAAAGGTATTGATTCTTTCCTTCCTATGTCCCCTCGAATGTATATTTAGGTTTCCCTATAACCAAGTAATATGTTAAATAGGATTAGGATAATTTTTTTTATTATGGAAAAGAAGACATTTTGCACCAGGCAGATGGACCGTTTTAGAACATGAACTGATCGACTGGAGGACCGAGGAGGTCAGACGACAGGAGGAGCTAATTGATCGCCTGGTGGCCCAACCGATTGACTGGAGGTGTCCAAACATTGATTGGACTGGAGACCAGACCACAGATTTGAGAGACCAATCGACCAACCAGGTGGCAAACTGATTATTTGAAGAGGATGACTATTCGAACCGGACTAGATCCATCGTAAATATTCATCAACTAGAGGTTGTCACATATGATGTGGAGCTTAGGTGGTAGTCATACCTTGTGGCTCCAAGGAATTACAATAGTATGGCCATGACCATCACCGTGTTTTATAATTGCATGTTTCCTTTGTGGATATAGTATGTATATGATACATATTGGTATGTGGTGATTGGATATGTATATGCATATATGTAAATATAAATACCTTGCGACAAAGTGGGATTTTGTCTTAATTTCGAGGACAGAATTTCATTTAAGGTGTGTAGGATGTGATGGAGTGGACTTTTGGAATCCTTAAATGCCCAATGACATAAGTAAAGTCAGGCATGTTGAGTTGTTTGAGAGTTCCAAGTGTTTTGATAAAGTATAGATGTTAGTTGACATTGATATCGGAATATGATTTATAAGTCCAGGCCATGTTGGAGTAATCTGTTTAGTGGCCTAATGACACCAAATGAGTATATAAGGTACTTTGTGCTATTATGAAGTTGTGGTTAAAGTCTCATTAGATTTTGATGTTTTGATGACCAAGGTGAATAAATAGCCTAGGTTTTTAATCAACACGATGTCACGCCATCCCAATGTTTTTGAAGCTGGGGGAGGAGTTACAGATTGGTTGAGTGGCATCATGCTGACTGTTGGATACCATGGGGAATGAAGCCACACTCATGCATCCCCTCCTTGAGGTGGATCATGGGCTGATGACAGAATGTGGCAGAGCAGTTGGCATTGTGTAGATGTAAACCACTACCCGATCCTTGCTACTTGTTTCTCTCTTAGAAACAATCGAGTGCCGAGAGCCAGTTACCATCATCGTTGCTCTCCCCATCCCCAACCTTTTCACAGGAGAAACGAATAGAAGGAAGAGAGACGAGGAGGGGCAAGGTCTTCCCAAGTCCTTGCTATGGCGGAGCCTTGTGTAGGTGGGCCTTGTGGAGGAGAAGCAGCAGCAGACGGCTCACAGAGCAGACCCAACGACGGCGGCGCTGCCATCCTCAGGAGAACAGACTTCCCGTTTCCCCCCTTCTCCTTTACAGCGGACAGAATAGAGGAAGAGGGATGGAGAGGACCTTAGCAGCAAGCGCAGAACAGAGAACGGCGATAGGCACAAAGGAGCGCCGCCAAGACCTAGCCCCCAGCGAGCGTCGTTGCCCCTTGCTCAACCCACGACGAAGCTTGAGAACATAGATGGAGGCGTGGAGAATGGCCCTAGGAGAACGCAACAGTGGCGGCGGCTGGGAGATAAGGAGCTGCAACACTAACCCTGGATCGGAGAAGCCGCACCAGATGGAGGCAGTAAACGGGCGACAACCAGCCTAGATGCGAGGATGAGAGCGCCCGAGAATGCAGCGGCGGCGACAGCGCTTGAGAGCGAGCTCAACACTCAGGCACACCCAAAACTGAGACATCCCTGAGCTTTGTTGTATGCTTACCGGAGCTGCTTACGTCGGCGGCAGCTTGGGCAGGAGCCTGGAGCCCTACGGCGGTGGTGGCGGCTTCCGTTGCGGAGAAGCAGAGATCGCAAAGTGCGATCGTTAGAAAGAACGAGAGAGGCAGGCCCAGAACCGGCCGAACCAGTAGACCAAACCCAGCTCACAGTGACCAGCCAAGAACCGTACTAGATTCGTATGAAGGAGAAGAGCAACGCCGACACATGTCAGCCTATGATTGGCCGATTAATGTAAATCTTCAATAATTTACCAAATCTTGCAAAAGCCATAGTAATTAGTATGATTATTAGAAAAATACAAATAAGGTATCAAAATGTTCAAAAAAATGCGTAGAACAACCTGGAACTATAATATCAAGCTTTTGATGCTCAAATCTCAGTGATATCATGAAAGATGTGTAATGCTTGTTTAGTGGATAATAAATAGCAAATGATGACATAAAATTGTGAGAAAATGTCAGTAAGTATATAATAATGTTTAGAATGCATATGAGGTCAGTAATCATGAGGTTGATGCACGAAATTATGTAATTTGATTAATATGGATAATTAGGGCTAATAACCCTAAAGAAAATGTAGAAAATACATTAATGATCAATAAATGAAAAAATTTACAGAGAAAGCTCATATCAGTATATTGAACCTCAATTTTAATTATGAGATCATAATGATGAACAAAATCCACGTTATATGAAGATGAATATTAATACATGTTATAAAACCCTAAGCTAGGTTAATGATGTAACCTAGGGTTAATATGTGCACAAAAAGGATATGGAACCTAATGTTCAGATGATGAAATTTGATAATGAGATGTAATATGGAAAATGACATCAGTGAGATAATCATAAGATAAGAATACAAGTAATGATGCACATATAACATAATGAGATAAACAAACCCTAATGAACACGATTAGGGTTAAGATGAGATGTAAGATGATGAGAACCTGATGATAATATATGGTCTTGTCTTGATCAGGGTTGACCAAGGATGTAGTTGACTCTTGGATATATGTGATTAGGTTTCTCTTGATCAAGGTACGCCATTGCCTCTTACTTGACTTATTATACAATATGCTTGTGTTATATGAGTAGTAAAATACTTGGCATATGATATTGATTGAAATGATTGTTCTGGTATGATATGTTGCATGATTTTCCATACTTATTGCTATGAACACATGAAACATAATATATCTATTCCATTATATCTAAGAACTTCAACTCTTTGGTAGTAAAGTGCTGGAAATAAGTACTTCAACTCTTTGGTAGTAAAGTACTTGGAAGTGATCCAACTCTTTGGTAGTAGATCACATTGTGAAATGATCCAACTCTTTGGTAGTAGATCATAAAGGCCTTAATGCATTTAACTCTCAGGTAGTAAATGCATGAATGATATAATGGAAAATAAGCTTAAAATATGTGTTCTCTTTTGTTAATGAATATCCTTGTGCAAGTATATGCTTTTCTTATATTCTTCTATTACTGCCAAGTATATTAGTTTTATCTTCTTGCCAAGATATGATGAGAGGTAAATAAAAGACACGTAGGCGTACTCAGTACAATATTCTTGAAATATTGTGCTGACGTGTACCGCATGTAATCTTTGTATAGGTTGTGGTTATGCTCTTGAAGATCCAGGATAGTTGAGAGTTGTGTGGCGAGCAGATGTACATGTGGACCTGTTGTCTTAAGATCCTGTAGTTTAGTGGTAGTACATGTATATGTAGAATTTTGCTGTTCAATATGTAATATCAAATGTTGTAACAATTCATGTTGTAATTATATGTTGAATGGTGAACATGTGTTGTATGGTTTTATTATTGTTCATGTGCATGTGCTACTAATTGTGTTTCCTTCTGACTCCCTTGATTTTCTCTTTCTTAGCCTAGTGTGTGGGGTTTAAATTGGTATTCTCGCTGAGGTGAGGTTTCAATTTGGACGTCACACATCAGATTAAGTTTTAGAAAATCTGGGGACGTCACAGGTGGTATCAGAGCATGAACAATAGCAAAGCCTAACATTTGCTCACTATGCAACTCAAAACTAAAGAACCTTGAACTTTAATAATCTTTAGGGTTAGATTAGTCATCTTTTAGAGACTAGATCTGACCTAACCTCTAGGTTAGCACCTAGATGTCCGAGAACTAGGTCTAGACTGGTTCTTGTTGAGTAGCAAGTCCTTAGATGTCGTTCTTTCCTTGTAGTGCAGCGGTATGGGACGTTGCACTATTTGGAAATGACGTGCATCAAGGGAAGAGAAACCCTAAACATATTGCGCACGTTGTCTAGCGTAGCTACACTAGTCTACCCCTTTTCTCACCCTTTTCACTAGTTTTCATGACACTGGACTCTCTACTATGTGTGGGACACTCATTTTCAGGATTTGGTTTTTGATTCCAAACAGATCGAACCCCGATAGTTTTCTCTGACGCTTGTTTTATCGGAGAAAAACTATATAATATTTTATTATGTATATGTATTACAAAAATATGTCCACATGTACGAGTAGGAGGTGGTCATGCAACCTAAGTAAAAGTGAATGACATCAGTCTAGAAGAGAGTTTAGTTCTAGATTAGATGTCTAGAGCCTTGTTAGAACATATGATAGATGGAATAGATGATGTAAGTTTGATGATATGATGTAAGTCTAATATATATGATATAAGACGGTTTAGGATGATATATATTGTCTTTGAGGACTTAAGTTCAGATTTGAGGATTTGAGATAAGTTTTGATGATGCAAGTAACTAGTCTTTTGTGAGATAAGATATGTTAAGATGAGACAAGGTTGTGAGTCAGCATGAGCCTCAAGCTCTTTTACGAAGGAGGACCTCTAGTGTTAGGACCAGTTTCGAGGTTAACTCCAGAGAGAGTGAGACCCATTGGGAGAAGGTTAGAGAACCTAAACTCCAACATATGAGAATGATGAGATACATGATATGATATGTCCTAAACTAGATTACTCCTGAGTGATTGAATTGGGTCGCTTTGTGCATGATTCCTATAGTTTTGTGGAACCATAGATGTCCTTGGGAGGACTGAACCCTAGAGATAAAGAGAGGCTGGTTATATATGTGCATATGTGAATAAGGAAATACGAGTGCCTACCATCTGGGTGCGGGAGAGAGGCCAAGACCCTGGAGGAGGTAGCTATGTTAGTTTTTGTGAAGCCTCATGCTCGGGTTGGTGGTTTCTTACATAGGAATCTAGTGATGTATATAAGAGAGTTTTGGGTAAGATGTTTCATGGGTAGAGACCTATGAAGAGTATGTTGTAGCATGTTTTGGTTTGTGCTTATGTGGCTAGACCTTGTAAGGCTTTTTCTAGTGCCAATGAGGTAGACCCAAAAACCCTAAACCAAGGAGGGAGAATAAATCATGTGCATATGAGATACACATAGAGTCGAGTTAGCTCAGAGAGACTGAGCATGGAACTACCCTCATGGTATGGGTTAGGAGAACCTCAGTTGGACTAGTTGAAGTTTTGATATATGTTTCACGAGCCACTCACATAAGTTTGTTTAGCACAGTCACGATATAATATATGCAATATGTGATCTAATCTTGAGATGTGATATATAAACATGATATGGTGAAATATATAGAAATGGTTTAATAGATATAAAGGCATAGATGGTTAACCATGTACATGAATAATGATGATAAATTGATAGTGTTGGTTGATCTCGTGATCAAATCACTAGTAAATGTTGCAATTTATTATGAGTAATGAAATAAGATCATATGTATGAAATATGTTACACGAGGTGCTAATATTAGTGGTTAATAAAAAAAAATGTAATTTGAAGATTAGCACAACATAATGATTATGACAGCTTATTATGATCTATATGGATAAAGTGGGTTAACTTGGGTTAACTCCTTTAGAACATGGTAATATGATGTGGGAACCCTAATGCGTTGGTAAAGATGAAGATGCAACCCTAATATATGAGATATGTAATGACATAACCTAAGCTTCTAAACTCTTGTTGAGCTTTCTATGAAGTGATGTTTAACCCTAGATGTTGTAAACATCTTGGTAGCAAAGATATAGTTTTGGAGCTCTGTGTGTGGATATGTTACACATAGAGTGGCTTGCTACATGTGGATGAATGTAAGATAGGGTTTTCCTTGGAAGTATGAGTCCGGTTAACTTTCGAGGATGAAAGTTCTTTTAAGATGTATATGATGTGACAAAGTGAGTTTTCTGGCTTAATTCCGAGGACAGAATTTCTTTTAAGGTGTATAGGATGTGATGGAGTGGACTTTTGGAATCCTTAAATGCCCAATGACATAAGTGAAGTCAGGCATGTTAAGTTGTTTGAGAGTTCCAAGTGTTTTGATAAAGTATAGATGTTAGTTGACATTGATATCAGAATATGATTTATAAGTCCACACCATGTTGATGTAATCTGTTTAGTGGCCTAATGACACCAAATGAGTATATAAGGTACTTTGTGCTATTATGAAGTTGTGGTTAAAGTCTCATTAGATTTTGATGTTTTGATGACCAAGGTAAATAAATAGCCTAGGTTTTTAATCAACAGGATGTCACGCCATCCCAATGTTTTTGAAGCCGGGGGAGGAGTTACAGATTGGTTGAGTGGCATCATGCTGAATGTTGGAGACCATGGGGAATGAAGCCACGCTCATGCATCCCCTCCTTGAGGTGGATCGTGGGCTGATGACAGAACGTGGCGGAGAAGTTGGCATTGCGTAGATGTAAACCACTACCCGATCCTTGCTACTTGTTTCTCTCTTAGAAACAACCGAGTGCCGAGAGCCAGTTACCATCATCATTGCTCTCCCCATCCCCAACCTTTTCACAGGAGAAACGAATAGAAGGAAGAGAGACGAGGAGGGGTAAGGTCCTCCCAAGTCCTTGCTATGGCGGAGCCTTGTGTAGGTGGGCCTTGTGGAGGAGAAGGAGCAGCAGACAGCTCACAGAGCAGACCCAACGACGGCGGCGCTGCCATCCTCAGGAGAACATATTTCCCGTTTCCCCCCTTCTCCTTTACAGTGGACAGAATAGAGGAAGAGGGATGGAGAGGACCTTAGAAGCAAGCATAGAACAGAGAACGACGATAGGCACAAAGGAGCGCCACCAAGACCTAGCCCCCAGCGAGCGTCGTTGCCCCTTGCTCAAGCCATGACGACGCTTGAGAACATAGATGGAGGTGTGGAGAATGGCCCGAGGAGAATGCAGTAGTGGCGGCGGCTGTGAGATAAGGAGCTGCAACACTAACCCTGGACAGGAGAAGCCGCACTAGATGGAGGCAGTAAACGGGCGACAGTCAGCCTAGATGCGAGAATGAGAGCGCCTAAGAACGCAGTGGCGGCGGCAACGCTTGAGAGCGAGCTCAACGCTCAGGCACACCCAGAACTGAGACATCCCTGAGCCTTGTTGTATGCTTGCCAGAGCTGCTTACGTCGACGATGGCTTGGGCAGGAGCCTGGAGCCCTACGGCGGTGGTGGCGGCTTCCGTTGCGGAGAAGCGGAGACCGCAAAGTGCGATCGTTAGTAAGAACGAGAGAGGCAGGCCCAGAACCGGCCGAACCAGTAGACCAAACCCAGCTCACAGCGAACCAGCCAAGAACCGTACCAGATCTGTATGGAGGAGAAGAGCAACGCTGACACGTGTCAGCCTATGATTGGCCGATTAAGGTAAATCTTCAATACTTTACCAAATCTTGCAAAAGCCATAGTAATTAGTATGATTATCAGAAAAATACAAATAAGCTATCAAAATGTTTAGAAAAATGTGTAGAACAACTTGGAACTATAATATCAAGCTTTTGATGCTCAAATCTTAGTGATATCATGAAAGATGTCTAATGCTTGTTTAGTGGATAATAAATAGCAAATGATGACATAAAATTGTGAGAAAATGTCAGTAAGTATATAATAATGTTTAGAATGCATATGAGGTCAGTAATCATGAGGTTGATGCACGCAATTATGTAATTTGATTAATATGGATAATTAGGGCTAAAAACCCTAAAGAAAATGTAGAAAATACATTAATGATCAATAAATGACAAAATTTACAGAGAAAGCTCATATCAGTATATTGAACCTCAGTTTTAATTATGAGATCATAATGATGAACAAAATCCACATTATATGAAGATGAATATTAATACATGTTATAAAACCCTAAGCTTGGTTAATGATGTAACCTAGCGTTAATATGTGCACAAAAAGGATATGGAACCTAATGTTCAAATGATGAAATTTGATAATGAGATGTAATCTAGGAAATGACATCAGTGAGATAATCATAAGATAAGAATACAAGTAATGATGCACATATAACATAATGAGATAAACAAACCCTAATGAACACGATTAGGGTTAAGATGAGATGTAAGATGATGAGAACCTGATGATAGTATATGGTCTTGTCTTGATCAGGGTTGACCAAGGATGTAGTTGACTCTTGGATATATGTGATTAGGTTTCTCTTGATCAAGGTACGCCATTACCTCTTACTTGGCTTATTATACAATATGCTTGTGTTATATGAGTAGTAAAATACTTGGCATATGATATTGATTGAAATGATTGTTCTGGTATGATATGTTGCATGATTTTCCATACTTATTGCTATGAACACATGAAACATAATATATATGTTCCATTATATCTAAGTACTTCAACTTTTTGGTAGTAAAGTGCTGGAAATAAGTACTTCAACTCTTTGGTAGTAAAGTACTTGGAAGTGATCCAACTCTTTGGTAGTAGATCACATTGTGAAATGATCCAACTCTTTGGTAGTAGATCATAAAGGCCTTAATGCATTCAACTCTCAGGTAGTAAATGCATGAATGATATAATGGAAAATAAGCTAAAATATGTGTTATCTTTTGTTAATGAATATCCTTGTGCAAGTATATGCTTTTCTTATATTCTTCTATTACTGCCAAGTATATTAGTTTTATCTTCTTGCTAAGATATGATGAGAGGTAAATAAAAGACACGTGGGCGTACTCAGTACAATATTCTTGAAATATTGTGCTGACGTGTACTGCATGTAATCTTTGTATAGGTTGTGGTTATGCTCTTGAAGATCCAGGATAGTTGAGAGTTGTGTGGCGAGCAGATGTACAGGTGGACCTGTTGTCTTAAGATCCTGTAGTTTAGTGGTAGTACATGTATATGTAGAAGTTTGATGTTCAATATGTAATATCAAATGTTGTAAAAATTCATGTTGTAATTATATGTTGAATGGTGAACATGTGTTGTATGGTTTTATTATTGTTCATGTGCATGTGCTACTGATTGTGTTTCCTTCTGACTCCCTTGATTTTCTCTTTCTTAGCCTAGTGTGTGGGTTTAAATTGGTATTCTCGCTGAGGTGAGGTTTTAATTTGGACGTCACACATCAGATTAAGTTTTAGAAAATCTGGGGACGTCACATACCTCAATCAAATATTAAGTCTTAGATGCTTTTCATAAGCAACACACATTAAAAACTTGATTAACTGAGTGTGGGCACGCTAAATTTAGTGTGTTGTCCATCTCGTGGAAGTGTGATGGTAGTTGTGTGGGCCTACCAAGCAGGGTGCATTACTATCATGTTGTCTTTTGGGTCAGACTTAACTAGGTGATCATAATGAGATTAAGTACCTATAAGCATGAAGAAGACTATGGCAAAGAATTGTGCATACCACATATCCAAGAATTGCATGAGATGCAATTGGCAAAAGTTTCCTATCTTAATAATTTCTTGCGGATCTTGACATTGGCCGGGTAATAATTCAATTAATTTTAGTCTTGGTTCACTAGAAGATTGTACGTTGCAATTTTCCAAATTTATATGTGAGGGCTATCAATTTTAAATTTTTTTGGGAGTGATAATTAATTGAAGGCCTAATTAATATCATCAATATTATCAAATGAAATCAAAAACATTTTGACAAAATTGCAAATTTCTTTTGTAGAATGTAGTGGAAAACACAAACACATTTTCTTTGCAATCGGTCCTTGAGAAAGACAACCTGAATGGGAATAACTTCCACTACTAGTTTAGGACATTGAGAATCATACTCACTGAAGACAACAAGCTCTGTGTTTGGGATCCACCATAGCCAGACGAACCCTCTCCCAATGATGACTAAGGCTGACATGGATGCTTACTAGAAGCGCTCTGAAGATGATGTGGATTTCAAGCGTCGGATGTTGTGCTCAATGAACTATGAGTTTCTAAGAAAATGTGAAAACATGGATTTTATTGAGATGGTTAGACATCTTAAGAACATGTACCAATATCGAGAAAGATAAGAGAGATATGATGTCTTTAAGGCATTGTTCAAGTGAAACATGGTAGAAGGATATCCAGTAGGTCCCCATACACTCAAGTTGATTGGGTATATGGATAATCTTGCTAGACTGGGATTTAGCTTGGGTCAAGAGTTGGTGTAACGACCCTGACCTGCATTTAGGGTTTACCCTATTTGTTTTGCTTAATCTTGGTGGTTTGATGCTTGCTAATCACATTTAGTGGTGATTAGGGTTTTGTTGTGCTTTGTGGAGAGTTCGATGGGCTACTTGCAAATAACCCAAGTTTAGGGTTTTGTGTGCAAGTTTGCCATCTTGTGAGATGTTTTCCCCTCTTTGCTTCCTCTAGGGTTGAGAGAAAGGCTTGGGCTTGTTGTTTGAGTTCTTTGGGCCTGAGTTGAGCTTGTTTGGGCCTTGCGATGTGTTGTTTGCGCTTTGTGTCGGCCATGGCTTGCCTTGTCTCGTCCAAGGTAAGTTTGTGTCGACCTAGAGGTTGTGTGTGTCATCCAAGGTAAGTTTGTGTCGACCTAGAGGTTGTGTGTGTCGTCTAAGAGAGCTTTGTGTCGTCCAACACCATGGTGTGTCGCCCATGTGGCTTGACCTTGGTTGGTGACACTTGGTGTCCAGCTTGGACAAGTGTCTCTTGGCTTGCTAATGTGTTAGCTTAAACCCTAGGACAAGTGTCCCTTGGGTGGACGACACTTAGCATGGTTAAACCTTGGTTTCTCGTCCCCTTCTTCCTATATATGTAGCTCTTTTCCTTGCCTTAGTCTCCTTTGCTCTTTTGGTCTCCCCTCCACCTTGAGTGCACGATATCCCTCTCCATCTTGCTTGTGTTGGACAACACACCCCCTTGGAGTTGAAGTGGTGGTCGACACACCTTCCTGGAGTAGCTTAGTGGAGCATAGCTTTGGACCTTGGAGTGCATCTTCTTCCTTGGAGCTTGGAGCTTAAGGCGGGTTGCATAATTTCTAACCCTAACTTCTTTACCTTCTATTCTTGTCCTTGTTCCTAAGTTAGTAGCTTAGACTTGTACCTTGCTTGAGTTTCCTTTGGTGGCCGATATACCCTTAGAGTTTAGGGTTTTTAGTGATCTAGGGTTTGGGTTCCCCTGAGTTGGAGGTTGATGGTGACCATGTGTTGGGCGATATCCCTTTGTTGTTGGGTATGTAGGACGATATCCTCTTTGATGGACGACATGGAACCTTTGCCTTGGAGTTGGGCGATAGGGTGCTCTCTATGTTGGATGATATGGAACCATGGGTTGGACAATATGATGGGTTCGTGAGGTTGGCCGATACCCTGCCCATGTGTTGGCTGATAGGGTGAGCTAAGCTCTGGTTGGCCGATCTGTTTGTATACCTTGTTGAGCTATGTTGGACGTTAGGCCTTGTTCTTGTGTTGGACGACATAGTTGTGGTTGAGTTGGCCGATATGGTTGACGTGGTTGATGGATGATGATGGGCGAGATAGACCTTCTTGTGTTGAGAGATATCCTCTTCCTCATGGAGGACGATAGACCTAAGCGTCTTGATGGTTGTTTGTGTTGACCGACAGGGCTAAGCATGGTGATGGCCGATAGCCATGTTGGGCGACACCCTTGGGTGGTGATGGCCGATAGCCATGTTGGGCGACACCCTTGGGTGGTGATGGCCGATAGCCATGTTGGGCGACACCCTTGGGTGGTGATGGCCGATAGCCATGTTGGGCGACACCTTTGGGTGGTGATGGCCGGTAGGGTTGGTGTATGTGTCGGCCGATAGGTCTAGGTGAGTTTTAGTGAGGGTCATGAAGGGTTATAGTGAGGGTTAGGTGACCTTATGGTGATGATCTCATGTGTTATGTAAATGGATGTATATGCTCAAATGATAATTATGCCTTGCAAACTATGATGATGCAGTGACATTACAGGATGAAGGATTGATATCCTATGGTATGTGATGATCCTTGATATGGATCTGGATGGTTGACAAGAGGCCAAGTGGTAACATGTGATGCTGGATCCTTGTGAGGGATCAGGTTGATGAGGTTTCAATAATAATATGATGTTCTTTATTTTCTGTTATATCTTGCATGTTATACAACTTGGTTGAATCCTGCAATCCATCTAAAAGACACTAATTAATTATAGTGGAATTATATTATGTAGTTTTCCCTGGCCATAGATCCATCATCGTCAGGACTTGGTGATGGTGAAACAGGTTCTCCTATGGGTTAACCTGGAAGCGCATATTGTTGAATATGTGTAGGTTGCTCCTAGCCTGAAAATGAGGAGGTAAGAGTGTAACCTCGGTTACAGACTCAAATATGTATATAGAGAATGGTGAACAGGCCCATGGCTCAGGATATGTGATGTAAGGAGCATGAATGCTTTCATGGCTCAGAGCACGGTGAACAGGCCCGTGGCTCAGTTTTACTAGCGCCGAGACCTGTACCAAGGCGGGCTAGAGTGAGGGTAGCCTATGGAGCTGTCCGTGTGGCTTAGACCACTTCAACATGTGACTACGGTCCTGCTTGTGTTGTACTCGTGTACTGAACACGAGGTGGGAGGTTGTGGAGTCCGGCTCTTCCATTGACCTTGTATGGCACCAGTCTTGGGCTTCACAGCCAGAGGTTGGATTTGAATGGTACGATTCAAATCCTCAAGGCATAATAATACGTAATACAGCCGTTTAGTATATATATGGCTTAGGATAAACACGAAACATTGGTTGGAGCCTTGTTTGTGTAATATCTCTGTTATACCTTGCAGGTTATGTTACATTATACCTTGTTCTTATAATCATGTTACATAGAGATACATCTTATCTTGCAATTCATATTCTTGTGATATATCTGGTTATATGCTTCTGAACAGCTGGTAAGCTTGTCGGCAAGAATGATTTGTTTTATTGCTCTTGCTATACCTGCTATTAGATATCTGATGTTATAGTCTATCTTGCAGAGGTTCTGTAGTTGCGGTGGGGAGTTATGTTTCCCGCTGGGACAATTGTTCAATTGTCTCACTCCGCTGGTTTACACCCTTTTTAGGTGGTCGAGGTAGACGTGGTCGTGGTCGTGGTGTTGCGGCCGAGCAGCCTGACGAGCAGTAGAAGGCAAGCGATCGACATGCTGCTGTTTGGATGTTTTGTAGTAGAGTCTAGAGTCATCCCTGTACTCTCAGGTCCTTGGCAGTGTTTTGACGTTGTTTCACGATGATCGATCAATGATGTTTTATATATCCTGCTGTTGGTCGGATGCGGGCCTCGATGTATATGAATAGGTGGTGAACTCATGTGATGGATGGACAGCTGTTTCAGTAAGCTGTGAACACATACCAGATCTCGTGTATGTATTTATGACATGTTTCTGTGCAGGATGAGGACTGGAAAGTAATAGTTCCGCAGTTTATATGTTTTCCGCAATCGGTTTTAATTAACCTGTGTTTTTGATAATCTGTGGTTATTGTGATTTCCGCATGTTTTCGCATAACACCTCGTTATCTGTGTGATAATGGGATGTGTTGCCACAAGTTTTGGTATCAGAGCTTTAGGTTCGCTGAGTCTACAGGGATTTAGGACTAGGTTGAGTTGTTCTTATGTGTGCGTCCAGGTTTTCTTACAATACCTTCTGCCCTCAGCGGAAGAAAAGTCAAGATGTCTGGAAACCATGAAGAACACTCTGCTGAGTACAGTGATGCTGCATTGGTTGATGGAGTAGATGGACAGGCACAGGAGGATCGGGTGCCTGATGTCCCCCAACCTAACCCAGCCATTCTTGAACATCCTGCTTACCAACAGCTTATGGGGCAGTTAATGGCTACGATGAATCTCATGGTTGAGCGATTACCAGTGCCTCCTCCGCGAGCACAGGTTCCCCATGGAGAAGCATCGGGTATTGGGAAGACCTTTGAGCAGCTTCGCCGAGTTGGAGCTTCAGATTATGCTAGAACGGCTGATCCAGCGGATGCAGATCTGTGGTTGACAAGTCTCGAGAAGGCTTTCCGGATCCTTGACATCCCCGAAGCAGACAAGGTAAAGCATGCTGTCTACCTTCTGAAAGGTAGTGCTGGTCACTGGTGGACCATCAAAGAAGAAAAGCGACCTGGTGAGGTGATCTGTTGGGAAGTGTTTCGACGTGAGTTCATCACCAGATACTTTCCCAAGACGTACCTGGATGAGAAGATCAGTCAGTTTGAGAAGTTGCGACAAGGAATGATGACCATCACCGAGTATGAAGCTAAGTTTATGGATCTGTTGAGGTTCTGTCCTCACATGGCAGCAACAGATGAGGAACGGATCAGACGTTTCGAGAAGGGTTTGAGTGCTGAGCTAATAACACCGGTTTCTGCGTTGGAGAACCGAGAACGGTTTGCTACGTTTGTGGAATCTGTTCGAAGGATCGAGAGAACAGTATGGGAGAAAAGAGAGTCTATGTCTCACAAAAGACCTGCTCAGTTTCAAGGACGAAGGTTTGGTGGCTTTAAGAAGCCCAGGTTTTCGGCACCGTCAGCAATGAGAAATTATGGTGTACCGTCTCAGTGGTCTCCAAGTAAGGGGAAAGGTTATGTTTCTTCACCATCTAAGGCGCATAGTTCAACTTTGATGGCAGTGACAGGGCCAACTAGGCCACGGTTTGAAGATAGGGCATGCTATCTCTGTGGACAAACAAGGCATCTCAAGTCGCATTGCCCGAATATAGATGTTAAAGTGACGCAGTAGTCAAGGCAGAACCAACAAGGATCAGATCGACAACAGCCCAGTGGTAGCAGAGTACGAGGACGCGGTCAAGCCTCTCAAGCTGGATCTTCTGCTCAAGGAAGCAGAGGTCGTGGACAGCAAGAAACAACTCGATTCTATGCCATGAGTCAGCCGGAGGCGATAGTCAACCCGCGAGTGGTGATAGGTCAGATGGAGTTATTTCATTTTGATATGTCTTCTTCTTGCTTTATATCTGTTCTGGTTGACCCGGGTGCTACACACTCTTTTATCGCCTATAGTATGCTTGAAACCTGTCGTTTACCTGTTAGCTGTAAGAAGGATAGCTTGTTGTTAGAAACCCCTCTTGATGGTTCGTCTTTGCTTCGAGAAGAGTGTCCCTCTTGTGTCTTGTCTTTCTCGGGACATTGTATTCAAGTGGACCTTATACCACTTGATATGCATGGTTTCGATGTTATCCTTAGAATGGATACCTTAGAGAGGTATAAGGTTGTCTTGGACTGCGGTTCCAAGCAGGCAATGTTTGATGTTGCTGGAGAGAAGTGGATCTTCCAGGGAGATAGGAAGATTCTTCTAACGTGTTTGGTATCAGCTATGGTGGCGGATAAGTTGTTACGACAGGGATGTGAGGCGTTCTTAGCTCACGTGGTGGATTCCGTTGTGGTTACCAAGGTGAAAGGTCCTAGTCCTGAGGAGGTGTCAGTGGTTCGAGAGTTTGAAGACGTGTTTCCTGAGGAGTTTCCTGGTGTTCGTCCACCCCGAGAGATTGATTTCGAGATTAATCTGGTCCCTGGAACACAACCAGTTGCACAGTCACCATACATTATGGCTCCAGCAGAGATGGCAGAGTTGAAGAAGCAGTTGCAAGAGTTGTTGGAGAAGGGTTTTATCCGACCGAGTACGTCGCCGTGGGATGCTCCCGTGTTGTTAGTTAAGAAGAAGGATGGTTCGATGCGGTTGTGTATAGACTACCGGCAGTTGAACAAAGTCACGATCAAGAATAAGTACCCGTTGCCAAGGATAGATGATCTGTTTGATCAGTTGCATGGTGCTATAGTGTTTTCGAAGATCGATCTACGGTCTGGATATCATCAGTTGAGGATAAAGGCAGATGACATACCAAAGTCAACTTTCAAAATGAGGTATAGTCACTTCGAGTTTGTGGTTATGCCGTTCGGCTAACCAATGCACCTGCTGCTTTCATGGATCTGATGAATAGAGTGTTTCGTCCGTTCTTAGATCAGTTTGTTGTAGTCTTTATAGATGACATATTGATCTATAGTCGGGACATGCTAGAGCATGAGCAACATCTTCGTCGAGCATTGACTCTTCTTCGTCAACATCAGTTGTATGCCAAGTTCAGCAAGTGTGAGTTCTGGTTGGATGAAGTGACTTTCTTGGGTCATGTGATATCTGCTGAAGTAGTCAAAGTAGATCCGAAGAAGATGGAATCCATTGCGGATTGGGAACAACCGAAGACGCCGACAGAAGTTCATAGTTTCCTTGGATTAGCAGGATACTACCGGAGGTTTATCAAGGACTTCAGTGTGATCGTGTTGCCAATGATGAAGTTGACCAGGAAGGATGTACCTTTTGTTTGGGATGATCGATGTCAGCAAGCTTTCCAGAGTCTGAAGGAGAAGCTGACTAGTGCTCCAGTGTTGATCTTGCCAGAGCCTGGGAAAGGCTATGTTGTTTTCTGTGATGCTTCCAAGAAAGGTTTAGGTTGTGAGTTGATGCAGGAAGATCATATGGTTTCTTTTGCCTCGCGACAACTCAAGAAGCATGAAGAGAACTATGCGATGCATGACTTGGAGTTGGCAGCGGTGGTTCATGCGCTAAAGATTTGGAGACACTATCTGTATGGGGAAGTGTGTCAGATCTTTACAGACCATAAGAATCTGAAGTGCATCTTTACGCAACAAGAGTTGAACATGCGACAGCGACGATGGATGGAGTTGATCAATGATTATGACTGCACTATCAAGTATCATCCTGGTAAGGAGAATGTAGTAGCTGATGCGCTCAGCAGAAAATCTTCTCCTCTTTCTTCAAAGAAGGCACAATTGAGTTCCCTGGTTTGCCATAGGCGAGATATGTTTTTTTCTCTGAGACAAATGAATGTACAGATGGAAGTTTCTTGGTTGTCTGGTCTTTTCGCACAGATGCAAGTTAAGCCTACGTTGAGACAGCAAATCAAGGATGCACAGCAGACTGATGATGCAGTTCAGTTGATCAGATCAGAGTTCGGAAGCGACAAGCGTGATGGGTTTCATGAGTCCGAGGATGGACTAGTTTGCTATCGTGACAGGATGGTGGTTCTAGATGATGATAATTTAAGAGAGTTGGTGCTTGAGGAAGCACATACGTCGATGTATGCGATGCATCCAGGTGTCACCAAGATGTATCATAGTCTGAAGGACTTGTATTGGTGGTCCGGTATGAAGAGAGATGTAGCTGAGTTCGTGGCTAGATGTGCGGTTTGTCAGCAAGTGAAGGCTGAACATCAGAAGCCGGCAGGTACGTTGCAACCTTTGCCGATACCGCAGTGGAAATGGGATCATATAACCATGGATTTCGTAGTTGTTCTACCCCGGACAACTAGGAATCATGATTCCATTTGGGTGATAGTGGACAGATTGACTAAATCTGCCCATTTTCTACCAGTAAAGACGACGTATACAGTGGAGAAGCTAGCTCGTGTATATGTGGATGAGATAGTACGTTTGCATGGTGTGCCAGCATCAATAGTTTCTGATAGAGGTCCTCAGTTCACAAGTCGTTTTTGGGAACAATTGCACAAGGCGTTGGGAACGCAGTTGAGGTTCAGTACAACTTTTCACCCGCAGACAGACGGACAGTCTGAGAGGACTATTCAGATTTTGGAAGATCTCCTTCGAGCTTGTGTTTTGCAGTTTCTAGGCAACTGGGATGTACATCTGAGTTTGATAGAGTTTGCTTACAACAACAGTTAGCAACGAAGCATCAACATGGCTCCTTATGAGGCTTTGTATGGGAGGAAGTGCAGATCTCCTTTGTGTTGGTACGAATTAGGCGAATATCAGTTGTTGGGCCCTGAACTAGTACAGCAGACGATGGAAAAGATCAAGGTGATACAGCAACAGTTGAAAGTGGCACAGGACAGACAGAAGTTGTATGCAGATAATCGCCGACGACCATTGGAATTCCAGGTAGGAGACGAATTGTATCTCAAAGTCTCGCCGTGGAGAGGTGTGCTAAGGTTTGGACGGAAGGGTAAGTTAGCTCCCAGGTATATGGGACCTTATCCAGTAATAGCATGTGTTGGAAAAGTAGCTTACGAGATAGAGTTTCCTGTAGAGTTGCACAAGTTGCATCTAGTGTTTCATGTCAGCATGTTAAAGAAAAGTCATTCGGATTCAGGTACAGTGATACAGCCAGTTGAGGTTGAGCTTGATGCAGATGTGACCTACGAGGAAGGTCTGGTGGCGATCCTGGACAGAAGGATCAAGAAGTTGAAGAAGAAAGATCTGGTTCTTGTGAAGTATCTTTGGCTGCGTCGTGGCGTCGAGGAAGCCACGTGGGAGCTTGAGGAAGAGATGAGGAGGAAGTATCCCTCGCTTTTCTCTTCGGATTTTGGGGACAAAATCCCTTAAAGGGGGTTAGATTGTAAGGACCCTGACCTGCGTTTAGGGTTTACCCTGTTTGTTTTGCTTAATCTTGGTAGTTTGATGCTTGCTAATCACCTTTAGTGGTGATTAGGGTTTTGTTGTGCTTTGTTGAGAGTTCGAGGGGCTACTTGCAACTAACCCAAGTTTAGGGTTTTGTGTGCAAGTTTGCCATCTTGTGAGATGTTTTCCCCTCTTTGCTTCCTCTAGGGTTGAGAGGAAGGCTTGGGCTTGTTGTTTGAGTTCTTTGGGCCAGAGTTGAGCTTGTTTGGGCCTTGAGATGTGTTGTTTGAGCTTTGTGTCATGCATGGCTTGCCTTGTGTCGTCCAAGGTAAGTTTGTGTCGACCTAGAGGTTGTGTGTGTCGTCCAAGAGAGCTTTGTGTCATCCAACACCATGGTGTGTCGCCCAGTAGCTTGTTTGTGTCGCCCAGCAGAAGTTCTTGCTTGTGTCGCCCATGTGGCTTGACCTTTGTTGGTGACACTTGGTGTCCAGCTTGGACAAGTGTCTCTTGGCTTGCTAATGTGTTAGCTTAAACCCTAGGACAAGTGTCCCTTGGGTGGACGACACTTAGCATGGTTAAACCTTGGTTTCTCCTCCCCTTCTTCCTATATATGTAGCTCTTTTCCTTGCCTTAGTCTCCTTTGCTCTTTTGGTCTCCCCTCCACCTTGAGTGCATCATATCCCTCTCCATCTTGCTTGTGTTGGATGACACACCCCCTTGGAGTTGAAGTGGTGGTCGACACACCTTCCTGGAGTAGCTTGGAGGAGCATAGCTTTGGACCTTGGAGTGCATCTTCTTCCTTGGAGCTTGGAGCTTAAGGCGGCTTGCATAATTTCTAACCCTAAATTCTTTACCTTCTGTTCTTGTCCTTGTTCCTAAGTTAGTAGCTTAGACTTGTACCTTGCTTGAGTTTCCTTTGGTGGCCGATATACCCTTAGAGTTTAGGGTTTTTAGTGATCTAGGGTTTGGGTTCCCCTGAGTTGGAGGTTGATGGTGACCATGTGTTGGGCGATATCCCTTTGTTGTTGGGTATGTTGGACAATATCCTCTTTGATGGACGACATGGCACCTTTGCCTTGGAGTTGGACGATAGGGTGCTCTCTATGTTGGATGATATGGAACCATGGGTTGGACGATATGATGGGTTCTTGAGGTTGGCCGATACCCTACCCATGTGTTGGGCGATAGGGTGAGCTAAGCTCTGGTTGGGCTATCTATTTGTATACCTTGTTGAGCTATGTTGGACGTTAGGCCTTGTTCTTGTGTTGGGCGACATAGTTGTGGTTGAGTTGGCCGATATGGTTGAGGTGGTTGATGGATGATGATGGGCGAGATAGACCTTCTTGTGTTGAGAGATATCCTCTTCCTCATGGAGGACGATAGACCTAAGCCTCTTGATGGTTGTTTGTGTTAACCGACAGGGCTAAGCATGGTGATGGCCGATAGCCATGTTGGGCGACACCCTTGGGTGGTGATGGCCGATAGCCATGTTGGGCGACACCCTTGGGTGGTGATGGCCGATAGCCATGTTGGGCGACACCTTTGGGTGGTGATGGCCGATAGGGTTGGTGTATGTGTCGACCGATAGGTCTAGGTGAGTTTTAGTGAGGGTCATGAAGGGTTATAGTGAGGGTTAGGTGACCTTATGGTGATGATCTCATGTGTTATGTAAATGGATGTATATGCTCAAACGATAATGATGCCTTGCAAACTATGATGATGCTAATGATAATAACAATGATGATGATCATAATAATGATGGCAATAATGACAGTAATGTTATGCATGACGTAATCCTTATACTTAATCGTTAAATGAGAAGGGTGATAATTACTTTCATAATGATAATAATGATAATACTAATGAATGGTGACAATTATGATTGCTCGGTATTCCCAACATAATTGTTATATAAAGTGAATACCTTGATTGTTTATATAATCCTGAGATAAGGGTAAGCATAATTATGGTATGATGTGCTTAACAAGCTTGATCATCAAATAGTGTGATATTGATAAATAGATTATCTTGGATGATAGCCCATGATAGTGAGCATATTTCTTATGATTGAATCTATGGTTATTGTGTATCCTAACCATGCAGGTGATGTGTAGCCATGAAAGGGCTATGTGATAGATGTGATGAGTAACATTACCTTGATAATTGTTCTATGAGATTATATATGTAATGTGTTGGTCCCATGATGCTGATGTGAGCCTTGAGAGGCAGTGACAGTACATGATGAAGGATTGATATCCTATGGTATGTGATGATCCTTGATATGGATCTGGATGGTTGACAAGAGGCCAAGTGGTAACATGTGATGCTGGATCCTTGTAAGGGATCAGGTTGATGAGGTTTCAATAATAATATGATGTTCTTTATTTTCTGTTATATCTTGCATGTTATACAACTTGGTTGAATCCTGCAATCCATCTAGAAGACACTAATTAATTATAGTGGAATTATATCATGTAGTTTGCCCTGGCCATAGATCCATCATCGTCAGGACTTGGTGATGGTGAAACAGGTTCTCCTATGGGTTAACCTGGAAGCACATGTTGTTGAATATGTGTAGGTTGCTCCTAGCCTAAAAAGGAGGAGGTAAGAGTGTAACTTCGGTTATAGACTCAGATATGTATATAGAGCATGGTGAACAGGCCCATGGCTCAGGATATGTGATGTAAGGAGCATGAATGCTTTCATGGCTCAGAGCACGGTGAACAGGCCCGTGGCTCAGTTTTACTAGCGCCGAGACCTGTACCAAGGCGGGCTAGAGTGAGGGTAGCCTATGGAGCTGTCCCTGTGGCTTAGACCACTTCAGCATGTGACTACGGTCCTGCTTGTGTTGTACTCATGTACTGACCATGAGGTGGGAGGTTGTGGAGTCCGGCTCTTCCATTGACCTTGTATGACACCAGTCTTGGGATTCGCAGCCAGAGGTTGGCTTTGAATGGTACGATTCAAATCCTTAGGGCATAATAATACGTAATACAGCCGTTTAGTATATATATGGCTTAGGATAAACACGAAACATTGGTTGGAGCCTTGTTTGCGTAATATCTCTGTTATACCTTGCAGGTTATGTTACATTATATCTTGTTCTGATAATCATGTTACATAGAGATACATATTATCTTGCAATTCATATTCTTGTGATATATCTGGTTATATGCTTTTGAACAGCTGGTAAGCTTGTCGGCAAGAATGATTTGTTTTATTGCTCTTGCTATACCTGCTATTAGATATCTGCTATTATAGTCTATCTTGCTGAGGTTCTGTAGTTGCGGTGGGGAGTTATGTTTCCCGCTGGGACAATTGTTCAATTGTCTCACTCCACTGGTTTACACCCTTTTTAGGTGGTTGAGGTAGACGTGGTCGTGGTCGTGGTGTTGCGGCCGAGTAGCCTGACGAGCAGTAGAAGGCAAGCGATGGACATGCTGCTGTTTGGATGTTTTGTAGTAGAGTCTAGAGTCATCCCTGTACTCTCAGGTCCTTGGCAGTGTTTTGACGTTGTTTCACGATGATCGATCAATGATGTTTTATATATCCTGCTGTTGGTCGGATGCGGGCCTCGATGTATATGAATAGGTGGTGAACTCATGTGATGGATGGACAGCTGTTTCAGTAAGCTGTGAACACGTACCAGATCTCGTGTATGTATTTATGACATGTTTCTGTGCAGGATGAGGACTGGAAAGTAATAGTTCCACAGTTTATATGTTTTCCGCAATCGGTTTTAATTAACCCATGTTTTTGATAATCTGTGGTTATAGTGATTTCCACATGTTTTCACGTAACACCTCGTTATCTGTGTGATAATGGGATGTGTTGCCACAGTTGGACACAAACATGATTATACAGTCACTACCAGAGTCATACATCTAGTTTTTCATGAACTACAACATGAATGATTTTAACACATCATTGTCAAAATTACTTGGCATGTTGAGGACAACTAAAGTGTAGATGAAGAAGAAAAAAGCCAAATCTATCATGATGATCAAGAGAGGGAATTATGCGGGCAAAGGAAAAGCTAAGAAGAGTTCTAAAGCTAGACATAAACCAAAGTATTCTACACGGAAAGCTAAGAAGATTTCTAAAGCTAGCCAGAAACCAAAGTCTTCTACACTAAAAACTAAGGGAGGAGTAAATAAGGAAGGAAAGTGCCACCACTGTCACCAGCATGGACACTGGAAAAGGAACTGTCTTCTTTACATCGAGGATCTCAAGAAGAAGAAGGGGATAAAGATCTCCACTACAAGACCCAAGAAGAAGTAAGCTAGAACTGTGCAAAGGAAGATTTGCTACCACTACTGTTGGAATCTATCATTTGTGGGCATGTAATAGAATTAGTGAATTGCTATTATGTATCTATCGTTGATGAAACTATCATGTATCTTGTATGGACAAGACTATTATATAAAATTTTACGTTTCATTTTAAAAGATAAGATCTTGTATGTAAATTCCCTATGTCTCATAATTTATACTTGATAGTTGTACAGACAAATATGTAGAACACATATACTGAATGACTCGATAACTCAAACAATGAATACCTATAGCATTATGAAATAAAACACATAAATGAGAAATGCATTTCTAGAATCCATAACGATAGTTGTCTAGATTCTTTTGGTTATCGAACCAATAGAGACATGCAAGTTTTATTTATTGGGAAATATGACAAAAGCACCTTTCACTAGATGTAGTCGGTGCGTGAGTATTTTATTGGGGCCCCTACACATTGATGTATGTTGAGCTTTTAGAATATATGATAAAAGTAGTTACTAGTACCTCATTATATTTACTGATGATCTCAATAGATATGGTAGTTCATATTTAATGATATACAAATTATGAATCTCTTGAAGTGTCCAAGAAGATCATAAATGAAGTACATATCAAGCTTGGTAAAACTATTAAGGCACTTTGATATGATCGATGTTGAAATATTTGAAACTAAGAGTTTGAGGACATTCTGAAGAGACTGTGATAGTGTACCACAAAGAACTCCACCTGAAACATAATGATGTATCAGAAAGAGGGAATCACACCTTGTTAAGTCATTGTGTGATTATCAATAAATCTAGATAATCTTCCAATTTCCTTTTGGGCACATGCTTTACACATAAATAATACTATCTAAAATGGTTCAAAAAGACACCATATGAAATATGGCATGGGAGGTGTCCCGATATGTATTTTATAAGGACTGGGATTAAAAGCTTATGTAAGAAAATAGTTTCTTGAAAACATTTTCTACAAATAACATAAATGTTGTTTTGTTGAATACTACTTCTATACTCTAATATGACAACAAAAGTGTTCATTACCAAGATGAATGTAAACTTAATGGGAATAATTAATTCCAAAGGAGTCAGTTGGAGAAATGTATAACTCAAAAAGTTTGAGACCAACAAGAAAACACTGAACCAAACGAGATATGGTAGGAACAAGGAGAATCACAAATTGTTGTGGAATGTCAAGCTCCTTATGTAACACAAACTGGTAGCTATAGTAGGACACTCCTTGAGCTTGAAAAATTAGGATATCTTACGGATCAGGAACGGGGTGAGTTGGTAATCGATGATGAGTCAACAATCTATCTATAAGCTATTGAGGGACCAGAATATGAGAAATGGCTTGAGGCCATAGGATCAAAGATGGTCTCTATGTACACCAACAAGGTATGACCTTGGTGGATCCACCTAAAGAGGTAAAACCCACATGGTGCAACTGGGTCTTTGAGAAGAAGACTGACATGGATGGTAACAGACAAACCTATAAGAGCATATTGGTTGCAATGGGTTTCAAACTAGTTCAAAGTGTAAAGTATAATAAAATATTTTCACCAGTTTCTAGGGTTAAATCCATCAGGATCATGCTTGCCATTGCAGCTTAATATGACTACAAGATTTGGAAAATGGATGTTAAAATCACATTCCTTAAAGGAATATTGTAGAGGATGTGTACGTGACACAACCTAAATGTTTTATAAATCTAGTTTTTGCAAATAAAGTCCATAAGCTACAAAGTTCAATCTATGTATTGAAGCAAGAATCTCAGAGCTGCAATCTTTGATTTGACAAGATAGTCAAAGAATTGGATAAAGTATGCGATTACAAAAGTTGAGTGGGAGCATTTTTATATTCCACATTATGATGAGGATTAACATCCTTATACTACAAATAACAAAATTTGGCAAGGAAAGTACCTTCTCTATGAAGGGTTTATGTGTAGCATCTCTATAGGGACATATTTAGAAAGCCTATTGACCTAAGTAGGATCACATAAATTGGCAAGATGTTGAACAAGGTCAGCATGTAGGACTTAATGAGAGAAAATTTTTCATTGACTCCATAGAATTAGTCTGTCAAGTGTCTGATTTCTCAGTTCATGTGAAGAATGGGAAAACATGAGTAAAATACCATTTGCATTCACAATTGGATCTATTATGTATGCAATGTTATGCACTCATCTTGTTGTATCGTATGTATTGGACATAACAAGAGGATATCTATTCGTTCCTAGTGAAGGTCACTAGATTTCCATAAAGAACATACTTAAGTGATTGAGAAGCACTAAAATGCTTAGTTCCTTTATTATGGTAATAAGGAAGAGTTGGGTGCAAAGGGTTACAATGATGCAAGCTTACAAAATGACAAATAAAATTAATGATCACAATATAAATTTGTGTTTGACCTTAAAATAAGAACTATAAGTTGGAAAAATTCTGAGCAATAGACAATTGTTTAATCTACAATAGAAGCTAAGTAAGTATCTTGGTGTTATGAATACAACAGAAGATAATGCATGGATCAAGAAGTTGTTTTTGGGATCAAGAAGTTCATATAGATGAACTTATGGGAGGTTCAGACCATTGATGACACAATAGAAATATTATGACAACAATGAAGCTATTGAATAGGTAAGGAATCTCAGATAGCATACTACAACAATTCCATCTCATGTGAGAAGTCATGCAATGAGGAGATGTAAAAACTTGCAAATTCTGACTTGAAGCAAATGTTGCTACCCCACTATAAAAGCGCTTGTGCAGAAGAAACATGATGGACATGTTAAGATCACTTGGAATAAGACTCATGGGTGATTAACTCTAGGTGCAAGTGGTAGTCTATTGGTATGTATGCCCAGAGAGCCAATCATATGATGATTGTAATGGGCCATTAGATACCTGATTTGATAAGTTTGAAGGTAACTATTGTGTTTGTCTCATGCATGAGATGATGACAAAAACATAGTAGATGTCTAAAGAATGATGTTACTTAAGGACATATGTCTTCAAGTTGAGGACATGAACAATGAGATCATTATTATGTAAAGAGTACATACATTCTTGTTATGTCCCTAGTCAGACATTACTATGGAAGCTAAATAGACAACAATAATGTCAATTGATGCCAAAATCTCATCAGTCATGATACGTGATATTAAACCAAACACATAGGTACTGGTTAGAGAACAATGTACCAAATAGGCCTACCTTGAGAGTGATACATGGAGACCATGGAATGGTAGTCAGAATCAGCTCTTATAGTGATAGTGGTGATTATGGTTCTTATACCTGAAGTTACTACACTTATCACATGTCATTTGGTGTATTTTGAGATCATCCAACGTGGCCTTAAATAAGGGTTGCCATAAAGATGATGCTTGGGCGCATTGCATGAGGATCGGGTGTGAGAGATGTAAATGGTTTTTGTCCCTCCTACATGATATTGACATCCAGGATACATGATAAGAGTGATTGAGAAACATATGGACATACTCTTGTCACTCAATATATGATATGTGAATGCACATGCATCTCATATAGTGTGCTCTAGTTTAAGGAAAAATGACCAAACATTGAAGAGGATGACGATTCCTTGCCTCGAGTTCAATCTGGATATCTGAGAAAAAGGAACTATACGATCACGGTAACACCCATCATTGTTTGTAGGTTGAAGTTATTCTCCAACTTTCCATTTACTTGGGTATCAATGATGTGTTTCTAGATACATTCCATTACTTTTCATGTCATAAATTGGTTATGGACATTCACTCCCAACGTAACTTGGGACCTATAGGGTAACTTGCATAGGATGCACCTAGAAAAGGAGTTTATCCATGAATAATGTTTAACTTGACTAGAAAAGTGTTTAGGTATTCTAAACAAAAATGCTTGAAAATTGGCTAACTGGACTATGAACCGATCGCTTCAAGTGTTGAACTGATCAATTGATGTGTCAGGTAAATTCAAACTGCATTGGCTAAACATTGCTTGAGCTGGGACATGAACCGACTAGTTCACTTAGTGAAATGATTGATTCAAGGTCTGAAATGACCAGTTCAACTTGTGAACCGCCTCGTTCAATGATCAATATGGTTGGATGAAGGATTGATGTTGACATCATGTTGTGCATTAGACGAATATTAAAAGCCAACACAATTATGGATAGGAAAGATAGTGAATCGATCAGTTCAAGTGTTAAACCAATCATCTCACATGTGAACCGACTAGTTCATTAGGTGAATCGACTAGTTCTAGATTTGAAGGTTCTTAAAAATCATGGAAATATATCTCTTTGACTCCCGATTGAACTAGAAACCATGACCCTATCCCTCCTATAAATAGAGGGGTAGTTGAGGTTTTTTAGAGACACAACTATTATCTTTGACAAGAGTTGTTCTCTCTAGTTGTTGTAACTAGAGATCTCGAGCAAGTACTACCCATAAAAGAGAGGGGTAGCAAGGGAGAAACAACACAAGAGAGTGAATCAACCCTAGTAGGTTGACTTTTGAAGGGACAACTCCTTCCCATTGGCTCTAGTAAAGCTATGCGGAGTTCTCGCTAGTCCGTGTGGATCATGTAGAGGTGAGGAGGCCTTTTCCACCACTAGTAGGACATCATCAACCACCGTCTATAGTGTTGTACTAGGAATCCATTATGGATGACTACTTGAGTGCTTCTTGAAGAAGAAGCACGTTGTTTCCAGGATTAGTCACTGGACTTGCTCTAAGACTGGCTATAATCTTGTACAACCCTCATTCCCATAACATAGTTGTGAAGCAGTCTACTATTTAAGGGAAATATGGAAGTTAAATATTTGTTTCCGCTTCCATATATGTCACCATATTTCCCTACACGAAGGCACTAGATACTATGTGGTAATGAGAGAGGAAGAAGGTGGCTCCCTGGATGTATTTGCAACCAAAATAGGAACTAAAGCGGAGAGGCATTGCTGATCATAACACTTGGATCACAAATTAATAACTGAGATTGATCCAAATTAAGGCAATTTTAAAAAAAAAATCTTGAGATAGAAAACTCTATTTATAAAAAATAAGGTATCTTTAGAAAGCTTATTATGTCTGCAACTTTATAAAAACTAATGAGAAGGGTGTTCAAAATGTCTACTATTTATTATAATTTTATTACTAAAATCTATGAGATTTTGATGTTTTGGACATTTAAAATATCAAATGACTTCCAAAGTTACTAAAAATTCTTTAGTACGTGTACTTTGATGTGTTTAACATGATTTAAATCTTGATAATTCTGAATTGAAGTTTTTCCAAGGTTTCCAAGGTTGAAGTCATGGATACGGTGGTGACACACTTTGACAGTGTCCTTAGTGAACCAGTCGGAGAGGGTTCCTATAATAGCTTTGCTATACCAGGAAAGTTTTACAAACTTCCTTTAGTGGAGATGAATGCCTGGGCAGCTAAGCCATCAGTGGGAGAGGTTTTGGCTACCATAAAGATTATGAAACCTTTCATGCCAGCATGACCCGACCAGATCGGTATTGAATTCTTTCAAGGAAACTGGAATGCAGTTGGACAGTCGGTGACACATACAATTCAAGGCATGAAAGTAGGATAACCAATAAGAGAGGAAACGTGTAATGCTACCATTATGTTGATCCTGAAGGTGACGCGTCTAGACAGAATCAAACAACTTAGACCAATTTCTTTGTACATTATCCTAAAATTAGCTTCCAAGATGATTGTGGAGAGTTTGAAAAGATTCATTCCTAGATGGATTTGTCCTGAACAAAGCAGCTTTGTTCCTGGGAGAAGAACCTCTGACAACATTATACTATTACAAGAAATTTTATATGGCCTGAGGAGCAGAAAAGGTGTGGAGACAATGGAAATAAAAAAAGACTTATCTAAGGCATATGACTAAATGTCATGGACATTTATTGAGGATACATTGATGTAGGTGGGGCTTCCTTTGAACATAAGACAATGCAACATGAACTATATTACTGGCAGCTACTCGACTATAGTCTGGAATGGGAAGCAATCTCGGCCCTTGAAAGTGAATCGAGGACTCCAAAAGGGCAATCCGTTATCCCCATATTTGTTTGTTCTTTGTCTAGAGAGGCCAACCCAGATGATACAAGAGAGGGTCTCGAATACAAGTTGGAAACCAATAAAGCTGGGTAGAACCAGAGTAATAGTAGCTCATATGTATTTCACTGACGATCTAATTTTGTTTGTGGAAGCAATCAAAGCCCAAATGAAGATGATCATGTATTTATTTAAGGAATTTAAGAGAGTATCAGGCCAAGCAATCTCAGTTAGAAAGATATCTCCTTTATTCAATATTTAATATAAAAAATTATCATAAAAGGAAAGATATGTTTCTAGGAAAGGATTGAATATATTCCTAAATTTTCTTCTCTAGGAGTGTGCTAAGGCCAACTAAGAGACATGTTTAGAGATTGGGTAGGTTTCAAATTACAAAGGACTTGGGAAGATATCTAGGTGTTCTGACCTTGCATTAAGGAATTGCTAAATCTACTTACACGAACATCATCGATAGACTAGAAGGTAAAGTCAGTGTGTGGGCAGCAAGGAACTTATCACTGGGAGCGAGAGTGTGCTTGGATAAACCCACATTATCATCCATCCTGAACTATGTAATGTAAACATCAACTTTACCTCTAAGCATGCACGACAAAATTGATGGTACTATAAGGCCATTCATTAGGGGAGGAAGTTATAAAATATGAACGATTTCATTGGTAGCTTGGAATAAGGTGACGAGTTTCAAGAAGAATGGTGGTTTGGGGATAAAGTCCATGAGGGTTTGGAATATGACTCTTGTAACATCCCATGATTTGAGGTCTCAGATAACATGATCTTGTAAGGAATGATTGGACTACCCATATCACCAAGGTGCACCTCCTTTTCAAGAAGCTGATCACTAAAGCACTCCATTGTTAAGCGTGCTTAGCTTGGAGTAGTACTAGGATGTGTGACCAGATGACAAGTTGATCATGGGTTGTGTGTGTGTGAGGACAAAGCACACAATTAAGGCTAGTGGTGATATGTGGGGTCAGTCGTCATTCTTGAAACTCAACTAGAGCCTTGGGCACCCTAGTATTCTATGATGTAGCCAACCTAGTTAGGAAGGGCTATCCAGGGTGATGTAGCCACCCTTACACTGGTATTCTATGATCGGGAGATGGGTGTCCATGAGCCATTCTGGGTCTGCACTAAAATGGGGCAATATTATGAGGCCATATAGTTGATCCTTGCTGAGGACGTCAATAGTCTAAGTGGAGGAGATTGTAACGTCCCATGATTTGAGGCTTCAGATAACATGATCTTATAAGAAATGATTGGAATACCCATATCACCAAGGTGCACCTCCTTTTTAGGGAGCCTGCTACTAAAGAAATCAATAGGAAGAGATTCAATCTGGTTCAAGGTGATTAACCAACGATTTGAGAAGTCTGCTCTGGGGAAGATGATCATTGTATCTAGACTAAGACATGCAACAATTGAAGGGGAAAAAATCATTTTAGACAACTCCTTAATGATTCCAATAGGAGGGGGTATGTAAACGTTTGGAAGGACGTTTGGGTGAAACTAGGAATCCAACTGAGGGACCATACTAAGTACCTGATATCCAATGATCTTGAAGATTTAACAGTCACCTATTTAGTTTTGGAGACAGGGAAATGGGACACAAAGTTCTTGAATCACTATTTTGAGGAAGACGTTGTACAACTCATCTAAAGTAGAGGCACCAATCGGAGATGAACATGTAGATTATAGAGCTTGGATCCACAACAAATGGCAAATACTCTTCGAGCTTGGTGTATAATGTGTTGTGAGAGAAAAAGGAAAGTGTATCCCAGGGCGATTGGGAGGGTCTATGGAAGATACAAGTGTCAGCAAGAACCAAGTTGTTTGCCTGGATGGTTCAACATGACACATTGCTTACAAACAAATGCTGAAGGGTGAGACACATGTCTGTGGATGGTCTTTGCACAAGATGTCGAAAGGAAGATATTCATCCTCTAGTTTCTCCGAGTCTACTATGTGGTGAAGGGAGTCTGGTGTAACCTTCTGACAACATTGGAACAAGCAAGGCTTTCTAGTCCTACAACCAAAGACAGATGATTGAAGATGGTTAACAAGAAGCTTAGTCTTATGAAGGAATCATTATGGATAATATGTCACAAAATGTGGAGCTTCAGGAATGAACATATATTCAAGGATGAAGTTAGATGATTAAATCACCAGACCAGATGTATAAGGAAGGAAATACATCTTGATGATGATGCCTTGACAAAGGAAATGGAAACTCGATGTCTAACCAGAGTTGGTAAATGGGGCAGGCCCGAACAAGACACAATCAACCTCAATGTCGATGCGATGTTTAACAACAATGGAGCAGCTATGGAGGTGGTCATGAGGAACTCACAAGGCCATTGGTTAGGAGGTTGGATAAGGAAGATCCATGCTTTGTCTGTCACTGGTGCTGAGTTGACTAGAATTCTCCTAGAAATTGAACAAGTTCAATAAAATGGGTGGACAAAGGCCATTATAGAAATAGATTGCTTGGTGGCATCGAAGATTCTAGAGAACAATGTTGATATTTACCCAAAATTCACATACTAGATTACTAGACTGAGAAAAGATCTACCATGTAACACCAAGGTACATTATGGAGGGTGAGAATGCAACAAAGTTGTAGAGGGCATAGGGAAACTTCAACTCAGAAGCAATTCAAATTAGGAGGTTTATGAAGGACCACAAGATAGTATCATGAGAGCCTACCTCTTAGAGGTACTTTCTAATAATAGTACTACTGATACAAGGTCCTTGTATGAAGATTGAGGATGTAACCAAACCCGTTTGGGTTGCATTAGACCACAAGATGAATAGATAATGTTGTTTGTTTCAAATAAAAGGTTTTGATGTAAACCCTAATAAGAGTATTTGAATATTTCAACCATTATTTAACCATGAAATAATATGATATTTTTACCCAAACCTTAGTATACAATGATCTTACTATTCAAATTTTGGTGAGGTTTCATGCCTTCATAAATTAGTATCTAATTATTAGACCTAAAAAAATAATATATGATGTGTTTATTGATATTGGTGAGACATTATATTAAGTATATTCTTAATCGCTAAGAAATAGTTTTCTTATGGTATTTATATCTGATTTCAACTAACACGGTAACTAGGGACATACATTTATATTTGAAAGTTTTATCTTGGTAATGAACCGATATGTTCACATATTAGTACATTATGTGATTATTATGACTTATTCGATTAGAAGTTTGTAGTGATTATATAATGTGATTTTGATATATGTTCAATGCTAAAATTTTATTGTGAGTTTAGATCAAATTTGTGTTTAGTCTAAACAAGAATCCTAATTTAGTTTAGGAGGTGAGGGTGATGGGGGTCTCAGATGTAGAATTAGAAAAAGGGGTCATACACATGGAGTTATAGAATGTTGTTAATGTCTAGGTAAATATGTTGTGAATCAAGAAATCCAGACTATGTCAAGGATCTCCTCTAACAAGGTAAGTGGGTCGTGTCCACTAAATTTCATTATTATTATGATTTAGCCTACAAATTCCTACAAAGTAACTTAGAGACTAAGATTCTTTCAGACATTAGTGTTTCATATCACGTCATGCTTTGAGTAATCATATTTGTTTAGCTTGAGTTATGTTTCTAAGTTATCATATTTCAAGTAGTTGATATTTATACAGCTTTTACATACTCAATATTGCTATGCCCAATTCAATTTATTTTCTTAGGCCTTTAGACTCAGATGTCATATACCTTTTATTAATATTTAATTAGGTCATTCTAACTAATAAGAGCTTCAAAATAAGATTTACCCAGACAATAAGAATCTAGATTTTAGAATTCAGACTTAGGTCACTCATTTATGAGTAGTTAGAAATTAGATCCACACACTTAACAAGAGTTTTAGATTTTGTAATTGAGATACCTATTTAGATTTAAATTCAGTTTAGAACTAAAGAACAAATATGCAGATTCAGAGATCATATATCAAGATTCAAAGACAAGAAATTAAGAATAGATTCAAGGGGTAATTTATTAAGATTTAAAGATAAGAAATTTAGAATAGAGATATAAAATGACATCAGAACATTAACTATATGAATTATAGGATAAGTAATCACAAAAGAGTCTCACAATGATTCATAGTACACTGTAGGTGTCATATAGGGCACATTATGCCAATAGAGGCTGTGTTGCACCATAGAGCAAACTTTAGTCCCAAAAGAGGTGTGTTGCGTCATAGAGGGCACTTAAGTGTCATAGAGGAGGACTTATCATATAATGGCCACAAATGAATATAAGACATAAATAGAAGAGACATCAATTTGGTATAAGTTGGTAGAGTTTAGATCTTCGTTCAATTTTAGTTTTAGTATGTTCATGTTTTTCTTACTAGAAATTTAATGCGACTTACTCTAACAATAGTTTTCCTAGTTGTGCATGGTTGGGGACCAGATGTATCCATGTCCTAATATTCATGAATATTAGTTAAGATAGAGGATATGACAATGGTTGTAAGACGTTTTTTTAGTGGGGTGCTAGATACATGAATCTAGATATTATGATGGAAGTATAGTCTTTTACATCATGTGTCATGGTTTTCTTATAAAGTTTGATGTAACCAAGTTTCTTGTCTGATAACATGATTAGAATTTATTTCATACACAATCTGTAATTGTTTTTTTCTATCTTTATTGTAATGCATATTATGTTTTTGAGACTCCAAAATTGATAAAATGATTTTTAACTTCAGATCAAGTGATGTGAAAAATGGGGTGTTACAACAAATCCTTCAATTGAAACATATAATAGACATTTATGATTGCCTACGGATAGTCTCATTTGATGGTTTTATGATGCTTAAGACCCAACACGTGATGTTTGGTCTTGACCTCTTCTAGGTCCTCCCTACTACTTTGATTTCTATAAAAATGGTCTATCTTTACTTCCTTACCTATAAAAAACTATTGAAAATAGGTCCTAATATCACGCAAAAATTTGAGGGATCAATTAAATAATCTTAAAAGGAATTATTCAACAATCAACACTACTAAGGTGCGCCTTCATTTTAGGTAGCCCGTCAATAGGTATATGGGTCATGTCCATTGAGTTTTGTTGTTATTATTATTCAACTTACACCTTTTTACAAAGTAACTTAGAGATTAAGTTACTTTTAGACTTTAGTGTTTCATATCATTTCATGTTTGAGTAATCAAATTTGTTCAGTTTGAGTTATGTTGCTAGGTTATTAGATTTCAAGTAGCTAACATTTAAGCAACTTTTAGATACTCAGTATTGTTATGCTTAGTTCAATTTATTTTCTTTAGACTTTAGACAAATATGTCATATACTTAATATCAATATTTAATTAGGTCATTATATTAGATAAGAGCTTTAGAATAATATTTAGTTGGACAATAAGAATCTAAATTTCTAAAATCAGACTTAACTCATTTATGAGTAGTCAAAAATTAGATCTACGTACTTAATAAGAGTTTTAGATCCAATCTCAGTTATTTAGTAATTGAGAAACAAATTTGTATTCTAATTTAGTTCAAAATTAAATAAGTGAGATACATATTCAAAGATTATAGATTATGATTCAAGACAAGATATTAAGAATCGATTCAGAGATAATACATTTAGATTTAGAGATAAGAAAAGTTAAGAATAGATTTATAAAATGAAATCTACACATTAACTATATACATTATAGGATAAGTCCTCAGCAAAGAGTCTGAAGATGATTCAGAGGATACTATAGGTGTTATAGAGGTTGCACCAATAGAGGGTGTGTTTCACCATAGAGTACACTTCAATGTCAACAAAGGGTGTGTTGCACCATAGAGAACACTTCACTATTACAGAGGAGGACTTATCATATATTAGTGGCAAGAAATAAATAAAAGACATAAATAAAAGAGACATCAATTCAGTATAAGTTTGCAACTTTCGAATCTTTGTTCAATTAATTATACTGTATTCATGTTTATCGCACTAGAAATTCAATGCCACTTACTTTATCAGTAGTTTTCTTATTTGTGCATGGCTAGGGATGAGATGTCCGCAGGTACTAATCTTGAAGAAAATAAGTCAAGATAGAAGACATGACTACAATTTTAAGAAATTTGATTGGTGGGGATCCATCTACACAATCCCATAGCTTATGATGGAAGCACACACTTTTACATCATGTGTCATGGTTTTCTTATTAGGTTTTATGTAACCAAGTTTCATGTCTAAAAATATGATGATAACTTATTTCTACACAGTATATAATGGTTCTTTTCTAAAACTATTTTAATTCATATCATGCTTGTCACACTTCCAAGTTGAGAAAAAAATTAGTTTCTGCTTATGTGATGTGAGAAATTGAGGTGTTACAATATGGTATCAGAGCAAAAATGTATATGACTATGAGGCATATTCTCATATTCTTTGTTTAGATTGTCCATTGGAAACCAGGTGAGTCTATACAAATTTAGAAAGATAGATAGTAGCCCTAGTTATAGAAGAAGTGAGTGAAAGACAAAAAATCTGAGTTAGAGGTTCAGTCAGGCAATATAAGTTCAGATATGTATTAAGGTTAGTGTCTAGTTTATTTGGACTTTTTGTTAACTATATATTTGTGTATATGATTCCCTCTCTTTCTCCCACATGCTTTTGGTATGGTTGACAAGCTTATGGAATTTAGTAGAGGGGATGCTATATGCATAATTATATACTTATTGTGATGGTCTCACTCTTTCTAGTGCATATGGTATGGAACATGTGTACTGTTAGGTGAGATTAATATGATAATCCATGACACCTTCAGATGTATGACCACTCGACATGCATCAAGATGTGACAAAAGAAGGTTTGACACAAAAATTTTGAGATACATGGTCACCTAAACCTAATTGCATACCTATTAAAACCCTAGAATGCATATGAAAGGTAAATATTTTGAAATAGATGAGTGAATTGGATTTTAAGTGGAGTAATGATTGGAGGGAGTTGAGGTCTTATCCTAATATACTAGATGAGAATTAGAGAGATCTTTATGTACTTAGGACCTTTATCCTAAGGAGGAATTGCAGTCACAAGTCAAATCATGATGGTTGTTAAGGAAAATGCTTGAAGATAGTAGAATTGCTGTAATGAATTGAGTTTAATCATAAGGTATGATGATTGCTAGAGGTAACTAAAAGTCTTGAAGGTTATATACAAGGACTCTTTACACACATGGTAATAAAATATATGGAATAATAATATATGATCACTATAATACTGGGACTTAGATGATTTTGACACGAGATAGAGCCTAGAGAAGTTTCTCGACTAAGATTTGATATAGTATCACTAGGAATGATAATGGTTTGATGAGACAGTAGTGACTATTATTACCTTGGGTTCACTCATCCTAAGGAACTATGATGAGAGGGAGAAATTATTATAAATAACATTAAGAAATTAATAAAAAAAATTCATCCCCAAGTTGAGTGAACACTTGGTAAAATGGGTATATTGATGTAATAAGCACTATGATGTAAGGATTTATGAAGAAATCACCATAGATGACTCATTTAGTGCATGTATAAAATCATGATAATGATGAAGAACCATGAAACAACATTTAATGCTTCCTCCTCTAGAGTCTTAAAACCCTAGATTGGTCTCTTAAGAAGAAGGGTAAACTAAAACCTTGACCATATTGTTTTGAGGGTTGGTAATCCATAACAAGATGGTTATGGCTCTTATCATCTACGAAGATAACAGGGACTCAGAGATTCTTACCCCTAAGAAAGGTCATTTGGACCTAAAGTGTAGTATATGATCAGAGGTGAAGGGTGTCTGAATGACTTTAGTGCGGAATTCACAAAAAAAAGTAAGTGGTCTATCCGCATGAGTATTCACTTATTAAGCTCAGTTACTTTACATGTTTCTTAAATAAAACTTTCATGTTTTGTGTGATGCAATGTTCTAAGATATTTAGACACGACATGCAAGTAAGAATTTTGTACTTTCATGGGTATATCCTTACTGTGCCTAAGATGTCAAGTAGAGACATGCTAATAAGATCTCGTAGGATGATTAAGATCTAAGAATTAAATAAAAGATAAAATTATAAGATTTGAATGCATTACGTCATGATATGTTTCCAAGATAATGGTCCATGTCTTAACATTTAAGATCATGGTATGACCATGAGGTTAGAATGCATTATGATATATAAGCTGAGATTTAATGAGATTAAACAAAATTATGGAGTTAGACCCAAGCCTTAGTGCAGGTTAACACAAGAGATATAACCTAGGCCCTTAGTGTGGGTCATAAGGCCTAGGCCCTTAGTGAAGGCCAATTTAGATACATAACTCAGGCCCTATGTGCAGATTATGTGTCCTAGGCACCTTAGCACAGGTCATGAGACCCAGGTACCAGAGTACATGTCTCTGGAGAGATATATAAAAAGAAATAATTAATAGTAAGGAAAGAGTAGTCATTTATGCTTAAGATTTTCCTACAGATTTCCATGTTGGTTGTACATGCTAGTTTTATAAGGTGGTCAGAGATAGTTATTTATTTACAAGAAGGTCATAATTTAAAGGTTCCTATGAGACTTTATTACAATTGTCAAGAGTTAGTAAGGTATGTGAGACCCTAAGGTGGGTAGCCTCATATAGTGTAACAAAATTTTGAGGATATAATTATTAAAAAGGTGGGTAGTATTGTCACTCCCTAATTTTTAGAACTGAGTGAATACACGATTACAATATTAGTGAAATCAATGTAGAATTGATTTATAGTTACAAAATAAGGTTCCATAAAATATTCATGGTGTTTGGATATAAGAGAAAAGCATATAGAAAGGATCTTTCATGAAATTTGGTTAGTTTTGTAATACTCTCTAAGTTTGGAAAGTTCATATTTAATTCAATGATATGAGTTGAAAACTATGATAAAATAATGAAGGGAATATGAGCATTCTAATTAATAGATTTGAAGCCCTAGACATAGTTTGGGTTTTCATATTAAGTAAAGTAATAATGATCATATGTGTCATAAGGAAGTTTCAATTAAGAAACTATGTTGGTTCAAGTTTGAAATCTTTTAATCGAGACTATGATTAAACTTGTGGATCTTTTGGAAGACCAAGAAATGGGTTGTCTATCCTAGAACCCATTTATAGCCCATTTTGGGCCAACTACAATTTAAACATGGGTCCCTAGACTACAAAGTTGGAAATGGAGTATTTCTTTCTTACAATAAATGCTTAAAATATTTTAATTAATGGATAATTAGAATATGAGAGCATGGGAGAAATTTTGGATAATTTTGATTTATCTAGTGCCCCAGTTGATTTACTTAGTAATTATTTAGTATTTACCTAAAAGACAAGTTTAAAGTGATTATAATATTAGTTTCTAATTAATCTCTTACCAAGGAAGGATAATGGAAAGACAACACTAACACCAAAATTTGGTATTAAATGAGGTTTGTATGTGGCTAAATAAATATTTCTTAAAATTAGACTTTTGTCAAAATAAAAAAATAAATAATAAGGGAGGGCATCTCCTAGTCCATAACGGACTAGGGAGAACCTCCAGCTGGTATGCAGAGACTGTCTCCTAGTTGTTGAGAAATTCGAGGCTATAAAAGTCCTCACACCATATGAATAAGGGTTCCCATGTCCGTAGTTGGTGCAAAGGAGAGAGGAGGGAAATGAATATGAGAAAGATAGGATGTATGGAGGTGCTAAGGGCGACGAGTTTGGGGTTTGTCGGCCTTGATGGAGTGAGGCACAAATGAGGCATCGACCATGTTGAGAAGCTCATGAGAGACATGGCTTGGGGCTCAGATCATGATCCAAGTGGCCATATGGGTGAGTGTTGCTTTCCAGAAGTTTGTCTCACATTGGTCAGGAAGTGTAGCCACACAAATCGAGAAGGAACTAGCTATTGTAGGATAAAGGGCAAGGAAGGAGGTGGATCTATGGGTAGATCCATGAGTAAAAGAGGAACCGAAGAGGAGAGGTTCGACAGACCATAACCCTTGGATTCTCAAATCAATGGTTGGAATCAACCCAAATTAAGGTAGATTGAAAAATTCATATCTTGAGATAAGAAATTCTACGTTTAGAAAACAAGGTGTCTATGGTAATCTTATGATGTCTACTTCTTCAAAACAATTCATTAGAAGGGTGTTCTTGATGTCTAGTATTTACTATAATTTGATTGTTAAATGATATGAGATTTTATTATTTTGAACATTCAAAATAGAAAATGAACTTTAAAATTAGTAAGGGTACTTGAATGTGTTTAACATGATTTTATATGATGATCATTCTGAATTGAAGTTTTACCAAGGCTTTGATGTAAACCCTAATAAGATTAACTTTGGTATTTCACCCAATAGTTAATCATGAAACGATATGAGATTTTTACCCAAACCTGACTATTTTCAAAGTTTGTAGAGGTTTCATATGTTCATAAATTAGTATTTAATTTTTGGACCTAATAGGATAATATATGATGTGTTTTATGGATATTGGTGAGATATTACATTACATATATGCTAAATCTCTATGAAATAGAGTTTTTGAGATTTTGTATTTGATTTTAACTTATCACAATAACTAGAGACATATACTTACATTTGAAAGTTTTCCCTTGGTCATGGACCAATATGTTAACATATTAGTACATTATGTGATTATTATGAATTAATTGATTAAGAAGTTTATAGTGAATATATAATGTGAGTTTGGATATGTTTTCAATGCCAAGATGGTCTTGTGAATTTAAACCAAATTTATGTTTAGTCTAAAAAAGAACCAAATTATAGTTTAGGAGGTTAGAGTGACGGGGGTCTAAGATGTAGAATTAGAAAGAGTTCATTCAAATGAACTTATAGAATGTTATTAATGTCCAGATAAATATGTTGCGAATCAAGGAATCCATACTACGTTAAGGATCTCCTCTAAAAAGGTAAGTGTGTTATGTCTATTGCATTTCATATTATTATGATTTGATGGGTTTTTACTACACATGTCATGCAATACATGCCTATGAGTCTTGAATGTCAAAATCAGGGAAACATATACATAGACTACTATGAACTATGACTCGATCAACTAGACCTTGTGAAAATGTGATTGATTGACTAACTGCAAGAATTAAAACTAAATTAATGATCTTGTGATGACAATTGAAATTGATTCCTTAGGAATATGGTTTTACTATGATTTACACTGTAGTTAACATCATTTATTAATATTATTTCTCCTAACCTTGGTCCATCGGATCTATAAAAAATATTACCCACTCTCGCAATGTAGGTCACTACCCAATATAATATAAACCCCACTCTTGTAGTGATTTAACTACTAGGTAGGTTCTTAAAACAAATCCTATGGGCTATTCCCTTCATAATCGTAAGCCCTCTCTTGAGGCACAATATAAGTTGTGTAACACTATTTTAATCCTAAATCCCTCTATCAAAGCAATTAAGGATATGAGATATTAGATATGTTGATCAAACACAGTTAATTCATTATACAATCATAGTATTATGCCAAAAAATTAGGGAGAAATATATATATATATATAATTAAATAAATAAATAAATATATATATATATATCAAATCATAATGTCAATTATATTACTTAATCGGGCTACTCGTAGGTAATAAGGAATTAGAGGATTAGTCCCACATGATTTTAGTTGTCATACACATTGATAGAAGAGAAGAGGAGAAGGAAAACATTGAAAAATCAATGGAAACCCCTATAGAATATGATCTGTATGACTCCCTTTGATGAACGTGATGATTTGCTATCTTCTGGATGCAAATCCATCCAATAGATGTGCATAAATCATCCGAAATGTAGCTTTCTCCTCTCCTTTCTCTTCTCTCAGCTCTCTACTATCTTACAATGAACTGTGACATGATTATTAGGTCTGCCATAATCCTCCCTAGTCATAAGAGAAACTTAGGGTGTCTTTAGGTTTTGGTTGTCAAATTAATCACATTCTTTAATATCATCTAGTTGTGACAAGTCGGTACTACCGACGGGAAGGCATTGGAACCAAGTTCTCTTCTGGGTCGCAACCCTACGTAAGTGTCACTACTATTGATAAAGGCGTCGATAGCACAGAGTTGAATTATATCTTGCCTGTCAAATTCTTCATATAGAAGTTGATGCCACCAACAATAGGCCTATTTTATTTATGTGTGTCACTGTCCAAGAAGTCAGTAGTACCAAACTTGTGGTTGATACCATTGAATGACTTCGATTCATGCCTGTTATTTTTCTTCCAATGTCGATACCACCGACAAACCAACCGGTAGCACCGAGCTGAATCAAGAATTCTGGACCTAAAATTCAGAAAAAAAAGAACATATGTCTAATTAATCATAATAAATCAATATAAAATTGCAAAAATAGATAATATTTCATGAAAATATGTGTCACAGGCTAATGATGATAAATCATGCACAAGTAGTAGCAAGATGAAAAAATATACATGAAATACATAGTGAAAATTACCTGTAAAAAGAATATGATACTTAATCCATCAAAATCCCCTAAGATTAAATGTTTCTCATCCTCAAGAAACACTACCCTTTAAGATAAGTCATCTAAAGGATAAGTTATGTAAACTTAATTTCTCAACTACCTGCACCTGGCAGTCCCAAACCAGCCCTTACCGACCACTGAACCGATAATTACTCTTGAGTGACAAAAAAATATTCATCAAAGTTTTCCACTCCTAGATCAGTGAAAAACTATCAATAGAGCAGTTAATATCATAGTCGATAGGGCATTCAGTTGGTGCATCATGTAATTCCCTATTTATGTTGCTCTTTTCCACCTATTAAACTAATTGGAAGTAGTTCCCCTTATAAAACTGAATGAGGAGATCAATCATACATGTGACCTATCGTAAAGAACAAGGATGGAATGAAGTAGGTGGCTTATAAAGAATCACAAGTAACATTGCATCATTCATGCAAAGATAAAACATGATGAACTTATAAAGTGAAGGAAGTTATAAATGCATGAATCCTAATACCTACTATAATGGTGGAATGATGCATGCACTAAAAGTCATATCTGATTGATGATAATGAATTAAACTAATAAATTAAGTAACTATTTTCTGTTGGATAAATTGGACATTATTATAATCCCTTTGTTTTGATGATGACAAACATTTCGTTCTTTTGGTTTTAACTTGCTACTTGATTGTTTTAGGGATAAGCATATAAGGTGGTAGATAGCAAAGACTTGAAGATCAATTTGCTAAAATTTCTTTATTTTCATGATTGTAATCAAATGTAAAAACTTGTACAAGTATATAATGTACAAGTATCTAGATATCATGTAAATAAAGCATTTAGATCTTCCCTATCCACTCACAACACTTAGATAGGTCACCCCCAAGATAGTAGCACAATTGCACATTGATACACAGACTAAGTAAATGAAAACATTGAATCAGTGATATTCTCAGTCGACAAAAACTTCGACCGAGACACACTCGGTCGCCAAACTCCTCCACCGAGAATAGACCCTCCTAGCCATTAGACTGAATCAGAAAAGTGGATGGGATTTGGAATCAAACGTTACAATATATTAACTCAGACTCCCACTCAGTCGACAAATTCCTCGACCGATAAATTCTCGCTCGACAAAAACTTTGACCGAAAATGGTTCTAACTGCACTTTTCAGAATTAATCAATTAGCCGTTACCAACGCAATTAGTGGATATCTAAAGGATAGTTGAGCACTAAGAACACCCTAGAAAGTGTCTAGAACGTCCCCAAGCATTAGCAAACCACTCCTATAAATAGGATAGCCATAGGACACCTCAAGGTATGACTTGCATATACAATTCACTTGAGATCACATTGTAGCAAGCCATTAGCAAAGATTTCACTTGCAAAACATTTCCACAAGCTGTGAATTTGTGTCCTATAGGATGATATCTCCTATCCACTATACATTCACATCCATCCACTTTGGTTAGGAGATCAAACGCTTGATATAGGATTCAAGCCTTGTGCTACATTGGTAAAGTTATACTTTCCTACTTCTTTCTCATTCCTTCTTATTTCTTTGTATTCTCCTTTTCTACTCCTAGGTTGGAGGCTGCGAAAAGGAGGTTGTATGAGCTTCTTCTGTTGGAGAAGGTAGCTCGGAGGAATTAGGATTACTTCAAGAAGGTTGTCTCAATGGGAAGCTACTTCAAGAGGAAGGCTACTTCAAGGGGGAGCTTGGAGTTACTTCGAGGAAGACTACTTCAAGGTTGGTGGGACTACTTCTAGGTGAAGGCTATCCTAAGGGTGGTGAAGGTATTTGTATCTTATGTAACATCCTTGCGAGGTAATAAAATACAAGTTCTTTGAAAATCCCAATTGGAAATAATTGGGTAGTGGAATGACTCCCTTCGTTTTTGCTAAGAGTGGAACCACTTTAAACGTCTTTGTCTCCTTCTCCAACATTCTTGTGGTTGTTTGTTGAATTAATTTTTAAAATTATCATAAAACCCTATTCACCCCCTCTAGTGGTTTTTCAATTGGTATCAGAGAAGGCTTCAAGGGACTTTAACAAAGTCTTGAAGAAAATGGGTGATGGGGTACTAAACAACCTCAACTTGGAAGGAACACATGTAGCTCGGCCTCCACCATTTGATGGGACCAACTACACCTATTGGAAGAGGAGGATGCAATTCTATTTCCAAGGAATCATCTGGGATCTTTGGAGAATGGTTTCAATTGCTTATGATCTTCCTCAAACCGAATATGCTACATGGGACGCAAACACGGTGAGATTAGCCCAATTGAATGCAAAAGCTGTAAGTATCCTTTATTGTTCAATTTCCGTAGGTGAGTGTAATAGAATCTCAAATTGTGAAACTGCATATGAAATATGACATCGACTCTCTATTACTTATGAAGGAACTGTTCAAGTAAAAAATTCCAAAATTGGCATGCTTAAACAAAAGTTTGAACAATTTCATATGGAACCATATGAGTCTATTAGTGAAATGTATGAAAAGTTTTCTTCTATTAGTAATGGGTTGAATGGATTAGGTAAAGCCATTAGTGAAGAGGATCAAGTATCAAATATTCTTAGGTTCTTGCCTCCAAAGTACAAACCAAAGGTGATGTCCATTGAAGAAGCGAATGATCTCACTACATTAAGGATGGAACAACTCATTGACAACATGGAGACTCATGAAGCTACCCTTGAAGAAGAAGAAAGATCGGCGGATGAACACAAAAAGGAGAAAAGAAAGAACATTACATTCAAAGCATCAACCAAGAATAGTCATGATACAAGTGAAGAAAATAGTGAAGAAGAAACACTCATTGTAAATGGTAAGCAATATAGAAGCTTTAAAACTAACAAAATTCCTAGTGTTTCTTCCTTCTAGTGCTTTGAATGTGGCAAAAAGGGACACTTAAAGGTGATTGTCCCAAACTTAAGAAGGGGAAGAAATCATCTCACAAGAAGAAATAAAAAGCCTACAAAGCTGCACGGGATGATTCAAGTGATAATAGTGAAGATGGAAAACAAGAAGTAGAGTGCTTTATTACTACAACAAAAGAAGATGAAGATGAAGTAAGCCTGTTTTATTTATCAAAAGAAGAGTTAGTTGCTAGCATTGGTGAATTGCATGATAAATACATAGATTGCAAAAAGAAACTAAAAAGAGTTACCAAAACCAATGAGGAGTTGTATAATAAATTAAATAATCTTTCTTTTGAAAAGGAAAGTATTATTTCTGAAAATTCTACCTTGAAATCATCTTTCAATAATTGCAATATGAAGTTTCTTACTTTAGAAACAAACTATAATTTTCTTTCTCAAGAAAAGGTTGAACTACTTGCAAAACTGAATGATCTTCAAACCCAACCTATCTTGTGTATGCATTTAGATTATAATGCTATTTTGAAAGAAAGAGATAGTTTTTTGTCTAATCTAGATCAATAAAAGTTAGATGTTAAAAAGAGAATGGATGAAATTGCTAAATTACAAAAGGAAATTAGTAGCTTGAAAAATATTGGTATTCTTGATAAGATCCTAAAAGATTGTTCTGTTCAGATTGGAAGAAGAGGACTAGGTTATAAGCCCAAAAGTAAATCCTATCAAAAATATAGAAGGACACAAGTGCCCAAAATATAGTTATATATGTCCCTAAAGACAATCTAGCTAAGAAGAGAAATAAGATTGATTATATATGTTGTCATTACTGTTTACATCTTGGACATTATTCATTCTCCTGCCCATACAAGAAAAAGGATGTTGATTTAGTTTGGGTTCCCAAAACCTAAAGATTTGAATATGATTAGTTGAGATTTGACCTAAAATGTTAATTTGATATTAAAATGTCTTATCTCAACTAAATTGAGCTTTAATTTCCATAATTCTGTAAAACTGTATTGGAAGTAATCTATATTTTTACTTGAAAATTACTTCTGAAATCAGTACAGAAACATTCTCGGTCGACCAAATCTTCGACCGAGACATTCTTCAGTCAAGAAAATTGTCGACCAAAGTAGTTTTTGTCTTAAATATGCATTTTCTGGAGAAATAGTGACATTATTGGTCGAGAAAGTTGTCGACCAAGACAATGTCGGTTGAGAAATTAGTCGACCGAGGGAAACTCTGACAGAACTATTTAACAAAAACAAGATACTTCAATTGCAATCAACTTAAGTATGTAATGAACCTTACATATTATCGTGCTTTAAGAATTTGAATGATCCTAATCAAAATGAAGAGCAAACTTGATAATTGAATTAGAAAATTAGTAGAATAAGAAACCTTGATTAGAATAAAGAATTACTTTGTATCTAAAGTCTATTCTAAGAAAATAAAGAGCAAGATACTAAGTTCATATATTGCTTAAAATTCTACACAAAACTTGCTCTTAGGAAAATATTTTGCATCATGATTGCATCATGGTAACTTTTATTGCTACAATAAATGTTGCTTACAAGAACTAATAATACTAATTGAAATTCTACATATTTGTTGCAATTAAAATGATGATGCTTTTATGAAACTATAATTGAAATTTCTTTTTTTGCAAGAAGAACAATCACTATCGATATCAATCAAATTCTTCCTTGCAAATAAGGACCTTAGAATATATTCTGAAAATTTCATTAGAATGGTAAAAATAACTTGTTCTAAGAAAATGAAAAGAATAAATATCATTATGACAGCTATATTGATTTTCAATTGGTGAATTTCTCCAACAATAAGTATCACTCAAAGTGTTTCAAATTAATATAAATTTGATTGAATTACATAAAGGATCTATGCATTGATTATACATATCAAGAAAAATGCTGAAAATCTATAGCAATTGCCTCTCAGTTGAGAAAGAATTCAATCGAGGGGGGCTAAGGTCGAAGTCAAGGTTGACCTAAAATAAGCTTGACAAAATGATTAATTGAAAATCATTTTTTAGTATATTGGTCCTAAAGTTGTTCATCATGTTGGAAACAAGATTTTAGTGCAAAGCTCTCATGCTTATTATGACCTTAGAATTCTTAAATTATCTTGATCATAAGATTAAGGGGGAGCTCACAAAACTTTGTAAACATTATGATAAGTCTTATCAAACTTTAAAAACTAGCTATGACCTTAGGATTATTAAATTATCTTGATCTAAAATGGATTCTCTATATCAATATGGGCTTAACATCCCTAATTATTGATTAGAAATATATTTCTTGATCCTACTATGCCATAAAGAAAAGCTCATTTCATTTTCAGGGCTTAACATCCCTTGTAAAATGGATGAGAAATCAAAACACATATGCCATGAACCTAAAAGGATCTCATATCATTTCAAGGCTTAAAATCCTTTGCAAATGATTGAGAAACAAATTGTGGCTAAATTTGACATAAAAATAAAGTGGTTTGCATTAAATTGTTTTGGTTACCCTTGCTTTAAAAATTGAGCATAAAATTATCAAATTAAGGGAAAGTAATAAAAGGCATGATTATCTTGGACATCTTTTTGAAATGACAAAGGGGGAGAAATAATATAAAATTAATAACATAAAGTAAAATGAGTTTCATAATCTCTTGGATAGCAAACAAGAGAATGGCTACAAAAGGTAAACTTCAAGTATGAAACTCATATGATTTATATTTCCTTGATTTATATTTTGGAAATATTTGCCATCTTCAAAAAGGGGGAGATTGTTGGATAAATTGGACATTATTATAATCCCTTTGTTTTGATGATGACAAACATTTCTTTCTTGTGGTTTTAACTTACTACTTGAGTGTTTCAGGGATAAGCATATAAGGTGGTGGATAGCAAAGACTTGGAAGATCAATTTGCTAAAATTGCTTTGTTGTTAGGATTGTAATCAAATGTAAAAACTTGTACAAGTATATAATGTACAAGTATCTAGATATCATGTAAATCAAGCATTTAGATCTTCCCTACCCACTCACAACACTTAGATAGGTCATCCCCCAAGATAGTATCACAATTGCACATTGATACACACACTTAGTAAATGAATACATTGAATCAGTGATATTCTCAGTCGACAAAAACTTTGACCGAGACACACTCGGTCGACAAACTCCTCGACTGAGAATAGACCCTCCTAGCCATTAGACTGAGTTAGAAAAGTGGTTGGGAGTTGGAATCAAACTTTACAACATATTGACTCAGACTCCCACTCGATCGACAAATTCCTCGACTGAGAAATTCTCGGTTGACAAATACTTCGACCGAAAATGGTTCTGACTGCACTTTTCAGAATTAATCAATTAGCCATTACAAACACAATTATTGGATATCTAACGGCTAGCTGAGCACTAAGAACACCCTAGAAGGTGTCTAGAATGTCCCCAAGCATTAGAAAACCACTCCTATAAATAGGATAGCCATAGGACACCTCAAGGTATGACTTGCATATACAATTCACTTGAGATCACATTGTAGCAAGCCATTAGAAAAGCTTTCACTTGCAAAATATTTCTACAAGATGTTAATTCGTGTCCTATAGGCTGGTATCTCCTATCCACTATACATTCACGTCCATTCACTTTGGTTAGGAGATCAAACACTTTATATAGGATTCAAGCCTTGTGCTACATTGGTAAAGTTGTACTTTCCTGCTTCTTTCTTGTTCCTTCTTATTGCTTTGTATTATCCTTTGCTACTCCTAGGTTGAAGGCTGCGGAAAGGAGGTTGTATGAGCTTCTTCTGGTGGTGAAGGTAGCTCGGTGGACTTAGGATTACTTCAAGAAGGCTGTCTCAACGGGAAGCTACTTCAAGAGGAATGCGACTTCTAGGGGGAGCTTGGAGTTACTTCAAGGAAGGTTGCTTCATGGTTGGTGGGACTACTTTTAGGTGAAGGCTATCCTAAGTGTGGTGAAGGTATTTGTATCTTATGTAACATCCTTGTGAGGTAATAAAATACAAGTGCTTTCAAAATCTCAATTGGAAACAATTGGGTTGTGGACTGACTCCCTTAGTTTTTGCTAAGGGTGGAACCACTCTAAACGTCTTTGTCTCCTTCTCCAACATTCTTGTGGTTGTTTGTTGAATTCGTTTTTAAAATTATCATAAAACCCTATTCACCCCCCCCTCTAGTGGTTTTTCATTTTCATCTCCTCTTGAAGCAATATTCTGACATGAGTTTAAGGCATCCTTTTCTCCCTCTTTATTCAACATTTTTTTCATTTTTTTCTTTGCCATGTTATTTTAGCATCGTTGAAGAGTATGCTTGAGCTTCACTACACAACTTATTGAAAAAAAGCTTTCTCTTTTTTTAAAGAGGTATGGATGTGTACCCTTCCACTTTATCTTTAAAGGAAAACAACATAAGTACATGATGATAGAATGAATGATGCATTGAATATGCAATCTACATGATTTTTGTTATGCAACTAATTGATATACAGAGTTGTTTTGTATATATAAATAACTAATGCAATAAAAATAATATCTATTATGTCACCTATTATGCTATGAAATGCAATCAGGAGGAAATAATTTAGGTTACTAGATCATCTTAAGGTGGTGAATGAAATATGGTGAAAAGCTGGTGGAATTAAATGATTAAGGGACAATGCCTTTCTTAAGTTGTGACATGTCCCTCTCATATTAACCTGTGTACAAGATAACCTTTAGAGTTTATTTCTAAAAATGTCATTTAAGGTCTTGTTATTTGTTTCATTCATTTAGGCTCAAACCCCATCCTCATCCTCAATTCATGGATAATTTAAGACTTTTCATTCATGTTAAATGTCCTCAAGCTGATTAACCCATACACTTCTTCTAGGTGGTGTTTGCTTTAGAATTTGCAACTAAGGTTTCAAAGATATAACAATTTTTGAATTTTTAGTTTTCATTACAAAAGCATAAAAGCACACTCTATGATGAAGTTAGAAATCATGATACTTATGTTCCACAATTACATAAGATAGTTGTAGATCCTACAAATTCAAAACAATGCAAAAGCTAAACAACATTAAAAGAAAATATAAAGTTGTTCCAACACCCCCAAGCTTGAACTTGATTATGGTCTCATAGTCAAAATCCAATCAAAGAGGTGGAATAGTGGTGCCAAATCATAATGGTGGTGGTTGCATGTTTGGATCAGGTGGGTAGAATATGCTAGTGAAACTAGGTGGTTGAGTTGGCACCTATGGAGGCTGTGGGTAGTTAGCAAACTACCCCTGGCTTTAGTAGTGATCATAGAGCAGCTTCTGCTAATGCTCAATCTGCTATAGGCGAGTGTGCATATTCTCTTGGTTGGCTAGGAGAAGGCTCTCATTGTCATAAATGGTCTGTTGTTGCTGAAGAAGCTGCTCTTGAACATCGTCAATCTCCTTCAAGGTGGTTGGTTGTTTTTTCTTCCCATGTTTAATTGATTTCAACATCTTATACATACATGCTATAGAAAAAGAATCTTCATCTTGTATAGGTGGTGGAGCAGTAGAGCTTGATTCTCCTTGTCTTCATGAAGACCGGTAGAAAACTGTCATTGAGTGACTGCCATGGTTCCCTCATCATTATCGTCTTCCCCAACCACTCTTCCTCGGGGTCATCCTGCTCCTCCAACACCTCTTTTACATCCTCTAAAGGCCACCTCACGAAGTGCACCCCTCGTAGATGGAAGATGGGGTCAGTGAGAGCGCTTTGCCTCAACTGATCATCCATTGTGCAATAGGAAAACACCTTATCGTTGTGCTTGCTGATGAGATGAGACCTCTTGAAGTGGTTGAAATCCATCTTAAAGGAGGTCCTCAAAGTATTGGAGGTGGAGAGGTCGTGGTTAAGGTGGAGTGCTACTGGTGTAATGAGACCTCCAAAATGAATTGGAGGCTTCCTCTATACCTGACACTTTACGGCTGACATATGTTGCAAGAAGAAGAATCCAAGATCGATCTTCTCGTACCCTCAGGACAAGAATGCCCAAAGGACAAAGAGATCAGCTTGTTGCACCTTCCCTTGCCCTTGTGTAGACCTAAAAAGATGGTGTTGGTGAGATACCGATGCAAAATTTGGGTGATCAATATGATGGACAATTGATTCTAGTTGATGGTGAATCCTTGATGCAAGTTTGTCATGAGCCTTGATGCCCAAGTGAAGTAGAAGTCACTAGGTGTGAAGTGCACATCCTCTACTGGCAACCCATAGATTACATTGAACTCTGCCAGTGTGAAGTGATGGATGATGTTGTAGAGGTGGAAGACCACCCATCTTTCCTCCTAGCCTTCCCCATGCTCGAGATGCATTAAAACTCTAAGAATATCAGGAACTCACAGACAATCTCCTAGTAGATGGGACAATCACCAAAGAAAAAGTGATCGCCCAACATGCCTTGGGCAGCATAAACTTAACAAAGACTCTCGGTGAATCCAACAACATTGAGGAAGGCTCGGTCACCATCCCGTGTGGGTATGATTTCTCTCTTATTCGATATGGAGAATGACTTCTTTCGATGTTTTTTAACACAAGACATGTGTGTCAACTTGGGCACCATCTGGTTCGCTCCTGCCATTGATGAAGATGACCTCCAAGTATCCATTGATCCATGGATATAAAGAGATTAAGAAGAGAGTGTGGAGAAGATTCTGACTATCATGGAGCTCTGGTGCCTCTATATATGCAAAGGAGGTGTTGTGGGTGTGTTTGAATACCCCCCACACCTCTACTTTTATAACATGTGAATTGGATTGACATGCAGTGTTCGTACCACTGAAAGGAAGTGTTGATGGCACCGACTTTCCCCCCATCTATGTGTGTTGATATCAGCTGTTAGTACTGATGGATCAAGGCCATCGATGAATCGACACACGGATAGCTCCGCATCAGTACTACTGACGTCATGTCGGTGGTATCAACATATGGTATGTGTCGTTAGATTGGTACCATCTACTATTGCTTAGAATTGATCTTAATCGTCTATCTGAGTATCCACATATTATATGGTTTCTCGTTTCGGTGCCACCGACAGATATTTTGGTGGTACTGAGCTTTATCTCGGCCGTTGTTGCCCAAATTGTTAGTGCCATCAACTTTTGTTGGTCGGTATTACTGACTCATTCAAATTGTTAGTGCTCTCGAACGGTACTTGATATCTTGAACCTGGAGTTCTTTAAGGGTCGGTGATGCCAACAAAATTGTTAGTATTATCAAGCCTTGTATAGTGATTCCAGCTTCTGGCTCTGCAAAGAAGCGGTGCCACCAACTAGTGTGTCAGTGGTACTGAGTGGTTGGCTCTCATCCCTATGATTTTGATGCAATCTCAGTGCCACCAACTGGTGTGTCAGTGGTACCAACTTTCTCACAAATTTTATTGTTAAATTGCACATCACGTTCTATGCTAGCAACATAGGTGTCAGTGGTACTGACTTTTCTTCTACCTACTCACCAAATAAAGATGGCCACGACACATTTTTTATAACTAATTTTTTTTAATAAATTGAATGTAAATTTTAAAAATGAAAACTCCTTGAAAGCATGTAAAATACAAAAGCAACAATACAATGAAATGAAATTGGGTTGCCTCCCAAAAAGCACCCTTGTTTTACGTCACAGTCTCAATGATTAGATGATGCAGAACCTTAATGAAGCTCAACGAGCTTCAATTCCTCTTCCTCATGAATTAACTCTCCCCCATAATAATGTTTCAAACATTGCCCATTTACAAGAAATGACTCAGCCCCATCACCAATTTCCACTGCTCCATGAGGGAAAGCCTTAACCACCACATATGGGCCACTCCATCTAGATCTTAATTTTATAGGGTGTAATTTCATTCTAGAGTTGAACAAAAGCACCTTCTGTTCTAGAGTAAACACCCTCTGAATTATATGGTGGTCATGGACTTTTATATATCCTAGAGCTTTCATAGGCATCTAGCCTAAGCCCATCCAATTCATTGAGCTCTAATATGCACTTCTTCTCTGCAACATCAAGATTATAATTCACTTTTCTCAAAGCCCACTTGGCTATGTGTTCCAATTCTATAGGTAAATGGTAAGATCCCCCATAATCCATCCTAAATGGAGTTGCTCCTATAGGTGTTTTATAGGCTGTCATGTATGCCCATAGAGAATCATGCAGTTGCATGCTCCAATTGGTCCTACTTGTTGAGGCTATCATTTCTAAAATCTTCTTGATCTCTCTATTGGACACCTCAACTTGACCTTGGGTTTTTGAATGGTATGGGGTTCCTACCCTATGCCTCAATCCATACTTACTCAACAAAGATTCAAACTTCTTATATGTGAAGCGAGATCCCCCATCACTTATTATCATTCTCGGCACCCCAAACCTGCAAAAAATGTAGTCTTTCACAAACCTGCAAACCACATGCTCATCATTGTTGGGGTTTGGAATTGCTTCCACCAAATTAGACACATAGTCCACTGCAAGTAGAATATATAGGTCAGAATTAGAAGACACAAAGGGTCCCATAAAATCAATTCTCCATAAGTCAAAAACCACTACTTTCTAAAAAATGTTGAAGGGCATTTCATGTCTCCTTTATATATTCCATTCTCACGGACATGAATCACAATTTTGCACAAAATAATATGCATATTTAAATAGTATTGGCCACTAAAAATCACTCTCTAAAACCTTGGATACAGTCTTGGAGCTAGCATGGTGTCCCCCAGTAGGTAGGGAGTGACAATATGCAAATATGCTCTAAAAATCACCTTCAGGAACACACTTCCTTGGAATGCCATCCATACATTGTTTGGAGTAATATCGGGTTATCCCACACATAAAATCTCTAGGAGTTGAAGAACTTCTTCTTATCCTGGTAACCCCAATCTTTTTGTAACTTGCCACATGCTAGATAGTTTATAATGTTTGCAACCCATAGATCCTTGTTTTCCATGGCAAACAACTGTTCATTAGGGAACTCCTAAACAATGGGTATTGCTATGTTTGTCTCATGCTATAAAGACCCCCTCCCCCTGTTATCCCCTATTTAGGCAAACCGAGAGGGCAAGAGCCATTTCCTTCATTACATGATTGTAAGTTTAGCAATTAACTAGAAAATAATTAATAAATTTCACTAAATAGGAATGATTTTATACAAGATTAAATTTCCACAAAGGAATTACATAATACGGATTGCTAAACTAGTAACATGAAAAGAAAACTAACTACATTCTCCAAAGATTATATTAATTCCTTTTCTTTGAAGGCCTTCTTCACGAGAGTCCACTTTCCATTAGACTTGTATAAAATATTGACAAACAAAATAGTTAATTAGTATAAAAAGTTATACTGGTATGTAGGGAAACCAAAAGACCACATCTATTTCTAAAAAAATATCCACAATAATTATTGTTACAGAAACAAAATTTATCATTTTCTTCATAAATTATCAATAATTTTTACTCAACCTCTGGTATACCCTCTCTCAGGGTTTAGTCCCTACAACAAACTTTAGGCGACCTCTCAATCTGGATCTAGGTGCCTTATTGGCCACCTCTAAATCTGGAGCTAGGTACGATGTAGGTCTTCCCAATCTGGGGCATGACCTTTTATGACATTTCCAATCTGGGGCCTAGTCTTACCTCCCCTATCTAGGGTACGGTCTTTAGTCATCACCATGACTTTATATTTCTTTGCATCCTCAAAATTCCAAAGTTAGTATGAAAGTTTGAGCATGTTATAAGAATAATATTTTGATAGACATAGTGACATTGTAGATTCCAGGAAATAATTATTATCCAATCATTTAATTTCAACCAATCTGGTAAACCCTCGAAAACATCGGGAAGCTAAAGTGATTAGTCATATGTGTAACCACATACATGTTTCAACAATAACTTGAAGTGCAAGCAAGATCAATCAGGAATAACCAAACAATAAACCAAGAAATATAACCTGAAAGTTAAAGCATAACACCCATGTATCATTATTCTATCCAAATCTACCATTAAGACTGACTTGGGTCTGAAGATAGGGTTTTGAAGTCAAATTTATGGTTCCATGAGGGTTTTGACTTCCTAAATCCTAGTTCCCACTTTTCATGTTATTTTGGGATAAAACCCTAATTTATCATCAGTTACACCTTTAATCTCAAGGAAACCCTTATTATCTAAAACATGGGTTGGTAAGTTCACATAACTTTCAAGTTAATCAAATTATTCATATAAGATTAGTCTTTATACTCAATATCAATTTAACACATTAAGATCATTAAAAACATAAAAATTTGGGTTCTTATACATTAACCCCATAAAAGATAGCAACTTAATGTACTTTTTATACTAGAGACAGAATCAAGTCTTGATTTTATTGTTATTGCATTCCTTGTATTCTCCAGATCAATTTTTGCATATAAATTATTGCAATCTATGTTTCCAATCATTAGTTATGATTTCGATCAAGATATCTATTAACTAACCAATCACAAGAGGCCACATCAGCATTTTGTACCTTCTATTTTCTTTCCTTGCCTTTTTTCTTTTCCTGGGCCACGAATCCTAGATAGAGTCCATGAACTTTGTGACCTGGATCCACCCGTTCCCTCCTGCTCATCTATCCCGATAGCAAAGTCTATGACGCATCCCATGTTTCCCAGGGAAAATAGGGCACCGAGGAGTGTACGGTGGCGACCACCTCGCCCACAATGGCGACTCTTAGGGGGAGAACAAGTGGTGATTCCGCCTCACCTACATCCTAATGGACGTGGCATGGCCCTCATGAGGCACTGCTATAAAACCCATGTGGATTCACCACTGTAAGACAGAAAGACATTATATCATCCCTCCTGCACAAAGGACCAAGGGGGTAAGGAAGTGAGGGTATTTCATGGTCTCGTGCGCTCTGAGCTTCGTTTCCCTTTTTTTATTCATGGAGAAGATAGCCTTATACAGGAGATGGATATCAAAGGAGGTGTCCACGGTCCTTAATGGAGTTCCCATTCTGACTGGAATTTTGGGAAACCCCATTCCCACACGAAATTAGGGGAAAGTAGGGATAGGTTGGCTCTGCTTCATCTCCTTGATCTATTGGGAAAGCTTGCTGGTGTTATTAAGGGCCAAAGAGGAAGTAAGATTGAAGGGGGTGTCAGTTTCCTATAGCCAAGTTGCCCTATTATCTAAGGGTAGATGATGAAATAAAGATCATCAATCTCAGATCTGACAGATCACAAGAGATGGGATATGCAAGGGTTCTTGGTCAATTAAATGTGACAATTACATTTTTTTTACCACTCCCTTTATACAAATTTGTATAATCCATAACTCTCTCATCTCTCCTTCAATTGAGTCCAAAATTTAAGTCGGTATGGGAATGATTTTGTGTCAAAAATATATTTTTAGATGTCCCTTTCCTCTCTCTTCCAAAAAGGAATATAATTCATTAGTTTCAATTAGATTCCTCCATTTTTACGAATTTCTCTAGGCTACTAGGCATAGATTTTTTATCCCAAATTTGGAGGATAAGTCATTGAAAACTTCCCCAACATACATCAAATTTTTGGGAATCATTAGAATAACTTAATTAGTCGAAACTTCCTCTTTTAGAAAAACTTTTGAATAGTTATTCACACCACATGGAAACTCCTTTTTCTCTCAAATTGTAAAGGAAAGTCTATAATGACTTTATCTTACCATGGGCAAGGTTTCAGTCCAAAACTCGAAAAGAAAAGGTGATTTTCTTAACATGAAATTATTCCCCTTAAAAGGCATATATTATGCATCAAAACCCACCTTTTCTTTCTGCTATCTTAATTTTGACTCTTCATCTTATTATAAACCATATGCAAATGAAGACTAATTAATACTAGCGATCCATACCACCTTCTAGATAATTCTACACAATGCTCTCAAGTACACATAGTTATTATCTATATCCTTTTTTATTGGATTTATTATCATCCTTTTTCCTAATATTCATTATTGGATTAGCAAAATAGTTTAAAACAGAAATTCATAGCAAAGGGAATTTTGCAAGCAAAAACAATTCTTTTAAAAAAAAGCATACAAATTTCCAATGTGTCCCTTCTATTGGAATAATTGCATTTCAATTACAAAAACACATGTGAAAAAATAAGTTATAACACATGCACTCTTTCCAACCTTGGTAAATGATCGACTGCCACATTTTCTATCTTGGACTTATCCTTGATTTCTATATCAAATTCTTGCAGCAACAAAATACACCTTATCAACCTAGGTTTTATATATTTCTTCTACAAAAGATATTTTATTGTTGTGTGATCAATCCAAACTATCACTTTCTCCCCTATCAAATTTTGAGAAAACTTTTCAAAAGAAAACACCACAAACAAAATTTCTTTCTTAGTTGTGGTGTAATTAAGTTGGGAATCATTAAGGGTCTTCGACACAATAAATAACAAGAGGATTTTGATCCTTGTGTTGTTCTAAAATAGCGCCTATTGCATAGTCTGATGCATCACACATTAGTTCAAAAGGTACTACAGGTGCGAAGACCAATATCTCCTTCAACACCTCACAATCCTTTAAACATCGCTCATCGAAATTAAACTCAACATCTTTCTCTAACAATTTTGAAAGTGGTTTAGCAATCTTTAAAAGATCTTTTATAAAACATTGATAAAAGTCGATGTGTCCTAGGAAACCCCTAACCCCCTCCACTGACGAAGGTGGAGGAATCTTAGAGATTACTTCAATTTTTACCAGATCGACTTACATTCTTGGATTGGACACCTTGTGTCCCAAAATTATCCCTTCTCTCACCATCACGTGGAATTTTCAAAATGAGGTGAGTGTCCTCCCACCTTTGTAAAACATTATCTGGACTGGCAAGTCAATCATCAAAAGATTCTCCATACACATTTAAAAAATCATCCATAAAGACCTCAAGGTAGCGCTCTACCATATCCCAAAAAATAGCGAGCATACACCACTGAAAAGTAGTCATTGTATTACAAAGGATATGCAAATGTGCCATAGGGCCAAGTGAAGGTAGACTTATATTAGTCCTTTGGTTTGATGGAAATTCAATTATACCCAGAATACCCATCTAGAAAACAAAAGTGAGAGGGGCCAGTGAGCCACTCAAGGATTTGGTCGATAAAAGGAAGAGGAAAATGGTCTTTTAGTGTGGTGGCATTCAATCAATGATAATCAATACACACGCCAAGCATTCACAAGTCTAGTGAATATCAACTCACTTGTTGAATTTGTTGTGACCATTATACCCCCTTTCATAGGAGCCACTTGGGTTGGGCTATCCTAATTAGAATCAGATATAACATAAATTATACCTACTGATATAAGCTTTAGTGCCTCTATTATAGCCTCAATTTTCTGAATAATGTAATGAGATGTGTAATACCTTTTCTCTAATGATGAATGAAATATGTGAGTGATTTTCTTTAAATGGTGGATTTTGTGTGTAATGGCCTTGATTGAGTTTAATTGGGCTTAATTGGCCATTGGGCCCAATTGAAAAGAAATAGAAATAAAAAGGAAAGGAATTGTATAATAAAAGGGAGATATAGGAAAAGGATAAATATAACGGGGAAAAGGCAAGGAGATAATTCCCAAGTGGATATTTTGTACCCTTAGGGTATCTTGAGGGCCAAGGGACCCAAGATAATTAGATAATGACAAATGAAAAAGAAATACTAATTAAAATTGGGTTAATTAGTGAATAACTTGGATGGGAAGGAAACACTCTCAACTGTTGGAATTTAAACTTCAAATTTAGTGGAGATTAGATAATGCCAAGATGGAGTTTTTCCTAAAATTTGAGAGGAAAATGTTAAATGAGGAGAGAGAAATGGATTTTCCAAGTTATCGTGTTAAAATGCCCTTTTAATTCGTTTTTTTATAATAGCAATGGAGGGAAACGATGCCAGCCGTTGGATGACCGCATGATCCAGGGGACCATGGATCCAAGGGCAGCCATGCATCGTCTACCTCGAGTCCCGATGGGACTGGGAGACATTTTGGGAATGAAATTTCTGATCACTGGAGATGATAAGTTGATAATCTAATAAGCCCATTGCCTTCGGGAGAGTGTTCCAAAGCGTCTAGACCCAAGATTGGGGGGTTGTCGTCGACAGGGGAAAAAATCCCCAAGTCACAGGATACCCATGACCTAGCCCTATATAAGGGAGGGTGCTTGGGGGTGCCAGCATACCTAAAAACCATCTCCATCACTACAGAACGCGACTACGAGTGGAATGACAATCTCAATTGCCAATTCCAACCTAACCTACCCCCTCTGCAACCTACAACCCACGACGGAGCTCCGGTGAGTAGTTCGCGGTGAAGGTCAGGTTTGTTTGCACAATTGAGCGGTGCGTTGAGTTTGAGAAATGACGACGAAGCATTGAGACCTCTCAGATTTCCTACTGGTGGCTTGGAGCTCGAAGTCAACTAGCTAGTTGACTGTTGTTCATCGCACAAAGGAAGGTAGACGACGACGGGCGGTCGTCGGATCGCAGACTACTGTGATCCCAAGCGGGGATCAAACGAATGAGAGCGAGAGAGGCTAGGTTTGGGCATGTGTGTTAGGGATCGTCCGATCCAGGGAGCGGGTCAACGGTCCACCCGTCGAGCGGCTCACTAATTTCTGGGTAAATTCCCTCTCTGTTTAAATAATATTGAAAAAGGTGTTTTCTTGAAAAATCTTAGAAATTAGTAGGAACCTCGGATGAATTAATTGTATACATGAAAGTTGATCAGAAAAATATGAGGAATAAGTTAAAAATACTTTGAAAGCCTAAATCTATGTTGTTTTGCAAAAAGTATATAATTTTGATTAAAAAGGTGTTAAGTTATGGTTAGAAACCCTAATTAATGATTAAGGGTAGATTTGATGTTGCAAATAAATTAATTCGAGTGTTGTTAACTTATTTAATGATTAAGATGAATCTTAACCTATTTTGGATATTGAATTGCAAGATTTAGGGTTTAAACCTCATATGTTGGATAATATCCTTAGAAAACCCTAAGTAAGGGAAAAAGGGAAGAAAAGATATAGTTAATTTGAAAATTAGCATTTTGTGGTCCAAACCTTATCTTAGGATCTTAATGAAAAATAAGATGGGATGGTTAGGGATTGGTGGATATTTTGATAAAAGTAGAGTAAAAGTGATAAAAAGGAAGTGAAACCCTAATTATGGTCAAAACCCTAAAAAGATCTAGAAACCCTAAGGGACGATTAGGCCTATTAGACTTGGATACCATGATCCATGATAGAAAATATTAGATGTGTATTTCAGGGCCAAATTGTGTGCTTGCTTGATTTTGGATTACTTGCTTGTTTGGATTATTGCTGCACTCGAGTCTGCCTGACATGTATGTGGTTAATCATGGTTAATTGCCTTAATCTTCCGAAGGATTGCCGAATGATTAACCACATTGAATGCAATCTATATGTTGGATGTTCATACTTACAATTATAAAGTCCCTATGACTATCACAAGTAAAGTATAAGTGTGTACACTCGCACCTACATGCCACCCTGATGAAAGATGCAAAAAGGGCAAGACCATGAGGGATGACCCATGGGCATCATGAGTGGTGACCCCAGGCACCAAGCTCAGGATGGAGAAGGTGACCTTAAGTCAATGACAACGAGAAACCCTAAGAGGGGGTAATCTAGGGTTTGGGCAAAAGCGGTGGAGTGTGACACATTGAAAACGTAAATTGTATTGCTAAATAACTTGATTGTGATAATTAGGTTGTTAGCCTTACGTGTGACATTTTGGTTGTCCCCACATACCGACATATTCTTAAATACTGACCGATGTTTTGTTTGTCGGCGTTTTAGGTACAACTCTGAAAAGGACAAATAGAAAAGTGACACATTGTGAAACTATAAAATAAAGTACGAGGAGGATTAGATAGCATAGTTTCATATTGAGAATAGAGGTAGAATTCCAAAGTTTTCAGAAGGTATGCAAAGTTTTATTTTATACCAAAATTCCAGTTTAGTTGGTAGAATTTATTAATTATTATTGATTAATTGTCGAACCTTTGATCCGTTATTTTGGGATAACGAATCTAACCCCTTGGTCTCCCTTAAGTGGGGGTTACCGGGAGGCGGGGTCGTTACAAATGGTATTAGAGCATAGGTTCCTCATTTAATCTTTAATAATTATTAAATTTTACAAATTCAATAGAACTGAGAGAGTTATTAGAGGATTTTCCGAAAGACTGAGGTGTCTAGAAAAGGATCACGTCTGGGGGCTGGCAATATGTTCCTCCGCACCGCTAGTCGGAACACGAGGACTCCCGGATTAGTGTGACTGCTTGGCTGATGTCTCAGGATTTGACTCGAAATAAGATTCGTTTTAGGATTCTCTCATCTTGTTCAGCCCTTCTCAACTCCAATTCTATTAAGGATTTCAAGGATTAGGGTTTCCTCTCTCTTCCTCACCCTCTTGAGGTATGGGTAAAGTTGATAAGGTTTAAGGAATCCTCCACCAAATTAATAGAAGATACGTAATAAATATGTCATCGACATAAGTATACTTAGTTAAGTATGTACTAAAGGATCTGTTGCATGCTTATGTAGATGGCTCGTACAGAGACCATCGCTATCGCGCTGGCCACCAATGGCGGTGGGCCTCCCCGGAAAGAGAAGGGGTCTTCCGAGAAGAGGAAGCGGAATCATGGCGGAAAATCCTCGAAGAAGAGGAAGAGACCAGAGGAAACTACACCTGAGCCCCCCAACCCTAACCCAATATCCTTCAACAACCTTGATCATGAGGATGGGCAAGGATACGAGGAGCAGAATGTGTACAAGGAAGAAGCCTAGATGGAGGAGGACCAGGCCGGTGGATCAAAGCCAACTATGGTGGTTCACACCACTGATGCAGTCTGAATGGAGCAATAGAATCGGCTGACCAAGGCTATCTGTGCCCTGGCCCTCAGGGATATAACTAGAGATGAGAAGGGCGAGCCACTACCTATTCGTCCTCGAATGGGGGCCACCAGGACCCATCCTGGACTTCATCATGTTGAACATCGAGAAGTTCTGGGGAGAGGATAAGTCTGCGGTGGTCGACAAGGCATAGGCTTGGCTACTCATAGTCGAGAATGGGTTCCGCATGCTTCAGGTGCAACCAAACAAGAAGGTTCTTTTTGCCACTCATCTCCTTGAAGGTGCAGCCAAGATATGGTGGGAGAATCATACCATAGGTAGAGACCTAAGCAAAGAACCGATGGCATGGACTGACTTTAAGACTATCTTCACTGCCAGATTCATTCCCATCTCAGCTAAGAAGGAGAAGGAAAGGGAGTTCACCAACATGACTCAGGGAAGCTCGTCAGTTGTGGACTTTAGTCGCAAGTTTCGAATCCTAGAATGGTTCAGATACATGATGGATGAAGAGAGGAGAGTGGACCACTTCGTGGAGCGTCTACACCCTGCCTTCAAGCCTCATGTGATGGCTAGTAAGCCAAAGACCTTCTCTGAAGCCTACAACATCGCCTTGGATATGGAAAGGACGGTGATGCCTGCATAGAATCCCTCCTAGGGATACCTGGGTTTTGCTGAGGCAGCCCAGGGATCGAAGAATGAGCACAAGAAGGGGCAAGGGTGCAACCACAACAAAGGCAAGCATGGACACAAAGGCAAGCCCCGTGATGAAAATTGTTTCCTGAAGTTTCGCGTCTGTGGACGGACACATCCTGGAAAGTGCCGCTTTGAGAAGAAGGTGTGTTTCTGATGTCAAAAAGAGGGGCAATTCATCACCAACTGCCCTCAGCCCGACTCGAGGGGACCTTTGGGGTCACAACCAGTGGCAGCACAACCGATAGCTGCAACACCCCCAGCAGGAGCACCGACAGGAGCACCCCCAGCTGGAGAAAGGAGGCAAGCTAGAGTGTTCTCCATCGACAATGAAGAAGCTCAGGCGAATACTAATAGGCTGATCGAGGGTAATAAACCCTAGAGTTTTCCTTTTGTTTAGTAGGATATGTAATAGCTTTATGATACGGTATGAACTATGTAGGCTTGATGGAAGTCAAGGGACAACATGTAAAACCACTTTTTGATTCTAGTTCTACTAATACTTTTATTTCGAGAAATCTAGAAAGTATGCTTTGTTTGGATATCAAGGATTTAGGGTATGTTTTGGATGTCACAACTCTGAGTGGTCGTATCTATACGTCTCTTTTGAAAACCCCTATCTTTCCAGTTAAGTATTTGAACCATGAGATTCCCACTGACTTCATCCTTCTTGAAATGAATGATTTTGATGTAATCATCGGTATGGATTGGCTTTTGATGAATGCATATTCATCATGAAATTCATTTGCCATCTTGGACTCATTTTGACTCAATACATCCAATTTCACTTATTAAATATTAAAATGTATCACAAAGTGCAAAATTACTTAATTGATTTGATTACCAAAGTTTTAACTGAGTTTATATCAATTTTATGCAGGTCCTGATGAGGTTGAACAATCAGTTGGGACCCGCCTATATCTACCTTCACTCACCCTTAGTTTCACCCAAACGGTCTTGCCCATGCGGTCGTGTGCAATCAGTTTCATCCAAACAGTCTTGCCCATACGGTCGTACACGACCGGTTTCATCCTAACGGTCATGCCCATACGGTCGTGCGCGACCAGTTTCATCCAAATCGTCTTGCCCATACGATCGTGCGCGACCAATTTCATCCAAACGATCTTGCCCATACGGTCGTGCGCGACCGGTTTCATCCAAACGGTCTTGCCCATACGGTCATTCACGACCAGTTTCATCCACGCGGTCTCAAGACCGAATGGATAGTTCTATTTCAAGACCGTATGGCCTCATCTCCGAAACTGTTTGGTACTACGGCTAAAGCAAAGACCGAATGATCACCAAGGTTGTGAAACCATTTGGTACCATGTTCAGAAGACCGTTTTGGCACCCGACCTCCAAAACCGTGAAAAGCAGTCTGCCTCAAAACCATTTGCAGTAGCCTGTCCGCGAGACTGTTTGATAAAGTAGCACGCACCAAGACCATTTGGTCGGTTGTTCAAAACTGTATAAATATCCAAAACTGAATGGAGGCTGGCCTTAAGACCGTTTAATCAAATTGCAGCAAACAGTCTGATAGATGGTTTTGCATGCATGCATGAAGACCGATTGGAAAAGTCAAACTAGGATGCTAGACCGTTTGTTAAAGTGGAAGCAAAGGAGACCGTTTGATAAAGTTGCAATCTGCCAAACCGTTTGAGAAACAACACTACAAGACAGTTTGATGAAGCTAATCCCACAAGACCGTTTGATAAAGCTGAATTCACAAGATCGTTTGATAAATCTGAACTCACAAGACCGTTAGATAAAGTCGGCTGCGAAATCATTTGATAAAGTACATTGTGAGACCATTTTCATCCAAACAGATACAGTTGATTGAAAAATTTGGCTTGCATGATACCTACGTGCATGCATGAAACCGCAAGGAGTGTTGATAATGCAAAACTATTTGGTCACTTTGCATGAAATCGTTTGAGAGACATGCAGGTAGATCCAAAACCATTTGATAATTAAACGGTTTCCAAACCATTTGTAGCTTCCAGCATGAAGACCAAATGCTGAATGAAAACCAATTGAAGCCTAACACCATGAAACCATTTGAGGTAATAACTTGAAGACTGTTTAGCATAGAAGACCATTTGAGAAAAATGAAGACTGAAAGGACCACCTGACAAAACTGTTTGATAGTTAAATGGTTTACAAACCGTATGAGCCCATGCATGCAGATCGTTTAATATAACATATACATGGAGACCGCTTGCACATGCAAATGAAGACCGTTTGCACATGCAAATAAAGACCGAATGAAGAAAATGCAAACCGTTTGGATTAGATTTTTACCAAGACCGTTTGGTCAGGTTTTACCAAACCGTTTGAAGCAAAAATATCTACAAGACCGCTTAGACAGGAATCACATCAAAAATGTGAGGGCCAGTCCTGTGCCTATAAATAGGACCAGCGGGGTCCCCATTTGGGGGATCGGTTCTGGGACGCCGACAGGCTGCCTGTGCACATGTCCGATCCAGATCCAGTTCCATCCACACAAGTTTCACTCCACCTACTGTCCATGTTGCAATTAAGGAGACTGAGAAGAGAAGGAAGACGAAGTGAGAGAGACTGTCTGGTCTATCTTGGCATCTCCCGTTTCACGTTCAGATCTTCTCCGACATGACGTAGAAGACCACATCATCTTCACTGAGCTGCGACTACATTCTGCACCGTGCTCATGGCAGATTTCTCTCTCTTTCTCATTTTTCTTATTTCTCACATCATGAGTGAGTAGTTCCTTTTCGCTGGAGTGTGGGGACTAGCCCCGCTGCCCATGCAACCATGTTCTTTTGTTAAGCGTTCCATGGCAATGTATATAACGTTTCATTTCATTGTTAATTGGCATGTTTGTAGTTGATTATCTACTTGCTTTCATCTTGTTCTTCCCTATATTGCAGAATCTTCTATATGTAGGGTGGAATGGCACTTTACAAAGTTTGAATCCTTGATTAGAAATAAGATAGGATTCCTTGAAGTAGTAAGTGCATGATCCGCAAAGGGGACGGGCCATCTAACCTTCGGTGACACTTCTGTGGATTAAACATCCCTTTGGGAGGGCCACAGCCTCAGTTGGATTTTGTATCGTCTTTTGTTTATCATCGATGTTTGTTTGTAGATCAAACACCTACTTGCTTACCAATTAGCGTGGTTGACACCTTGACTAGAAATAGAATGGGTTTCCTTGAGGTTGTAAGTGAATGATCTACGAGGGGACGATCCATCTAACCTACGGTGACGCTTCTGTGGTCTAAACATCCCTCGAGGAGATCTACAACCTTAGTTGGATATTTGTATCTTTAGAGCCGTAAGTATGTGATCCAGAGGGTGACGAGACATCCGATGCCTAAGGTGATGCTTACGTGAACCTAGCGCCCGTATGGGGAGTTTTGTAGCATCTCTATTTGGATAGTTATATCTTGCCTAGATGTTTGACGTTCAAACGTGTTTGCATGTGTAGTGGTGGTGAAACCCGATACCATCCCAACGATTCCATATCATTGATCTAAATCCAACTTTAATTCAGCTTTTACTTTTTTGCAAATTAGTTTAATCAAACTCAAATCAACTAATCATTTTAAACATTAGTCTTAACTCGAACTAGACTAGACTGACAAGGATTCTTAAAAATGTTGTCCTTTGGGTTCGATCCTTAACTATACTGCGATAAGACTCATCCGCTTGTGGGTGGTATTATTGCACATTGGTTTTGGTAAAAGTTTGGGGATTTCAACCCCGAGTGAGCTTGTTAGTGCGATAAAATCCCACGTCAAATTATGGCACCGTTGTCGGGGATGGAATCAGTTAGTTAAATCTAGTTCTTTTAAGACTAATCTAGGATTTTGCTTTTTCTTTTTGAAACAATCGACCATTTACTTGAATTTGACTCTACTTCATGGCTCTCACTTCCGAAATCTTTCTATTTTAGGTACAACCCAAAGCATAGTGCATGAACCGTTCGGACAACCCCAGACTAACAACGAGTTTTGATCCCGAGATAGACAGAACTTTTCATCATCACATCACAGAAAATCAAGCAAGGATGGCCCAGGAAGATGAAGTAGCCCGAAGGGTGGCTCAAGCCATCAATGCACAGAGAGAAAGGCTCATACAAGAAGCCAAATCCACAGTTCAAGAAGAAATCCTAGCAACACAGGAAGCAACACAAGATGCTGAACTACAAAAAGATCTTAGAGAATTCTCAATCCCAAAAGCTGCAAATGTTCATCATCTAGTACAACCTCCTCCCATCAATGCTGCTAATTTTGAGATTAGGGCACATTGGATCACATTGCTTCAAAACAACCCTTTCTATGGCAAACAAGGAGAGCATGGTCAGGAGCATCTTTTCAGGTTTATTGATCTATGTGCTATGACAAAGAAAAATGGAGTATCTGATGATACCATTCGACTCCATCTCTTCAAATATTCCCTTGACGATAGAGCCATAAGTTGGTACAATTCATTGCAAAGTGAAATACCCATCACCACTTGGGAACAACTCCAAAATGTGTTTCTAGAAAAGTTCTGCCCTCCATCTCTCACCTATGAAATTAGAGGGTGAATAACAAATTTCACCCATGTCCCTAGAGAAACTCTTGCTGAAGCATGGGATAGATACAAAGAGCTTCTACGCAAGTGTCCACACTATGGAATTCCTAAGAATCAACTCATCAAAATTTTCTATAGGGGTGTGGACGAAGATATCAAGAGATTCTTAGACTCCTCATCTGGAGGAATCTTCATGCGTCAAAGTTATGACAGTGCATGGAGAGTCATCACACTTGGAGCAGAAAATCAAGACAATTGGGGTAGATCTGTAGGTAAAGGAGTCTTGAAAGTAGCTATGGCCGAAGCTACTCCCGAGTACAAGTCTATCGCTGAAACCTTAAAACTCTTAGTTGCCAAGCAGGACCATATTGAATCATCTCTTGCTGTTATTGGAAGAGGACGTTCACCCACTCGATAACAAGAACAGATCAAGTTCGCTTCCCTGTTCTGTGAAGCATGTAAAGGAAATGATCATTCCACATTAGCATGTAATGTTCTTTACGATGTTGTTCTAAGCAATGTATGTGGACAAGGAGATAATGGTCAAATGGAAAATCTTAATGTTGTCAATACCATCCATGGTCAAGGTTATTACAATCCAAATCAGAATAGGAATCATCCTGGTTTTCAATATGGAAACCCCTTTGGAGCAGTAAACTCACATCAGTTTGGTTCGAACAATCAACCATGAGGCCCACCAGGATTCTAGTGTAATCAACAACAAAATTTTGGAAATCAAGAAAATTTTAAGGGAAATTTCTAGAATAGGAACTTCAATAATTATCAAAACAATTCCCAGTACCAGAGTCTTAACCAAGTTCCTTATCAACAACAAGGACAACAAGCAAGTTCCGTGTCACTTGATGACAAGCTATCAACCATTGAAAAGATGTTGCAAACTCAGCAAACTATGACAGCTAACCAACAAGCTCAGCAGAAGGCTATTGAATCTCAACTAGATCAACTCACAGCTAGCATAAAGCCACCTACTGGAGTTTTTTCTAGCCAACCCGAGAATAATCCTAAGCATCCTGAACAATTGAAGGAAGTCACCACCAGGTTAAAAAAAGACTATTTTTATCCTCCTATCAAGACACATGTGGTTGTTACAAATGAGGATGAACATGTGATTGTCCAAGACTCAACAACACCGGAGTCTCAACTGAAAGAACCAGTAACTACTGATAAGACAGACAAGGAAAGTCCTGAGAAACCTATCGATGAAGAAACTGAAACACCAGAACCTGATATCCCTATATACAAGCCTCGTATTCCTTTCCCTGCTCGTTTAAGGAAAACCAAGCTTTATACTCGGTTCAATAAGTTTAAAGAAGCTATGAAGAAACTTCATGTTGATATACCCTTTTTGGATGCGCTGGCTGAGATACCAGCTTGGAAAAAATACTTAAAGTCACTCCTCACTAGGAAATATATAACTGAAAAATATGAGATAGTCAAGTTAGTTAAAACAACTTTGGATATCATCTAGAGTAAGATACCAAAGAAGCAGAAAGATCCAGGATCTTTTGGAATTTCCTGCCATATTGGTGATTCTTCATGCAAGAAAGGACTGGCAGATCTTGGTGCTAGCATATCCATCATGCCACTCCGCCTTTGCAAAAGGCTAGGGTTTGCTGAACTTCTTCCAACTAGCATGACCATACAACTCACAGACAATTCGATAAATGCCCGTTAGGAATTATTGAGGATGTACCTGTCAAGGTAGGAAAAGATTCCTATGTTCCATGTGACTTTGTCATCATGGACATAAAAGTGGATGCCATATATCCTCTCATCTTTGGACGTCCGTTCCTCGCCACTGCAAGAGTTCTAATTGATGTTGAAGCAGGAACATTGCTGCTCAGACTTGGCAAAGAAACTCTCGAATTCAAAGTTTTGAAAGCATGCGAAGACCAAGTATGCAAGAAGAAGTCTATCTGATTGACTACATTGAACAAATATCACTCCTCACACAAGAGGGATATGAACAAGATGATCCTTTATAAGTGACTCTAACAAAACCATCTACTGATAATTTTATCAATGAACAAGTTAAAGAGTGTGTTCTTGACCTTGAAACTGCCAAAGAAGATCCAGAAGCCAAGATTGAAGAACTCAAGGTTGTGGAAGCTACTGAAGAAACATGGAAAAAACCAAAAGCCCCCAAAATGAAGCCCCTGCCTGCGGGACTGAAGTATGTGTTTTTGGATGACCTCAAGGTTTGTCCAGTAATAATAAATTCTGATCTCACAACCGAAAAAGAAGATAAACTCCTGAAAGAATTGAAGGAGAGGAAGAAAGTGATTGGCTACAAAATGAATGACCTCACTGGGGTTAGTCAAGCACTGTGTATGCACAAGATCCCTATGATGGAAGATCACAAGCCAATGATTGAACATCAATGGAAATTGAATCCAAATATGAAGGAAGTAGTCTGTCGTGAGGTCATTAACCTGCTCACTGCTGGAATAATCTATCTGATCTCTGACTCATCCTGGGTGAGCCCAGTGCATGTAGTCCCAAAGAAAGGAGGAACAACTGTGATACGAAACGAAAACAATGATCTCATCCCCACCCGAACAGTCACATGGTGGAGGATGTGCATTGATTATATGAAGTTGAACAAGGAAACTCGAAAAGATCATTTTCCAATGCCTTTTCTTGATCAAGTATTAGAGCGGATGGCCCATCAAGAATATTTCTATTATCTCGAAGGTTACTCTGGATTCTATCAAATATCTATACATCTAGATGACCAGGAGAAAACTACTTTCACCTGCCCATTCAGAACATATACATTTAGAAGAATGCCATTTGGCCTCTGTAACACACCTGCAACTTTCCAACGTTGCATGGCTGCCATATTCGCCGGTCTAACCGAAACAATTACGGAAGTTTTCATGGATGATTTTTCTGTATATGGAGATTCATTATATTTGTGTCTAAAACACCTCTCCCTTGTTCTCAAATGATGTGAAGAAGCACATCTTGTGATGAATTGGGAGAAGTGTCATTTTATGGTAAAAGAAGGCATTGTCCTGGGCCATAGGGTCAGTAATCGAGGTATTGAAGTAGATAAGGCCAAGATCGAAGTGATTTACAAGCTCTCTATCCCTATCAATGTAAAGTAGGTTAGAACATTCCTAGGTCATGCATGATTCTATAGATGGTTTATAAAGGACTTCTCAAAGATAACCAAGCCAATGACAAATTTGTTACTAAAGGATGTTGAATTCAATTTTGATGAAGAATGTGTTAAAAGTTTCAACACACTGAAGCATACCCTTACAACCACACCCATCATTAGAGCTCCCAATTGGGACCACCCTTTTGAAATCATGTGTGATGCAAGAGATTATGTTGTAGGTGTTGTCTTGGGCCAATGTATAGAAAAGAAACATCATGTGATCTATTATGCATCGAAGACCCTTGATGAAGCTCAGAGGAATTATGCTACTATTGAGAAAGAACTTCTGGCAGTCGTGTATGCCTTTGACAAGTTCATTTCCTACCTAAATTGTTCAAAGGTCATTGTCTACACAGATCACGCTGCCATTCGTTACCTTCTGGCAAAGAAAGATGCAAAACCTAGGTTAATAAGATGGATTCTCCTCCTGCAAGAATTTGATCTAGAAATACGAGATAAAAAGGGGACAAAGAATGTGGTAGCAGACCACCTCAGTCGCATACACACTCTGGATACAGAGAAGATCCCGATTAATGATTCCATTCTAGATGACCAACTAATGAAGGTCTCAGAAGCCACACCATGGTACTCAGATTATGTGAACTACCTTGCTGCTAGGGTTATTCATCCCCAATGCATCGTGAATGCGCTGAAGAAATTCATGCATGATGTGAAGCAATATCACTGGGATGAGCCATATCTCTTTAAGATATGTGATGATGGTCTTTACAGACGATGTATAGCTGAGGAAGAAGCTCAATCTATTCTAGAGCACTGTCACTCTGGCCCAGTCGGAGGCCATATGAGTTCAAAGAAAACTGCTATAAAAGTTTTGCAATGTGGGTTCTTTTAGCCAACCATATCCAAAGATTCCCATGGCTTTATCCTATCACGTAACAAATGTCAAAGATCTGGCAATATAACAAAGAGAGATGAGATGCCACTGAATATGTGGCAGGAAGTAGAGATATTTGATGTTTGGGGGGTGGACTACATGGGTCCATTCCCATCTTCTTATGGATTTTCATACATCCTAGTGGTGGTAGACTACGTCTCAAAATGGGTTGAAGCCATACCAACCGTCTCTAGTGATTCCAAATCCATCATCAAATTATTCAAAGATATTATCTTCCCCCATTTTGGAGTACCACAACTGTGATATCCGACGGAGGGTCTCATTTACTTGAAAAGAGCCTCGAAGCTTTACTGAGAAAGTATGGTGTAATACACATAGTAGCCTCACCCTGCCATCCACAAACAAGTGGATAGGTAGAGGTTTCTAATCGCCAATTGAAAGCTATTCTGGAAAAGACTGTGGGCCACAATAGGAATGATTGGGCAGTAAACATCAACGACGCATTATGGGCATATCCAACTCCCCTTGGAACTACACCTTTTCAACTAATCTATGGAAAGTCATGCCACCTGCTAGTAGAACTAGAACGCAAGGCATGGTGGGCAATAAAACAATAAAATTTTGATATGAAAGAAGCAGGCCAAGCCAGGATTCTGCAACTCCAGGAGTTGGAGGAACTCAGGATGATAGCTTATGAGAATGCACAAATCTACAAAGAATGCACAAAACTTTGGCACGATGAACATTTGAAAAGAAAATACATACAAGTGGGAGACCAAGTTCTGCTATTCAACTCAAGGCTGAAGTTATTTCCAGGGAAACTCCGCTCTCGATGGTATGGACCGTACATTGTCAAAAGTATCTCCCCACATGGTGCTTTCTCTTTATGGAGCGAAAATTCAGGCGAATTCGTGGCGAACGGTCAACGTTTGAAAAGATATTTCACCACAACCGACATAAATACAGAAGCAATAATAGATCTCTCCAATCCAAAGGAACTACTGTGAAGTTGAAGATATCAAGTCGAGCCATCGACATAAAACAAAGGTGCTTGTCAGGAGGCAACCCGATAAATAAATTTGTATTTAGTTTTAATTTTGAATTAGAAATTTTTCATTAATTTTTTTTACTTTTTAAATAATTTTGCACCAAATAAAATTCACATCGCGAGATGCTATCTTAAGTTCTGATTGATCTTTCTTTTCTAGATTTTTCAGATGGAAGACGCACGCTGTCTGGAATGCAACCACACTCGTGGTCCAACCGGCACGAAGTTTCCCCTCCATCTCAAATTTAGAGTTTGATCAGGACGAGAAAATTTCTAAGTTCGGGGGGAGGGTGGGTGGTACGTATCTTACTTTCCACCTTCACCCATCTAAATCAAACTTAAGATTTCATCGTCACATTTTTGACCTAAATTTTCAAAATTTTCAAATAAATTTTTCAAAAGAAATTTGAACAGATATCTGATGAAATTTTGACATGTTTTCAATTTCTATGCCTTTTTCACTATACCTTCCTTATTTGAAGAAGATCCTCAAAAGGACCTTCTTCTGAAAACTAGCCTTTTGATTGAAATAATCTTGTGAAGCTTATGAATCCTAGCATCATGATCTTTATGCAAAAAAAATGGCAAGTGTCTGTCGAACTGATAGGGATCAAACATGACATGCTTCCTAACTGACTAGTGGAACAACAACATGGAATCCCCACCGGATCCTCATCAAGTCGTTATTTGATAAGAGTATGATAAAGAGAACATCCTAGTGCATGGAATTGTAAATCAAGTTGCATTCTGATCTGAAATCTCTTCTACACTTCTTCTATCATCTTCGTACCCCTCAATCCATTAAAAAGAAACAAAAATAGCCAAAATAGTGCCAAACCCTAAGTTCGGGGTGGCACACCACTTCCCTCTATATCTGCTTCTTCCATACCCCTCACAAATTAATAGGGGAGTACCACACAAAAAAAAAATCAATCTCGAGTCGAATACATGAGAGATTTGTAAACAAAAAGATGCCAAATCTCACACAAAAAGAAATGCAATCTTGAGTCGAATAGAGGAGAGATTCGCACAAAAAATGCAATAAATGAAATTGCAAAAATAATAAAAATATCGAGTTGAATAGAGGAGAGATTTACTTCTTCCTTCCATACCACGCTTCACTCCCTCTTCCTCCTAAAGGCACAATGAATGCCACCACTACCCTGAAAAACACCAGTGTCAGATCAGGTGCAAATTTGTTGTTCTGTGGGTATCTTTAGACTCCTACGAAACTCTTTGACATGCTTGTTGCTGGAAAAAAGTGAGGAGGAAGTGAGGTTGGAAAGCAAATTCAGGAACGAAGATATGGTAAGATGTGTTCAGTGGTCTCAGGAAGTTGAGATGCTTAGTCATACTGAGCAGAAAAGAAATAATTGTGATGAGAAGAGGAGGCAATCACATGATCAGAAAATATTCATTTGGCGACTGTTTCAGATTTTGTGTTACTCAAGGATGAGAAACGTTTAAGTTTGGGGTATTTTGAGGAATGCATATTCATCATGAAATTTCATTTGCCATCTTGGACTCATTTTGACTCAATACATCCAATTTCACTTATTAAATACTAAAATGTATCACAAAGTGCAAAATTACTTCATTGATTTGATTACCAAAGTTTTAACTGATTTTATATCAATTTTATGCAGGTCTTGATGAGGTCGAACAATCAGCTGGGACCCGCCTATATCTACCCTCACTCACCCTCAGTTTCATCCAAACGGTCTTGCCCATACGGTCGTGCGCGACCGGTTTCATCCAAATGGTCTTGCCCATACGGTCGTGCGTGACCGGTTTCATCCAAACGGTCTTGTGCCCATACGGTCGTGCATGACCGATTTCATCCAAACGGTCTTGCCCATACAATCGTGCATGACTGGTTTCATCCAAACGGTCTTGCCCATAGGGTCATGTGCGACCAGTTTCATCCATTCGGTCTCAAGACCGAATGGACAATTCTATTTCAAGACCGTATGGCCTCATCTCCGAAACCGTTTGGTACTGTGGCTAAAGCAAAGACTGAATGATCACCAAGGTTGCGAAACTGTTTGGTACCAAGGTTAGAAGACTGTTTGGGCACCTGGCCTCTGAAACCGTGAAAAGCAGTCTACCTCAAAACCGTTTGTAGCAGCATGTCTGCGAGACCGTTTGATAAAGTAGCACGTACCAAGACCATTTGGTCAGTTGTTCAAAACCGCATAAATATCCAAAACCGAATGGAGGCTGGCCTTAAGACCGTTTAATGAATCACATTGCAGCAAACAGTTTGATAGATTGTTTTGTATGCATGCATGAAGACCGACTGGAAAAGTCAAACCAGGATGCCAAACCGTTTGTTAAAGTGGAAGCAAAGGAGACCATTTGATAAAGTTGCAATCTGCTCAACCGTTTGAGAAACAACACTACAAGACCTTTTGATGAAGCTAATCCCATAAGACCGTTTGATAAAGCTGAATTCACAAGACCGTTTGATAAAATCGACTATAAAATCATTTGATAAAGTACATTGTGAGACCATTTTCATCCAAACCGATACAGCTGATTGAAAAAGTTGGCTTGCATGATACCTATGTGCATGCATGAAACCACAAGGAGTGCTTATAATGAAAAACTATTTGGTCACTTTGCATGAAATCGTTTGAGAGACATGCACGTAGATCCAAAACTGTTTGATAATTAAACAGTTTCGAAACCGTTTGCTGCTACCAGCATGAAGACTGAATGTTGAATGAAGACCGATTGAAGCCCAACACCACGAAACCATTTGAGCTAATAACTTGTAGACCGTTTAGTATAGAAGACCGTTTGAGAAAAGTGAAGACCGAAAGGACCAGCTGACAATACCGTTTGATAGTTAAACGGTTTACAAACCGTATGAGCCCATGCATGCAGATCGTTTAATATAGCATATACATGGAGACCGTTTGCACATATAGATGAAGACCGTTTGCACATACAGATGAAGACCGAATGAAGGACACACATACCGTTTGGATTAGATTTTTATCATGACCATTTGGTCAGGTTTTACCAAATTGTTTGAAGCAAAAATATCTACAAGACTGCTTGGACTGGAATCACATCAAAAATGTGAGGGCCAGTCTTGTTCCTATAAATAGGACCAGTAGGGTCCCCATTTGGGGGATCGGTTCCGGAATGCCGACAGGATTCCTGTACACAGGTTTGATCCAAATCCAGTTCCATCCACACCAGTTTCACTCAACCTACTGCCCATGTTGCAATCAAGGAGACCAAGAAGAGAAGGAAGACAGAGTGAGAGAGACTGTCTGGTCTGTCTTGGAATCTCCCGTTTCGCGTCCAGATCTGCTCCGACACGACATAGAAGACCACATCATCTTCACCGAGCTGCGACTACATTCTGCACAGTGCTCATGGTGGATTTCTCTCTCTTTCTCATTCTTCTTGTTTCTCGCATCATGAGCGAGTAGTTCCTTTTCACTGGGGTGCGGGGACAAGCCCCACTGCCCATGCAAGCATGTTCTTTTGTTAAGCATTCCATGGCAATGTATATAACTTTTTATTTCGTTGTTAATTGGCATGTTTGTAGTTAATTATCTACTTGCTTTCATCTTGTTCTTCCCTATATTGTGAAATCTTCTATATGTAGGGTGGAATGGCGGTTTACAAAGTTCGACTTCGTGATTAGAAATAAGATAGGATTCCTTGAGGTAGAAAGTGCATGATCCGCAAAGGGGACGAGCCATCTAACCTTCGGCAACACTTCTGTGGCCTAAACATCCCTCCGGGAGGGCCACAGCCTCAGTTGGATTTTGTATCATCTTTGTTTATCGTGGATGTTTGTTTGTAGATCAAACACCTAATTGTTTACCGATTAGCGCAGTTGACACCTTGACTAGAAATAGAATGGGTTTCCTTGAGGTCATAAGTGAATGATCTGTGAGGGGACACACCATCTAACCAACGGTGATGCTTCTATGGTCTAAACATCCCTCAGGTAGGACCACAACCTTAGTTGGATTCCTATATCTTCGGAGCCGTAAGTATGTGATCCATAGGGTGATGAGACATCTGATGCCTAAGGTGATGCTTACGTGAGCCTAATGCCCGTATGGGGGGTTTTGCAGCAACTCTATTTGGATAGTTATATCTTGCCTGGATGTTTGACATTTGGACATATTTGCATGTGTAGTGGTGGTGAAACCCGATACCATCCCAGAAATTTCATATCATTGATCTAAATCCAACTTTATTCAGCTTTTACATTCTTGCAAATTAGTTTAATCAAACTCAAATCAACTAATCTTTTTAAACATTAGTCTTAACTCGAACTAGACTAGACTGACAAGGACTCTTAAAAACGTTGTCCTTTGGGTTCAATCCTTAACTATACTGCGATAAAACTCGTCCGCTTGCGGATGGTATTATTGCACATTGGTTTTGGTAAAAGCTCGGGGATTTCAACCCCGAGTGAGTTTGTTAGTGCGATAAAATCCCACGTCAGCTTTCCACCTACAGAGCCCAAATTGACTGTAGGGAAAAGAAGATTCTTATTAGAAAAATCGGCCATCCACATTTCACTATTCGAGGAAGGAAGGATGCGACAACCAGCCTTTATGTGTTTGCCTTGAAAGTTGAGCGGATGTTATCCAAGGGTTGTTGAGCATACCTATCCATAGTTTCTACACTTGTGGTTAAGGGGCGATCCTTAGAGGAGATAGAGGTGGTTCGGGGTATGCAGATGTGTTTCCGGATGATCTACTAGGAATTCCCCCTGAGAGGGAGGTAGATTTCTCCATCGAGTTAGCTCCCAGGACTAACCCTATATCTAAGGCACCCTATAGAATGGCCCCTACTAAGTTTCTCGAGTTCAAAATCCAGTTGCAGGAGTTGTTGGATAAAGGTTTCATCTGACCCAGTACATCACCTTGGGGAGCACCAGTCCTCTTTGCAAAGAAGAAGGATGGGTTGCTTCGGATGTGTATTGATTATCGGATGATCAATCAAGCAACCATTAAGAATAAGTATCCTTTGCCTAGGATAGATGACCTGTTCGACCAACTCAAATCAGCTCGAGTCTTTTCTAAGATCGATTTGAGGTCGGGTTACCACCAGGTGAGAGTAAGGAGTGAGGATATACCTAAGACAGATTTCCGAACCTGACATGGCCACTATGAGTTTGTGGTCATGCCATTTGGATTATCCAATGCACCTAGCATCTTCATGAACCTCATGAACAATGTGTTTCAACCTTACCTTGACTCTTTTGTGATAGTGTTCATAGATGACATCTTAGTGTATTCAAATGACCCATCCCAACACTGTGACCACCTAGGTAGAGTCCTTGATATCCTGAGAAAGCATAAGTTTTTTGGAAAGTTCTCAAAATGTGAGTTTTGGATAGACCAAGTCATGTTTCTTGGACACATCATCTCAGGAGGAACGATCGTCATAGATCTAGCCAAAGTATTGGTAGTACGCAACTGGCCGACACCGAAGAACCCCTCTGAGAAATGCAGCTTCTTGGGTTTGGTCGGATATTACCGTCGCTTCATCAAGGACTTCTGAAAGACTGCTTTGTCGCTTACCATGTTAACCTGGAAGGATGTGAAGTTCGTGTGGTCTGACGTATGGGAGGCTCGTTTCCAGGAGCTAAAGGAGAAGTTGACCACTGCCCCTGTGTTGACTTTGCCTTCCGGTAATGAGGGTTTCATGATATTCACCGATGCTTCCAGGATGGGACTTGGCTGTGTGTTGGAACAGAATCGGCATGTGGTTGCATATGCTTCCCGGCAACTCAAGCCCAATGAGGTGAATTACCTGACACATGACCTGGAGTTAGTTTCTATCATCCATGCCTTGAAGACATGGCGGAATTACCTATACGGTGCTACCTTTGAGATCTTCACCGACCATAAGAGTTTGAATTATCTACTGAAACAGAGAGATTTGAACCTACGACAGCGACGATGGATGGAGTATATGAAGGATTATGATTTCACCATTGCCTATCATCTGGGTAAGGCGAATGTCATAGTCGATGCCCTGAGCCAGAAATAGCTTAAGTGTGCATCTGTATTGTCCAGTCAGTGGAAGAGTTTGTGGAATGGACTCCAGAACCGCTTGAAGATCGAGTTCAGTTGGCTAATATTCAGATCCAGTCTGAGCTGTTAAACGAGATCATAGCAGCACAATTGACTAGTGGAGAGCTAGACAAAATGAAAGGTTTGATGACGAAGCCACATACTTGTCTATCCGTGGGAGTAGACAGAGGAATCAGGTTTGAGAATCACATATGGGTTCCGGTGGATTCATTGATAAAGGAACATATTCGGCAAGAGGCTCATGAATCCAAATACACAGTGCACCCAAGAACTACTAAGATGTTTAAGGACCTGCAACAGCTTTTCTGGTGGCCAGGAATGAAGAAAGACATTACGACATGTGTGGCCAGTTGTCTTATGTGCCAGATGGTGAAGGCTGAACACCAACGACCCGGTGGGCTGTTACGGATGATAGAGATTCCAGAATGGAAATGGGAGAAGATCATTGTGGACTTTGTGGTGGGTCTACCCCGGACCAAGAAAGTTCATGATGCGGTATGGGTCGTGGTAGATCATCTTACCAAGTCAGCATACTTCCTCGCCTTAAAGACCACTACTAAGGTGTCAGAATTAGTTGAGCTGTATATTAGGAAGATAGTACGTTTGCATGGTGTACCAGGTTTGATTATCTTGGATAGAGACCCAAAGTTTACCTCCAAGTTGTGGAAGCAAGTTCAAGAGGAACTGGGTACCAGGTTGAAGTTTAGCACCACTTATCACCCCCAGATGGATGGTTAGTCGGAAAGGACAATTCAGACACTAGAAGATCTACTGAGAGCTTGTGTGCTCGATTGGGGTGGCTCATGGGAGCAGTACCTACCCTTAGTGGAATTTTCCTACAACAATAGCTACCAAGCCAGTATCGGGATGCCTCCGTATGCTGTTTTGTATGGGAGACAGTGTTGGTCCCCACTTCATTGGGATGATGTGGGTGAGAGGACCTTGTTGAGGTCAGGTGAGCTCCAAGTGTATGCAAATAAAGTTTCTTTGATCAAGCAGAGGCTAAAGAGAGCCCATGATCGACAGAAGTTGTATCCTAATGCAAAGCAGACTGATGTGCATTTCACTATAGGGGAGCATGTGTTTCTGAAAATCTGACCGCTCCGAACTATAGCTAAGAATAGAGGAAAGTTGAGTCCCCAGTACGTGGGTCTGTTCGAGGTGTTAGAACGGATTGGCGAAGTTGCCAATCATTTAGCGTTACCCCCTCAGTATAGCAAGATGCATGATGTGTTCCATGTGTCCAACCTGAAGTGATATGTGCAAGATCTGAGCCATGTACTGAGCATTGAACTGATTGAGCTTCAAGGGAAGCTGACCTATCCCGATACACCTTTGCGGGTTCTAGATACCAAGGTGAAAGAGCTCATATGCAAGAATATAGAGATGGTAAAGGTTCTTTGGAAGCACCATGGAGAGGATGAGTCCACATGGGAGCTGAAGACGGACATGGAAAAAGCATACCCAGACTTGTTTGTTTGATTGTTGAATTTTGAGGACAAAATTCCTATAAGGAGGGGAGGATGTTATAACCTCAATTTTCTGAATAATGTAATGAGATGTGTAATGGCTTTTCTTTAATGATGAACGAAATATGTGATTGATTTTCTTTAAATGGTGGATTTCGTGTGTAATGGCCTTGATTGAGTTTAATTGGGCTTAATTGGCCATTGGGCCCAATTGAAAAGAAATAGAAATAAAAAGGAAAGGAATTGCCTAATAAAAGGGAGATATAGGAAAAGGATAAATATAATGGGGAAAAGGCAAGGACATAATTCCCAAGGGAAGATTTCATAACCTTAGGGTTCCTTGAGGGCCAAGGGACCCGAGATAATTAGATAATGACAAATGAAAAAGAAATACTAATTCAAATTGGGTTAATTAGTGAATAACTTGGATGGGAAGGAATTACTCTCAACCATTGAAATTTAACCTTCAAATTTAGTGGAAGATTAGATAATGCCAAGATGGAGTTTTCCCTAAAATTTGAGAGGAAAATGTTAAACGAGGAGAGAGAAATGGATTTTCCAAGTTATCATGTTAAAATGCCCTTTTAATTCATTTTTTTTTATAATAGCAATGGAGGGAAACGATGCCAGCCGTTGGATGACCGCGTGATCTAGGGGACCACGGATCCAAGGGCAGCCCGTGCATTGTCTACCTCGAGTCCCAGTGGGACAGGGAGACATTTTGGGAATCAAATTTCTGATCACTGGAGATGATAAGTTGAAAACCTAACAAGCCCATCGCCTTTGGGAGAGTGTTCCGAAGCGTCTAGACCCAAGATTGGGGGGCTATCGTCGACGGGGAAAGAAACCACCAAGTCACAAGACACCACCTAGACCTATATAAGGGAGGGTTCTTGGGGGTGCCAGTATACCTAAAAACCATCCCCATCGCTGCGGAACGTGACGACGAGTGGAACGAAAATCTCAATTGCCAATTCCAACCTAACCTACCCCCTTTGCAACCTGCAACCCATGGCGGAGCTCCGGCGAGTAGTTCATGGTGAAGTCAGGTTTGTTTATGCAATTGAGTGGTGTGTTAAGTTCGGGTGATGATTACGAAGCTTTGAGACCTCTCCGATTTCCTACTGGTGGCTTGGAGCTCGAAGTCAACTAGCTAGTTGACTGATGTTCGTCGCACAGACGAAGGTAGATGATGACGGACGACCGTCGGATCGCGGACTACCGTGATCCCGAGTGGGGATCAAACAGACGAGAGTGAGAGCGGCTAGGTTTGGGCGAGTGCATCAAGGATCGTCCAATCCAGGGAGTGGACCAGCGGTCTACCCATCGAGCGGCTCACTAATTTCTGGGTAAATTCCCTCTCTGTTTAAATAATATTGAAAAAGGCTTTTTCTTGCAAAAATCCTAGAAATTAGTAGGAACCTCGGATGAATTAACTATATACATGAAAGTTGATCAGAAAAATACAAGGAATAAGTTAAAAATACTTTGAAAGCCTAAATCTGTGTCATTTTGCAGAAGTATATAATTTTGATGAAAAAGGTGTTAAATTGTGATTAGAAACCCTAACTAATGATTAAGGGTAGATTTGATGTTGCAAATAAATTAATTCAAGTGTTGTTAACTTATTGAATGATTAAGATGAATCTTAACCTATTTTAGAGATGGAATTGCAAGATTTAGGGTTTAAACCTCATATGTTGGATAATATCCTTAGAAAACCCTAAGGGGAAAAGGGAAGAAAAGATATAGTTAATCCAAAAATTAGGGTTTTGTGGTCCAAACCTGATCTTAGGATATTAATGAAAAATAAGATGGGATGGTTAGGGTTTGGTGGATATTTTGATAAAAGTAGAGTAAAAGTGATAAAAAGGAAGTGAAACCCTAATTATGGTCAAAACCCTAAAAAGAGCTAGAAACCCTAAGGGATGATTAGGCCTATTAGACTTGGATACCATGATCCATGATAGAAAATATTGGATGTGTATTTTAGGGCCAAATTGTGTGCTTGCTTGATTCTGGATTACTTGCTTGTTTGGATTATTCTTGCACTCGAGTCTTCTTGACAGGTATGTGGTTAATTATGGTTAATCGCCTTAGTTTTCCGAAGGATTGCCAAATGATTAACCGCATTGAATGCAATCTATCTGTTAGATGTTCATACTTGCAATTATAAAGTCCCTATGACTATCACAAGTAAAGTATAAGTCTGTACACTCACACCTACATGGCACCCTGATGAAAGATGCAAAAAGGACAAGCCCAGGAGGGATGACCCATGGGCACCATGAGTGGTGACCCCAGGCACCAAGCTCAGGATGGAGAAGGTGGCCTTAAGTCAATGGCAACGAGAAACCCTAAGAGGGGGTAATCCAGGGTTTGGGCAAAAGTGGTGGAGTGTGACACATTGAAAACATAAATTGTATTGCTAAATAACATGATTGTGATAATTAGTTTGTTAGCCTTACATGTGACATTTTGGTTGTCCGCACATACCAGCATATTCTTATATGCTGACCGACGTTTTATTTGTCGATGTTTTAGGTACAACTCTGAAAAAGACACACATAAAAGTGACACATTGTGAAACTACAAAATAAAGTACGAGGAGGATTAGATAGCATAGTTTCATATTGAGGATAGAGGTAGAATTCCAAAGTTTTCGAAAGGTATGCAAAGTTTTATTTTATACCAAAATTCTAGTTTAGTTGGTAGAATTTATTAATTATTATTGATTAATTGTCGAACCTTTGATCCATTTTTTTGGGATAACGACTCTGACCCCTTGGTCTCCCTTAAGTGGGGGTTATCGGGAGGTGGGATCGTTACAGCCTCATTCTTTACTACCTTGGTCATGATTGGATTGAGATGCCATTGAGGTTGTATACTATTAGCTTGACTTCTTCTTCAATTTTGATCTTATGATGGAATAAACCAGGAGATATCCCCTTGATATCCACAACGGACCACCCAAATGCTACTCGGTGGTTCTTTATCACTACAAGTAATTGCTCCTCCTCATGCATGCTCAATGGGGACAAAATGATGATGGGAAGCCTCTTGTATATCTCTAAGAAAATGTACTTCAGATGTGGTGGGAGTGGCTTCAACTCAAGGTCTAGGGGACACTACAGTGACGAGATCAATAGTGGAGGAGATGGTCCCAAATCCTCGTAATGCCTTGAGTACAAGCATGGTAACACCTTTAGAAAAATAACACACTCTTCAAGAAAACGAGAACGAGTGTAATATTCAACCAAGTTCATGATACACATCTGTAATGGTAATTGTGGATATGCTTGGATGAGAGAAGAAGATGACACCTCTTCAATTATCATAGGTTATGCTTCCTCCTCTAAATCATTGCGATTCTTTACTGCATTCATCAAAGAAACTTCTTATTATGCTCCATGTTATCTACTGCCGAAGTGCTTTTTTGCACCTTTTTCATGACATGAGCCATATCTAAGAGTGGCTTTCCCAGAAATAAGGACACCTCACTATTCAAATTTCTATAAAATGTGGCAATAAGCCTTCTCATCAGCCTTTGGTTGACAGTCTGGCATTTTTATTTCAAAGAGGTCATCCTGAATACCCAACACTAGCCTTCGTCTACCCATGTCTAGGATCAGGTATGTTGTATCTTGGAATGAACATCCTTTGAGTAGCTCATTGCCATGATCATCTTGCATTTCCATGACTAACTGTTGGGAAAAGGAATTTGTCAACCTTAACCAACACATTCTCACAGATACCAATTGGTCTCACCATTGAATTGTCTACCGATTGTATGGTCATGTTGCTCATCTAGGATTCCTTCAGTCCCAATTTCTTGAATGGTGTCAAGGGAATGAGATTTATACTTTCCCCAGAGTCGCATAGGGATCACCAAACTTAACCTTGCCGATGAACATGGGATTTAAAGCAACTCAAATCTTGCCTCATCTGTGGAAGTATCCTCTTTAGAAGTGCACTGACTTCCTCCTTTAATACCACTACATTCGAATGAGCTATCCTCCTCTTCTTGTTGATTATGTCTTTAAAATTTTTTCCATATGATGGGATCTGTTCTGTTGCATCTACAAGAGGTATGTTGACATGAAGTTTTCTACATGTAAGATGCACACAAAATATGTGCAAGATCATCATTAGAACCATTATACTACAACTTTTAGTGAAAAAGTCCCGAAGTACTATCTAGAAACTTCTTAAATTGTTGATCAACCTTCTTTGCCTTCAAACTATTTGGGAATGGCACTAGAGTGACCATTTTCCTCTGGTGAGGTGGAACATAAGACTCCTTTCTCACTTTAGTTAGATTTTTAGCTTCCTTAGTTGGTTCCTCCTCCTGGGGTGTGGTGTCTGGCTCAAGGGGATCACTAGCTGACATTGACCCTATGTCACTTGCCTTGTCACTTGCCTTGTCACTTCTGACTGATTAATTTTCCTAGCATGTCTTGTATGCAGTCTATCTTGTTGGGGCCCCTATCCTTCTGATATTGTTGTTGTGCACTTCCTTATTGTGCCTTGGCCTATTGTGCTTGGGTCCTGCTGAAATTTGTTGGGATCCTTCCATGAGAATATAGGATCCTTCCTTCATGAATATTCATTACCGCCCCTATAGTTCTATTCCCGACATATACATACAATCTTCTTCCTCGCCTCCAGATGAGCTTCCTGATTTCTGATCAAATTTCCTGGCAAGGTCGTCCATCTTCTCATTCAATATTGTGATATCTTTGGACTCTTCGATACTTGTAACAATTGCTTGAGTTTCTCTTTCCTCTCCCCGTGACTAATTTTTAGTCATGTTCTATAAGATTTCATGACACCTGGACACCTTATTGTTAAGGAAAAATCCTTCTCATGTTCTATCAAGTGTGGTTCCTTCCCCTTTATCTAGTCTGTAGTAGAAAGTCATTGTTTGTCCTTAAGGGTCAACCTCATGATGAGGTACCTTCCTCAACATATTCTGGAATCACTCCCATGCCTCTGTATATGAGTCCTCTGCATGTTGCTTGAAATTGTAGATATACTCGACTAATTCTGAAGAAGGTATCTATCATTCCTTCCCTTATGGACATGGATTATGAAGGTAGGCATAAGAACCAAGCATTTGCCTTATCAACTAGTGAGTAAAAAAATAGATTCAAAGAAATTATTGTCATAGGTACCCTATCAATCATCAACATATCACAACTTTCTAAGAACATCCGGCGGATGTCGGGATGAGGGGGCGGAAGGGGCAGGAGGGGTGATCCGGTGGGCGATAGGGAATACCTCGGCGGAAGAGGCAGCGGAGGGGGACGACCACAGGGAGGAGGTCAGGGTGGTCGAGGCTCATCCCAGGGGAGAAGGAAAAACGCCCTAGGTAGACCTCCGGATGACTCTATGGAGTACGACGGTTTCTCAGTGCGGGTGGAAGAGATAGGCCTCAACCTGCACTTTGTAGGGATGAGAGGTGGCGGCCTTAGCCCGCCCAGCGTGAACAAGGGGGGCAATTCGCAGAACAGCCACCAGGACACGGAGATGCATGATCCCACTCTTCCTAACGCAGGCACGGGAACGCACCCAAAAGGGCACACGGTGGGCGGAGGAAACTCCTTCAGAGATGTGGTCGGCGGCATCAAACCGCAAGAGGCAGACTTCATCCTAGCCGAACCCATGGAGAAGGTGAGACCGGAAGACATTGAAATAGTTAATGAGAAAGGGTACACTGAGATCTACATTGCTCCGGAGGCACAGGCAATCCTACATAAGCACTGGAAGTATGCTGTGGTCGTGAAGCTAGTAGGGAAAACGTTGGGTTATCTGACAATGATGGACAAGTTGAAGCTCCTCTGGAAACCTACAGGAAGAATGAATGTCCATGAGCTGAACATGGGGCATTACGTGATACAACTCTCGTACGGGGAGGATAACTTAAGGGCCTTAACAGGAGGACCGTGGGTGATCTTCAGAAGCTGCTTGATGGTGTGGCAGTGGAAGCCGTACTTCCAACCGTCTGAGGAAATGCCCCAATGGCTGGTGACCTGGGCACGGATACAAGACCCGCCCCTTCACCTGTATAATGATACGGTGCTGCAGAGGATTGGTCAAGTGCTGGGTAGATTGATCAGAGTTGATGAGTACACGGCGGCGTGCACTAGGAGCAAATTCGCCCGAATTGCGATCGAAATAGAAACCAGTAGACCCATAATGCCGGCAGTCATTATTGACGGACACAAATACAAAGTGGAGTATGAAGCAATTCCAAAGATATGCACCAGCTGCGGTAAATTTGGACACTCGAAGACATAATGCCGAAAAGAACCAAGAGCAAAGCCGACAGAGGAGGAGAATGTTGACAATGCATGGGTCAAATGGGATGAGTCGAAGGAACAATGACACACTTTCTATGGGAAAAACGTCCATACAAAGCGTTCAAATTACAAGGACAGAAGGGAAGGCATATAGGGGACATGGAAGACGACATAGAACAAGTTCAAAGCTCTGGAGGTGGAGGAACTGGAAGAGTCTGACGTTGGAGCTGATATGGAGGAACCGGTAGGCAAGGAGGCAGCCAACAGTGGTGCACAAGGGCGCAAACCAAGGAGGAGGAAGAGGAAAACACCAGTGGAAGAGGAAGCTATGACAGAGGTGTTGAAGGACAGTACTGAGAAGGAGGCGAAAGGAAATAACATGGAGAAAGAAGTTGTGGAGAAGACCAAACGTGACCACACAGCAGTTAACCCAGGAGTAGATGAAGTGATCACTGATCTTGGTGGAAAAGAGAATCAGGAGGTTGTGATGATGGACGACTATGTTGCGACAAGCCCACCGAGTTCGAGTGGTGGTGAGCACGTGCAAAGAACTGGAGACTTGGGAAGAGAGACGAGGGACAATAGTGAAAGGATGAAGCAACAAGGGTATCATACCAGACATCAGGCAAGGAGGGAAGAGGAAAGGGTGGAAGGGGCACAACAAGGAGGCGACACCCAATGAGCGTGCCAACCTTTCTTCTTTGTCTTGTTAATGATTAACACGACCGCATGGAATGTAAGGGGCATCTGGAACAATGACACCCTTAACAACCTAAAAGACATGATTTGAAGATATAAGGCCAAGGTGGTAGATGTGTTTGAGCTGCGCATCTCAGCAGATAAGGCAGACAACACGATCCGAAATTTTCACTTCACACGCTCCCACAGAGTAGAGGCGCGGGGTTTTTCTGGTGGCATCTGGCTGATGTGGAATGAGGAGGACTGCAATCTAGATATTTTGGAGAGTCATAGGCAATATGTTCATTACAAAGTGAATGGGACTTACTGCACTACGGTTTACTCGAGTCCAAATCCAGTGCTAAGACCTTTATTGTGGAAACATCTGGAAAGGATTGGCACAAGCATGAATGGAGAATGGGCAGTGTTTGGTGATTTCAATGCGATGACAGATCCCAAAGAAAAGAAGGGAGGAAAATGTTTTAATTACAACGAAGCTGCAAAGTTCCAGGAAGCTCTTCTCAAAGCGGGTCTGAATGATATTGGCTACTCTAGACCACCGTTCACCTACAAGGCGGGTAGGCTATTTGAATGGCTTGATAGATGTGTTGTGAATGCAAAGTGGGTTTTGCAATACTGTAACTATGGTGTCATGCATCTTCCAAGGCTCAGTTCTGACCATAACCCCATCCTTATTGCGAGAAGTAGCACGAAGGGGGGCAGCAGGAGATTCAAGACCAAGGAGGCTTGGTACTTGGACAACAACTTTAACGATTTAATCAAAGACAGATGGTATGGAGGCCTGGACTTTCATGAAGCCCTCAATAGTATTAAGTCGAACATCATGAAATGGGATCAGAAGCAGGACATTGAAAAGAATAGAAGAAGAAAGGACCTCTATGTAGAAATCAACTCCATGCAAGCTGCCCAAGTCATCAGCTACAACCCGGAGGTGGATATTGAATGTCTTAAGGCTGAAAAGGAATACACAGGCATTCTGGCTAAGGAAGAAGCAAATCTCAGGCAGCAAAGCCACCTAAACTGGCTCCAGTCCAGTGATTGCAACTCTAAATTATACCATGCTATAGTCAAAGGTAGAAGACAAAGGAACTGTATTAAAGCCTTGAAGAATGAAAATGACAGTGGGTGAGTGAAGATAATCAACTTGAGCAGATGGTAAATGATTATTTCAGACTTTAGTTTACAACGGAAGGCTCCCCGTCTACTGTGAATATGAGGCGGATGCCAGCGGCATTCATACGCCTTTCTGAACCCCAACTGAACTATATCGCTAGCATCCCTAAGGAAGGTGAGATCTTGTCTGTCCTAAAGAAGATGGCTCTTAATAAGGCCAGCGGCCCGGATGGGGTGGACAATAAACTTTTGCAGAAGAACTGGAATGTGGTGAAGGATTCAGTGGTGAAATCGGTCCAAAGTGCCTTTCTGGGGCTCCCCCTTCCAGGGGGAATGTGTGACGCGGTGATAGCTCTGATTCCTAAAGTGTCCAACCCTTGCAGTTGCAGCCAGCTCCGACCTATTTCTCTGAACAATACCATCTTGAATCTGTGTTCTAAGATAGTGGTGGAACGTGTCAAAGAACATATGCCTGATTGGATTGCCAAAGAACAAACAAGCTTTGTACCTGGCAGGAGGATCTCAGACAACATCATCACGGTCCAGGAACTGTTCCATAGCATGCGAAGAAGTGGACACAAGAACTATATGGCGATCAAAGTCAATCTCTCTAAGGCCTATGATAGAATGGCCTGGCCGTTCATTCTTAACACGATGGAATAGGCACACTGGCCCCCTAACATCATTAGGTACGTGATGAACTCCATTACAGGTGGTGGAACCAATGTCCTCTGGAATGGGAAGCAGCTACCTCATTTCAAGGCTACTAGAGGCCTTAGGCAGGGGGACCCCCTGTCAACGTACTTGTTTGTCATGTGTTTGGAGAAACTTAGTCAGCTGATTCATGAACAGGTGGATAAGGGGTGCTGGAAGCCGCTGCAGATTACCAGAGGTGGTCCTAAGTTCTCCCACCTGGCCTTTGCTGATGACATCATTCTCTTTGCTAAAGCAGAACTCAATCAAATAGAGACGATTCTGGAATGCTTCAAAATGTTTGAACTAGCATCAGGGCAGATCATTTCGGCAGATAAGACCCAGATCTACTTCACCAAAGACACTCCTAAATGGACTAGAAGGCAGGTGTTTAGACGGTCCGGCTTCCGACCCACTGATGATATGGGGAAATATCTAGGTGTTCCTATTGTACATGGATGGATTGACAAGAATACCTACAGCGAGGTCGTTCAGAAAGTGGAAGAGCGAGTAACGGGGTGGGCGGCTAAGACCCTTACTATGGAGGGTAGAAGATGCCTAATCAAAGAAGTGATGACATCCATTCCTTCGTACACTATGCAGACAAGCATTCTATCTGTCAGTCTCTGCAATAGGTTGGATAGAGTCAACTAAAGTTTCTTATGGGGAGGTGGACGCAAGGATCGCCCGCTCTCACTGGTTTCCTGGGACTAGGTCACGTGAAGAAAAGAGGATGGGGGCCTGGGGTTGATCAGAAGCGAGGACTGGAACAAGGCCTTGCTGATGAGAAGCGGCTGGGAGCTGTGGAGAGGTTGGGAAAGCCTCTGGAGCAGTGTGGTCAAGAACAAATATAGAAACTACAGCAACAAAAATGGGCAACGGGCTACGGCTTTCTGGAGATCCATTTACATCATGAAGAATCTGATGGAGGAACACGGTAGGAAAATTATTATGGACGGAGCTATGACCAGAGTTTGGGAGGATTATTGGGTTCCTGGGCACCCTAAGCTCATGGACAACGTTACTAATATGGTGGGTGCTAATCTGTGGGAGCTCAGGGTGGCGGATATGGTGACCATTGCGGAAGAGTGGGATGAGGATTTAATGAGGTTGTACCTACTAGAGAAGGTCATCAAGGGTATCAAGGAAGTGTCCCCTCCGTTAGCATCGTTGGGTGCCGACAAATGGGTCTGGGACCTGCGCGAGGACGGGAAATTTACAGCAACAACAGCATATCAATTGCTCAGAAGAGGGAAGAGCAGAACTAGATCTGGTCCTTGGAAGAAGATCTGGAAAGCTCCTGTACTAGCCAACCTGCAGATTTTTATGTGGACAACTTCACATGACGGCCTCGTGACCAACAGAAGAAGATGGCACCGACAGCTCACCACAGACGCTAGTTGTGGCAGATGTGGTGCAGAGGAGGAATCAGAGCTACACGTGCTGAGGGACTGTGATAAGGCCAAGGAGATCTGGCGCAAAACGGGGATGCCGAGGAGCTTCTTCGAGACCAGGTCCATGGTTGAATGGTTGGGCACTAACCTTAAAGGCAACAAGGAGGAGGTGATCAGATTCTTCGTGGGCTGCTAGAGAATTTGGAATGATAGAAATCATGCGGTCTATCAACATGCTGAACGGAAGGTGGAACAAAGTATTAATTACATCCGTAACATGAAAACGGATCTGCTGGAGGTCCTTACTAGGAAGAAAGCGAAAGGGAACCGCCAATACTCGAGCTACCAACAGCCCCAGTAGGAGGGTCAGGGTAGTGCCATCATCATTAATGTCGATGCGACGGTACAAAGGAGGAGTGATGCGGCTGATGCGGTGGCGAGCACGGTAGGCGGAGAATGGATAATGGGAGTAGGGCAGAAGATGAAGGTCAATTCAGTGGTGGAGGGAGAGCTCAAGGCTATTTTTCTGGGTATTGAAATGGCGGCGCAGCACAATTGGACAGAGGTCAAAATTCATGCGGACTGTGTGATGGCTGTGAAGGAGGCTACGGCAAAGGGGGATGAGGGGTGCCCTTCTTGGGCGCCATGGACTTCCAGAATCAGGAAGCACCTACAGGTGATGATGAAGGCTACCATTGTTCATATCGACAGATCCGACAATTGCATTGCTGACGACCTGGCCCAAAGACACCTCAAACAACCTCAATCCTTTAAGAAGTACAACCAACCTCCTACTGAAAGGAGAGCTCTCAATTCTAAATGTAAGAGCAGCAGTACTGCTCAGTTTAATTTGCACAACATCAACAGTAGTTGTAACCATGCTTTAGCCTGCACAAGGAGAGCGGGATGAATAAAACTATCTCCTAGCTTACCCAAAAAAAAACATATCACAACTTTCTATGAAACTATTGAAATGAGACGTGGGATCCTAGATACTATGTCCATTAAATGCCTGTGATTTTATAAGTGCCACCAGCCCTAGAGAAATTTTATAGTTGCCCACATTTATTGTCTACTTCACAATGGGTCCCAACTATACTGTAGCCAATGAATCCTTCAGCTTTTCCCAGACAGTTTCTTGCTTAGATTCCAAATTACCATCTCTCATTTCTACTTGTTTTGGTTGTGTGTCCTGTGTTGGTGGAGTTTGGAGATGTCCTCCACAAAACTATTGTATGACTTTTCTCTACAATGGAGTTCTTCTATGCCTATACTCTATGGAGTTGACTCTCTATATTCAGTGGTCCTGGTCTGAACCATGCACCAATACCTACAATTAATAAGAAAATGTGAGAATTTGATACTAGTGTATTAGTGGAAAATTGACGTTTCAAATTCATAATGATGAAAAGAAAAATAAAACTGTGGCCTAGAGTGGCCAGTCACAACATTTGTAGTGCATTATTGCCGTTCAAAAACTTGATGCAAGTTTAGTACATGTATGAACGCAAGTGCACATATCATGTAATATAGGCCTACGAGGCCCGAGTGTCAAACTCAAAAAAACATATCCAGAGACTAATACTAATAATGACTCGATCAGCTAGACCTAGTGAAGAAGTGAATGATTGATTAATTGACTAATTGGAAGAATTAAAATTAAATTAATGAGGTTGTGATCACAAATGGAATGGATTCCATAGGAATATGGTTTTACCACAATTCACACTTCAATTAAAATCATTTATTAATGTTTATTTCTCCAAGCCCTAGACCAAGGGACCTATGCAAGAATTACCCACTCCCAAAGCATAATTAAGTACCCAATCTAATATAGACCCTATTCTCATGGAGATTTAACTATTAGTTAGGTTATTAAGTGAATCTTCTGGGATATTCCCTTCACAATCGTAAGCCATGTCTCGAGGCATAGTATAAACTGTGTAATACTATGACTTTTCTCATCATAAATCCCTCTATCGAATCAATTAAGGATTTGAGAAATTATCTATGTTGATCAAGGCAATTAATTCATTATGCAATCATAATATTATGTCTAGAAATTAGGAAGAAAAATATATATCAAATCATAATGTTAACTACAATGCACAACTGGGCTACTCCAGAGTCCTAAGGAATTAGGGGATTATCCTCACATGATTTTAGTTGCCATGCACATATGAAAGAGAAGAGGAGAAGGAAGACATTGAAAAATGAATTAAAACCCCTATAGAAGATGATTCAGATGACTCCCTCTGCAAACACGATGATATGTTGTTTTCTGGATACAAATCTGTCCAGTGGAGGTGCTCGAATCATCTAGAACGTATCTTTCCCCTCTCCTTTCTCTTCTCTTAACTCACCACTATTGTGCAATGAACTCTGACATGATTATTAGGTCTAGTAGATATCCACCCTAATCATAATAGAGATTTAGGGCATCATTAAGTTGTGGCCGACGGATTAATCACACTTTTTAATTGCATCTGATCATGACAAGTCAGTGGCACCAAGTTCTCTTTTACATCGTGACTCTTTGTAAGTGTCGATACTACTGTGAAGATGTTGATATCACCAAGTTGACTTTTGTCTTTCCTGTCTAATTATTCATGTAGAATTCAGTACTACTGACAACAGGCCAGTGGCATCGAGTTGCTTTAGGTGTGTCACTATCCTGAAAGTTAGTAGTGTTGAACTTGTGGTCTGTACCACCGAGTGTTTTCGATTCATGCCTGTTATTTTTCTTCCCATGTTGGTACCACCGAAAAACCAATCGGTAGCACCGAGTTGAATCAGGACTTCTCAAATTACCTAAAACTAAAAAATAAAGAACATAAGTTCAATTAATTATAATAAATGAATATAAAATAGTGAAAATAGATAATATTTGATGAAAATATGTATCACATGATAATGATGGTAAATCATGTACAAGTAGAATCAAGATGAGAAAATATGCATGAAATGCATTGTGAAATAGCCTATGGAAAAATTGATAGTATTTAGTGCATCATGAATCAACCTACACCTTCCTACAAAGTAACTTAGCGATTAAGTTACGTATAGACTATAGTGTTCCATATGTTTTCATGATTTGAGTAATTAGATTTGTTCAAGTTGAGTTGTATTTCTAGGTTATCAGATTTTGATTAGTTGAGATTTATACATATTTTAGATACTCAATATTGTTATTCTCGTATCAGTTTGTTTTCTTAAGCCTTTAGACTCATATTTCATATACCTGATATTAGTAATTAATTAGGTCAATTCTAGTTAATAAGACTTTCAAAATAAGATTTAGACAATAAGAATATAGATTTCAAAATTTAGACTTAGATCACTCATTTATGAGGAGTCCAAAATTAGAACCGCATACTTAATAAGAGTTTCAGATTTAATCTCAATAATTTTGTAATTGAGATACACATTTAGATTTAAATTTATTTCAAAATTTAAGAACATAGATACAGATTTAGAGATTAATGATAAAGATTCATAGACAAGAAATTAAGAAGAAATTTAAAGATAATGGATTACAATTTAGAGATTAGAAATTAAGAATATAGATAGAAAATGATATCGGAACATTAACTTTATGTATTGTAGGATAAGCCATCACCAGAGAGTTTCTAGACAATTCATAGGACACTGTGGGTGTCATAGAGGGCACATTATGCCAACATAGGGTGTATTACACCATAGAGGACATTTCAGTGCCAACAGAGGGTGTATTTCACCATAGAGGATAGTTCAATGTCATAGAGGAGGACTTATCACATAATGGCCACAAATAAACAAAATACATAAATAAAAGAGACATTGATTCTTTTCATCTTTCAGATCTTAGTTTAGTTTTTAGTTATAGTATATTCATGTTTATCTTACTAGAAATTTAATGTCACTTACTCTAATGGTAGTTTTCCTAGTTGTGCATGGATGAGGAGGAAATGTCCATATGTACTAATATTCAGGAAGATTGGTCGAGATAGAGGACATGACTACAATTTAAAATGGTTTGCTTGGTGGTGTTCCATCTAGATGATCCCAGAGCTTATGATGGAAGTACAATCTTTTACATCACGTGTCATGGTTATCTTATAAGGTTTTGTGTAACCAAGTTTCTTGTCTGAGAATATAATGAGAATTTCTTTTTGTACATAGTATGTAATCATTCTTTTCTATCATAATTGTAATGCATATCATGTTTGTGATATTCCAAAGTTGAGAAAAAAAAAGGTCTTAGCTTCCGCTCATGTGATTTGAAAAAATAGGGTGTTACTTCCACTCCTTCAATTGAAACATATAATAGACTTTTACAATTGCCTGCAAATAGTCTCATTCCTAACGATCATTTTCTGATGCTTTGACCCAACACGTGATGTTTGCTATGGACCTCTTCTAGGTCTTCCCTACTATTCTTATTGCTATAAATATGGTCTATCTTTACTTCCTTACCTATAAAAAATGTTGTAAATGGGTCCTATTATAACCCAAAATTTGAAGCCTCAGTAAATAATCTTTAAAGGAATGATTCAAGAATCAACACCACCATGGTGGAACTTGTTTACAGGTAGCGCATGAATACCTACTATGTGGTTAAAGATGCTTACCTTAGAGTGTCACTAAGATGAGTGATATGTCAAGAAGTTGATCCTGAGTTGTGTGTTAGTGAAGACAAAACACATAACTAAGGAAACAATAGTCTACATGGTAAGTTGTCATTAACAAAATGCAACTAGAGGCTTGGCATGTGTGAATAAGCATTAGAAATGGTATTAGAATGTAAGACCCCTCATCTAGTTGGGGCCCAAATGGCCATGTGGCATACCAATTCAGTCCATGCAAGCTAGAAAGGGCTATCTATGGTGTTGGATCCACCCTTGGAATGGTAGTTGTGGTGTAGATATGGGTGTACTGGGCCATTTTGGTTCTACACTAGAACATGAAAGATTATGAGGCTATATATTAATCCTTCATGAGGACATCAAGAGTCCAAGTGAGGAATATCATAAAATCCCAGGTTTTGAAGACTTTAATGGCCTGAAAAGGAATGGTTAGACTAACCATGTCACCAAGGTGTACCTCCTTTTCTGGTATCTCATGAACAAGTGCATTGTAATTAAGTGTTGTCAACCCAGAGTAGTACTAGGATGGGTGACCTAGAGAAAAGTTGATTCCAAGATAAGTGTGAGTGAGGACAAAGGAAACAACTGAAGCTAGTGGTGGTTTGTTGGTCTAGATGTCATTCAGAAAATCAAGTAGAGAATTGGGTAGTGGGTTCAGGCATTAAATGTCCTAACATGTTTGTACTTCCTACATTAGTAGCATTGCCTCGACATGAGAAGGCATGGACACATGTGATTGATGTTACAAACTCAACACCGTCACCAAAAGTTAGCCAACCTTGTTAATAATACATATTTGAAACTTATCACCATTGAGGCCATAAAATCAATCCCTTTGTTAATTCCTTGTGAAAATTATGTTTATACCATTAGTTGTAATGTTTTCTATTTTGTTGACACTATCATTATTGTTATTTATATAGTTGTTCAAAAACATCATCCTTATGAAACATCTAGACTTGTTGCTTAAGATTTGAGAATGTATCATCTTTGACACCACTTGTTTAATTTTCCTTTCCCTTTCAATCTACAAAAAGGACTCCACAAGAGTGGAAAGCTTTTCTCTTGTCTCGATTGGAGATGTAATCTAGAAAGTACATGCTTAAACCTTTCTTGAACCTTCTGGTCCTCTGGTCATTTGTAGGATGTAACCAAGCACAAAACAACATTATACCCATGAATTACAATTCATATTTATTCACATACATTGTTCACTGATACAAATTCTCTAACTACCTCATTTTATCTGGTAGATATGACTTTGGAAAGTGCCTACTTTAAAACCTTATCTAGAAGTCATCCCATCTGATATAGTATTATAGCTTTGTCACTTCTTCCATGGCCTTTCAATGGTCAACACTCTCCTAGGTAGGTAAATCACGTGCTCAATTTTCTCAACCTCTAGTGTATCCAAAATCATGAATACCTTATCAATCTGTGTTAGTCAAAGATCTAAATCTTCCACATCTTTTGTACATACATACACCATTCTCCCACTCTCCTTATCCTCCCAAAGGTAGTTTGTGGATTGTGGAAGGAATCAACATTTGAAGACGGTACTTGGGTGAATGGTTAGTGTAACATACTCAATTTTGGGCACTAGACATATTTTTGAGCTATAATATATGTTTTTCCTTATTTCAAAACTATGGTTGTAATTCCCCAGTTTACTTTAATTCCTTTTGAATTTCCCTTGGATTTGTGCACATGAGTGAAATCATATTATTATGGTCCAAGCTTAGTTGGTTGAGACCCCCATTTGTGTTTCTACACTCAATTGCAAACAATGACTTTGAAATCATGTTAAGCTTAAGATACTCAATTTTAAATTACTAGTAGAAGCATAATAGTTCATAACATTTCATTCATTTTCAAGAGTTTCCACTTTTACTATTATATCATTATAATTTGGCCACATGGTTAAAATTTAATAGCAATTAGAGTTACTTGGTAGGAGTTACAAAAATTGAAAAATTTAAACAATAAGGCTAAATTTCTATAGATTTAGCCCAAAAATGATAGATTGAATCCTAACGTAATATTGTGATAAAAAGGTTCCCTAGTGGAGCGATGAGGGTACACCTCCACCCCAACACCTCTAGGTTTTAAAATTGAATGTTGCCTCTTTTCATTTGCCACATCATCCACCTTTCAATGCCTCTTAAGTGCCTAGCTCCATTACACAAACACCTCAACCTAATTACCCCTTATTAGAAGTTCTTAAGATGTACTATCCTCCCAATTTCCAACTGAGACAAAAACATGTGATTGATTTCCTCAAATCCATCTAAAACCTCAACACTAATTAGTAGAACCATCACCAACATATCTACCTCCACTCAGGGTTATAGAAGCCAGAGGATGGAAAGAAACATGATCGCCCATATTAGTTAGCCATCCAACCAAATTACTCTAATGCCAACCCTGACATGTAGCATTTCCAAACACACCATATTCCTCAAATAATATATACATATCCTTCATATCTTTCCCCACTCTCAAGCTCTTCAAAACTTGCTTCAACCTTTCCTTCTCTTGACCCACCTCTCCTTCGTCATGATGAAACCATGCGAACATAGCTTTATTTCTGTGGGATGATCTATGTCTACAAAAAGTTAGTGAATCCCAACTAAAATGCCATGCCTTACACACCTCTAGGATCTGTGACAGGAGAAAAACCTCCCCTTTAACCAATGGCACATATGCATTCAAATGGAAGGTAAACCCCAATGTTTATAAAAGCACCACGATCAGTTTGGAGGTTTGATGGTGTTTAATATTATGCTCCATCTTGGAATGTATTTGATTGATAGTAGAGAAGCCAATGACATAGTTGATTTTACTACCCCAAGGAGGCAAAAGATGTTTAGAGGCTCAATCTTTCCACCAAATCCAAATCACCTAGCTGAGATATGAAGTCTTGTGGCCTGTAAGTTGGTAACCCTCAATTCATTTTTTATAAATCATGATGCTTATAAACTAGTTATTAGTTATAAGAGATTAGCTAACAATTAGCTAAAATCCATGCTCAAAGCCTAGATATAGTAAGTAATTACTATTTCATTGTCGAACTATTTCATGATTAAGTACACATATCTTGAATGTATGCATATCTATAAATATGGAATTGTAATGTCTGTATGATGTCAGAAATATATTAAATAACAATTACAATAAATTCAATATACATATGTAATGATGATTTAATCTAGTTGATCTCCTATCTTAAGTGTTGTGAATATTAGTTCTAATATACATGTGTAAATAAATGCTTACATAGGAATTCAGTAAAACTAGTATTCCATAATATGATAACTAGTAAATGCACATGCATTGCACGTGACACTTATACATAAATAAAAGATCTTAAAATTGAAATAATTAGTACCTAATAAAATATTTTTGTACAAATATTATTCTGTTGACATAGAAAAAAAATGAAAAAATCATTATCACTAAAGTTCATATTTTATGATGGTTTACATCATCGTCTTATTAGAGACTTATTTTCCATTGTCCTCATGTTAGTACTATTAATTAGTGAAAAGAAAATCATTTCCTTTAGAATGTCAGACATTCATGGCTTCTTTAATCATACAATACAGTTTCTAAATCTATGAATGAGTTTTTTTTCACACACACACACATATATATACAGTTTTAGGATCCTATTGTTTAATATCACTATCAATATACATGGCCCCTAATGCATAAATAATTTAATATCTATAATAGTTCATAATGTATATTTGTAAAAAAATCATTTATTCTTTCACCTAAAGATGTATTTGACATTAATTTTGTCATCATTAGAAGACAACTTATACTTCAATTCTCAAGTTTACAATTTTGTGCTTAAGAGTTCAATTTTTATCCTTTGTTTTAGTTAATCTAGTGCGGCAAAGAATGTGTCATATCCTATATCTTCACACACAAAATTTTGATATCTATATAAAAACTTGAGCTATTATCTCCTCATCGACTACTATTGGTACTGGATAGATTTCCTTTCACGAATATGGTTGCAAAATAATGTACCTTATTTGTTTGTATGTGAGGAAAGATAATGAGGCCAATGTAACATAATTGAAGTTTCATGTAACCATAAGTTATATTATACCTTATATGGCTATAGTTCACATTGAAAATATAGGACCAACACCATTATAAACCCTAGAGATTGTGCTCTAGAGTGGGAGAGTTGGCTCTATCGTGACTTCCCTCTTCACCCAATGATTGAAATATTGGCCCTAATGCATGGTCCATTAATTTGCTGAAGTCAAAGTCTTTTGGTTCCATCCCTCCTTCTGTGACCTACCTTGCCAATGTTAAATTATCCCTTAATGAGAACCCTCTGAGTTCATCCCAAAAGGTTCCCAGGATGACATGTGATGTTGAATGGTTGTTCTTGTTTCTACTTCTATTTAATCTTCTTTCCTGCTAGGAGCTTGCCTAAGGTATCACTAGAACGGTTAATTTCTTACTATCCTTGGGGTTACCTCTGATACCTCCTTGTATGTATTGCACAAGTCATCATGGGTTGTTAGGGGTGTCAAAAAAACCGGGTTAGGGTCAGTTCTGGGTCAAAAAATCTTGTCCAGATTGTTTGACTGTCAAATCCAAACCCGAACCCAGACCCAAATTTTATTCATACCTCTCAACCTGGAACCGACCCAGATTGAAAAATCTAACCCCGAAACCAAACCCGAACCCATATTTGAATGTGATTTTTTTAGATTGTTTTTCTTGATAGAAGAACCTACACAATTATAAATAATTTCATTATCTCAAATAAACTACCAAAGATGTCAATGATTATATAATATCAAAAAATTATAATATTACTATTTCTTTAATTTTATTAGAGAAAACAAAGCCAAAAATAGAACATTAATTCACTTAAATATAAGAAAATCTCATCACAAGTGCAATATCACATATATCATACTAAAACAACACATATATCACATCAAAATCCTTGGAATACCACCAAAATCATACTAAAGTAACACATATTAACATCGAAGTATAGCCCATCAAACCAATGGAGATGACTTACCAATAAAAACAATATGTATACCACATCATAACAACATCTAAAAAGGGAATCGCCTATGTTATCTTACACATAAGTAAATTCTAACACAACGAGAATATCATAATACTATAGAAAAATAATCAATTTTCACATCAAATAACTATTATATGTTGTAATATCACATATATTATTTCAAAGCAACACATATATCATTTCAAAATGCAACATTCATCCCATAAGTATATGTATATAAGTAACTATTTAGAATCTGGTTTTATCCACTTTCTAAACCCAGGTCCGATCCAGTTGAGATTCTGACACATGATACTAAACACAGAACTGACTCAGAATGTCATGGTTGAAATCCGAACTCTATTTTTTCCAGGTCGGACATAATCGGGTTCACGAGTTCGGTCAAATTTTGATAGCCCTATGGGTTGTGGTGACTTGGTTACTTCTACATGGTGATGATTATTGAAAAAATGAGTTATATAAGACAATGACAAGGGGTAGCTAAGATGAATTTTCTAGTCACAGTTGCCATAAATAACATCCACATGTGCTAGCTTCCTTCCCACCATGTCATTATTTTTTATTTGTACTTTTTAAATATTATTTAGAAAATCATATAAGTTAATGCTTATATAATAACTATATCATATTTTAGAATAAATTTTCTTCCAATTAAATGTTTGTGTTTCCTTTTTTAATGTATAAAGTGATTGATACACTGACATTACTTTCCATCAAACATAACTACTATAATTTCTCTAACTTCACTTTATTGCTCATTAGGAGAGTCTGAGAAGCCTTTACATCAACACAACCCAACAATTCTTGAGATTACTGAGCATGCTCTGCACACATGGTTAACTAATATACAAATTTTATAAAGCAACAATAACTTCACATAAAAAGAATTCTATTTGAGTTTGCAAAAATATTTTAGTTATTAAAATTTGATATTAAAAATTGTTTTTGAGTCATTTCATAGATAGACATCTTCTTAATAGAGTCACCCACACTACAAAACAAGTTTATCTTACCAATATTTTTAATCATATGCGATTGATTATCGGGTTTCCATATATGTTTATAACTTTTGATATATTATAATGAAGTTGAAAATAAACTACGAGTTTCCTAAACATGTATACCTTTTTTTTGTCAAGGACGTTTTATATTATTACTATATTTTGATGTTTAAAAGGTATTGGAAGTTTTCACCTCTGGTGCCAAAGGTATTAGATAGTTATATTATATGCAACCATTTTGGTCTATATGCCATTGTGGAAGCTGGTTCAAAATTCATTTCTTTTGGACACAATTCTATAAAGTTGCATTATATGACTAAATTTTTGTGAATTATTTTTTAACAACAAATAAGGAAATAAATGACTATGCTTTTATCATTTTTTTTAAATTTTAGTGTGTGATAACATTAGAATATTTTTAATCATTGTTAGGAATGATTTTACTGGGATGTATAGAGTGCCCAATTTTTTTTTCTTCTGTTAATGTCATGGTATATAAATCCTTAGCCCAAAAGTAGCTTCACATAATTCCTAAATCTATAAAATTATTAGATACAATGGAATTTCAAAGGAAGTATGTATAATACAAATTTCCTTTTCTTATTTATTGGACAAAACCTAAGAACAAATGTCATATATTAAGGGTTCCTTGGGTTTGATATTTGATGTAAGTCATAAGTTATAAAAAATTCAATTTTTGAGAAATTTACTTGAAATTTTAATACTTAAGTTTCATTCATATGTGATTGCTTTATTGTATGTGTGAATGTAAAAATCTTTACAAAATGTTGTTATTTTTTCTACGCTATAATATAGTGATAAATAGGGTTGAATAGGATGTAAATAAACACCATATATGTGATGTCATTTCTTCATTTGACAGTTCTTGTGGCGTGATACAATTATGATTCACTAAAGATATATTGGTTAAAATTCACAACATTATACATTTAGTTCACTTTGTAGGCATGCAATGCTATAATGATCTTTACATTTCACGTATTTGTAATATCGATGTATATTATAATGTATGGATATAGTGAACCTTGATTTTCACAGTCTAAATAATATTTTTTTAATATAGTAGTGTGCATTAATTTTTCATGGTGTGGATATGGTTTCAGTTTAGCATACTATGGTGAATATGATGGATTCATGGTGTACAATGTTCTACCAGAGTTATGGTGCATGCTATTTTAACATAGCACAACTATGATTTTGACAATATATCATACTTGTACCACTATCATCCCTAGTCATAAATATTTTATATTTATGATTTATAAATAAAAAAGAATTTATTTGCACATGAAGTGTTTTTATTTAGTTTGAAAAAAAATTTCGTATGTTTTAAGATAAGACTTCATAATGGTATTTCATCTATAGCTCTCACAAACATAAAATCAATCACGAAAATATGAATATGAAATTTTCTTTCATAAAAATCTAAACAGTTACGATATATCAGTAGGAGCCTAAGTGTGTATAACTTTATTCTATGTTACCCTAGTAAAAAATCATGTTAGCATCTTATTCTATGTAGGGTTAAGCATATGAATGGACAACCTCGATCCGGCTCATAACCTGACCTATAGAAACTAACCTAGGTCCATATAACTTACATGTGTGGTCTCAATGAACCTTTTATCTAATTTGTATAAGATTGGTTAGATCCAAGGTATAACTAGACTCTAAGACATAAATACCTAGATAAATTACATATACATAGTTTAACATTGTGTAATATAACTGATAGATTGGATGAAAATAAAGGTTATATTTGTTTCATTAAGTCATCTCAATTGTATATATGTGAACCACTAAATAAAAGATTGTGTGTATTTTCTTATCATTAATAAGACAAAAAAATGTAAAATATAATTATGGGATATTTTTTAGATATATGTCATGATATTAAGGGATATGACTGTGAACAATGTCAAATGACACAATATCCTCTGAATCCATATAGTTAGATTTTATCTGACAAGTTTAGTTTTATTTTACAGATGGTACATAATTTTCATCTTCGTGTCTATTAATAAATATGTGTTTACATGTACTTTTTGAATTTATCATCATTTAGTGTGTGATGCATGTTGGCCAATACTTAACATGAAGTCCATATTTATTCTGTTGGTCGAATATTGGCAAATATTTTATGGGTCAAGACTTAGCTCACAACCTGTATAATGAAAATGGTTTAGGCATAAGCCTACCAAAATTCAGTATGATCCAAACTGATGCTTACCTCTTGTTCTGTGTAAATGCTCTAGCTTCAAATCACACTATTTTCAGAGGTGCTTGCATAAGAATTTTCTAAGAGTTGAATTATAGATAAATGACACAAAAAATCCTTGATCATAAATGTGAATTTTATGCTTTAACACAATTCTATTGGAATATATCAAAGTTTGTATAAGACATGTCCTGTAGAAAATTTGAGTTAGAAGAGACATTAGTCTCCCCCCTCCCTCGAACTGGTGCCATCCGGGCAGTCAGATCGAACCACGTACGTTACACTGGTCAGGTGTGTCTATTATTCTTGATAACTCTCCTTGAGTATTGTGTATGTTAGATGATGTATGGTGCTAGATTATATGAAAAGACCTCCTCATAACATAGCAAAAACATCAACTTTAATTTGCCCCTTTACTGGGATTGGAGATAAGAGAAGACTGTATGTAACCTTAAAAGGGATCTCAAAAAACGATTCTCATAACGTTCGAACAACATAGCATATTAGACTCAAACAAAACAATAAGAGGAATTAAAATTTACTAATAACATGAATAAGAAACATGAGTATTGTTAGCATAACGACCACATATCAATGTTAATGAAGAAGGTTCTTGCAATAAGAAGAGACAAAATGAAGATGGGTGTTAACTCATGAGTTTCTCATTGTTGTTAAACGGTATAGCTAAAGGAAACAAAGTTGTTGGCAGAAAATAACCAGGAGATGTAATTTATCTTAGAATCAGTTGTGATGTTTTCTTTTACCAACCAACAAAGACCATATAGATCCAGATCGGACTCAATTATATTGTTACATTGTAGAAGTTGTACTGAAAATACATTGTTCATCTAGTAATTGGTTGTACCCATCCAACAAAGCAGTCATTGAAGTAGATTGCAACTAAGCCATCGAGTCAACATAGTAGATTGTGCAGGAGACCATGATCACTTGGACAACATGGCAACCGATGTCTTTGTATCAAACCTAAAATCCACATTTCCAGACCTCCCATGTTTGGTCTAACTATGTAGGGATTCTTAGTGAAGGGGGTTTAAGCATGCACAATCGACATCAGTTTGTAGGCATGAGAATTCTAGAAAGTGAACAATATAGCGATGCACATAAGGCATCAAAATCTCAGAGCATCATATTTGTGCTGCAAGGAATATCAGGTAACTCCATTATTCCAATCCCCGCATGACGTTGGCTTCACTGCCGCTCCCTGACCACACATTGGTGGGTGGCTTTGTTGTATGACACAGGAAGAAAATAATAGTAGCAATGAAAGGATCAGGGCTGTTGCAATAGGCTACCATGCGACTCTTGAAAATCAATGTTTTTTCTAGTTAACACTGCCAAGTCCATAATGTAGAGTAAATCTAGTAATTGCACGTACTTTGTATGTAAAACTTATATAACATTAATTATTTTTAAAAAATGTTATTCCAAATGTCAATATCGAAGGTTGTATTATTTCATATTGTACAATTAAATGGCAAAACTATTTTCAATATTGAGCACCCTAATATTCTATATTATAAATTGGTATCTTTGTCTTGTTGTCATGGAGACAAATGGGAATGTTTTCATCAGTAAATGAAATATTTTGAAATAAGAGATTATGTATATAACCAAAATCTTTTTTCTTCATCAAGCAAGAACAACTTTATTTCATAAATTTGTAGTATATGTTTAGCCATCATGTTCATTTCATCATAAATAAAGCATGATTTTCACTTTCAGTTTATTGTGTTTTGAATCACCTACATAACCTCAAGTATCATTTCTTCCATACATCCAATACAAAAAATGAATGTCCCAAGTACTTTTCAACCTTAATGAGTCTATACCACCTTATAAAATGATTTATCAAGTAAGTCGAAGTATTGTCTTTACCTTGTCCACATAGAAGACCAATTCATTTATCGAGTAGAAACTGAAATGCCTAAAATATTATAACAACATTGATATAAAGCTTCTCTTACTTACTCATCTATAGATAAAAGTTATCTCAAGGTGGGAGGAAATGACACAAACTTTCTATCATGTATATGTATGGTCATTGGTAAACTGACTCCTAAGCTAATAATTAGAGCAAATCCATTGACTATGAAAAAGGAATCCATGTTCTCGAAACTAAAACCGTGATGAACATGACACGTTAGAAAATATACGATGCACAATAATTTTGCACCTATAAGGGCATTTAATTATAGATATCCATCATGTCATTTTTTTGGGTGTTTAAAGGAGGATAGCTCTAGCATAAATGAAACTTTCCTCTTGTGTAGTTTGTGAAGGAAAATGCAATATCACAACATGTAATTTCTTTAAGGTATCAAGAAAATTATTGATTACTTAAAAATAAAAAAATATGTTCAATTACACAATTATGATAGAAGTATCAGATCAAAACATTCATTTTTCGGGTTTCTTTTATATTCATACTTTTGGAAAAGAAACCATGGAGATAAGATATCATGTCACTATACATAATTTGAACAAATCATAGAAGCTCAGGAGGGGAGATCGACTCTTATGGAAGCAGATGTCTTTATTTTTGGTTGGGTTGGAGGGAAGCATGTATGTGTGGATATAACAGGAGTTTCTCCATTTGTGGACTTGAAAGGTGGAGATTTTACTGTGGGACAACTTGACCTAAAAGCTATCTCAGCCAAAGTGGTTAAACATGAGAAAGTGTGTATCAAAAACCAACATGTTTTCATACCTTTTGGTTTTGATACCTTTGGGTTCTTAGCACTGTAGGCTGTGGAGCTTCTCAAGAGGGTGTAAAAAGTTATGCACACCAAATCTAAGGAGGTAGTGTTTTGAAGGATAGACTTTGGCATACAAAAGGGGATGGAAGTGCAACTTGTTACGTCTAAATTTATTTTCACTGTAACTGGAATACATTTTGAAATCTTCTATATCAAACATAATATTAAGGGAAATAATCAATCAAGCATGTTATTTTAACATTGTAAGTATTTTTTAAATTAGATGATAGGAGATCTACTTTCCTCAATATTTAGTTAAGTATGTACGTAAATTATGATTGCATCCCAACAATAATGTTGAACTTTCCTATTTCTACAAACCTAGAAATAAAACACTCTTAACTTGTCGAAGTTTCTTTTATCTCAATTTGTTTACAAGACACATTTGGTGTCATAAATCCACACCAAACTATAGAAAATATTATAAACAAAATATTATAAACATATTAAAGTCATTGTATCCTCTAATATTATCAAGGGATTGTAATGATGACCTCTTTAAGTCACTCAATAGTTTGCTTAGATGCATGAATGTGTATATGAAGTAGCAAAATATTGAGGAGAATGAAATAATGATTACAAGGAGATGCACCTAGTTTCTAGTTCCTCATTGATAATATTCATTATGATATATAATGTTAGACAGTTACCTTCTATCCTTACATAACATAGTTAACCTACTATTTTGATTCTACTACAACATAACACGAAGACATAAAAATATGAAAAAATAAATAGTAATCTTAAACAGTTGTAATTAGTTAGATCCAAGATAATAACCAAATTTTATATATTCCATTAAATATTAATTTAAGAGATGGCCATAATTAGAGTACTTATACATTGTTTTATATATATTGAGATGTCCTAATAAGTTCAACCTCAATTTTCTTTTTCTCTTTCTAACTAACATAATGAAATCATAGAACCATTCATGATCTTCATATTATGTTTCAAATGAATACCTAAACTTTTCACTTATAATGAAAATAAATGATACTTGAAATTCACTATACTTGGGATTTACGACATTTAGATTTGTTATATTAAAATAAAATTCCATCAAAGATATAAATAATGTAATTTCACATGAGTTTGAGCATGTGAGTCAAACTGAAGAACTTGGAATTAATAAATTGTTAAAAACTAACACCTGGAGAAATGTCATATAATTAATAATATTACATAATTTTTCTTTCTATTTTGATATGTTTGGATACCATATATTAAACATATAAAAATGTATTTTTTATCACTTCTTAAGAAAGTTGTAGAATACCAGATACCTATGTGTGGGATATTATATGCTTTTGGATTTGTACTTTGTTCAATGTGAATTGTATGAATTACTGATTCAGTGAAAACTTTTTTTATCTATTTATTGTGATATTATTCTTTTAATATTCTTAATATTAAGATAGACGTAATTAACTATAAAGTGATTTTGACTTTACCAACTTATAACTCAATATGAACCTGCATTACAATGATATGTCTCTTAGAGTTTCATAACCACATAAAGTATGTTAAAAAATATTTTGTATATCTTTGTGATATACATACATAAAAAGGTTTTTACTTTTGAGTTAGGTTTTTCCATCTTTTAAATATTAATGACCAATTCCTTTCAAAATTTTATTCACCTATTGCACTCATTGATATTCCTAGATACGAGAAATTTAAATGTTCCTATAAAGGTTGAATGAAAAAAGTTACTTGTGTTATTATGTCTAATGAAATGTGTAATGTAGTGATATTGAAACAACTAAATGAAATAATTTTCAATTTATTGATATTTATCATAATATTGGTTTGTAAGATGAAGATCTCAACCATTACAATGTAAATTTATTTTTCTTTAATGAATGAAAGAAGTAAAAATAGCTTAAATGAAATAATTTCTCAGTTCTATCTGTGATGAAATTGAAAGAACCATTAGAAACTTTCTTTGGGAGCATACTGAAGAGAAGAGCAATCTACGTCTTGTTAAATGGTCAGATGTTACTAAAGTCAAGGATGAGGGTGGTCCTTCTATCAAAAGAGTTAGAGATGTTTGTAAAGCTGATGTTTTATTTAATATTTGGAGGATTGCTTTTAAGAAAGATAGCATGTGGATCAAATGGATCCATGAAAAGTATCTCTCAAAAATTTATATTTGGAATGTTGAGGTCTTTGGCCATCATTCTTGGTACTTTATTCAGATGATGAGACACCTTGATGTTTTCGAAAGCCTGGTTCAGTATAGAATTGGGAATGGGGAGGGGACTTGGCTTTGGCAGGATCCTTGGCTTCCTCATAATAGATTCCTTAAAGATTGCATTGGCTGTAAGAAAGCTATTAAGACTGGCTTTCCTATGCTAAGCAAAGTTAGTTCGATTGTTTCTGGTAATCTGTGGAACTTATCCTCTTCTAGATTACATGAAGTGATGAGTAGTTTCCTAGCTAATGTTCCTTGTCCTTCTGGCCATTTGGATAGTGTTTTGAGTTGTAATCAAGCTAAGATTAATTTGAAATTGGTTTGGAATCTCATAAGAGATAGTGATGATCTGGATCTAGTTTTCTCCTGGATTTGGAAATATGCCAGTCCTAGAAGCTTTCTGATTTCTGTTTGGAAAGCTACTCATGGCAGATTACCTACAATTGACTATGCGAGAAGAAGGGGGTTCTCTACTCCCTCTTACTGTTTTGTCTGTAAGAATGACTGTGAAAATGTTCAACATGTCATCTTCAACTGCCCTTATTCTAGATTTCTTTTGAGGAAGGCTCTCGAAGAGAAGCTCATTCCTAGTATTCCGAGAAAGAGGGATGATTTTTCTACTCTGGGGAACAAAGTTAATCATCTTACCAGAGTCACTATAGTTCACTCTATCTGGAAGGAGAGGAATCTCAGAGTTCATGAGAACAGAAGTATGGAGGCTGCCCTTCTCTGGATTACATCTAGGTTGTTTGTTCTTTTCTCAGTTTTGTTTCTTTCTCGCTTAGTTGCCTCCTGTGGCTCTGTATATCTGAACTTGTTGAGACTGTTGTCTCACAAGTATTTACTTTTCCTATTCTGTAAAAAATTACAAAAAAAGCAATATAGATCTTTCTTCACCAAAAAAAAACTTAGTAATATGAAAAAGGTCAAAGAAGAATAGAAATTTTTTTCTTGAGGATGTCGCAATGATGTATAAACTATCAACATATAAAATAAAAATAGGACACTGGAACTCCACTTGATGCTACAAATTAGGGTTGTCAATGGGGAGGGTAAAGTCTTACCCTTATCCTTACCCACCAAGTGTGGCGGGTAAGGGTATGGGCAATTCTCCACTCCACCAATATTCTTATCCTCCACTTACCATTACCCTCTTAACCACAGGGTAAACGGGGAGGGTAAGGGTTGAGCGGAGAATTTATATGTCTTCTTAACTTTTTTACTAATATAAATAATAATGGCCTCGCCAATACATTTATATATTTTAGTGAAATATCAAGACTCTCTAGAATGGATTATAAATATCCAAAATAATTCTAAGTACTCTTTTATAATATTATATAAATAGTTTGTGTTGTGAACGCATACACAAATGATAGTACCCTAACATTAGTCTATTAACAAATAAATTGTCCCCAAAAGATAAGGATTGCTACATTAAAATGATATTAAATGACAATATGACATAAAGAGTTATTGTTGAAAACATACATATCTTATACCTTCTAAAATATTTTTCATATAAAAAAATAAAATACAAATAAATTAGATAACACCACCTCACATATGTATCAAATTTTATAGATTAAATATTAAATCTTGCTATTATATACATATTTGTCTTACACCACATAAGTATTTTATGGAACATAGACTATTTTATACACGTGTATTGCACCTCCAAAATGGTGTTGGATACACAACTATATTAACTACATAAGAAGTAGATAATAACGTCATGTATTGTATAAAATTATGACCACATAATATTTTATATTCCATAGACTCAAACAACACAATGACTACACATTTAACATATTATATGTATATATTAGTGGGTAGTGGGTAGCGGGTTACAGGGTATTGAATGGCTTATCCTTACCCTTACCCACTAAGACAACAAGTTAGAGGGTAGAGGATAGGCAGATAAACGGTTTTACCCTTACCCATTGACAACCCTACTACTAATGTTCTGTTTCACATTTATGGACAATAATACCATTACTTGGCTTGAAAATATATTGTGATCGTTGCTGCTATAAAGGAGCAGATATGTCGCATGTGTCCTAAAAGCTATAAGCATAATCATACTATTTGTATAAATTCACAATGGAAGTACAAATTGTAACCTTTCGGTTCCTGAGAGCATAATCCGTAGATGAATACCTACGTCCTGATGGAAAGATGTTGGTGGAAGATATGTGAATCTTTGGTATTTTTTAGGATATCGTAATCTGGAAATGAACATAAACAAAGTAAACAACAAAGTAGTATTATTGGTTTGACTCAGAAACTATCATTTTTAAGAAGAAAGAGGATAACACATAAGTAATTGGGTAATAAAATGGAAAAGAAATTTCGTAGTACAACGGAAAGAAAAATATAGAGTTATCCTGAAAGTATAGTATTATTTTAATAAGGAATGTTACTAAGACTCCTTGGTTTTCGATGATACACCAATCTGTATAATGTCAAATCTAATATTTTCACATTGAACCTAAAGGTTGACCCTACAGTGTTTTAGGGACTCGACTTTCCAATTCGTTTATCTGATTGACTCGACACAGTTTGTTTGTATTGGCTGCCAGGATATATGATAGCGTCAGTTTGCTTCACCCGTTGACATTATATAAGAACATAAATATATAATTATGTGCATTTACGAACATATATGTGAATGTGAATGATATGATTTTGTATGAGCATATATATAAATGTATAAGTGTTCGTATAATTAATATTGGAATGCATATGAGCTTATTTGCGAAACACCCATACCTACCATTTTAAGAATATTTGCATAAACAATAAGAAAGATACTTCTGAAGCACATAACATAAGTTATGGATAACTTAGCATAATAATATTAAAAATTTGATGTTGAGTTTACATCATAAAAGAAACATAGTACTTTTTATTGTACTTCTTTTGAAATCCATAATAATTAAGACAAACACCATCCAACTTTCCATTTAAGAGAATATTAAAAGTAAATTTCTCATAGTCCTAGTACGGAAAGAGGTGAGGAATTAACCCCTTAGTTTATTCTATTCAAGAAAAACCAAATAATGATATCCTCCCATATTTTGCTAGTTGATTTAAATATTATCTCTAGTTGTATGTTTGATCATTTTCCTCGTGATTTCAAGCATCTTCATTTGCAAGAAAAGATGGTGACCAGTTCAGCTAGAATAACTACAAGGTTCTAGAATATATTGGCTAAAATCTATAGGTGTGCTAGATAAACTAAAATGAGGGATTTCACTTGGGCTTAGAATAACATCAGATGCATCTCCATACAATCTTAGCCTTTGGTTTGCATCGAGGCATGAGCATACATGGTGGTGAACCAAGAAAAATACTCAATGTGGTGATGGATAGTTTATGATCCTACGCATTCTAGTAAATTTATTGAAGGGTATAAGATGAAAGTACAATAGTTTATAACAGAAAAGTCTTCATTTCCTCATTGCTCAAAAGTAGGGATGCCAATGTTCTATCTGGACACATGAATCATACACACTGTAAATTGATTTTGTGTTTGGATTTTGTCAATATAGGTCGATTCGGATTTATATTTTGATATCCCGATAGAAATACTTTTGCAGGATGGGAAACTTCTGGTTTCACACCACTATTCGAAACACAGCTTATGAAACCACGAGAACAACATTAATATGTAAAAGTAAATGAAGACAGCAACGACAATTTTTAATGTGAAAGTGAACTTACAGCTATGATCTTCAGTGTAAGTCATTCCCGTCAGTCACATATATAAAGAGACGCCAGATCTAAATTCTGGGAAGGAGATCAGTGCTAATACACCTGAGATTCTTGCACGAGGCAGGAGAATAACCATGGAAACCAGACTGCTCTTTCTTCTAGTGTTATGATCTGTGTGAATCTTCCCTGGTCTAGAACTCATGTAAAGATGGCACACTAAAGAAAAGACCAGTGTCCATGTCCTTTCTTGTTAGTTGCAAAGTTTTTTCAAATAATGCAAATATATAATTCTTGAATTGACCCAATTCAGCAGCGGCCAGAATTTGGAGACAACAAAACCTGGAAAGGCGAGTGGAAACTTTCTCGTACGCATCCGGCATCTGTGGGGATCACAAAGTGATGATTACTACTTTAAGATATGGAGCGCATCCGCTTGGAAACAATTAGGAGCCGCTACTTACTTGCATGAATGAAGACCTAATAGCATAGAGAAACAAATTATGTCCCTCTCCTTGTCGTAAAGTGATGCACATCATTATCCAACGACCAAAAATTTCGTCCCTCGGGTCTAGGGAGGCAGTAGCTATTGGTAGAAGTAGAAGGCCCTGCAAGGCATGCCCAACGAATATTCTTCAGTACGTTCACATGTATAGCTCGGCGTAGTAGCCCTCTTAGGTTTTCTTAAGTCGGCACATCTATAGCTCGGGGTAGTCACCTTTTAGGTCTCCATAACTTGATCCGACGTTGAGCATCAATTCTATCGGGATATGATACAATGACTAGCTGATCCACAAATCTACCACAAAGGGGCTGAATTTATATGAGTAATGACCATGAGGAAAATAATACTTATTTAGAAAAAAAATGAAGAAAAATACATATTAGTGTCTCATTGCCTTCAACATATAAAATAAGCTATTTGTAAAAAAATCTAACATAACTGAAATGACAAAATTCACTATTCAAAATAATGATTTTGTTTAAATGTCTAAAGTCATAAGTAACACATTATTTGACATGTCTTTCAGATTAAACAACTAGAAGATCAATAATATAATCATAATTCATGATCACTTGATTAGTACAATGTGCATACAATTGGCAATGCATAAGAAAAATAATAGTTATATTAAAAATGAGAATAAAATCATCTTTTAAGTGGAGAACAAACATTAAAATATAATATGACATCATTTAGTAGATGGTGTCATACTGGAAGGCCCAAAAAATTATAATAGCCAAAATTTATACTATAAAGGATATAAGTATAATGTACTTGGTATATTATAAGATCTTGACACAAGATTAGTTGAAAAAAAACTTCAGATAAAAAGGAAGAAGGAAAATATTTATTGTGGTTGTATGAACAACATATGATGGAGAAGCACATTGGGAAATAAAAAGTGAAGAGAATGAAGAGGAAAGATCCATGCATATTTTTTATTTAAAAGTTGAAGAAGAGAGGATATGAAAGAAAAAATTATATATTTTTATTGACTTTAATTTTACATGTCATCCTTTTTTTCTCTCTCCATTTGATTAAAATTATATTTACTAGATGGATTTTTTCACATTTTTTTCTCCTTTCTTACCCCACATTTTATATATTTTTCTCTACTCCTTTTTTACCTTATGCCAATTCAATCGTGTTATTTTCTTTTATAGATAGAAATATTGTCATTATCTTCTCAAGTTCTTGTAAATTTGTAATAATTGTTACTTGGATTAAAACTTATAATATCTAAATGTTATGTAACGAAAAAAGTTTGTGAAATACCATGTAACAATAAATATTATATGGATCTATTTCTATATAGTAATATAGATCTTTTAATAATTTGAGAGTGATTGACTAATAAAAGTTTGAAAGAAAAATATATAAATAGAAGGTGATAGTTGTGCATGTATGGTTATCATTTTTCCCAATGGTGTATAATTATAATTGAGTGAACTTACTCAATTTATAGCTAATAATATATGTTAATTAATAAGTCAACTATATTATATCGAATTTTAGTTAATAGGTCAACATGATGCATGATATATTTTTATAAACTTCATTTTGTATAATTATGTTCATCTGTTATGGGTAAATATTCCGATTCTTATAAAGATTTACATTCAAGTAGAGAAGACAATTTGTGTAACTCTTAACACAATTAATACGAAACTATTAAACAAATTTTAGTAGAATAGAAATGAAATATATGATTTCATCAGTTCATAATTGATGTCATGCATATTAGGACGATAGATTTTATGATTTATGAGTATATAAGACACACAATCCATAAATATATTAAGTTTAACCATTAAGAAGTTCATACAAAGAAGAATGATAGAATTGATTGAAATCATAAGATTAAAAGTCGCATTTTGTACGATGTAATAATTTATTTAGAAAATACAAATATGTACATGGTATCATAATAATAATAAAAATATTTTTTGGAGGGGGGTTTCAGCCCCGGCAGCCCCCCTCTGGCTACGCCCCTGATCACCAGTATGGTATTCTAAAGAGTCTAGCAAACAAACGGAACGACTGGAGAGAGGAGACAACTTGAGTCCAGTTTAAGGTACATACATAGGACGGAAATGAGTAGTCACACGTTAAAATAGTAGATTTGAAATTAAAGTGATCGAGTAGAAGCAATTTGATCATCTCGGGTCTTGCACGTTTGTGTGGCAGAATAGACGAGACGGAAAAAAAAATTGTCTTGCTGATTTGGCTTCAGGGTGTTAGCGCCATGAAATCTCCTCGCTGCATACCCGGTCATGTCTTGCTCCTTTGGACGGGGTATAGACGAGATGAAAAGCTTATCTCTTTCCGTTTTTGGCTCCCGAGTTTTAACGTGACGAACATCCTGGCTGTATAATCGCTAATGATTGTGGAAAATTCAGATTTCACTGTCAGATCGCACAGACCACCAACAAAGGGTGTTACAGCTGGTGGATTGGGCGGCGGGGTGTCTAGTTGACGTAGAATTAGGTACATAAGCGAAACAGAAACATGGCTACGGAGAAATAAGATTTCAGATAGGGAGTTATATTGGAAGGCGGCACAAGGTTTGGAAATCACGGAACAAGACTCTACTTTCTTTACGGTAATAAGAAGACGGAAACGAGTAGTGGTGTTTAGAAGAGTAGAATAATATATTGATGAAATAATCTTATTCTTTTCATGAGTAATTCTCTAGATACACATATATGTATCATGTGGTAATATGACATACGAATGAGTCTAAGAAGTTTATCAATGTATATTGGGGTCTTTCAATAAATTGAGACACGAGAGAAACAAAATAAGTAATAAATTTTCTATTGCAAACATAAGTCTGCATGATCATGTACTCCAAATTTTGCTTTAGATGATTTGATCGCATAGACTATACCAAATTTTACTAGATACATACTTGTATTCCAATATGAGATTGGGTTCCAAGTAGTAGTACAACAAGTATTAAATTACTCATATATAAGCTTACATTGTATTGAACTGTAGATTCCTTCAATAAGGCTAATTATTATATATTGTCATATATATAATATATCTTTGATTTATTTGATCAATTAAATTTTATGGTTTTAGAAAAGTAGATAAAAGACCTATTTTAAAAATTACATATTAATACATACACCTATTCTACTTTAGTTAAGATTGATACTACAGAGATAATATAGTTTAAAAACAATCAACTGTAAATTATGACAAAGAAATAATATGAAATGTATATTTGTAACTTTATATGAAATTGGAATATAATACACCCATATTATAGTTCTTAACTAATGTTTCTATACATGTGCATAAATTCACACGTGCGCGCGCGCGCACACACACACACACACAAATATATATATATATATATATATATATATATATATGGGATAAAGAGAGGCATTATCTCCCCCTCTTCCACGCCCGTGACGGAGGCCGAACGTCCGAGAGGGTGGTAAATCAAGGCGGCAGTTGGGATTAGAACATGGGCCCTTCATGAGGAGACATTGTGCTTGACCACTTGAGTCACTATATATATATATATATATATATATATATAGATATATATATATATATATATATGTGTGTGTGTGTGTGTGTGTGTGTGTGTGTGTGTGTGTGTGTGTATGAACATGGATAACATGCACGACAATAGGTTGTACCCTACCTTAATATTGATATATACATGTAATAACTGCAATATGAACATAATAAACATATAATGGATCAAATCTTCACGCAATGAGTTAGCAACCTTAGACATATATTACAATAGAATATTATTAAAAAATGTGGTGAAGTTAATAATAAGGGCTATCTATATTATAATATAATTGTATATGTATGTGAACTCGATTATATATACAAAGCACCAAAAATCCTAGAAACAAAGATGATGGTAGAATTAAATTTTTGTAAAGCTAATTTGGAAAGCTAATAAACTAGAAAGGATTGAATGATATTAGGTTCCAAGACAAATGATAACAAAATTTTACTATCTTGTTGATCTCTCTGATCTCTCCCTCTTGGAGCCATTTGAATTTTAACATGCAAACTTTTGAGTCTTTAACGATTGAGGAACGAGACTCTCCATTACACTATTTTACTATTTCTTTCCCTCTTAAATTCATTGCATGAAATATTATGATGTGGTGAACGTAAAATTATTTATAAGTGTTTCTTGCCTCTTAACGGTGATCACCACTATTAATAAATGTTGTGTATTTTTTGTGTTAAATTTGACAATTGGAGTTTTGACTCATTTGGTGACTTTGTCCCCTTTAAGAGATTTAGTCCACTTGTGAGGGTCAACTACCCACAACCTCATGAAATAGACATGATCAATTTTTCCCTAGTTAACTAGAAATAGATAATAAAGCACCAGTTTTGTAACATCCCTGACCTGGGTTATGTGTTAACCCTAGATGTTTTTCATAATAAGGTTGAGTAGATGCTTAATCTTATCTTGGGAAAAGTAATGAGGGCTCATGAGAAACTTATGTTTCAATTTTGGTCCTGTTTGAACAATGTTGAAGCAATGTTTGCTTATTTTGGACTAGAGTGCAAATTATCCAAGTTGAGGGGTTAAATTGCAAATGTTACATGATAAGATGTTCCTATGATGTTGAGAAATCATAAGAATGAATATGATGTAGTGGTATGGTTTTCACAAGCTTGGGCACCAAGATTAAGCTTGTAAAGCAATCCTTGTGCATTAAAACCTAGTTTTGGTGTAAAGTGCAATTTACCCAAAATCTAGGGTTCAATATGTAAATTACCACCTCAATAAGGTCCCTAATGTTTCTTGGCATCATATAGAGCAAAGAAAATGAGAGGGGCGCCTCATTTTAATTAAGTTGGAGGAGAGAGAATCTTGATATTAAAATAATCAAGATTTAATCCTAAGCGAAACCCTAATTTAATTTAGGGCAAAAAATGAATGTATTAATTAAAGGGACTTCAACCAAAATTAAAATGGTTTAATTAAGATGTGTGTGGATGAGCTTAAAGCCTTGAAAAGACACGAGCATATCCAAGGGAGTGGATAACTCACTCACAATTTTATATGAAAAAGAAATATCCACTCACATATGGATATTGATATAATATGATTTAAGGTACTTGATTTGCTTTTCTTTAAATCATTGATAATTGAGAGGAATAAGAGGAAAACAAGATAGCCTCGTCCCTACGGAAGATAATGGGGGAAGAGACGGCCATCTTTTTGGGATTAAATGCATTTTAATAAGGTATTTTCTCTCTCATCAATTTCCTTATAAAAGTGCCATTTCCACGCCCAAACCAAGGCCTTTTCGGATTTCCTTCTTCCCCTTGCTTGCAAAACCGACCAAGGATCTAGGGAGGAGAAGGAGGACGACTCCCAACCTGTTGGTAAGGTTCTTGATTCATTTCTCCTTGATTCCATGGTGGAAATCGAAAATAAATTATGGATTCCTTCCTATTTCGATCTCCTCTTCAATCCCAACCAATTCTTTTCACTCCAAGCTTGAGGACGACCCTTGGAATAGTGAAGGGAGATTCATTCACCATTTTTTCCGTGATCTTGGAGCTTTGGAGCTCAATTGGAGGCGGGTTTTATAACTTGAACCCTTAATCTTATTATTGCAATCAATTCTTTATCAATTGGTGAACATTTCTACATTTCCAAAATTAACTTTAGTTGATTGAAGCAATTTCCATGGAAATCACAGTAGATTTCGTGAGTTTGGAGCTTGATGATTATGATATCATCATAATCACACACCTTCCCAAATATCTTGGGCAAACGGTTTCAAAGTTTGGTTGGACCAAACAGTTTCACCTGACCGTTTGGTGACCAAACAGTTTGCAAACCGTTTGGGAGCAAACGGTTTCAAAACCGTTTGAGATGGTTGACCAAGGGTTGACCGTTTGGGATTCCTGTTCATAATTATGTTTTTTGATAACCCTCCAAATTTGAGGGATTAAATCTAAAGGAATCATGAGTTGAAGGCAAATCAATTAGGCAAACCTAATTTGATTAAGTGCTGATTTTCAACGTGATTAACTTGCCCTTTTTGGGAAAACGGTTTCAAAACCATTTGAGTGCGTTGACCAAGGGTTGACCGTTTAGGATTATTGTTCCTAATGATGTTGGTTAATGTCTCATAAAATTTTATGGGTTAACGCCCAAGGAATCGTGGGTTGAAGGCAAATCAATTAGGTAAACCTAATTGGATTAAGTGCTGATTTTCAACCTGATTAACTTCACCTTTTTGGGAAAACGGTTTCAAAACCGTTTGAGTGCGTTGACCAAGAGTTGAACGTTTGCGTTTACTGTTCCTAGTTATGTTGGTTAATGACTCACAAAATTTGAGGGGTTAATTCCCAAGGAATCATGAGTTGAAGGCTAATCAATTGGGCAAACCCTAATTGAAATTAGTGCTGAAATTTCAATGAGTTGATTTGAGATTTTGGGTTGATTAGCCCAAATGGTTTCAAAACCGTTTGGGAATCACCCAAACGGTTTCAAGACCGTTTGGGGATCACCCAATACCGTTTTGAGGTCTGGGGTTAAGTATAGTTGACCAATTGAAGGTCCAAAGGTACCAAATCATATTGCAATTAAGTGCTGATTTGTTGATCAACGCAATAGACTAAACCTTGATGGAATCTCACTAGAATCCAAGGTTTGGATGAGACAAACGGTCTCAAGACCATTTGGGACTCATCCAAACGGTATCAAGACCGTTTGGGGGTCATCCAAGACCGTTTGGAGGTCTAGGGTTGAGTATGGCTAAGCAATTGAAGATCCAATGTCACTAAGTTGAAGTGTAATCAATTGCTAATTTGGTGATTAATCCAATGATCCAAACCTTAATTGGTTGACTTGGATTTTGATGATATGATGGTCAAACGGTCTCAAGACCGTTTGGAGGTCATCCAAATGACCTCAAGACCGTTTGGGGTCAGGTCATACCCAATTTGGATGATGGTTCAATGGTTTCAAAGTAACTAGTCTTACATTGATTAGTATTGAAGGATCATCGATTCCAAACCCCAATTCAATTGATTCAAACCCTATTTGATAATCAACTGAGGGTCAATTGAGGGTCAAATCAGTTTAAGGTTGACCTATTAAACTCAATTGAAGTATGAGCATAGGTCCCATTGATGATTAGTTCCATGAATTCAATGGTTGAAGGTCCAATGCAATCAATTGAAACACAATTAGTAGTTTGATTGATGATCAACTTCAAAGCTCTAATTGGTGATTATAAACCCTAATCCCATTGAAATCAGACCCTAATTGAAGTCCCAATTGAGGGGTGAGTTCATGATTCAATTGATGATTGAATTGATTATCCAATTGATTGAAGTTCCATTGATTGGAATTGAGTGTTGTTGGAGTCTTGATTGACTTTTTGGTTCATGCGGTTTTGAGTCCAAACAGTCTCAAGACCATTTGGGACCAAACGGTCTCAAGACCATTTGAGACCCATGCGGTTTCAAGTCCATGCGGTTTCAAAGTTTTTGCTTAAACGGTTTCAAACCGTTTGTGGATCAATTTGGTTAATTCAATTGGATGCCTAATGCAATTGAAGGATCAATTGGTTAATCCAATTGAGTACCTAATGTAATTGAAGGAACAATGGATTGATCCAATTGAGTACCCAATGAAATTAAAGACTCAATTGACTAATCCAAATGGATACCTAGTGCAACTGAAGGTTCCATTGATTAATCTATTTGGATATCTCATGTTATTGAAGGTCTAATTGATCAAACCTTTTTGGAAACCTAATGTAATTAGGTGAGAGATACCCTTAGTGGTACTAATCAATAATGCATAATAAATGCATGGATCCAATACATGATGTAAACCCTAATTGAGGATGATTCCATGTATAACCCTAATAAGAGGTTGTCTACATATGAAATTACTATTTAGGATGAATAGTAAAACCCTAGTTGAGGGTGTATCCAAGTGAAACCCTAGTTGAGGGTGTATCCAAGTGAAACCCTAGTTGAGGGTGTATCCAACTGAAACCCTAGTTGAGGGTGTATCCATGTGAAACCCTAGTTGACGGTGTATCCATGTGAAACCCTAATTGAGGGTGATTTCATGAGAAACTCTAATTGGGAATGATTAGTAAACCCTAATTATGGGCAATTTGATATGAAACCCTAATGAAGGGTGATTCTATATGCAATCCCTATTCTAAAGAAGGGAGATGGTATGTGAAAACCTAATCCCTAATGAGAGAATAGAATTCATACTTGAATATGATTGATGAGGTGAACTCCTGTAGCATGACCATGAAAGGTAGCACGGCCGTGGTAACTTCCCTTTGCATGACCGTGCAAGGTAGCACGGTCATGGTGGATTCACTTTGCACGACCGTGCAAGGTAGCACGACCGTGGTGACTTTCTTTGCACGGTTGTTCCTGGTTGCACGGCCGTGGTGCTCCATGATGGACTTGGAGATGATTGATAGTGACCTAATATGGTCATATACCTTGATGTGTTATAAGTCCAATATAATTGGATGAAGGATACATGAGATATGTGATGGAAAACCCTAATCTTGATAAAGGAATAAAGGTGATACTCTTGAAATAATGATACATTTGTTTTGCATGGTATTGATAGATAATTAATGTACTGCTATCATATGTGCTAACCATGCATGTATCATGAGATGATGAGCATAGCCAGGTATGGGCTATGATGTGTTATTAGTTTGAATTTGTTTATTGGGCCTTGTGTGCCATAATATATCTTGTGCCTGGTAAGAGGTGGCAAGAGAGTTAATGGGCCTCAAGTGCCATGATGGATGCTTGTGTAGCAAGTATCATATTTACCTTGATTAGATGACCTAAAGGTATTAGTTACCTGAGAAAGTGATAACAATGCTCAGGTGATGAGCTAAGGGTTTGAATACCCAGGATTTCATGGTTATGGTATTGAAATTGTGTACGGATGAGAATTCCCAGTGTTGAAATGAGGGATTAAGGCCCTAACACTTTATGAAAAGAGTATGGCTACGGGCCATGACTCCACAATGATAATGTCAGGCTTTAGATATATGATCTAAGCCTGAAAAGAGTTAATGCAGTGGTAATGATTCTGTAGTTTGAATAGATGTTATACATGTTCTTCATACTCAATTAAAGAATAAGTGACATGTTGATTCTATCAAGTTATAGTTGCAATGCTTCTGATATAGAATAATGTTCTAATCTGTTAGACATTAAAATATCTGCTGTCAAATAAATATGATTACCCTATTCATATTTATCTTCTTAAGATGCAATAATAATGTTTCTAGTGGAGAGTTATAACTCTCGTTGTGGCAATTTTTATAATTGTCTCACCCCCGTGGGAACCACATTTTTAGGTGGACATGGACGAGGAGATAGGAATCCTTCAGTATGTGAAGAACAGCAGTAGCAGCAGGGACAACAGTGAAGTCTCAGGTGGAGACATTGGCTGTCATGACATGTATAGTTGTATATAGAGTCCTATGTGTCATCTCTATACTCTCAGGTCCTCGGAGTAGTAGTTAGTGCTTTCGAGATTTTGGATCAATGTCTCGAGATTTTATACTACCTGTGTTTAGCTTAACAGGTCAACTGATGCTTGTAATTCTCAGAAAGAGATGATGCATGATATGTACCTTTGATCCAAAAAGTAAATGTATATACTTGGGCTCTTGAAGAAAAAGATTTACTATGTGTGGGTCTCCTTGCAAAAAGTTTTAATTTTTAGTGATTTTTGCTAATCCGCTGCTTGATGAACGCTTCCACATTACTTAATCTTGTTTTCGTGAGACGGTCGTTACAATTAAGTGGTATCAGAGCTCTAGGTTCGCTGAGTCTACAGAGACATAGGACTAAGGTTGTAGAGGCTGTTCTAAGTGTCTTCCAGTTTATCTGATAGTATCTTCTGCTCACATAGGAGAAGAAGAACTTGAAAATGACTGGAGAACACGAGGAACACATTGCTAAGGGCAATGTTGTTGCACCAGGAGAGGGTGCATGGGACCAAGCAAGAGGAGAACAAGTGCCTAAGAATCCCCATTAAGACCTGATCAGGATAGAATCCTATGATCATGCTCTTGTTGGGAAGATTAGGGCAACAATAATGCATATAGTGGACTGGATACTAGCCTTACGATCTAGGTTATCAGTCCTTAATACGGAACGTTTGAGCTTTAAAAGAGTTCCTAAATGACTTAGTCATGTTGGAACAAGGGAAAATCATGTGTGTATAATGATATGAAAAGCAAGGAATATGATAGCATGTAAGTGCATACTACCTAATCTCCCAATACTTATATACCATGGCCAGGTATACAAATATTGATGATAAGGTGAGTATGGAAACTCTTAGATTGATATCTTTTTGATTGCTCTAATCAAGTAGTCATTCTGATACAATCTAATGAGTATCATGAAATAAGAAATATGGAATCAATAAAGGAAGATGCTTTGTGCAATTCCAATAAAGGAAGATGATTTGTGCAATTCCAACCCTAAACCAAAAGGGTAAATCTATGTGACATCTCCAACAAAAAGGGAAGAGCTATGTGACATTCCCAACCAAAAGGGGAAAGCTATGTGACATCCCCAAAAAAAGGGAATAGCTGTGTGACATTCCCAACAAATAGGGGAAAGCTATGTGACATCCCCAACCAAAAGGGAAGAGCTATGTGACATTCCCAACCAAAAGGGAAAAGCTATGTGACATCTCCAACAAAAAGGTAAGAGCTATGTGACACTCCCAACCAATAGGGGAAAGCTATGTGACATCCCCAACCAAAACGGAAGAGCTATGTGACATTCCGAACCAATAGTGGAAAGCTATATGACATCCCCAACTTAAAGGGAAGAGCTATGTGACATTCCCAACCAATAGGGGAAAGCTATGTGACATCCCCAACCAAAAGGGAAGAGCTATGTGACATTCCCAACCAATAAGGGAAAAGCTATGTGACATTCCCAACAAATATGGAAAGCTATGTGACATCCCCAACCAAAAGGGAAGATCTATGTGACATTCCCAACCAAAAGGGGAAAGCTATGTGACATCCCCAACAAAAAGGGAAGAGCTATGTGACATTCCCAACCAATAGGGGAAAGCTATGTGACATCCCCAACCAAAAGGGAAGAGATATGTGACATTCCCAACCAATAAGGGAAAAGCTATGTGACATTCCCAACAAATAGGGGAAAGCTATGTGACATCACCAACCAAAAGGGAAGAGCTATGTGACATTACCAACCAAAAGGGGAAAGCTATGTGACATCCCCAACAAAAAGGGAAGAGCTATGTGACACTCCCAACCAATAGGGGAAAGCTATGTGACATCCCCAACCAAAAGGGAAGAGATATGTGACATTCCCAACCAAAAGGGGAAAGCTATGTGACATCCCCAACAAAAAGGGAAGAGCTATGTGACATTCCCAACCAATAGGGGAAAGCTATGTGACATCCCCAACCAAAAGGGAAGAGCTATGTGACATTCCCAACCAATAAGGGAAAAGCTATGTGACATTCCCAACAAATAGGGGAAAGCTATGTGACATCCCCAACCAAAAGGGAAGAGCTATGTGATATTCCCAACCAAAAGGGGAAAGCTATGTGACATCCCCAACAAAAAGGGAATAGCTATGTGACATTTCCAACCAATAAGGGAAAGCTATGTGACATCCCCACCCAAAAGGGAAGAGCTCTGTGACATTCCCAACCAAAAGGGGAAAGCTATGTGACATCCCCAACCAAAAGGGAAGAGCTATGTGACATTCTCAACCAATAGGGGAAAGCTATGTGACATCCCCAACTTAAAGGGAAGAGCTATGTGACATTCCCAACCAATAGGGGAAAGCTATGTGACATCCCCAACCAAAAGGGAAGAGCTATGTGACATTCCCAACCAATAAGGGAAAAGCTATGTGACATTCCCAACTAATAGGAAGAACTATGTGAACATTCCCAATTACATAGAGTTTGCTAAGTGAATTATCTCTGTTAAATATATGTGTTTTTCCTTTTTATAAGTATTCTTGAGTGATTATTGAAGTATGTTCTTTTATGCTTCTTCCTTTCAATGACATGGACATCATATGTTAGGGTTTTATGCTTTGCATAAACATAAACAGTGATAAAGAGGAATTAATGAAAGGAACTTTTGTAAATTACAGATCCATGGTATCTCCATAACATTAAGATGATATGTGGAGACTTGAGGGCATGATTAACGAATAATTTGTCCCTCCTTTTTCTTGGGATTTCGGGGACGGAATCCTTGTTAGGGGTTTATAATTTGTAACATCCCTGTCTTGGGTTATGTGTTAACCCTAGATGTTTTGCCTAATAAGGTTGAGTAGATGCTTAATATTATCTTGGGAAAAGTAATGAGGGCTCATGAGAAACTTATGTTTCAATTTTGGTCCTGTTTGAACAATGTTGAAGCAATGTTTGCTTATTTTGGACTAGAGTGCAAATTACCCAAGTTGAGGGGTTAAATTGAAAATGTTACATGATAAGATGTTCCTATGATGTTGAGACATCATAAGAATGAATATGATGTAGTGGTATGGTTTTCACAAACTTGGGCGCCAAGATTAAGCTTGTAAAGCAATCCTTGTGCATTAAAACCTAGTTTTGGTGTAAAGTGCAATTTACCCAAAATCTAGGGTTCAATATGCAAATTACCACCTCAATAAGGTCCCTAATGTTTCTTGGCATCATATAGAGAAAATAAAATGAGAGGGGCGCCTAATTTTAATTAAGTTGGAGGAGAGAGAATCTTGATATTAAAATAATCAAGATTTAATCCTAAGCGAAACCCTAATTTAATTTAGGGCAAAAAATGAATGTATTAATATTAATTAAAGGGCCTTCAACCAAAATTAAAATGTTTGAATTCAGATGTGTGTGGATGAGCTTAAAGCCTTGCTAAGGCACGAGCATATCCAAGGGAGTGGATAACTCACTCACAATTTTATATGAAAAAGAAATATCCACTCACATATGGATATTAATATAATCTGATTTAAGGTGCTTGATTTGCTTTTCTTTAAATCATGGATAATTGATAGGAATAAGAGGCAAACAATATATCCTCGTCCCTAAGGAAGATAAGGGGGGAAGAGGCGGCCATCTTTTTGGGATTAAATGCATTTTAATAAGGCATTTTCTCTCTCATCAATTTCCTTATAAAAGTGCCATTTCCAAGCCCAAACCAAGGCCTTTTCGGATTTCCTTATTCCACTTGCTTGCAAAACCGACCAAGGAGCTAGGGAGGAGTAGGAGGACGACTCCCAACCTGTTGGTAAGGTTCTTGATTCATTTCTCCTTGATTCCATGGTGGAAATCGAAAATAAATTAATGATTCCTTCCTATTTCGATCTCCTCTTCAATTCTAACCAATTCTTTTCACTCAAAGCTTGAGGACGACCCTTGGAATAGTGAAGGGAGGTTCATTCACCATTTTTCCGTGATCTTGGAGATTTGGAGCTCAATTGGAGGAGGGTTTTATAACTTGAACCCTTAATCTTATTATTGCAATCAATTCTTTATCAATTGGTGAACATTTCTACATTTCCAAAATTAACTTTAGTTGATTGATGCAATTTCCATGGAAATCACAGTAGATTTCGTGATGTTGGAGCTTTATTATGATGATATCATCATAAGCACACACCTCCCCAAATATCTTGGGCAAACGGTTTCAAAGTTTGGTTGGACCAAACGGTTTCACCAAACCGTTTGGTGACCAAATGGTTTGCAAACCGTTTGGGAGCAAACGGTTTCAAAACCATTTTATATGGTTGACCAAGGGTTGAAAGTTTGGGATTCTTGTTAATAATTATTTTGGTTGATAACCCTCCAAATTTGAGGGATTAACTCTAAAGGAATTGTGAGTTGAAGGCAAATCAATTAGGTAAACCTAATTGGATTAAGTGCTGATTTTCAACCTGATTAACTTGCCCTTTTTGGGCAAACGGTTTCCAAACCGTTTGAGTGCATTGACAAAGGGTTGACCGTTTAATATTATTGTTCCTAATGATTTTTTTTAATGTCTCACAAAATTTTATGGGTTAACTCCCAAGGAATCGTGGGTTGAAGGCAAATCAATTAGGTAAACCTAATTGGATTAAGTGCTGATTTTCAACCTGATTAACTTGACCTTTTTGGGAAAACGGTTTCAAAACCATTTGAGTGCGTTGACCAAGAGTTGACCGTTTGATTTTACTGTTCCTAGTTATGTTGGTTAATGACTCACAAAATTTGAGGGGTTAATTCCCAAGGAATCATGAGTTGAAGGCTAATCAATTGGGCAAACCCTAATTGAAATTAGTGCTGAAATTTCAATGAGTTGATTTGAGATTTTGGGTTGATTAGACCAAATGGTTTCAAAACCGTTTGGGAATCACCCAAACGGTTTCAAGACCGTTTGGGGATCACCCAAGACCGTTTGGAGGTCTGGGGTTAAATATAGTTGACCAATGGAAGGTCCAAAGGTATCAAATCATATTGCAATTAAGTGATGATTTGTTGATCAACTCAATAGACTAAACCTTGATGGAATCTCACTAGAATCCAAGGTTTGGATGAACCAAACGGTCTCAAGACCGTTTGGGACTCATACAAACGGTCTCAAGACCATTTGGGGGTCATCCAAGACCGTTTGGAGGTCTAGGGCTGAGTATGGCTAAGCAATTGAAGATCCAATGTCACTAAGTTGAAGTGTAATCAATTGCTAATTTGGTGATTAATCCAATGATCCAAACCTTAATTGGTTGACTTGGATTTTTATGATATGATGGGAAAACGGTCTCAAGACCGTTTGGAGGTCATCCAAACGACCTCAAGACCGTTTGGGGTCAGGTCATACCCAATTTGGATGATGGTTCAATGGTTTCAAAGTAACTAGTCTTACATAGATTAGTATTGAAGGATCATCGATTCCAAACCCCAATTCAATTGATTCAAACCATATTTGATAGTCAACTGAGGGTCAAATCAGTTTAAGGTTGACCTATTAAACTCAATTGAAGTATGAGCATAGGTCCCATTGATGATTGGTTCCATGAATTCAATGGTTGAAGGTCCAATGCAATCAATTGAAACACAATTAGTAGTTTGATTGATGATCAACTTCAAAGCTCTAATTGGTGATTATAAACCCTAATCCCATTGAAATCAGACCCTAGTTGAAGTCCCAATTGAGTGGTGAGTTCATGATTCAATTGATGATTGAATTGATGATCCAATTGATTGAAGTTCCATTGATTGGAATTGAGTGTTGTTGGAGTCTTGATTGACTTTTTGGTTCATGCGGTTTTGAGAGGTTTGGACCAAACGATCTCAAGACCGTTTGAGTCCAAACGGTCTCAAGACCATTTGGGACCAAACGGTCTCAAGACCGTTTGAGACCCATGCGGTTTCAAGTCCATGCGGTTTCAAAGCTTTTTGCTTAAACGGTTTCAAACCGTTTGTGGATCAATTTGGTTAATTCAATTGGATGCCTAATGCAATTGAAGGATCAATTGGTTAATCCAATTGAGTACCTAATGTAATTGAAGGAACAATGGATTGATCCAATTGAGTACCCAATGAAATTAAAGACTCAATTGACTAATCCAAATGGATACCTAGTGCAATTGAAGGTTCCATTGATTAATCTATTTGGATACCTCATGTTATTGAAGGTCTAATTGATCAAACCTTTTTGGAAACCTAATGTAATTAGGTGAGAGATACCCTTAGTGGTACTAATCAATAATGCATAACAAATGCATGGATCCAATACATGATGTAAACCCTAGTTGAGGTTGATTCCATGTATAACCCTAATAAGAGGTTGTCTACATATGAAATTACTATTCAGGATGAATAGTAAAACCCTAGTTGAGGGTGTATCCAAGTGAAACCCTAGTTGAGGGTGTATCCAAGTGAAACCCTAGTTGAGGGTGTATCCAAATGAAACCCTAGTTGAGGGTGTATCCATGTGAAACCCTAGTTGAGGGTGTTTCCATGTGAAACCCTAATTGAGGGTGATTTCATGAGAAACTCTAATTGGGAATTATTAGTAAACCCTAATTATGGGCAATGTGATATGAAACCCTAATGAAGGGTGATGCTATATGCAATCCCTATTCTAAAGAAGGGAGATGGTATGTGAAACCCTAATCCCTAATGAGAGAATATAATTCATACTTGAATATGATTCATGAGGTGAACTCCTGTAGCACGACCATGCAAGGTAGCACAGCCGTGGTAACTTCCCTTTGCATGATCGTGCAAGGTAGCACGGTCATGGTGGATTCACTTTGCACGACCGTGCAAGGTAGCACGGCCGTGGCGACTTTCTTTGCACGACCGTTCCTGGTTGCACGGCCGTGGTGCTCCATGATGGACTTGGAGATGATTGATAGTGACCTAATATGGTCATATACCTTGATGTGTTATAAGTCCAATATAATTAGATGAAGGATACATTTGATATGTGATGGAAAACCCTAATCCTGATAAAGGAATAAGGGTGATACTCTTGAAATAATGATACATTTGTTTTGCATGGTATTGATAGATAATTAATGTACTTCTATCATGTGTGCTAACCATGTAGGTATCATGAGATGATGAGCATAGCCAGGTATGGGCTATGATGTGTTATTAGTTTGAATTTGTTTATTGGGCCTTGTGTGCCATAATATACCTTGTGCCTGGTAAGAGATGGCAAGAGAGTTAATGGGCCTCAAGTGCCATGATGGATGCTTGTGCAGCAAGTATCATATTTACCTTGATTAGATGACCTAAAGGTGTTAGTTACCTGAGAAAGTGATAACAATGCTCAGGTGATGAGCTAGGGGTTTGAATACCCGGGATTTCATGGTTATGGTATCGAAATTGTGAAGGGATGAGAATTCCCAGTGTTGAAATGAGGGATTAAGATCCCAACACTTTATGAAAAGAGTATGGCTATGGGCCATGACTCCACAATGATAATTCCAGGCTTTAGATATATGATCTAAGCCTGAAAAGAGTTAATGCAGTGGTAATGATTATGTAGTTTGAATAGATGGTATACATGTTCTTCATACTCATTAAAGAATAAGTGACATGTTGATTCTATCAAGTTATAGTTGCAATGCTTATGATATAGAATAATGTTCTAATATGTTAGACATTAAAATATCTACTATCAAATAAATATGATTACCCTATTCATATTTATCTTCTTAAGATGCAATAATAATGTTTCTGGCAGAGAGTTATAACTCTCGCTGGGGCAATTTTTATAATTGTCTCACCCCCGTGGGAACAACATTTTTAGGTGGACGCAGACGAGGAGACAAGAATCCTTCAGTAGGTGAAGAACAATAGTAGCAACAGGGACAACAGTGAAGTCTTAGGTGGAGACATTGGCTGTCATGACATGTATAGTTGTATATAGAGTCCTATGTGTCGTCTCTGTACTCTCAGGTCCTCGGAGTAGTAGTTAGTGCTTTCGAGATTTTGGATCAGTGTCTCGAGATTTTATACTACCTGTGTTTAGCTTAACAGGTCAGCTGATGCTTGTAATTCTTAGAAAGAGATGATGCATGATATGTACCTTTTATCCAAAAAGTAAATGTGTTATACTTGGGCTCTTGAAGAAAAAGATTTACTATGTGTGGGTCTCCTTGCAAAAAGTTTTAATTTTGAGTGATTTTCGCTAATCCGCTGCTTGATGAACGCTTCCACATTACTTAATCTGGTTTTCGCGAGATGGTCGTTACAAGTTTTGTTTGCTCCTACAGTGTGAGAACACAAGGCACTTAGGCTTTGAAAAGATATGATATGAATATTCCACACTTGATAATTTGGATATATAGATATTTGCAAATCTAAATATTGGATGTTCTTGAACAATCTTGAAATTTATCAATATTTGGTATTTTATAACAACCTTGAATAATTGAGAAAAATTGAATAGTTCATATGTTGGACTATACTATTGAATTCTACTTGAAACTTTATCTTTGTAAGTGTTTATTCTTGTAATCCACACATTTTGTATACATCCATCCTACTTTGGAACACAATCAATGAATTGTAATAATATAAGATACATGACATGTTTAAGGAACCCCTCTACAAATTAGTTGTCTGCTTCCTTCTTAACCTTGAACCGCCATTCATGAAGAATACTTCTACCGTTTCTTGATAGAGAGTGAGTCAAGAATATTTAGAAAGTGATCTCCAATGATGTATCCATGTATCTAGGCATATATATTTTAGATCCTTGTAGTGATATCCTCATATTTGTAGAATAAAGTGTTTAAAGGATCCCATGTATGTGAAGGAAGATCTACCCCTATTTTGACATTCCACTCCTTTCCATGATTGATATGATGATTTGTTTTTCTCGTGACATGAAACATTGATTCTTCATGTATAGGGACTGATAGTTCCACCTATGCTGGTTGGTCGAGTACATGTTCAACATTCAAATACATATGTTTGTAGCTAAATGAAATTATGACCCTTATGATATTTTGAAGTGAAAGGATGTCAATGGAAATACAATTACAATGAGATAGAAGGCAGATGGTCAACAAGTTGCACCTCCAGTCCCTTTTGGATGGAAAACCCAATAGTATTTATTCAAAAAAAGATAGATTTCCATTAGGACGTGCTTAAAACTTGCCATCTATATGAAATAGGGACCATTCCCATTTATTCTAAAGAAGGTAGATTTTCATTCTTGTTGGTAAGGACGTTCTTCCATCTTCTATTTAATTGACATTGGTGAAGTTGATCTCAATATCAAAGTCTGTCTTCCTAATAATTTCTAGAAATTTAAAACCACTAGAATGGTCACGGGAACTTTCATAAGATGATATATTATATGCATTCATATGAATAAGGGTTTTTCCTACTAAATCAATGGATATCCTCTAGAATAGATATAATATTATTTATATAATGACCTTTAATGATGGAAGAGATGGATCTTATGTGTGTTATACCCCTCTACTACCCAAACATGAGTTCCATTGTTCTTGGGATATTTTAGATTTTCCCATTGTTGATTTAGTGTATAACTAAGAGATTTCTTGGTGTCCCAGTTCATGATCACATTCTCTCTGCCTCATGGCAAACTTGGTTAGGACAAATTGTGAAACTTCTTCTATTTAATTATTCGATAATGCATAGTGAGGTACCACTAGCCTCTCCTTGTAGAATCTTGACAATGCCTTTTTTGAAGTAGATTGAGGCATGTCCCTTATGTATTGAGGTCTTATAACTATCCCTTAAGGTGCATTTTTGCCATTGTTTAAAGGCATGGTCCAATCCTCTTCTATTGCATAAATGTTTTCATAGTTGGTTGGTACTTCTTCCTCTTTTATGTTGGGATCTAATTGCTTTTTATAACAACAATGATATGAATACATGGTTCTTTAGGAGCTATGAACATGACTTAAACAAAATCTAACAAATTCCCTTTCTTTATTTCATACATGTTTCTCCATGGTCAACACCATCGTCGTCCTCCACTATAGTGCATGGATAGAGAGCTCATGGAAAATAATTGATGTATTGATAGAACTCATCTTTGTCATTAAGTTCCTCAATGAATGGATCCAAATATTTCGTTCATGATCCTTAGGCCAATGGAGGTGTAGGACATTGCCATTCCACCAACTCCATGGGAAGTATATGAATGTTCTATGATTTGTTAAGCTTATGTGTTTCATTCTATAGATTGTCATACTAATGTAATGGTTGTATCTCAATACTTTTATTTCAATTTTGATAGGTATTCAAATGAGATTGTTATTTACCTAATCGAACTCACAAAACCCTTCTTTGAGATTGAATCTAGACAGATCCATCCCCTCCATAAGATTTTCATGAATGTCAGTCACATATCTTACATAGTATCGTATTTTTTCTGGTAATTTTTGAATGTCTTCAAGTGAGAATTCTGGAACTGATCTTCTTCATCAATTTATATTATATAGAGGTTTGAGATGTTCTCCACTTCATTATTTCCTCAAATGATCATAATGGTGTTTCCCTCCACATACTCGTACTACTGTAGAGAAGATGGTATAATATTATATCCATGCATTCATGGGCATCCCAACAATATATTGCAAGCAATAACTATATTATAGAAACCCAAATTAATGAACAAATGTTTGTCATGATTATATTCATAATATATAAATAATCTATTGTAGATTCATTTCAAACATAGAAGTACATGGAGGCTAATATTAAGTATTTATGATAACAACAACTTATTCATCAAGTCCAGAGTAATTTGGATCAATAAAGGACATATCATATATGTATCTTCTATGTTGTCCATGGATGGCCTATCCATGAACATCATGTAAGAACCCATGCATAGACCAAAAGTGAAAAGGCAGCTAATTCTAGTACTAAATTGTTTTATTAAGCTATGATAATATTTAAAGACTTTCATGCAAACAAATGAAGGTAACTAATACTTGGACTACTGAGATAACAAAAGGTTTTCTAAGTACCACATACAATTTCTCAGTGTTAAGTATGGTAAGTATATCAAAATTTTTGAGGTGGTAACAAGGTTTTCAAAACAATAGTATTCAATATGCCAAGTATTCAAAATTACCAATTTGTCCATTGACACTTTCATATCATATTTTGGGTGGATATGTGCCATGTGTTCAATCATATATAAAAGAATGATATTTTTTCCTACTATGGTATCCTATACTGGGGGACAACTAATCGATTACCTATTATGCAATTGATCAGGGGAAGTTAATTCCTAAACAAGGAGCCAAAAATCAAGTTGATATTCAATTCAATTTCAATTCCAATATTTCAATCATTCAATTTTTGATAGCAATAGTGTCAGGACCTCTCTTTTGACCAACATAATTAACAATCATTAAAGACAATTCCTAATCGTAAACCTAGATTATGAAAATAAATAAATCTCAGTAATGTAATTAAAGTAGCTTATGAAAAACACAAGCAACATTTTTCCTTTTCCTCATACATAAAATCTCATTACTAATGTCACATCAATGAAAACATATTAAATCACTACAAATTGTATTCAACTCCATTAAGTCTAGGATCAAGACTCATTTTACATAAGTAGTTTAGTTTACAACAATAACATGTACATGAAAGAACCAAACATGATATACTACCCATTGCAGGAAAGATACTATATAGGGACATTCTGATCTTGATTATTCTACTTTCCTCTTTTTTGTTACATCCTCTCCATTGGATGTCATTATACCTAAAAATATTTGAAAAAACCTCATGAGACTCATGTACAACCCTAATGAGTAAATACCTCCTACTCAAGTTGAGTACATCATCATCATCATCAAATTAACTATATGGAACTTAAAGAAACTTGCAAATATTAAAAAGGCTATTGGATGGTTCTAGCATCTACTTAGATCTGGTTTATGATAATAATCCAATCAATGAGATAAGTTATTCACTTAGTCCAAATCATACTTAAAAAAATCTTTAAAAGCATGTGTATGAACAATGCAATAGCTATTACTTGCTTCTATGAAAATAAGGTAGATGTTACTTACTTTAGAACAAAAATCCAATTGTAGGACTAACAAGTCAAGATCTAAATAGTTCGAATCCATACATAAAAATAACATCGTCTTTGTAACGCGCCAATGGCCGGACTAGGAACACATCCTGCAGTCCTAAAGCTAAAGTACACATATGACATGTCTGCCAAATAGAACTATTCAAATGACAAGTAAATCTAAAGAGTGTTCATAGTATATTAAATCCCATCATAAATCATGTCAAAATTTTGAAGTCAGATTCCAAACCATACAAAAAAGAATATAGAATTAGATTATCTTTATAAGAGAATGAGTAATTTCCACAACAAGAAACATAATTAATAACGATATGTCTATCACCTAGCAGTAAAAGGTATGTAATAAACATTCAAATATTAACATGGCTTGTCATATTTTATTCATTGCATTGAATGAACTTGTCTTGTACCTCACCAAGTAGAAGTCGTCACGCTTGATTCTCGTATCAACAACTTGCAATCACAATTTGAGGGTCTAACGAACCATCCTAATATATCAACAACAGACGTTGGTCCACCATGGAGTTTCCTAATGAGTATGGCATCCTCATCTTAGATATGCGAGATAGGAACCAACATAACAAATTTTGCATGTCACCATTGAATATCACATATCATCATATTTCACATGTTTTATAGTTTTCATTTAATTAGAGTCTATTCCTCATGGACATAGTATTTCACAATTGAGGATTTAGGGATAGAGTCATGTCGTTTGACTCACTCCTAAATATTGGTGGCTAACCTTCATGGTCTAGATCCAGGGGGATGCCCAGACTACCTAGGTGCCCATGCGGAGGCCCAGGCATTTCTAGGCATTTTTATATATTTTTTGTTTTAACAGATATATGTAAAATTTCTAAAAAATACAATCCTTATACATAAATGTACATGATAAATATGAAATCAATGTGCTAGCATCGTATGAAGAAAGCAACATTATCATTAGATATGGATTGAATTGTGGAAGTTTTACCTAAACAAAATTCATATAGAAATAAGAAAGCTAAACATGTATAATGTTTGTAGCCAAAATAATGTATAATATTATTATGTAGAATTTAGGCTAAATCAAAACTAACAAGGTCTAAATTAGAATTTATTGGCCCTAATTTAAACTCATTTGATCCAAATTTGACCTACTTTACCCTAATTTTTGCCTAAACCAGACCTAATTGTATATACCATGAACTAATCAATCCCAATTTCATATATTCACCTAAATGAGACAAAATTTGACCAAATAAGACCTAGTCATCCAATTTAACACAAATTCCCCCAAATCATACTTGTTTCCCTTAAATTAGACCTAATGTGCCCAATTTTGACATGATTTGGCCTAAATAAAAACTAATTTTGTATATTATGATCGAATCAGACCTAATTTCCATGAATTTTTCCTATATTGACCTAAACAACATTTAATTTGGCAATATTAGACCTAATCTTACCATATCAGACCATTTCCCCAAAATCAGACTTATTTTCCCCAAATGAGACCTAATCTGCTCAAATTTGACATAATTTGGCCTAAAATCAAACCTAATTTGCATAACATGACCAAATCAAACCTAACCCACCCTAAATTTCCCTATGTTGATCTAAACGAGGCCTTACATGACCAAATCAGACATAATTCCCCCAAATTAGACCTAATTCCCTCAAATTAGAACTAATTTCCCCAAATTAGAACTAATTCCCCCAAATCAGACATGTTTCCCCCAAACAAGACCTAATTTACCATTAATTGATCCCGTTTGGGATAAATTAGACCCAATTTAACTACAAAATAACTCAATTTGATCAAATTCAGATCTAATTTATGCTAAATTAGCCTTCAATTGGCTTAATTTGGGCCTCAAAAGGCTTAATTTGGGTCTTAAAAGGCCTTACACAACAACTTAGGTCAATTAGGGGCCTGTGCACCCAGTTTGAGGTGGGTTGACTTAAGCCTAGGCTCCTAGGAGCTGCCCAGGCACCACCCAAGTGGGAGCCTGTACAACACAGAGTTCCACACTCTGAAAATCCATATCATAATACTCTAATTACTCTAAGGAGATCGATTTTATTTCCCTAGTTTGGCACTTGGGGGAAACTCACGGTGTTCAGGTTACCTAACTAGATGTATCATCATTTCAGTTGTTTCTAATACTTTTTACTCATCAAAAAGAATATTCAATAATCATTTATCATATGACTATATTCTTGCACAACTACAATGGCATAATGCAAATTAAGGTTATTAAGAGAGATAAAGAAAATGATTTAAACAAGAAGCACATCAAAATTGTAATTTGCAACATATATGTTTCGTTCCATTTCCACAAACTCTCATAATATCCATCACCAGTGGGTTATCAGCCCGAGGAATAATCTCATTATCCAACATTTTCATTCAATATGGTTTCTCAAATATATTTAGTGCATGTTACTTTAGTCTCAACATATTCCTTATTAGTTCATCCCATATCACAATTCTCATATTATATTCATAGATATATTACAACTAGAAACAATATAAGAATATAGACATCTTACGAAATTCATCATGTTCAAAATATGTTTATAATACAATATATACTTATTCATTCAATTTTTTTATGTATGAATAAATCTTATAGCATAAATGTGCATAACACACTTAACGATCCTCTCTTACTATTTACCACTATTTAGTTAGGGATACTATTCAATGCATAAGTGATCTCATGTGAAATTTTTCTTAGAAGGCCATTCTCAGAATACAAGTATTTCTACATACAAATACAATACAAGAACATATTCTTATAAACAAATTCATATCCTTGAACAAAACTTTGTAGTTGAATTGAACTATACTTGTATTCAATCTTAAATCCTCATTTGAGATCATAGTTCATTAGCATCACATAGATCATCATTTTAAGGTTACACTTAGGTTGTTAGATCCACTAAGTTAAGTACTTGGTTTTCCTTTCGATATAGATTTATTACTTTTGACTTCTTAACTTCTTGTTCTCTATTATTGTTAGAATCCATCACTCTCTATTCACTTGATATATAGTACATATTATAATTCAAATCTTATATACTCCGATAGAAGTGCATTTCATTCTAATTCAATTTAATTCAAATATATTTAATCAATTTAATTCAAATATATTTAATATGGACCAATTAGGCATTTACTCCCACTCGTTTCATTATCATTTATCCATTATTTGTCGTCCAAACTCAGTTCAACCTTTTCTGTTCCCTATCTATATATATGGATAGTTGTGTCATGTTATTAAATTTCTAGTGGCAATTTGGTAGTTAAAAGCAATTTTTTTCATCCTTATAAAACACTTCATTTAATAAGTAAAACATATTTGGGTTGCTTTTATTACACCTTAGCCATTAGTCATCATCTCAATTTGTACTTATGTGACTTGTATAAAAGACTTGCATTTATGTGGTGTTTGTTAATTATTCCGTAGATTATAATAACTTAGATGCATTAGTCTTGAATAATCTTAATAATATTTATCACTTCCAATTTAAGTAATAATACCTACTATTAGGTATTGCATCACATTTATAATGTTATATAAAAGTCCAAGCTTTATCCCTAATACTTGTCCCCACATTGAATTTCTATGATTTTCATATGTCAGCCAAGTTCAATACATCATAAGAACATTATTACTCATAAATCTCATCATGGTGCACATGGTTTCATTAGGGATATTCACACACATGGAAACGCTAGTTCTTGTTTTTACATAATTCAGTCTTTAATCATAAATATGCATCTATTCATTGTCTCATTTGAGTCAATACCTCAACATAAACTCTAGATAGGGAAATTTTCATGACAAACCATCATATTGATCCTGATGTATATGCCATATTAAATTTTAGTAAGATTCAACAATACATTTGTCTAATTCATTCAGATACAATTTGTCTATATATGTCAACTCAATTTCCAAGCATATAATCCAATAGGTTGACTCTAGGAAATATTCTTATAAAGCAATATATTTCTATATAAATAGAAAAGGAATCAGTAGATTAGTAACTAGACAAACATAAATTAATGAGAAAACATCAAAACAAATAAAATTTATTTTCCCAAAACCATCCTGATTGATTACCCAATTGCATATATTTATTCACAACGATCTTGGTAATTTTAGTCGGATATAATTAGGCCTTCAACATAATTAAAGATCTTCAGAGGGATATAAACAATCATATATGGTTTCAAGCACATTAAAAACGCCTCATACAATCAGAATTTCTAGAATTCGATTGAGGTTTTGGCAACTGAATCCATTTCTTCTTCCTCTCAACTCAAAAAACCCTAAAAAAGATAATAGAAGAGAAATAGAAAAAATGGTTATTTACTATACTTTTTTATTCACACAAGGGGTGGGAAGAAATATATACATTTGAGAGAATAATAGGAAAGAAAATCTATCTAAAGAGGACATACATACTTGATTCCATAAACTCCTAGATCATCAATTCCACCACTTTCCCCACTCAAAACACTAGCTCTCCTCTCACTCTCTCTCTTAATTTTCATTCTTGGATAAGAACCACAAATTATATCGTGCTAGGTTGATCCAATAGATCAAATTGAGGTTCTTAGAATAATTGCAAACAAGTCCAAAATTGATTTTCAATCTTCATATTTATTTAGATGACTGTTTGGTCGGCTGAGTTGTTACTAATAAGAAACTCATCCGACACCACACTCTGTAAAACTCCAACATTATCCAAAAATTGTGAACACAAGTGTCTGAAATTGAGTTAACAAGTCTCAATTAAAATTTCATCTCAATTGAATGTACTAATAAAAAGATAAAAGTCAAATACCACACTACTATATTTCAACCTGAATGCATGATCGACTGAGTTTGTCATGGGAATACTTGACCGAAAATAGGGAATAAAACATTCCAAAATGCTAGTATTTTACCATAACACTTATATTTCGTTTATACTAACTATATGTAAATTAAAAGTAAGTTATAGTTGTAAATAAAATATTAAAAACCATTTAGTACAAAACTATACTTATCACATTTTTAATCAATGTTCTCAAATAGGACAATTAGGATTTTCCATTTCTCAGACCGTAATTACTATGAATGAGGCATACTTTGAGTTCTTATTATGTTTAAATCATCATGAGAAAACTATAATCATAAATTGAGTTTTCACAATGATCACTCCAATTAAGCATGTAATCATTCAAGTAAACCCTAATCAGACTGCTCACTTGAAAAAGTGTCATTACACATAGTGGTCATCTTAAAGAGGTAAGACCACTTTATAAACAATGTATGATACACCACTATTTATAATATTCATTTTAACATGGAAGTAAAATATCACAATAAACAATAGAGAATCTAGCATCATTTTCAAAGCAATATTTGAAGATATTTTGCAATCAAGGTTCGATGAGCTCAAACTATTGAGATTTAGAAAGAAAAGATACGTGACTATATGATTATTTTCTTGGAAATAATTTCTTAATTATTTTTTGATGAAAGTTCATCATTACTATTTTTAGTTATTCCATAGGTCATAAAACTACCCCATGGTTGTGATTTAACTCACCCCAAATCATTGATCCATTAATCATATGGTACATACTACACTATCATTTCAACATTAAGATAACACACTGATAAATGTCACATCAATTTAGATATATTCTTTGGGGATATAAATACATATTTGTAGAACAAAGAAGGTATAAGTTCATTAGAGTTTTACTTTCAAATATATATACGAGTTAGAATTTTTGTGTAGGTAGAAATCAAAATTTTAATCACTAATCACATTTGCTCTATTTTTTTGCATAATATAATATTTACTAATGGTCTCTTAATAATTTTGTTATCTCAAAGATAGGAATCATTTGAAAAACTATCAAATTAGGTTTAATATATAGAAGTTAGTCTCAAATGGCGAATTGGATCAATCAAGATTTTTTTTCTTATTGTTTATGTGATTTAAAACCATTCATTATATTTTTTTATATTGTTTCACCTTTGCAATGTCTATGTATTAAAAATAGGCCAATCTGAATATGGGTAGTTGATGAAACATTTTATGATGTTAGTGATTCTACTATTAACATTATTGAAGTATTAACCTATTGTTGTCCTTCATGTTTCTATAATAGAATATTTACCTAAGTTTGAATATTAAGTTCTATTATCGAACAAAATCTGAGAAAAAAATTTAGGTCGAGGGGATACCTCTTGATAATGAGGGTCTTGGATGTTAGGAAATCTTATGGAGTCGAGGATCCACAAGGGTTAATGTTGCAGGGTCTTCAAGGAGATATAGGTGTTCTGGAGTCTAAAGATCTATTTTCTACAAGGACTTAGATGAGGTGGGGGAAGAATATTTTTTTCGATTCTCTTGTCTTGAACATAGAAAGAAGAGGGGACTTGTTATCATGGTTTAGTGGTTCAAATTGTTAATATACTGGTTGTATGGTAACCAAATTTTTTGAACAATGCCAAATCTAGTGGTCATGGATGCAAAACTAACGATGAAGTGGAGAAGAAGCTCTACCAAACTTCGGGTCAAAAGCAATGGAGGAACAAAAGTGTTCTCGGTGCTTGGGGTTACATAAATTGATCTTATCAATTTAGGGAGGTGTATGGATGGTAGTGAGTTGAAGATACAAGAATGGTATATCATGTGGATGTCTGGTGCTTATTGGAGACAACGTAGTTGTTGATGATGGAGGTGGATTAGGCAAGGACAACTGGAGACAATTCATTATCCATTGTTCAAGGGAAACACTCAAGGAGGGTTTAAGATATGTTAGGTGGGGTTTTTTTGTCATGAGGAGGCTCTAATAATGGATAAAATGACACAATAATTGAGGAGGTGGTGAATTGTCAAGACATATATCGGGTTTATATATGTCTAAAGGACTTAGGGTTCATACCTAGGAGGTTCAAAAAGAGATTTTGTGAGTGCTAATTTGTCTAATAGCAGTATGATGATCCAATTCGATCTCGCAAGAAGTTATTATATCTAGGTCATCGTCCATCATGGCCATGGGTACCAAGGGTGAATTTTAGACCAATAGATAGTCATTGAGGGAGAGGAAGAGCAATGGAATGTGAGGGAATTGAAAGAGGGGGTCGAAGTAGAAGAGGGAGTGATAAATCACTTTTCACTCCTTGTGTAATGACTACCCAAGTGGTCTTACAAATTTGATTATAATCAAATGCTTTTTGGATTGTCTCATGGCTTGTAATTGTTGTCAATCTACACAATTTCTTGAATCTTCTTAATACAAAGGATTTTCTTATTACTAATACAGTCTAGCCTCTATTCTTCCTTAGATTCCCTATATAACTCTGATAGTATTATGGATATGGATTAATGCAAAGGAAATGAATGCATTTCTATACTATAATTACTATAGTATATCTACAATATTATATATATATATATATACATATATGACTATCTATTGGTCTGAAAACCCTATATATATATATATATATAAGCATAATATAAATGAGTGTAATAGATATAACATAATTTGGATTATGTTGAATCACTTATTCTATGGGATCTTCTAGGTCATCATCCATCATGGCCATCGGTACCTAGGGTTTTCAGACCAATATATAGTCATTGAGGTTGAGGAAGAGAAATGGAATGCAAGGGAATTGAAAGAGGGGTCGAGGTAGAGGTGGGAGTGAGAAATCACTTTTCACTCCTCGTTTAATGACTATCGATCATAAACATGATGACCCAACTAGTGCTTTGTGGGCTAGCCAATCACTGACTCTGGTCACATGAATTTATCAAATGAATGGCCATAAGTTAATTAAAATGAATTATTCAATAGTTTCCCTAGGGTGCATTAAAGCCAAACGATGCAAGATTTTATTTTGTGTTTCATATTCACATATTTTAAATACTAAAATATAATACTTCACTTTTATCAAAACAAGACTTACTATTTTATTACCCTATTCATTAATTCAATCATGAATACAAAATAATTTAAATACATTTTGGTGTTCATCTAAAGATAATATTCCATAGTAGTGATAAAATATTCAAAAGTAGGGTTTAATCTAGGTATATCCATCAAGAGGGGTCAAGTTTCACTTTTGTGCATTAAGTTCAAGAGTATAAATAAAGTTAAATATAATTTGGAAAGTTACAACGGAGATCATCATGTTTCAAAAATTGTGAACAATAGCTCAAAATGGATTAGTTCCTGAATTCAATAGGTTACACAAAAATATTGTTCATGCTAGTATGTGTATGTTAATCAAGCATGTGGATTGCATTCTCGATGTTGTGAACTTAGTCTACTTTTTACGTCTCAAGAGGGTATTAGGTTCATCTAAGTGTACATTATGATGTCTCAAGTTACTCTAACATTTACTATCATTGGTATATTGTACTTGTCGCCAATCATTTACATATTAGAGTTGGTCGAATTAAAACTCAGGGTTAACATAGAAGTTACTATATGTTAATTCTATGCCAAATAAGGTATAATTAATGTATATATCAAACCAAATTGTATACCCTTAAGGAACTGAGCCAAATGACACGTGAGTCATGAAATTTGGATTTTCAAAGTTAGAATAGCATATTTTGGTATGTTACATATGTCCATTACTAGGAATATACTGTCAAGCATCCTAAGTCCAATATTCATATTAAGAATCATCTACCCTATGACATCTCGTGGTAGGCCTGGCCCGTGAGATGTTTCTCCAATCTGTTACGACATTTGACCCAGGCTTATTAGTGTCCTTAGTGGATATATATTCGGTTATAACCTCTATCTATCAATATGTGGGCCACATGCAACCTTGGTAGGCGATAATAATGTATATAAACTTGTTTTCCACCATCTTGGGATCTCATCATTAGAAAAGGTGTTTCAGTTTCCGTTATCATTCTGACTATGTTTGTGAGAGTATGCAGGTGGATTTTTTTCGAGAGAAAATCTCCTTCCAGCACAGTCAACACTTCTTGTATGTATGGACCTGCGACGCATGAAAGAAACCCGATACACAAAATGTAGATTTTTTTTAATATAGTTAATCGATGATGTCGATCGTTAAGGTGAATTACTCTCCCTTGACATGATAGAGAAGGTTCTTTTCAATTGACGAAACAATTCCCCTGGTTTCATGAGGTATGTCTTGGAGGGATGAGGGATTTACTACAAATGCAAGAGCATGCAAAATTATTTCTCCATCATCAGTGAGAAGGAATGAATGACCCGACAATGAGTGGTAAGATGTCTAAACAAATAAGGTGATCATAAACTAGATCGATGATTGTATAAACAAGCATCGCTTAGATCATCCAAGTAGATAAGCAGAAACTGTTTAACTTTTTTCACGTATTTTTCACATATTAGAAGGTTTTGGTTTCCAAAAGAAGGTTTTGGTTTTGAACATAAAGTTTGATTTTATTCTAAGAATATATTTTCCTTTTTTTTAAATGTTTTTCTTCCAAAAACATTTTGTACATGGAAAAATTTTCAGTTTTATTTTTACAAAAGGGTACCAAATTTCATAAAAGAGAATTTGTCCTTCCAAAAAAGTCTCACATTTTGGAAATTTAATTTTTCAAAAATGGGTCTTACAATTTTTTAAATGAGTTTTACTTTGCAAAAAAGGTTTCAGATTCAAAAAATTGGTTTGAATTTGTTTCTCAAGAAAGATTTTTATTTCCAAGAGAGGCCTAGAGTTAGCAAAAGGTTCGATTTATTGTTTCCAAAAAGAATTTGACTGTTAAAAATATTTCTTTACAAAATGATTTATATTTATGTATTTAAAATTATTTTCTTAAAGAATATATATTTTAAAACATATGAAATTTGAAAAAGGATTAGATTTATGGAAAACATCTATCTAGAAAAATGAAAGGGGTCTGACTTTTGATAACGGTTTCAATATTTGTAAATTTAATTTAAACAAAGGATGTTTGATTTCTTAAAGAGTTTTTTTATATTGAAAGTATTTTAAAATTGAAGAAAGGAATTAATTTTAAAAGGTTTGAGTTTTTGAAAGCAAATTATCATCATCATCATCATCATCAACTAAGCCTTCAATCCCAACCATGTTGGGTCATCTACATGGATCCTTCTTTTCCAATCAGCTATGTTGTGAGTTTTGAAAGCAAATGATATTTCAAATAAATCTAATTTCCAAAATGAACCTGACTTTTGAAAATATTTGGTATATTAGAAAGGCATTTATCATTTTTTTTCAAAATTTTTAGATTTTTGAAAACAAATTAAAATATTAAAATATCTCATTTTCATAATGGATTGGTTTCTTTTTAACATTTTTCATATTTTGAAAGAAATTCCAATTTAAAAAAAAGATTTGATTTGTTAATTTGAAATATTTCAAATTAAGAAATTATTTACAAAGATGGTTCATATTTCCAGAAAAAAATATGAAATCTGAAACGGGATTTGTTAAAAAAATAATTTTGAGCCCTTTCGCATGATAAAAAGTGTTACATTTTTCAAAAGGGAACATGTTTTCAAATACCTTTTAAATTTGAAAAAAAATTTTAGAATACATTTAGATTTTGTAAATAATTGAAATTTAAAAAAAGTGAATGTTTTTTTAATCTTCCCTTGGATTTAGCACATTAAAGTGACTTGACAAAATATTCCCCCAAAGTGATAACCAACATGATTTTTGTAACATTTTCCAACATGTACGTACACAATGAAAATGGCATTATTAACCAAATTTTAAATTGCAGTTTTCTTCATGCAACTGAGTTATCTTGTGCCACCAAATTTAGGTTAGGACTTTTAGTGTACCTCATCATCATGGTGATTATTGTAAAAGGGAGTGAATATGCTCAAATCTAAGCATTACTCATTTGTAAGGGGCGATACTACTCCTACTAGCCTAGGCTATTTCAAACCAAGTAACATGTTTGATACATTTCCCTACTTTTGTATTATTGGATGGATACATGCCTTTTTCAAACTGTTTAACATCCCGTCAATGTTGAAGAAAAATTAAATTCACGACTAAGGATGAAAATTATGTTCAACTCAACAATTATGTCATCCAAATGAAAAATAATAATAATTGGAAATAATAATATTATAAGATAATATCTTCTAACAACCAATTACATGCAAAATATTTTCCAACTATAAAGGTGTATTGAATGATTGGTTGTTGTTATTTGTATCTCTCATATGATGAATATGCTTTTACATGCATGAGGGGTAAAAGAAAAGAATGTGATGTATACATGTGATGAGTACACACAACTAAGAATAATGCTTCTTAAATAAAAATAGTAAACTATTAGTAATAACTTGTGAGAGTTCAAATTATTGGAAACTCTATTTAGACAGATATCTTTTATGTAGTCACAAAATGACTCATCGAAATGGCCAGATAGACAACGGTGGTGAATTGGGAAGTAAAAAAGGATGGCGCCATTATAAAGTCGGATTGGCTCCTATTATTAATTGAAGCCTAAAAACTATGAAGTTAGCAACTTTGTACTATGAAGTTAGAAGAAGACTGATTGAGGCAATGATACATGTAGATGTTGGTTATGTTGCTATAATGTAGAAAATTAAACCAAAACTTCAAAAAATAAATATTGCGATCAATTAAAGACACAAAAAATGCCATACATAAGTGTCTATTTGTCACTCACCTATGTATTCATGGTTTTAACATTCAAAACAATTTGGGAGTGTTTCACTCTTTGATGATCTTATTCTCGATATGAAAATATATGTGTGCATCAATTCCTTGCTTCATTACTTGACAAATAAAAAAATGATATTGGGGTTTTCTTACTGAGGAGATCATCAACTCTAATGATGGTCCCAAATAGAGTCTTTGTTGGATCAATGCACTCTACAATTGGGGGGGGGTTAAATAGAGTTAAAACACATAAATCAATTTCATTAGACCTTCAATTTATTTTACGAGATAAGGTTGCAAATATGAAATCTAAATGCAACTAAACATACATAGCAAGGACGAGAGAGGTTGAATAATATCAAGAACAAAAGCTACGTATACTAGTTCTAAACTCGAAACTAGGAGAGTGTACATCCACAAACTAGAGAGTCAACCTGTTGGATTTTGCAACCATTGCACACTTCTTATATTTCATTATAAGAGATACTATATGACCTCTCTTTTCCACGACAAGGATACCTAGCCTTCCTTTTAAGGATCAAAGTAGTCAATAACCTTACAATGACTTACCTATCCTAGAGCAAGAGTCTTCTACCTCCAAAAGGGGTTACCCACTTTTGTAGTGAGCTAGACACCTTCACCAAGGAGGTCTCCTCTTGCAACAAGTTTTTCGCCTTGAAGGAATTACCTAATCTTGTCTTGGATCTTCAACCTTCAACTTCACCTTCACCAAGGCGAAGCTTTCACCATCATAGCTTGAGAGAAAGGGGATGGGAAAGGGAAGCTTGAGAGCTTCACAATGAGTATAATGAAGTAGCTTTCTTACAAATAACCTATATCACTTGATTGATATTGATGTGCAGTTAGCAAGAGAGAAAGGGGCTCTTAGTAGACTAAAACCAAATATAGCATAGACGCATAAGAAGCAAACTTGGCATGAAGCCCAAGGGTCCCTATTTATAGTTGGGGGTGTCTACTAGCCTGGAGATTCAGTTGGGGATGAATTCTAGTTGTTTGGTGTGTTGCAACATATTTATTTTTAGTTTTGTAAGACTCCAATGGCTAGAAACACTTTTTATGCACATTCAGTACAGTGTAGTCAGTCGAGTTTCAACAAAGGTAACTTGACTTATATCATTATACGACAAAGAAAATTTGAGTTTTCAGTCTAGTTAATAATAGATGAAACTCGGCCGACGACTTAAATTTGTTTCTCCTATGTAGAGGTGTCGGCCAAGTTTTCTTGGGGAAAATCGACTGACCTTGGCAGCTCCCAAGATCCATCAAGAGTTTTGGTCGAGTTTATCCTAGATGAAACTCATATGAAAAAAGTCCCTGTAATGAATTTTGGAACTTTCTATATAAGTTCTTAAATATTCATTTTAAGTGCATTTTATATTTTTCTCAGCTTAGTTACAAGTCATGCATCAATACAAATGATCTACAGAAATTTCCTAAGGGTTTTAGGACGTTTTCAATAAAGGTGCATTTGCATTGATTTTGGCTTGTATTTGGTCAAGCTAGGGCTTGATTGAATTCATCCTTTTCATGTACCTAATACCTGAAATCAATATCAAATAGGTATATTATATACATATGAATGGAATGGTTAAGTCATCATCAAAATATGAACAATGTATAACTTTTAGGTCAACATTATCCATCTTTTTGAAGATGCAATCCATTTCTCAACATATTGAAAAGAACTTAAAATTTAAGATTTAGGGGCTACATGATTTTTCAATAGCAATTTGTCCCCCTAAATCTATGCTTACCTTTTCCTGTATGGTTAGTTCCTCCAAAAGGCATAACCTAAGCACATATATTCTATTCTAGTCCACTTTCATAGTCACAAGATATTTCATAGAATTAACTAGAAAGGATCAAAATTTAATATTTACTAAGCTCATTTCTCCCCCCTATCATATCAAAAAGGGATGGGGTAGAAGAGCTAAAATAGGTCTTATCCGAAAGCACAAGCGACACATGCAATCATTATATGAAAGCACCACACAAGCCAGAAAGAGAACATACATACTAGAGTCATAATCAGAATATGGAAGAACACACCAATAACTCAGGAGATATAGAAAAAAATAGAGTTAAAGGTACAAATAATGAAATTAGAAAAAAAAATTCCTCTTGAGATGAAAACTACAAACAACAAAAAATGAGATATGAAAATACTAGTCCTAAGATACAATGCCCAATCTCCAATACATGAAATCCTACAAACACACATATATATGAGCACTCTAGAATCCTAGGAACTAAACATCAATCTTATCTATGTCAAACACCTTGTCAGCGTCAGGTTGACAATCTTCATCACCCTAAGAAGGTGCATCAGTGGCAATAGTTGTGTCCTCACCACCATTGCCATCACCATCAGAGCCATCATCCACATCCTCATACCCATCACCTTCTTATTCATCCCCCTCCTCATCATCATCCTCGGCCATCTCCTCATCATGAGGAGGTCCAAACGAGCGAGTAGTAGGCCACTTGTGATGTTGCTCTGCCCAAGACATGCCACATGCATATAGTGCATTTTCTTGCTCAAAGTTAGGTGTATAAACCCCATCAAAACCAGCAAGCAAGTTGGAGGCAGGTCCAGGACAAAGAGCAAGTAGATGAGAGGCACTTGGCTAAGGAAAGGAAGCATAGGTAGGGCCACCATCAGAGATAGTAGGTACAACGAAAGCAGTAGGCTAGTAGGCCAGGTAGAACTGATCATATGCATAAGAGGCATACTCAACAATTGGGAAGGGCTGGTAGGTGGGATAAGGATGGGAGCAGGACAAGTTCATGTTTGGCATTATTTGAACAAGGTCCTGGTGTAGGTGCTCCTGAACATGCATGTTGTAAGCCTGTTGGTGCATCATGTAGCTCATGAGGGTTTCATTAGACATAGAAAAGGAGGCACGATAAGGTCTAGGAGGAGATGGAGGAGCCTGGGTGGAGGAGGATATACTAAGGGTAGAGGAGGAGTTACAAAAAGTGGTGTATTTCCATGTAATATTGACATAGAACTCATGCAATGCTTTTTTACTAGATTGGAAGTTGTTTTAGGTCATGAATTCATAGCAAACGACATCAAGGTGTTGGTTGGAAAAGATCTTCTTAGAATCCTTCAAAAGAGCATTACTAGGGATTAACAATGGCCTTATGGATTTCTAGGAAAAAGCTACTTGTAATGATTGACCACTTGAGAAGACATGAAAGAGGTACAATCACAAGGAATGAGCTTAGAGGTTGCATAAGAAGATGGATCGCCTGCTAGACCCATCCATTTCTATTGGTTCAACCCCATGGAGAGGAAAGGACATGAAGATTACGCCAAAGAGGGAGGAAAATGCTAGCAGCAGGCCACCCAAAAGCTAGGTAAGGGTTAGGGAAAGAAAAATGGGACAGGATAGGGCTAGGAAATGGTTTGGGTAGACGTAGGGTTCAAGGACGAACAAGAAGGGAGACTAATCGGTAGAGTTTTCTCTAGTTGAGAGGAAGAAAATTGGCTGAAAGTCCTTTTATATTTCCGTGCAACAATTTTGTTGGTTGAGTTTATAATTTTGGAAACTCAGTCAACATTGTTGTGTGTTCATTCCTTGGGAATGTTGTCGGTCAAATTTCCCCAGAACAAACTCGGCCAACAAAGAAACCTATCAAAAAAATTGAAATTTAATTGTAGACTCCTAGAGTGCTATATAAATATATTTCTCTAGAATATCATGCATTTTAAAATATTAAGGTACATTTCACTCATCATTGGCTACTATTTTTCCATAAAATAAGTGTTTGTAATTTCAAGCAAAAACACCAAAAATAAAGCAATTGAACTTGGCATTTGTAGCACAAACAAGTATAAGATGAGCATTTTATGAGAAACAAATATGTAGATAAGGGAAAATCTAGCTAGTAGTTATACCATTATCATCAAGAGTAGTTATTAGAAATTTTGATCTAATAAAATTAAATTTCTCTCTAGCTAGAGGTTTAGTGAAAAATGGTCGTGAGTTGATTTTATGTGTCCACATGAGTGATATAGATATCTTTCTTGGCAATGTGGTCATGAAGGAAATGATGGAGAACCTTTATATGTTTGACTCTACTATGCAATATAGGATTGTAGGATAAATTTATTGCACTAGTATTAACACAGTAGATCGAAGAAGCATCATCAAAAACATGAAAGTCTTGGATCATTTGTTTCATCCATAGGACTTGGGCACAACAACTCCTAGCTGTAATGTACTCAACCTCGATAGTTGAAAGAGACACTGTGATTTGTTTCTTGGAGAACCAAGAGACTAACCAAGGTCCTAGGAGTAAGCACGTCCCACTTGTTCACTTTCATTAAATTAAGCTCGTGACATAATCCGCATCACTATAAGTTATAAGAGTAAAGTCCCATGACTTGGGATACCATAGTCCAACATTTTTGGATTTGGCTAGGTACCTTAGCATCCGCTTGACATTTGTAAGATGGGATATTCTAGGACTTGACTGAAATCTAACACACAAGAAAACACTAAACATGATATCAGATCTAGAGGGGATTAACTATGATAAGATACCAATCATACCTCTATCAAGATTCTCATCTACCTTTTCTCCTTCTTCCTCTCTATCAAGTTTGGTGGTGTTGGACATGGGAGTATCTACTGGATTAGTGTTCTCCATCACAAAGCACTTCAAGAGTTCACTTGTGTACTTGTCTTGGTTGATGAAGGATCCATCATTTGTTTGCTTGATTTGGAAGCTAAGGAAGAATGTGAGATCCCCCATCATACTCATATCAAATTCACTCTGCATAAGAGAACTAAAATCCTTGCAAAGATTAAGACCAATTCCACAAAATACGATATCATCAACATATATTTGAACAATAAAGAAATTTCTAGAACTGTGTTTGAGAAAGAGTGTAGAGTCAACTTTTATATGACATAATCTTTGTCTAGCAAAAAGTATTTCAATTTATTGTAGCAGGCTGTAGGGGCTTCTTTGAGATCTAAAGAGCTTTTTGTAACAAATAAATATGGTTAGAAATCTTGCCATGTTCAAAGTCGGGGGTTGAGCCACATAGAATTCCTCCTTTATTCTACCATTCAATAATGCACTTTTAACAACCATTTTGTATAGAAAGAAATTTTGTTGACTAGAAAAGGCAAGTAGCATTCTAATAGATTCAAGTCTAGCAATAGGATCATAAGTTTCATCAAAGTCAATACCTTCCTATTGATTATAGCCTGGAGCTACTAACCTTTATTTTTTTCTTACCACTTTGCCACTTTCATCTAGCTTGTTGCGGCAGACCCACTTGTTGCAAATGATATTTCTATCACTTGGTCTTGGCACTAAGGTCCACACTTTGTTCTTCTCAAACTATTCTAGTTCTTCTTGCATTGCTAGGATCCATTCATCATCTTTGAGAGCTTCTTTGACATTCTTTGAGTCAAGTTGTGAGATGAAGGTGTTGTTGGCTTGTTCTTTATTGAAGGTAGCCCATATCTTCACCATTTCTAATGGATTTCCTATTATCATCTATTTAGGATGATCTTTAGCAAACTAGGGAGTTAAATCTTTTTTCTTCTTCTTTTGATTCTTCATCTACTACCACCTCCTTTCCTTTGTCATGGATTTTGAGTTCTATCAATATAGATATCACCTCATCTATAATATCATAATTCACAATATTATTGGAATTAGAAGGGTTAGTCTCAATGAATTTAACATTGATACATTCTTTTAATTTAACTAATTCAATGTTAAATACTCTAAAATATCTACTTGTATTGCTCTAGCCAAGAAAGAAAGCCTTATAAGATTTAGCATCAAACGTTCCAAGAGAATATTTGGTGTTCAAGACAAAGCAAGGACAACCAAATGTATTAAAGGTGTTGATTGAGGTCTTTGTACCGTGCCATATCTCATAGCGGGTTTCCTTAAGCATAGGATGAGTGAAAACCCAATTTTGCACAAAGTATGTGGTATGAACGACTCATCCCAAAATTTCTTGGGAGTATCATACTCCAAAAAGCATTGTTCTAGCCATTTCTTGCAAAGACATTTTCTTCCTCTAAACCACTCCATTTTGTTGAGGCATATGAGGGGAAGCAAAACTATCCATATAACCAGATGCTTCACAAAAAACATTAAAACAAGTCATTTTCAAATTCTCCCCCATTGTCGTTACAAATAGACAGGATGTAGAAAGACGCTTTGCTTTCAATTTGATTGAAAAAATCCGAAAAGAAATCAAGTGTATCACTTTTTGAAACCAAAAATATAGTCCAAGTGAAACAAGAGAAATCGTCGACAATACAAGACAATATTTACTACCACGAAGCAATTGAGTTCTCATTGGTCCAAATAGATCAATGTAAAGAAGTACTAGAACCCTCTTGGTGCCAATGACTCCTTTGGATTTAAAGGAGGATTTAGTTTATTTCCTTGGGTACAAGGTTAACATTCATCATCCTTCTCAAAGTTCAATTTAGGAAGTCCTTCGGCCAAGCCCTTTTTGCTCAACTTCTTCAATCGATGCATATTTACATGACCAAGCCTACTGTAAGGACCCTAGCCTGAGTTTTGAGGTAACCATGTTTTCTTTGGCTTGATATTGTGCTTCGTACCTTGATTTAATCTTTTGAGATGTGATTATATCTTGTGGAGAGTTTAAGATTTAGTTTCAGCTTTTTTGGACGATGTATGTGCTTTCTGTGTTAGTTTTGGTGCAAATTGCAATTTACCCAGTATAGGGGGTTGATGTGCAATTTTCCACCTCTAGAGTGTTCCTTCTCTCTCTTGGCTTCCTGAGAGAGAGTGTGGTGCTTTGGGGCACTTTTTTTGACCCTTACTTGGGTGGCATCACCCTTAGTGGTGATTAGGGTTTTCTAGGGTTCATGTACTTTTACCTTGTGATCTTTGTTGATTTGTCTCGACCTAGGTTTTGACCTAGGGTTTGTTGAGGGGGTTTCATAGTCCATACACTTCACCTTAGTTTGGTGTTCATGACCAAGGTTGTCTTGGGTTGAGACAAAGGCTTGGAGAGGTGTGTTTTGACCTAGGTTGCTTGTGATTGTCTTGGTGTTGCGACCTAGTGGTGTTGTTAGGGCGTGTCGCAACCATGAAGCCCCTTGGTGTGTTTTGGTTGCAACATAGATAGTGGAGTTTCTTTGGTGGTCGAGACACTACCTAGAGTGTATCACCATGTCTTGTATCTCATGCTTAAGTGGTTGCATGTGGTTGCATGTTGGCCTTTTTAGTGGACAAGTATCTCTTTGGAGCCCTATGTTGTTGACACCTCATCCTTTGTCCTACGTCCCTCCTCCATTGCTATATGAACCCTCTTATCTTCAATCAAGTGGTTCTTTTTGGTCATCTTCTTCCTCCTTTCTCTTGTGCTCATCCTTGTAGCTTGATGGAGCAAGAAGTGTTCTTGGTGCCTTGGGGGTAGTTCATCCCTTGCATGTGGTGCTTGTGGGGATCCTTGGTAATATCTGATCTTTGTGAGTGTTTATCTTCTTTCTTTGGTGTTTCTTTAGGACCCTATACCCAATCTTCTTCCTCTTTCTCAGCCTTAGACTATGTTTTGACATGGTGGTCATTCTTGAGAGTAAGCTCCTCATTACAAGGGTAATATGCCATTTTCTGACAAGGTGACACCCAAGTGATAGGGAGTTTCTTCTCTCTTTTCCCCCTTCTTTCTTTTGGTTTTATTTTGAGGTTTTTCTCTATTTATTGAGCTACCCTTTAAACTTGGTGTTTCCCCTTTTTTATGTGCTCTTGAGGCCGGGTATGGAGCTTTTGGTGGAGTTTTTCCAACCCTTGGATTGTGTGCTTGGAGATTTGGTGGTGATCTTCTTAAGGCGGGTTATATAACTCTTTACCCTCTCTATTTCTTGCACTCTTTCATACAAGAAAGCTAATGTGTTCTCTCTTTAAAACATTTCTCTAACATGATATTAGATGATGATAATCTCTAGAACTTCTTTGGTAGTGATTATTATGCTTGATTTGGAAGTAATCTGAAACCCTAATCTTTCTCGTCCCATTTAGATAGATGTTGTTTCATCGAGTTCCTTCTCCATGGTTGACCCTTGATATAGCCTTCATGTTTGGTGTTTTGGCACCTTGAGGTGGGGAAAAAGTTAGTATCGGTTTTAGTTATCTTGGAACTCTGCTTTAGGGTTTGTGGAGATTGGTTTTCTTGAGGTTTCCTTTCATGGTGATATTAGTTCATTCTTAGTTGGGTTCTATTTTAGTGACCTGGTCACGACCTAGATGGCTTAGTGGTCGAGACACACTCATGGGCATCGCGGTCGCGACATGGCCCATCATGGATGACCACGACCTAGTTGACTTTGGGGTCTAGTTGTCCTTTCCTTGTGGTGATGTTGGACCTAGTGCTGATGGGTGAGAATCCTTAGTGCTTAGAAGCCTAGTGACCCTTAATTCCTTGCCTTGACCTAGATGAGGTAGCCCTTGGTGCGTTGGGTTGAAACCAAGAGACATTGCAGTCGTGACATGGTGGTGGTTGAAGTGCTACGGTCGCGACACATAGTTGGTGGTCAAGACAAAGACCTAACGCTAACCCTAATGTCGTGGGTGTGACATGAAGGAAGATGGGCCATGACATGGTGATGGAATTGAGGGTTGAGACACCCATGGTGGATGTCATAGTCATGACATATCATGGCGGGTGGCCACGACCCATGTGTCTATGCGGTTACATGTGGTGATGATAGGTGGTTATGAAGTGCATATAAACACCTAATGATAATCATGTATGAACTTGTATAATGTTGTTTTGTGTGTTATCTAATCTATTCTAATGATATTACACTATAAGATGATGGAGGTGGTGATTCTAAGATGGTTGGTTTACCCTAACCTTTTAAACCTTCATTGGCTAAAAAGGAAACCCTAAACCCTAATAGTGAACAAGTTTTTCTTATTTCATTATCATGGACTGTTATGATGTTATGTGATTATCTCTCTTGATTATGATCTTCTAACCATTAATGTGTTAAGAATTTGATTACCACAACTAGTGTGTGCTTTCATGACTATGATGTGAGACATGTTGAATGTTCCCTTTTGAGGCATGTTGATTACATACGTGACACATGAATGTGGTGATTGGGTCCTATGACCTGGTGATGGCCTGATGCCTATTTTGAAGTGGTACCCTTTAGTGCTATGATTAAGGGATTCATATCCCATACTGATGTGACATTGGTGATAGCCTTGAGAGGATGTGTAATAGTGGTGGTGGTATTGTGAATGGCAATGATACAGGCATTATGTGGTGATAGTGTGACAAGTGCACACCCTGTATGTTTACATCTATTGAATGTGTGCTATGCCCTTATCTTGTAGAGTTTGTTATGTTTTTAGACATTATAACTTATTTGATGCTAAAAGTCACCCAATTTGCTAACTAATCAAGTGTAACCTTAATCATGTAGGTGCCCTGTGCCATAGATCCTTTCCAGTGTCAGCCTTAATTGTTGGATCAGTGAAACACATTTTACTCGAAGCACATACTTTTGAATATGTAGGGTGCAAGTCGAGCACTCCCTTGCATCCTTAATTTCAGATTGTGTGAGATGGCCATGCATGATCTGATCTCATTGTGATATGGATGGCCATGTGTGAGCCACTCCTTCTTGCATGAACGACCATGTGTGAGACTAATCTTCTAGCATCGTTACCTGTACCAAGGTGGGCTAGGTGTTGATATATGTGGATGTCCATGCATGATCCGATCCTTTTATTGACTATTAGTCGCTTGTGCAATTGACTGACATATCTCTACTTTGTTACTGTCGTATTGAACGTGAGGTATAGGAGAGGTTGTGGATTCTGGCTCTTCCATTGACCTTGTATGGCACCGATTGTGACTTATCAGTGGTTGGTTAGATTTGGTGGTACGGCTCAAATCCTTGGGGCATAATAAAACACATAATCAGCCATGTAGTGTACATGCTTAGGATCAAATACGAAAACATTGGATGAGGACTTGTTTACTTTTGTATGATATAGTTGGTAGTGGATATACATGTTCTTCATATTCCTTTATTGATGATATGATGTAATACAATCCAATTTCAATTGCTTATGATGATTAGGAATGATTATATACTCTATTATAGCCACTTGATCTGCTTAAATGATAAATAATACCATGCTTAAATTAGAAATTTGATATGCTTAACATATATATAGCTTTACTCCTATTCTTTATATATTTTTTACATGTGCTTTAATAGCGATGGCGGAGAGTTATATCTCTTGTTGGGACGTTTGGCCTCACCCTATGGGTTTCTGCATATTTTAGGTGGTCGTGCACAACGTGGTGGTGATCATGTAGCTGATATGGAGCAGCAGCAAGAAGATCAGTAGTTGATAAGGTTGAGTGTGTTGTTTTTTGGTCTTTTGGTGTTAGAGTCCTAGATTCATCTTGTACACTCAGGTCCTGGGGATTGTTCAGTATGTTTTGTGGTTGTCCTATCACTACGATTTTTGTCTTGTGTGACCTTTTGTTGTATATAGTTGGCAGATATACATGTATATGTAAGAGAAATAGATATCACACATGATAGGTAGTACTTTTTTAGACATGTTGTAATCATGACATTTTATGGGTTATATGATAAAGATGGAAGGCTACAAATCTTTATGTCACAAGTTTTCTGATGTTGATGCCTTATGCAATCGGTTTAAATTTTAGTGATTTTCCTTAATCCGTTTGTTTAGTGTTAGTTTTGAAATAATCTCGTTTTGTGTGGCAAAGGGTGTCACATTGGTTGGTATCAGAGATTTAGGTTTGTTGAGTCTCTAGGGACCTAGGACTAGGGTTTGTGTCTGTTCTAGTGTCTTGTAGTCTGCCTTATATGACTTCTACTTGTACAGAAGAAGAGTTGAAAAGATGGTTGGAGAACACAAAGAACATGTTGTTGAGAGTGGTGTTGCTGCACCAGGTGGAGGTTCAAGTAGGCAGGATGTATGCGGAGAGGGTGCTTGAGATGCCCCATATACACCCTATAGTGGTGGCCAATCCCGCTTTTTAATCCATGTTTGGACAATTTTTGGCCACAATTACACATATAAAGGATAGAATGCTCATTTCTCATATGAGAGAAATAGTCCCCAATGTGGAATATTTGGTCTCGGGGAAGACATTTAAGCAGTTGATGTGAGTTGGAGCAGTGCAATACACGGGTAAGGAGGATCCAACAGATGCAGATCTCTGGCTAACAAAGCTAGAGAAAGCCTTCAAGATGCTTAGTATCCTTGAGGCTGATAAGGTGAAGCGCGTAGTATACCTTTTCAAGGGGAGTACTAGCCATTGGTGGGCCATAGAGGAGGAAAAGAGGCTAGGTGTTGTGATCGGTTGGGAGGAATTCTGACGTAAGTTTTTTGGTCGACACTTTCCTCAGACGTACCTAGATGAGAAGATTAGCCAATTTTATAGGATCTGACAGGAATCCATGACTATCAATGAGTACGAAGAAATTTTTATGGAGTTGTTGAGGTTTTATCTTCAAATGGCCGCGACAAAATAGGAGAGGATCAGACATTTTGAGAAAGGGTTGAGTGTAGAGTTGATGATGCCGACAAAAACTCTAAATAGCAGAGAGCACTTTGCTACATTAGTGGAGTTGATTCGAAGGATATAGAGGTATGTGGTTGAGAAGAACGACAAGAGTGCCAAGAAGAGGCATGCTGAGTACCAGGGACATATGTGGGGAGGCTTTAAGGAGCCTAGGTTGTCAGTACCATTAGCACAATAGAGGTATAGTGCACTGACATAGTAGTCACCAAGTAAGAGAAGGAGCAGTAGTTTTTTGCCTATAGGAGACCAGAGTGTTGCTTTATTTTTTGTGATAGGGCCGGCTAGGCCTTGGTATCAGAACAAGACGTGCTATAAGTGTGGATAGGTTGGGCATACCAGACCATTTTTCCCTGTGAAAGATGATGAGGTGACCCAACAGTCGAGGCAGATCCAACAGGGCTCGCAGAGACAACAGTTAACCAGTGGTGGGGGATGAGGACGTTGACAAGCATTGCAGGTTGGTTCCTCTGGACGGGCCAGTGGGGGACGAGGACGGCAATAGGCGATGACTCGACTTTACACCTTGAGTTAGCAAGAGGGAGAGGTCAACCCTTGAGTTGAGATAGGTTAGATGAAGTTGTTTCATCCTGATATGTCTGCATCTATTTTATTTTTGTTTTGGGTTGACCTTAGTAGGGGCTTGAGATAGAGATGCGGAAGTAGTATCTGTCTCTTTTCACTTTGGATTTTGGGGGAGAAATCCTTGTTAGGGGTTTATGGCTTGTAAGGACCCTTGGATTGATCTTGTTCTTAGGACCTTTCTTTAATCTTTTGAGATGTGATTAAAGATTATGAGAGTTTAAATTTCCATTTTGAGCTTGTTTGGATGATGTTTGTGCTTTTTGTGCTAGTTTTGGTGCAAATTGCAATTTACCCAGTATAGGGGTTGATGTGCAATTTTCCACCTCTAGAGTTTCCCTTCTCTCTCTTGGCTTCATGAGAGAGAGTGTGGTTCTTTGGGGCACTTTTTTGACCCTTTCTTAGGTGGTGTCACACTTAGTGGTGATTAGGGTTTTCTAGGGTTGGTGTGCTTTGACCTTGTTACCTTTGTTGGTTTGTCTCGACCTAGGTCAGGACCTAGGGTTTGCTGAGGGGGTGATGTGGTCGAGACACTTCCCCTTAGTGTGGTGTTCATGACCATGGTTGTCTTGGGTCGAAACAAAGGCTTGGAGAGGTGTGTTTCAACCTAGGTTGCTTGTGGTGGTCTTGGTGTCGCGACCTAGTAGTGTTGTTAGGGTGTGTAGCGACCATCGAGCCTCTTCGCGTGTCGTGGTTATGACATAGAGGGTGGATTTTCATAGGTGGTCGAGACACTACCTAGAGTGTATCACCATGTCTTGCATGTCATGCTTAAGTGGTTGCATGTTAGCCTTTTTAGTGGACAAGTGTCTCTTTGGGGCCCTATCTTGTTGACAACTCATTCTTTGTCTTACATCCCTCTTGGTTTGCTATATGAACCCTCTTCTCTCCATTCAAGTGGTTCTTTTCATTCATCTTATTCTTCCTTTATCTTGAACTCATCCTTGGAGCTTGGTGGAGAAAGAAGGAGCGTTCTTAAAGCCTTGGGGTAGTTCATCCCTTGCATGTGGTGCTTGTGGTGATCCTTTCTTATCTTCTATCTTTGTGAGTGTTTATCTTATTTCTTTAGTGTTTCTTTTAGATCTTCTACCCCATTTGCTTCCTCTTTCTTAGCATTAGACTATGTTTTGATATGGTGGTCGTTCTTGAGAGTAAGCTCCTCATCACAAGGGTAATGGGCCATGTTTTGAAAAGGTGACATCCAAGTGAGAGGGAGTTTCTTCTCTTTTTTCTCCCTTCTTTCTTTTGGTTTGGTTTTGAGGTTTTGCTCTCTTTCTTGATCTACCCTTTAACCTTAGTGTTTCCCCTTTCTTGAGGTTCTCTTAAAGCTAAGTGTGGAGCTTTTGGTGGAGCTTTTCTAACTCTCTGATCGTGTCTTTGGATCTTTAGTGGTGATCTTATTAAGGTGGTTTATATAACTCTTTTCGCTCTCTATCACTTGAACTCTTTCATACATTCAAGTTACTATATTATCTCTTTAAAACGTTTCTCTGACATGATATTAGATAATGATAATCTCTAGAACTTGTTTGGTAGTGATTATTATGCTTGGTTTGGAAGTAATCTAAAACTCTAATCTTATCTTATGCCCATTTGGATAGATGTTGTTTCATGGAGTTTCTTCTCCATGGTTGACCCTTAATCTAGCCTTCATGTTTTGTGTTTGTTCACCTTGAGGTGGGAGAAAAGTTAGCCTTAATTTTAATTATCTTGGACCTTTTCTTTAGGGTTTGTGGAGATCAGTTTGCTTGAGGTTTCCTTTCATGGTGATCATGACTCTTCCTTAGATGAGTTTTGTTTTGGTGACCTGGATGTTCACCTTTGGTGTGGTCATGACCTAGCTGGATTGGTGGTTGAGACACACTAATGGGCATTGCGGTCACAACGTGGCCCATGGTGGATGACCGTGACCTAGTTGGCTTTGGGGTCGAGATGTCCTTTCCTTGTGGTTATGTTGGACCTAGTGCTGATGGGTGAGAACCCTTAGTTCTTAGCAGCCTAGTTACCCTTAGTTCCTTACGATGACCTAGATGAGACAACCCTTAATGCGTTGGGTTGCGACAAAGAGGTGCTACAATCATGACATGGTGGTGGTTGATGTGTTGTGGTCACGCCACATAGTTGGTGGTTAAGATGAAGACCTAACCCTAACCCTAATGTCACAGGCACAACATGAAGGACGATCGATCATGACATGGTGATGGAATTGAGGGTCAAGACACCCATGGGGGATGTCGTAGTCACGACATATCATGGAGGGTGGCCGTGACGCATGTGTCTATGTAGTTACATGTGGTGATGATAAGTGGTTACGAAGCACATATGAACACCTAATGATAATCATGTATGAACTTGTATAACATTGTTTAGTGTGTTATCTAATCTATTCTAATGATATTACACTACAAGATGATGGAGGGTGGTGATTCTAAGATTCTTGGTTGACCCTACCCTTGTAAACCCTCATCGGCTAAAGAGGAAACCCTAAACCCTAATAGTGAACAAGTTTTGCTTATTTCCTTATCATGGATGGTTATGATGTTATGTGATTATCTCTCTTGATTACAATCTTCTAACCATGCAGGTGTTATGAATTTGATGACCATAGCTAGTGTGTGCTTTGATGGATATGATGTGAGACAAGTTGAAAATGCCCTTGTGAGGCATGTAGATTATACACGTAATATAAGAATTTGGTGATTGGGTCCTATAACCTGGTGATGGCTTGATTCATATTGTGAAGTGGTACCCTCTAGTGCTATGATTAAGGGATTGGTATCCCATAGTGATCTGACATTGGTGATATCCTTGAGAGGCTGTGTAATAGTAGTGATGGTATTGTGAATGGTAATGATACATGCATTATTTGGTTATAGTGTGACAATATCACACCTTATATGTTTACATCTATTGAATGTGTGATATGCCATTATCTTGCAGAGTTTGTTATGGATTTATATGTTGTAACTTGTTTGATGATAAAAGTCACCCAATTGGCTAACTAATCAAGTGGAACCTTAATCACGTAGGTGCCTTGTGCCATAGATCCTTTCTAGTGTCATCCTTAATTGCTGGATTGGTGAAATGAGTTTTACTCGGAGCGTATATTTTTTAATATGTGGGGTGCAAGTTGGGTATTCCCTTGCATCCTATATTTTAGGTTGTGTGAGATGGCCATGTGTGGGTCGATATCTTTATGATTTGGATGACCATGCATGTGCCACTCCTTCTTAGAATGGCCATGTGTGAGCCTGTTCTTCTGGCGTCATTACCTATACCAAGGTGGGCTAGGTGTTGATATATGTGGATGGCCATGTGTGAGACAATCCTTCTGTTGACTGTGAGTCACTTGTATATTTGATTGACATGTCTCTACGGTGTTACTCTTGTGTTGACCGGGAGGTGTTGGAGAGGTCATGGATTCTGGCTCTTCCATTGACCTTTTATGGAACCGATTTTGACTTAGTAGTGGTCGGTTAGATTTGGGTGGTATGACTCAAATCCTTAGGGCATAATAAAACACATAATCAATAGTGTAGTGTACATTGTTAGGATCAAATATGAAAACATTGGGTGAAGCCTTGCTTGATTTTTTATGATATAGTTGCTAGTGGATATGCATGTTCTTCATATTCCTTTATTGATGATATGATGTACTACAATCCAATTGCAATTGCTAATGATGATTAGGAATGATTATCTACTCTGTTATAGCTACCTAATATGCTTAAATGATAATAAATGCCCTTCTTACATTAGAAATTGGATCTTCTTAACATGGATATAGCTTTACTCATGTTCTTTATATATTTTTTACATGTGCTTTAATAGCATTGGCAAAGAGTTATATCTCTTTCTGGGAGGTTTGGTGTCACCATGTGGGTTTCCACATCTTTTAGGTGATTGTGCATGATGTGGTGGTGATCATGCAACTGAGGTGGAGTAGCAGCAAGAAGATCAATATTTGATAAGGTTGAGTGTGCTTCTTGTTGGTCTTTTGGGGTTAGAGTCCTTGATTTGTCCCTATACATTCAGGTTCTGCAGACAGTTTAGTATGTTTTGTGGTTTTGCTAATGCTATGCGTTTTGGCTTGTGTGCCCTTTTGTTGTATATAGTTGGCAGATGTACATGTATATATAAGAGAAACATATATCACACGTTATAGGTAGCCCTTTTTTGGAGATGTTGTAATTATGACGTTTTATGAGTTATATGATAAAGATGGCAGGCTATGGATCTTTATGTAACAAGTTTTCTGATGTTGGTGCCTTGTGCAATTGGTTTAAATTTTTAGTGATTTTCCTTAATCTGATTGTTTAGTGTAATGGCCTCCACTTGAGATTTGAAGGTTGCATACTTGATCTTCTGGGATTCTTTCTCTTCTAGCTTGTCTTCTTCTTCTTCTTTTTCTTTCTTATCAAGCCTTACTTCAAAGGCTTGGAGATTCCCAACAAGATCTCCGGTAGCAATGTCACCAAGGCTCTTGTTTCTTCAATGGAGGTCACCGTGGATTGCCACCTCTTGGGAAGAGACCTTAGAATCTTGGAGTTGACCTTCCTTGATCCATGGGTTGTCCCAAAGATGCAAGCCCATTCACAATGATGTTGAGCCTAGCATACATATCAGAAATTATCTCTTCCCTTCCCATCTTGAAGTTTTCAAATAAGCTATTGAACATGTAGACCTTTGATTCCTTGACTTGCTTGGTGACTTCATAGGTAACACAAATCTTATCCCATATCTCAAGGTTTGTATCCCAAGTGGAGATTTAGTGGACTTCACTAGGAGTGAGGGTTGTGTACATTATCCTTATTACCTTGGCATTGAGATGAGTCTTATTTATGGAAGCTTCATTCCAAGTAGCCATGTCTCCCTCTAGTTCCTTGTATGGAGAAGTAAACACTCTTCACATGTAATAGTTCATCCCTTGAAGGTAGAACTTCATCCTTCTCCTCTATTAAAGGAAGTTGGTGTTGTTGAATATGGGGGACGCATGGAGAATCCTCCTTCTATGTTGAGGGACCCCAAAAATTTCTCACCCATCTTCTCATCTCATAGGAGAACTTTCTTGGAGAAGACCTACTTTGATACCAATTGTTGGATCAATGGGATCTAGGGGGGTTAAATAGACTAAAACACTTAAAACAAATTCATTAGACCTTCAGTTTATACCGAGAGATAAGGTTGCAAATATGGCATTTGAGTACAACTAAACATACATAGCAAGGATGAGAGAGATTGAATAAGATCAAGAATAAAAACTATATATAGTGGTTTCAAACTCCAAACTAGTAGATTGTACGTCCACTACCTAGTGAGGTCAACCTCTAGGATTTAGTAACCACTGCACACTTCTTATATTCCATTATAAGAGATATAATATGACCTTCCTTTTCCAGGGCAAGGATACCTAGCCTTTGATAACATCCAATTTTGTGAATATTATATGCCTTATTTTATCCATATGTCTCCTCTATTTAGGAAAATTCATATCGACTACCCTCATGCCTTGCATTTATTCTCCTTACCTTATTTTGACAATGGCAATAACGTCAATTGCAAGAAAACAAAGGACTAGAAGCATGATCATCAAGAGCAGAGCCATCACCGAATGACAATCGATGGCTCTTGAGTAGCCATCGGTTCACCCTCACAAGATGTTACCCAATGTCTCCCTACCGCACCATCGATTGATGACTCCTACACCCATCAACTAATGATGCACCTGTGGGCATCACCCGGTGGTGTGTTTGCACCCATCAACCAATGGCACACCTACAAGCATCACCCGGTGGTGTGTCTACGACCAACAACCGATGGCGCACATGCGGACATCACCGGGTGGCATATTTGCACCCATCAACCGATGGCCCACCTGCGGGCATCACATGGTGGTGTGTCTGTGTCCACCAATTGGTGGCTCATCTGTGCCCATAAGCTGATGGAGCACATGTTGTTGACACCTGATGGAGGCCTTGATAGGAATTGTACTTGGGACCTAGGGCGGGTACCTGGGAGGATTGGGGTGCAAGTAAAGGACCCCATGATGATTCCCATAAATAAGAGATGATCAGTTGTGCCGAGTGGAGGTCATGTACCTTGCTCTTGAGCTACCACTACTAACCAGACATGGAGCCACCGAAGGGAAAAGTGACCATTGACTGATTCCCACCACCACTGGCTGATAGGAGCGACGGACGAGAGTCCATCTATCTTATCCCCTCACCTACGAATGCTTATCCTGGTTAGTTCTTGTAGATCCTGCTTAGATAAAAGGAGGGAGAAGGAGGAAAGGAGATCTCCAGTATTACTACTTCAACCCAGGAGGAATAGAACCAAACCATCAGTTGCAGCCACTGCCTGGTCACCATTAGTGTATCCCCTGGTTCCCTTCTTTGACTATTCTTTCCCCCTTCTCTTTGTATCTTTCTTCTTACACTCTCCATGTCTCCATCCATTTGTAAAGCCAAAATTCTACTCATGAGAATGAGTAACTAAACTCCTTACTTGGGTTGGAGTAGCCATTAAGGCTCTCCCAACATGTATATACTTACATCCTTTTGAATAAATATGTCCTTAGCAATGGTTATCTCCATACTCTTGTTCTTGAATGCTTCACATGCATGATTGGATACCATCTTGTGATGTTTGGTTGTTGGTACCTCAAAAGAGTAGTACTAACCTTATGTAAGTGTTATGGAGTAGTATAAATGCATGAGTATGTTGGAATGCTAAAGCTGATGATCATTTGATTTGCTTTGGGATTGTTTTGCTATCTTGAGAGAGAGAAAAACTTATAATCTAGATCTATCCTAAGCTCGAGAGAGGAGGGAATAGACATATATGATGATTGCTTGTGATCTTGGTAAGGGTATACAAAAGGGTGTGAGTATTGCATGTTGGTGAGAGGTCTAGGTAGGTGAAACACGATCCAAGTTTCCATCCATATTTTGGTTACACCTTTCTTGTTAGATTTTTGTTCTCTTATTTATTTTATATCTTACTTTTATTGCTTTGTTTGGAGTAGAACCATTCCTTAGGGAACACCATCTTGATCTAACTTTTTGCTTGGTGTATCTGAGTTTGAGGCTCTACGTTCTTAGCACTTACCAACCTTGTCCTTGTGGTTCAACCCCTATCTTCTACAATGAACCCCGTATAAATGTTTCATGGGATTGAGTGTCAAGTTATAAATATAAGAGTCTGAATACTCTAGATATGATCCATTTTTGGATGTGAGATTTAGTCCGGTCAACTTTTTGGTGTCGTTTCTAAAGACAAGGAAAAACAATATTGTTAAGAACACGAGTCTACTCATTATACACCCATGCCTCAAACTTAGCAACAAGCTTGACTACGCAGAACCCTAAATCTTCTACATCTAGATTTCTAAGAATATTTCATTTACAAGTCCAATTATCTAACTTAACTGTGCGGTCTATTTAGGTAGCCTGAAGGGAAGCAGCTTTAATCAGCACCACCCTCTTTTCACGACACCATGCCACCTCATAGAATGGTAGCCTTACTAGGGAAGATTGGAATACAAGAGTCCAACAAAATCGTCCACCTTCAAAAATCAAAGAAGAATGAGAGGAATGTCAGTCTGACGGTCACCACAATGAGGAAGAAGATTGTGAAGACCAACACAAAGAGGAGTGGCATCACCACAAGCACCACTGCCATCACCGCCGTAGAAGACACCGAAGGATTCACCATGAATGTAAACGTGATCATGAACATGAAAGTGACGACCAGAACAATGAAGATGAAGATTATGAGGAACAGAAAACTCTTAGAGATCTAGTCATAACTAGGTCCAATGAGCTCCCGTCCGCTCCCGTCCGCCTGGGCGACTCGAAGGGCGACTAGGGCTCGAGTTCCCCAGCTCGGGGGAGGGGGCATCGGCGGCGGCTTGCGCCACCCCGCTCCCCCCGGGCCTCTTCCAAGCCCGATCGGTGTGGATCGCCCCTGTCTGGTGGTCGCCTCTTCAACCCCTCGTCTTTCGCTTCTCGCCTCTGTGCCGCTAGCGCTGTGCGCTGTGTCCCTGGCGGCGGCGGGGCTTCTGTGGCCCTAGCCACAGCCCCGTTCTGGGTTTCTGACCGTCGTGAAGAGGTAGGTGCTGGTGGGCGTCCTCTCAGCTAGTGTGATCGACAAGATCGGTTTTTCTGTGCAGAGTGTTGCTTGGTAGCTGGTTGTGGCAGTCTTATCTGCCTTTGTTCCGCCGTTTATCGGCTTTTTTGTTCCTTTTGCATAAGGAGTGTTGTCCTTCCTCTGTGAAGGTGGTGGTTTATCTGGGTTTCCCCCAGTTATTCAACCTGGTTGGGGTTCTCCCCCCCCTGTTGTTTTAGTGTAGTTCGTTTGGTTTGTCTGGTGTGTTCGATGTATTGGTGTAGGTCTGATGGGTCTTCTGGAGGTGCAAATCTTGCTTATTCTGGTCATCTAGGTGGTGGTAGCGTCGACTTTGCAGATTTAACCCGGGATTGTGGTTTGATTCCGCATGAAAGCTGCTTCTACAAGCGCGAAAGGGAGGAATCCGTTCTGAAATGTTATACTCGCATCCAATCCTACCTGTTAGAAGGCGTTCTCTGGCTCCTTTGGTTACAGAATATGTATGATCTTTGTATCTCTGTAGATGCCGTATGGCTTTTATCAATATAATGGTATGGTTTACCTTCAAAAAAAAAAAATCAAGGTGCCAGATTGTTATCCCACAATTTGATGTAGGTATTTTTGAGTGGAAACCTTCTATCATCTCTATGATGCAAAGCAAGCATTTCCAAGGGAATTCAAGGAATGAGAATCCTTACCATCATCTTGATGCCTTGAAAAATATATGCATCACTGTCAAGATGAGGGGAGTGCCACAAGAAGTCTTATATTGTAAGGGATTCATTTTCTCTCTTGAAGATAGAGCTCTGTCCTGGTACCTTAATCTACCCCACCAGTCCATATATGGATGGAATCCCCTAGAGAATGCTTTTGTCACTAAGTTCTACCCCACTAAGAAAACCATTGCAAAAGATAACTTCCTTCATGCAAAAACCTGGAGAAAAGCTTCATGAATCTTGGGAAAGGTGTCAAGAATACCAAAAAAGATTGTCCTCACCATGACTACCATAAGGGATTTCTGGCAAAAACATTTTACAATGGCCTAACTCCCACAGAGCGGACCTCGCTGAATGTTGTCTTTGGGAGTGATTTCCTTGGAAATAAATCAAGCAAAACTATGAAGATCATTGATAACATGGCTGCATTGCAAACAGGCATGGACTATGAAAGAATTGATAGAGGTTCATCCAAGAAAGATGGCTCTGAAGGACCGTCAATCGAAGCCAAGGCTCTAGAAATCGTTATAGCTCAAGGTAAGAAACACATTGTGAAAGTCATGAAGTGTGTTACGTGTGGAGAAGGAAGACATGGAGTTGACAACTGTATTTATACACGTCCTGAAGAAAGTGAAGAGACCAAAAGTGAAGAAGAGATAGAAAATGTTTCTTACACAAATTTTAAGAGCCCAGACCATCCAGGGATCAGTTATGGAAACAAGGATGCAACTGAGAACTCTAATCAGTTGAGTAGTTTGTCTAAACTTCCTCTAAGATTTGAGAAAAAAGGTGGACCAACTCAATATACCAGAACTATTAACTATCAGTCAAACAAGAACAATTATCAAAATCAAAACAAAAATTTTAGTCCTCAAAATCAAAGATAAAATCGGAGTTTCGATCAAACCAAGGATAACAACCAGCCTGACATAATCGCTCAACTGTTCGTTGGCAAAAAGGCAAGCTTCGATGAATGATCAGCTTACTCAAAGTGTTATCACTAACTCAGGAGTGTTAACCATGACACAAACTGATATGCTAGACATGCAAACACATCAATTATAGATTGGTCAATAGCTAGCCTAGCTGGAAGAGCTAGTGAAGAACCCTTCAGGGAAGATCCCATCGAATATAGAGGCCGCAAAAATGGCCACCCTTCAATCTAGGAGGACATTGGAAGATCCTGGTACCAAGAACACCACAGAGGCAAGGGTCTGTAATGAGACATAGCCTAAAAAGTAGTTATCCAAGAAGAATATGAGGGAGGAGAACCTTCTAATGAGGACAAAGGATAAGAGAATAACAAAAAGAATAAGGGTGCATAGGTCAAGAACCCATATCTTGTAGAAGAGGCCTTTACACAAAGAAATCCTTATGCTCCAAGAGTCCCATTTCCCTACAAACTGATTAAGATTCATCTGAAGAATAGATATGAGAAGTTTATGGAGGCATTAAAGAAGTTTCACCTAGATATCCCATTTCAAGATGGAATTGAGGAAATGCCTACATATGCTTAATTTTTCAAGGACTTAATCATAAAAAGAAGGAGAGGAGACCACAACGAGATAGTATAATTGGCCAAAATGTTGAGCGCCTTTGTTCATGCCAAGCTACCAACAAAGAAGAAAGATCAATGCTCATTCAATCTACCCTTTTGTGTTGGAGATAACATATAAAGAAAAGGGTGTCGACTTGGGAGTGACCATTAGCCTTATGCCACTAAGCCAAGCTCAAAGACTTGGATTGATAGATATGGTGAAAACTAGAATGAGAATCGAACTGGCAGATTACACCTTTATAAAACATGTGGGAATAGTATAATGTGTCTCGATTCCCATTGGGAGATTCTTTATGCCATGTGATATAATGGTGATTGACACAGTTAAGGACCCAAAGTGCCGAATGATATTTTGAAGACCTTTCCTTGTCACATGCATATCTCTAACAGACGTTGCCGAAGGGATTATTACTCTGTGTGTCGGTAATGACCACATTGATTTCCATGTAAAAGATGCAATGAGGGGACCCTCTATGTTTCAGTCAGCTTAGTGCATGGATAACTATAACCAATACTATGAAGAAGTGCAAGAGGATAAGGCCATTGTTGATTTACTCATGCGAGCCTTGAACAACTCTGACCCTGATCTAGAAGATCCTGAGGTAGTTGAAAATTTGGATTACTTGAATCAACCTGAGGAGGAAGACCTCAATGATGAAGAAGACATAGTAGAAACAATGAAATATGCATCGCTCAAACAAACCCCTGAAGAGAAGGAAGCACTAAAACCAAAGCCAGAATTAAAGCCACTGCCTGAAGGGCTGAAGTATGAATTCCTTGATGATGAAGAGAGGAATCCGATAATAGTTAATGCGGATCCAACAGATGGACAAATTGAAAATATGGTAAAGGAACTCAGACTGCATAGGAAGTCTATAAGGTATTATGTGGAAGATATCAAGGGTCTCAACCCAACTTTGTGCATGCACAGAATCAATCTAGAAGAAACTTCCAAACCATTGGTTCAACCGCTAAGGAAATTAAACCAGACGCTGAAAGTAGTAAAGAAAGAGATAATAAATATGCATGACACATGGATCATCTACCCCATCAGTGATAGCAACTGGGTCAGCCAGATCCATGTTGTACTAAAGAAGGGAGGGATGACGGTGGTGAAAGGAAGCAATGGGGATGAAGTAGCCACACGGATGGTTACAGGGTGGAGAATGTGTATCGACTACGACGCTCAATACCGCCACGAGAAAAGACCACTTTCCCCTGTCGTACCAACTTTTAGAACAAATTGCAAAACAATCCTATTTCTATTTTCTTGATGGATATTCTAGATTTTATCAGGTCCCTATCCACCCCAATGATCAAGAGAAGACTACTTTCACTTGTATCTATTGGACATACATGTTCAGAAGAATGCATTTTGGATTATGGAATGTGCCTGCTACTTTCCAGAGGTGCATGATATCCATGTTTTCGGATTTTTTAGATGACACAATGGAGGTATTCATTGACGACTCCTCTTTATATGTACCAAAATTTTACAGATGTCTTGAAAACTTGTCAAGGGTCCTTCAAAGGTGTAAGGAGAAGAAGTTGGTGATTAATAAGAAAAAATGCCATTTTATGGTGACAGAAGACATAGTGCTAGGGCACAACATTTCTGAGGAGGAAATGGAAGTGGATAAGAGAAAAATAGAAGCTATAGCACAGTTACCACTACCAAAATCTATTATGGGAGTAAGAAGTTTCTTGGGGCATACAAGATACTATAGAAGATTCATTAAGGATTTTTTTAAATTAGCCAAATCATTATCCAACCTACTAGTTAAGGATGCGAAATTTGATTTTTCTTATAAGTGCATCGAAGAATTTATTTTTTTGAAGAATGCCCTAACATCAGTCTAGATACTACAAGCACCAGACTAGAAAATACCATTCAAAATTATGTGTGACACTAGTGACTATGCCATTGGAGCTGTTTTGAGGTAGAGGAAGATGCATCATGCTATCTATTATGCATGTAGGACTTTAGACGAGGCTCAAGTGAATTATACCACCTCATGAAAAAAATGATGGCCATTGTCTTTGCCTTTGATAAGTTCATATCATACTTAATAGGTTCAAGGGTGAAGGTATACACTAATCATGGATCCATAAAATACCTTATGCAGAAAAAGAACACAAGGCCTAGACTGATGCGATGGGCCTTGCTGCTACCAGAATTTGATCATGAGATTATTGATAAAAAATGAATTGAGAATATGGTCATAGACCACTTGTCAAGAATAGTCTTTGCTGAAGAAAATCAGTTGCCATTCAATGGCAACTACACCGATGAAGCTCTATTAATGGCACAGTTAGTTTAACCAATTCTACATTGGTTTGCTGACATTTGTAACTATCTAGCCTATGGGCAGCTTCCACCTGAGATTACTTATAATCAAAAGAAGAAGTTGTTCCCCGATCTGAAAAATTACTATTGGGATGATCCTCTTTTGTCAAAAAGATGTTTTGACAATTTATATCATCATTGTGTCCCGGAAGAAGAGGTGCCTCAAATCCTTCAAGAATGCCATTTCTCACCTTATGGAGGTCACCTTGGAGGAGAAAGGACTGTTGCAAAAGTTCTACTGTCAGGCTTCTATTGGTTGACACTCTTCAAAGATACTACATTATTTGTTAAGACTTATAAGCAATGCCAGTAATAGGAAACATCAGCAGAAGGAATGGGATGCCCATGGACGATTGGGTCGAAGTAGAAATTTTCAATGTATGGGGGATTGATTATATGGGACCATTCCCATCATCAAAAGGGAACCAATATATTCTTGTTGTTGTAGACTACGTCTCAAAATGGGTAGAAGTTGTTGTGACCCAAACCTGTGACACAAAGTTTGTGATCAAGCTATTTAAGAAAACCATTTTTTTGCGATTTGGGGTCCCACACACCGTCATAAGGGACGGAGGATCCCACCTTGGAGAAATATAGTCTGAAGCTCTATTGAAGAAGTATGGAGTCAAGCACAAGGTGACAACACCCTACCATCTACAAACCTTGGGGAAAGTTGAAGTATCTAACAAGAAAATCAAGCAGATCCTAGAGAAGACAATGAGTCATATAAGGAAGGATTGGTCCATGAAGATGATCATTGAAGTTCATCACCCTACCCTTCAAAGCTTTCAACCATTGGTTGCTCACAGTGGTTGACCTATATGAAAGAAGAGTGCTCACTTACAACTTCAATGCCAAAGACCTACCCTGTTGATGAATGGCCTTTGAAAAGGGAGAGCACAAAACAATACAAGAGATCCCTACCTGCCTAAAAATACTGATACAAGGAGTAAGTGGGTGGTATCGCCCCAATTGTAAGGAAATTTCCATTGAATGCAATTCCGCCCAAGAAGGATAGGATTCAGAGGTCAATGCCTTCATCACACTAAGGATAATCGAAGCCATCAATTAAGGAATGTTGGCTAAATGGATATCATTTAATCCCTTTGTTTTGATAATGACAAACATTTCATTCTTGTCAATCTAACGAGCTACTTGAGTGTTGCAGGAATAAGGTGGATGGCAAAAGATTTGGGAAATCTATATGCTTGAATTATTGTTGAATGTAATCAATTGTAAAACTTGTACAAACATATGATGTACAAGTACTTAGACATCATGTAAATCAACCGTTAGATCTTCCCTAACTAATCACTACACTTAGATAGGTCATCCCCTTCAATAGTGTCACATATGCACACTCATACATACACTTAGCACTTTATTTGAAACATTGAAATAGGGTCAATCTCGGTCGACAAATTCCTCGACCGAGACACTCTCGGTCGACAAACTCCTCGACCGAGAAAGACCCAAGTAGCTGTTAGACACAGCTGACAAGGTAGTTGGCAGTTGGAGATGAACGTTGCAAACACTTTCTCCAGAGAGTCTGTCGGTCGACAAATCCTCGACCGAGTAGGACTCTCGGTCGACAATTCCTCGACCAAGATGAGTTCTGACAACACTTTCAGAATTAATTAAATAGTCATTGCTAAAGCAACTAAAGTATACCTAATGGCTAGTTAAGCACTTAGAACCCAATAGAAAGTGTCTAGAACGTCCTTAGGCACTTATAGATCATTCCTATAAATAGGACATTCCTTAGGACACCTAAACTCACTACTCTACACTTGTGATACACTTGAGCTTACACTTGCAATTGCCAATCTATTTTGAGAAATTGAGCAACACTTGCATTGGCTATTCTTCTCCTTGCTCTAATTTTGTGTCCTATAGGCTAGCATCCCCTATCCACAACAATTACATTTCTATACATATTGGTTAGGAGATCAAAATGCTTGATATAGGAAATCAAGCCTTGAGCTGCAAAGTGGTATTGTAATTTCTATTTTTCCTTCTTGTTCCTTTTATCCTTTGTATTTCTCCTTGCTACTCCTAGGGTTGGAGGCTACGTATTGGAGAAGGTTCTTCTCGGTGGAGAAGGTGGACTTCAGACTACTTCAAGAAGGCTGTTGCAATGGGAAACTACTTCAAGAGGAAGGCTACTTCAAGGGGGAGCTTGAAGTTACTTCAAGAAGGCTGCTTCAAGGTTGGTGCAACTACTTCTAGGTGAAGGTTGTCTGAAGGGTTTGGTGAAAGAATTGTAATTTTATGTAAAGTCCTTGCGAGGTAATAAAATTTGATTCTTTCAAAATCCCAGTTGGGTAAGCAACGGGGTAGTGGATTGACTGCCTTAGTATTTGCTAAGGTTGGAACCACTCTAAATCCTTGTCCCCTTGTCCAATATTTTTGTGGTTGGTTGTTTGAGTTAAATAATTATTGAAATTATTAAAAAAACCTATTCACCCCCCTCTAGTGGTTTTTTCAATTGGTATCAGAGCAGGCTTCAAGGAACTCTAACCAAGTCTTGAAGAATGGGTGATGGGTTTCTCAACAACCTCAACCTTGAAGGAACACTTGTGGCTAGGCCTCCTGTATTTGATGGTATGAACTACACCTACTGTAAAAGGAGGATGCAATTTTACTTCCAAGGGATTAGTTGGGATCTATGGAGGATGGTGTCAACTCCCTACGAACTTCCTCAAGCGGAATATGCAGATTGGGACACTAATACGGTAAAGTCTGCCCAAATGAATGCAAAGGCTGTAAGTATACTTTATTATTCAATTTCAGTTGGAGAATTTAATGGAATATCAAATTGTGAAATGGCTTATGAAATTTGGCATAAACTTTATATAACTTATGAAGGAACCATGCAAGTTAAGAATTCTAAAATTAGAATGCTTAAACAGAAATTTGAATAGTTCCGTATGGATCAAAATGAATCTATTAGTGAAATGTATGCAAAATTTTCTTCTATTGTAAATGGTTTGAATGCTTTAGGAAAAGTAATTAGTGAAGAAGACCAGGTGTCAAAGATCCTTAGATCTCTTCCTCCCAAGTACAAGCCTAAAGTGACGGCCATTGAAGAAGCAAATGACCTCACCCGACTAAAGATGGAACAACTCATTGGCAACCTAGAAGCTCATGAGGCAACTTTAGAAGAGGAAGAAATACGAGAACGTGAACTTCAACAAGGGAAAAAGAAGGACATTGCATTCAAAGCATCAACCAAGGACAATCATGACACAAGTGAAGATGATAGTGAAGAAGAAACTCTCATTGTAAATGGTAAGCAATATAAAAGTTTTAAAACTAATAAAACTTTTAGTGTTTATTCTTCCAGGTGCTTTGAATGTGGCAAGAAGGGACACATGAAAGGTGATTGTCCAAAACCCAAGAAAGGGAAGAAATCATCTCACAAAAAGAAAGAAAGAGCATATAAAGCTGCATGGGATGATTCAAGTGATGATGGAAAAGAAAAATAGAATGCCTCATTGCTACAACAAATGAAGAAAAAGAAGAGGTAAGTCTTTTTGATCTACCAAAAGAAGATCTAATTACTAGTCTTCAAGATACTCATGAGAAATATATTGAGTGCAAGAAGAAACTTAAGAAGTCAAATAAAGTAAATGATGATTTAAATGTTAAACTTCTTGCTCTTGCATCTGAAAATGAAGATCTCAAAAAGGCAATTGAAGATTATGATATTAAGATTAAATCTGTAGAATCAAATTGCAATCTTCTTTCCTTAGAAAAGTTAAACTTGCAAACTCAAGTAAATGATCTTCAAAGACAATCTATTTTATGTTCACATTTAGATTATGATAAGGTTGTAAAAGAAAGAAACTCTCTATTATGTGATTTAGATCAAGCAAGGAAAGATATAAACAAGAAGATGTATGGTATTGTTAAGCTACAAAGAAAAATAAATGAGTTAAGAGGAAATGACATCCTTGATAATATTCTGAAAATTTCCTCTAGTTACAATGGAAGAAGAGGTTTATGATATGATCCAAAGAGAAATCAACCCAAAAGAGCTAAAGCATCCAAGACTAAGACTATGTTTGTACCTAAGAACACAATTCCTAGAAAGAGAAATGAAATTGACTCTATTAGTTGTCATTATTGCTTGCGCCTTGGACACTACTCTTTTTCATGCCAATACAAGAAAAGGAATGATGATCTAGATTGTGTTCCTAAAACTTAGAAGCTTAAATTTTACTAGTTGAGATTTTACCTAAACTGATTCTTGACATACAAATGTCATATCTCAACACAATCGAGCTCAAACTTTTATAATTTTGTTTTTACTTGGAAGCAATTACTGAAAACAGTTTTGAAACATTACATAACCTTTCTCGGTCGAGAAACTGTCGACCAAGAGAACTGTCGGTCGAGAAATGGTCGACCGAGCAGGTTTCTGTTGTCAAGTCCGAAATAAATCTGTTGAACTTGTTTAAATTAACCTAGTTTGCTATCAATTTGTTATAAATGATTGATTTAACATGCAAGTCAAGAATAAAACTTGGAAGACAAATTTTTTTGGTAAGACTTATTAATCTTTTGCATCTTATGGCAATATAAAATATTTTGCCCAATGTGTGATATGAAGACTGATCTTATTCATTGAATTCAAAAAGTTTCTTAGGCATGATCAGTTATAAAAGTTTGTATTAAAATTGAAAACTTATATGCGAGTATTGTGGTTTATTATCTAAATGATTTAACTTAAAACTGAATATATGACTCCTGATCAAGTAAATTACTGTTCTATCATAATCTTTGTGCCATGCTCATTATGTAACATTGGTTTGAAATAATCCATATATACAAACCATAAATGGATACTATTCTTAATCATCGTCATTCAGCTCATATGAAAAGCCCATTTTGCATAAATAGTAAAATTTTATGGCATAAATGCATTCTAATTTGAAAATCTGTAGAAATTTCCTCTTGGTTGAAATCAAACTTGACCAAGGGGTGCTATGGTCGAAGTCAAGGTCGACCTAAAATAAGCTTTGACAAAATGCTTATTTGTACATCATTTTATTGTACTTAATCTTAGTATCTTGACTCAAAATATACTTTTGATAAAGATCTAAATCAAAATTTAAAAATCATTTGTGATCTTAGAAGCTTTAAATTGATTTAATCATAAGATTAAGGGGGAGCTCACAAAAACAAATTTGATTATTTGATTAAGAAGCTTACAAAACATTGCAAATATCATTTGAAGCCTTTATGACCTTAGTATTCTTACTCTTGGCTATGAAGAAATCTACAAATTTCATATACCTTGTTCTTAAAGGAATTCTCTAAACAAATCTGGGCTTAACATCCCGCACATTTGGTTAGAGACATTTTTCATGTACTCTAAGATTAAAGGATTCTCATTTCATTTTTAGGGCTTAACATCCTTTGTAAAATGGGTGAGAAATCAATACACATATGCCATGAACTTTGAAGGAAATCATATCATTTCAAGGTTTAACATCCTTTGCAAATGATTGAGAAATAAATTGTGGCTAAATTTAGCACTAATTGGTGTGCATTAATCCCTTGATTTTACTTGAATATCTCTTTAAGGGGGAGCAAAGCATAAAATTAAGAAAGAAAAATAAAAAGTCATAATATAAATGGATATCTTTTTGAAATGACAAAGGGGGAGAAATAATATAAAATATAAAATTAGAATGAGTTTCATAATATCTTGACCAGCATCCACTTGCAAAACAAGAATGGTTGCAAAAGGTAAATTTCAGGTATGAAACTCACATGATTTATATTTCTTTATTTTATATCTAAGAAATGTTTGTCATCTTCAAAAAGAGGGAGATTGTTGGCTAAATGGACATCATTTAATCTCTTTGTTTTGATAATGACAAACATTTCATTCTTTTCAATCTAACAAGCTACTTGAGTGTTCCAGGAATAAGGTGGATGGCAAAAGATTTGGGAAATCTATATGCTTGAATTATTGTTGAATGTAATCAATTGTAAAACTTGTACAAACATATAATGTACAAGTACTTAGACATCATGTAAATCAAGCGTTAGCTCTTCCCTAACTAATCACTACACTTAGATAGGTCATCCCCTTCAATAATGTCACATATGCACACTCATACATACACTTAGCACTTCATTTGAAACATTGAAACAAAGTCAATCTCGGTCGACAAATTCCTCGACCGAGACACTCTCGGTCGATAGACTCCTCGACCGAGAAAGACCCAAGTAGCCATTAGACACAGCTGACAAGGTAGTTGGTAGTTGGAGATGAACATTGCAAACACTTGCTGTAGAGAGTCTGTCAGTCGACAAATCCTCGACCGAGTAGGACTCTCGGTCGACAATTCCTCAACCGAGATGAGTTCTGACAGCACTTTCAGAATTAATTAACTAGTCATTGCTAAAGCAACTAAAGTATACCTAACGGCTAGTTAAGCACTTAGAACCCCCTAGAAAGTGTCTAGAACGTCCTTAGGCACTTCTAGGTCATTCCTATAAATAGGACATGCCTTAGGACACCTAAACTCACTACTCTACACTTGAGCTTACACTTGCAATTGTCAATCTGTTTTGAGAAATTGAGCAACACTTGCATTGGCTATTCTTCTCCTTGCTCTAATTTTATGTCCTATAGGCTAGCATCTCCTATCCACATGAATTACACTTCTATACACATTGGTTAGGAGATAAAAATGCTTGATATAGGAAATCAAGCCTTGAGCTGCAAAGTGGTATTAAAATTTCTATTTTTCCCTCTTGTTCCTTTTATCCTTTGTATTTCTCCTTGCTACTCCTAGGATTGGAGGCTGCGGATTGGAGAAGGTTCTTCTCGGTGGAGAAGGTGGACTTCGGACTACTTCAAGAAGGCTGTTGCAACGGGAAGCTACTTCAAGAGGAAGGCTACTTCATGGGGGAGCTTGAAGTTACTTCAAGAAGGCTGCTTCAAGGTTGGTGCAACTACTTCTAGGTGAAGGCTGTCCAAAGGGTTTGGTGAAAGAATTGTAATTTTATGTAAAGTCCTTGCGAGGTAATAAAATTTGATTCTTTCAAAATCCCGGTTGGGTAAGCAACCTGGTAGTGGATTGACTGCCTTAGTATTTGCTAAGGTTGGAACCACTCTAAATCCTTGTCCCCTTGTCCAATATTTTTGTGGTTGGTTGTTTGAGTTAAATAATTATTGAAATTATTAAAAAAAACCTATTCACCCCCCGCTAGTGGTTTTTTCAAGGAACACTTGTGGAGCAAATTCCTAATGAAAATTTGCATGCCTTTCCAGGGAAATACGTCATGGAAATCATCCACGATAGGAGGTTCTTCTATGATAGAAGAATGGCAGACGTACAAAGGCGTATTTACTCCCTTATTCCTTTTCCTAAAAAGATGCCTTAGCGAGAGAAGCTCAAAAAGCTCAAGTCTTCAAAAGAAAGAAGGACATCACAATACCACATATTGCCCAACCACCACCCAGTACAGAACATGAAACACCTTTACATGCTCACAAGGAACCACCTCAACAAGCCCCTGAAACCCCAATGGAATTACCTACCACTACTGAGTGGGAACCAACTCTAGAGATTTAAACGACAACCACCATCCTTCCACAAATGCAACCGTTTCTAGTCCCATTCTCCACTGATGGCATAATTGCAACCTTCCTTTCAGAGAAAGAAGTTTTCGAAGGAAGTGAGGTCCACACAGAAGAAGAACAAGCTGCTGACACACATGAAGAACTAAAATTGATAGATTTCATGATGCCTACTTTTGAGAATTTTCATGAATTGGCGTGCTATGGCTTGTCGGTGAAAGAGTTCCAATTCCTTCTGGATGTTCTGCGACCATGGGAGGGTGACTTTGTTGTTATTTTTGAAAGAGAAAATGTAAAAATCTTACTCCTAGACCTCCGCGATATCTTGACAATAGGAGGGTGCATGACAGTAAATGTCATGAATTATTGTCAACTACTACTGGTCGATGACCTCACCAATGTATACATGGCATTTTTTGAAATATTGGGAGACGTCGTGTCAAAAAAGGAATCGTGAGAGCTACGAAAACTGATAGAGCACTTAAAGTACAATCTTCCCCGATGGGTTTTTGTGCCGATTTTACATGATGTCCACTGGGCACTACTAGTAGTGGATACTATCAATAAAACATCCATCTTCTACAACAACTCTGATGCTATGTTTAGCACATAGCACACAAAATATCATGAAACAATGAACAGAGTCATTCAAGAAAGAGCCACATTGGTAGCCAAAAAGATTACATAATTGATCAGGGTTTTTGACCGCGGCGTTCCAACTCATATAACACAATTTTGTGGTAGGTTTCCACAATAAGAACCTCTTTCAAACAACTATAGATTCTACGTACCTTATTGGATACAAATGCTAGCTTTAGATAAAAAATTCAAACAATGCCAAGACGACTACTACCACCACCATCGAGAACAATATGGAATGAAGATCCTAGCCTCGGAATGGTCGATCACACACAATGAACTATAATTTGCATTTACTAGATCAACCTCATTCTTTAACACCCTATGGATAGGGTGGATGATAAGTTTGGGGGGGGGGGTCTGAACAGGCAAACATGGTAGGTCTCCACTATGACAGTATTTGTTTTCTATCCCTCTTAACAAACTTTGACAAATTTGTGACAAAATATGATCGGCCTAATTGACCAATTTTGGCTTGATTTTTGTACGTGCATATAGATACCCTTGCTGAAATCTTGGTATACACATAGTCTTAGAAAGGAAAATTTTGAATCCATTTTTCCAGGGTTGTGTCATAACCCCAACTCTTAGACTTTCTTGTCTTCAGGCTAGCTCTTAGAGTAATTATTTCTAGAATGAAAGATCTAGGCTTTATAATCTGCTTAAATTTTTTTATGTGATAATGTCTTAACGTCATCCTAACCTCAAGATAATGTAGAAGGTACATGTACGTTAGTCAACCAAGAAGAAATCTCAAGGAAAGGAGGACTCAACCTACCACGCTCCTAATTGACACCACAATCCCAAGTACATGTAGGAAAACACATAAGCCTGGAAGAAGAGAAAATAGCCAACCCTTCTAGTTTTATAAATTCCTACTTTGGAATCAAAAGAGGCACGACAACCCATCTTTACCTAAAAAAACCTAAGCATGTGAGCAATAATAAAATCTGAGAGGAATAAAATCATGAGAGTTATGCCAGGAAAAATGATGAAGGATTTTGTCCGGTCGATATATTTTTGCACCCATGAATGCAGATATGTCATGCCTAGTAGTGGATCCTGGAAGACAACTTTTACACATCTACATTCCAGAGGAAACCTCATACAACCACCAATATTAAATCAGGGCCTTCTAGAGCATCATCGCCTCTAAGGCAACTGAATGGTTGAGCAAACCTAAGGAATGTGAGAATCACTAAATCCCCATCCTACCCAAGCACAATATCTAGGAAACCCAAAAAATTAAAGTTGGGTGTGAAAGCTACCTCTGCCGAGACTTTGCACAAGTACAACCTAGAATAAGATCAGTAGTGCATCATGAGGGAGGAACTTTCTAATAAAGAAAGTCGTGGCAATCAATACAAGTACCACAACTCCTAGCTAAGAGAGAGAATTTTGGGTTCCAACAACCTCTTGACTAGATGCATAAATCTTGACTTGAGGATGACGTTATCACATTTCTCTCACTCATTAAAATAATGAACAATAAAGCCCTTTGAAGTCATTCAATGCCTTAATTCTAATTGTTAGCCTAAGGACATGCTAGACTCTATGTTTGGGGGAGTTTATGACATCCAATTTTATGAATATTATATGACTTATTTTATCCATATTTCTCCTCTATTAGGTAAATTCATATCGACTTCCCTCCTACCTTGCATATATTCTACTTACCTTATTTTGACAATGGAAATAATGTCAATTGCAGGATAATAAAGGAATAGAAGCTTGATTATCAAGAACAGAGCCATCACCGGATGAAAATTGATGGCCCTTGAGTATACATCAGTTCACCCTCACTAGATGTTAATTAACATATCCCAGCAACACCATCGGTTGACGCCTGCACCCATCAACTGATGTCTCGCCTATGGGCATCACCCGATGGTGTTTCTGCATCCATCAACCAATGGCGCACCTCCGGGAATCACTTGGTGGTGTGTCTACACCCATCAACCGATGGCGCACCTGCATGCATCACCTGGTGGCATGTCTATGCCCATCAACTGATGGCGCACCTACAGGCCAACCGCTGGCTCATCTATGGTGTGTCTGTGTCTGCCAACTAGTGGCTCATCTATGCCAGTCAGCCAATGGAGCACTTGTTGTTGACACCCGATGGCGGCCCTAACAAGTACCATACCCAGGATCATTGAACACGTGCCCCAAGGGCAGGTAATTGGCAGGCTTGGGGGACAAGTAAAGAACCCCAGGCCGATGCCTATAAATAAAAGATGACAATCTGTTCCAAGGGGAGGTCACGCACCTTGATCCTGAGCCAGTGCTACTAACTAGATGTGGAGCCTTTGAAGGGAGAATCCACCATCAAATGATTCCCACTGCCAGTGACTGATAAGAGCGATGGAGAGCGTCCATCGGTCTTATCCCCTCACCTCTGACTGCTTGTCCCAGCCAGTTCTTAGAGATCCTCCTTCGACAGAAGGAGGGAGAAGGAGGAAAAGAGATCGCCAACACTGCTACTTCGGCCCAGGAGCAACGAAATCAGACCATCAGTTGTGGCCATTGCCTGCATCAGTGTATCCCCTAGCTCCTTGCTTGGACTATTCTTGTCCCCTTCTCTTCATATCTTTCGTCCTACTCTGTCCATATATCCATCCATTTGTAAAGCCGAAATGCTAAAGATGAGAATGAGTGTTAAATTGTTTATTTGGGTTGGGAGTAGACATTAAGGCTCTCCCAACATGTATATACTTACATACTTTTGAATATATATGTCCTTAGCAATGGTTATCTCCATACTCTTGTTCTTGAATGCTTCACCTGCATGCTTAGCTACTATCTTGTGATGTTTGATTGTTGATACCTCGAAAGAGTAGTACTAACCTTATATAAGTGTTATGGAGTAGTATGAATGCATGAAAATGTTGGAATGCTAAAGTTGATGATCATATGATTTGCTTTTGGATTGTTTGTTTGCCATGTTGAGAGAGAGACAACGTTATAGTCTACATCTATCCTAAGATCGAAAGAGGAGCGAATAGACATATATGATGATTGCTTGTAATCTTGCTAAGGGTATACAAAAGGGTGTGAGTATTGCACGGTGGTGAGAGGTCTTAGTAGGTGAAACCCAGTCCAGGTTTCCATTCAGATTTTGGTAACACCTTTCTTTTTAGATTTTTATTCTCTTTTTTTGTTTTGTTTTCTTTTATTGATTATATTTCCTTGTTTGCAGTAGCACCATTCCATAGGGAACACCATCTTGATCTACCTTTTTTCTTGGTGTATCTGAGTTTGAGGCTCTACATTCTTAGCACTTACCAACCTTGTCTCTGTGGTTCGACCCCGATCTTATATAGCCAAACCCGTATAATACTTGTGTGGGCCTGAGTGTTGGGTTATAAATCGAAGAGTCTAACTACTCTGGATCCACTCAAATTTTGGACCCGACATTTAGGTCGGTCAGCCTTCCTTTTAAGGATTACATGAGACAATAACCTTACAAGGACTTACCTAGCCTAGAGCAATAGTTTTCTACCTCTACAAGGACTTACCCACTTTTGCAGCAAGATAGACACCTTTACTAAGGAGATATCCTATTTTAACAACTCTTCCTCCTTGAAGGAATCACCCACTCTTCTCTTGGATCTCCAGCCTTCAAATTCACCGTCACCAAGGAGAAGCTTTCACCATCATAACTTGAAAGAAAGGGATTGTGAAAGGAAAGTTTAACAACTTCAGAATGAGTACAATGAAGTATCTCTCTCATAAATAACCTATCTCACTTGATTGTTGTCAATATGCAATAAGAAAGAGTGAAAAGGGCTCTTAGTAGACTAAAACCACTCTACTATATCATAGGATCATAAGAAGAAAACTTGGTATGAAGCCCAAGTGTCCCTGTTTATTTTTGTTGGCATGTATTAGCCAGTAGATGCACTTGGGGACGAATTATAGCCAATTGGGGTATTACATCAGATCTATTTTTGAGTTTTGCAACACTCCAATGGATAGAAACACTTTTTCTACACATTCCATATAGTGCAGGCGGTCGAGTTTCAATAAAGGTAACTCGACTGATAGTATTATGTGATAAAGCAAATTTGATTTGTCGATCGAGTTTATCTTGGATGCAACTCAGCCAATGGCTTAAATTTGATTTGCCTATGGAGATGTGTCAGTCGAGTTTGTCCTGGGAAAACTCAGCTGACCCTGGTAGTTCCCAAGATCCATTAAGAGTGTAGGTCGAGTTTATCCTAGATGAAACTCGACTGACAAAAGTCACTGTGATGAATTTTGGAAATTGTTATAAAAGTGCTTAAATATCCATTCCAAGTGCATTTTATATTTTTCTCAACTTACTTACAAGACATAGCATCATGACAAATGATTTACAAAAATGTCCTACTGGTTTTATGGTGTTTTCCACAAAAGTGCATTTGCATTGATTTTGGCTTGTATTTGGTCAAGACAGGGCTTGATTTAATTCGTTATTTTCATGTACCTAATACCAGAAATCAATCTTAAATAGACATATTAAATTCATATGAATGGAATGGTTAAGTCATCATAAAAATATGGACAATGTATAACTGTTAGGTCAATAGTATTCACATTGTGAAACCCTCATAATAGAAAAACCCCAAAGAGGCCATATTTTATACATAACAAGGTAAAGATGTAGTTTCCATGATGTGAAATTTTAGGTAACTTATAAAATTAAGGGTTAAATCTCAAGTTCCAACAAGGGAAGGTTTGTTCATGATCCAAAACATTATGTAAGGCATACAATTTTACAATAGGAAGCTATTTGGCACCTCCATTATGCCCACATGCATATTATTGCCTATCCTATAATAAGAAGTGAATGTGGAACTATCATACTATATTCTATTCTTTGTCTTAAGAATGCTTGACTATACCTAGGTATTTGAATTATTATTTATTTAGTTGAAACAATAAAATTAAAATCAAGCATGTGAGATAATAGACAGGTACACTTAGTTTATGTTGAAAATTGATAACTAAAATTAGGTTTCATGAAAATATAGAAGTTCTATGATTTTATAAAAGAAAGTGCCTTGCCGGTTGCATCAATTGATTGGGTCAAATGATGTAGTCAATCGATCTATGACAAGACACCTCATGGAAAATAGACTCAGGTGTGGGTGCTTCGACCAAGTCAAGTAATCAAAGAAAACCAGGTTGAGTCACTTTTATTCTAGTATATAGTCATATCAGACTAGGTTGGGTGCTTCAACCCCTATGGGTGGTCTATGTGCTTTTGCGACATGTTGATGCGGCATATTTAGGGTCAATGAAGACTACCGAGGGATCACTATGGGTGGTTTTTAGGAACATCGACATGGCCTTATGTTCCAAACAATATTTTATGTGTGTAGTTAACAAATTTCAAAGAAGTATTTATTACAGTAGAAAAAACCATTTTGATTTTTTTAAAATATAAGTGAATCCTCATATAAATAGACTCATGTAGATCTAATTGATCATTTAGGAGGTAGAGGTGATGATGGGGAGAAGGAAGAAGGAGTTCCATGGTTGTAAGCTCTTGCATGTTCGTGACTTTGTAAGATTCTGGAAAATAAAATCCTAGAAACACCTTGATAATCTTTTAGAGGATGAATCAATGTAATAGTATTTTATTATTCTCATTTTTTATATTTTTTATCCCTTTATAATCTTGGATGAAGCTCTCAATGCTCCTTGTAAAAAATCTCTCTTTTATACCTAAACTTCCCTCTTTGGCATAGTTGGGGATCCTACATGCAAGAGAGAACTTTTGGAGACCTAAAGGAGGAATATTATAAGATTAGAATTTTATATTATTCTTGATGGAGACATTTTATACACAAGGGAAAGTTAATTAACATGAAGTTAGATATCTTTGAGATGCAAATCCTTACATATAATCACTGAATCACACTAGTTGCATGAAAAATGAGCTAAAGTTGCATTTCTTTTATTTTGGTTTGGGACAAACCTTAGATACATCAGTATTATCTCATTATATATTGTACCTTGTTGTTCTAAAATAATAAAAGTTGATATTTGTTCTGCCCTAAAAAGGATTTTTACATATTTTGCATATATACTGTCCCAAATATCCTATTTTGATACTTTTAACAAGTTTTTCTGTATTGAGACTATATGAAAAAATTGTGAAACTTTCCTGAATTATTTATTACTATCATGAGATGATTTTCTATCTATTCAATAAGGCTTTGATCCCTACTTTGTGGTATAGACTATGTATGAATGGAATTGAATAATTTAGTACTTATAGGATATGAATTAGGTTTTTGTGGTGTTCAATGCTTTAACTACTCAAATATTGGTAGAATGTTATGAATTTTATATTCTTGCTCCATGAAAGATGATTAATCAAAAAAATTAATAAGTGAAATCATAATCATTTAGTTTCCAATGGGACATATAATTTCCCTATTTTTAGAAGTCAAGCAAGAAAAATGACTATCCTTGTTGAATTGTAAGGATTGTGATAAGGTAAATAATGTCTTATATTATTGCATATACATGTTGTACTAACATTGTATATGATGTCTTAGATTTAACCATCTATGTCAGTGTGTTTTAGGATGCAACTGATGTTGTTATATGGAAGTATACCATTGTGATTGGAAAAGATGTGATATGATTTGATATGATAATAGGTGGAAGTCTTGCTAATGTGATATGATAAGTTTCGTATTTGAGTACCTAAAAGGACATCATGTACTATGTAGGTTGCTTTTTTATGAGTCCTATTATTTATACTTGCACCTTATGAGGTGTATCTCAATCTCAATTAGACTAGAGAATCCTAAGATCTTCTATGGTTGACTAGTTGGCTTCATAGTAAATAGTCACTGTTTAGGATAATACATTTTAAACTATGCATGAAGTAATTATACAAATGATAATGAATCCATGTAGCATTACTTGCATAGTATGGTACTACCTTTAGTTTAAACAAACTTCACTTTCTTATATGATTTGCAGAAGTTGGTCTTTAATATAGAAACAATTAATTCATCATATATTATATCTTCCATGGTTTCAATACTCTGAAGATGCATTATCTCTAATTGAAATTTTGGTCCCACTCTCATATTCTTCCATCCTTTTAATATTCACAACACATTTCTAAGGGTTCTTTTGTGTAGTCTCCATCTGTAGGGTAGTGATTAGCTAAAGGTGGGAATCGAGCCTTTTAGGGTATCTAGAGCCATCCTTGTGTACTCAGGCCACATCCAAGATGTTCTGTACAAAGATGTATCTAAGTCTTGTTTTTGGTTGTATACTTTGTACTAGTTGTACATTTTGTAATTTTGAGTAGGTATAGCTTTCTTAGAAATAGGTTATGACATAGTATCTTGTGATGAATTTTTTTTAACTAATTGTTGACAAATGAAACGATGGACCTTTGTTTATGTTACCATATGGGAACATGGTTAGAATTCTATTTTCGAACTTCCTTTCATTTCTTGTTTAATGATGGTAAGCAAGACTGGTTGAGATTGTTTTTTTTTGTTCTCTTGTTATGGCTTGATCATCCTGCATGCATGCTTATGCACTGAAAAGGGTGTTGGGTGCATGGAAATAACATAAAAAGTAATAAAAATGATCTTACATCATGGGTATGGGGAAAATTTGAGGAGGGTAAACGAATTAGAAGATATAGCCGTAAGGAAATCTTATGATGCTTATTTTATTACACCTTCTTTAGATCTTCAGAAAAAGGAGTCAAAATCACCATTGTGGGTCATTTTTCTCTTACTTAAATATATTGTTAGATGATTGTGTATGCCCTCTAGGTGTTGTTGAGGATTGGGGAGGAATAGGATTGGTTGTAGAGTAAGGGAAGCTCCTATCATCTTTGATGGGGGTGCTAGTCATTAAGAATAGGTTTTCTACTCTAGGGTTAGATTCTCTGGCTCGATTAAGATTCCTTTTTTGTCAAGTTCGAGGTGTGACCTTATATGAAGAGGAAGGTCCATAGATAACAGATTGTACGAATCTTCTTGAATTTATAATGAGATTAAAGTGATCTAATCTCACAACTATCCAGAAAGTGCTTAGGTGTGTATCCATTATGAACTTATGATTGTCCTCAATTACTAAGAGGTTTCAATTGTGACTTGGTCAAAGTTTCCGTTGTTGTTTCTCAAAGATATCGTGGATAGGTTTGTGTAGGTTGGTAACAAATCTTCACCTATTTCTAGATTATTTTACTTCAAACATTTATAGGGCCTTGGTTAGATGATAGAATGACATCATCTTATACTGTATGCATTGGTGCATGTATATTATGAGCGAAAAGTGTGGTTTTATTGAATTGGTGTTGATTTTTGTATGTTTTAAGGATGTTGTTATGTGTGTTTATTATTTAAAGGCATGTAATGAGTGTTTGGGACCTTCTTTAGCCACATTCAAGCATGCACTTTACAAAGTGGTCCTATATAAGGTGTGTATGATATAAAATATAGTTTTTGGAGGTTTCTCTTTGATTTCAAGTTTAGTACAATAACCGTATACACATTATTATGTTTTATAGTTTTATCTCCATTATATGTCAACATGTAAATTTATGTGTACTTATATGACTCGTATACCTATCTTTTTTTTAATAGGGTAAATATATTGCCAAAATAAAAGTATAGCTATGCTATACATACAAACACATGGCATCTAAACCAACGATAGGCCTGAAGACAAAAAAAGAGGTAGATATGTACAAGGGTTTAAGCTATAAAAATCCCCAATATACACGTGTATTAGAGCTCAGGATACTAAGGAGCTACTTCCTATACTTTACATGCTATCTTAAGTTAGTAGAGAAATCATCGAGAAGCTTGAGAGCACACATCTCCCTCTGTCTGTGGATCCTCCTATTTCTTTTGAACCAAATAGGGTAACTAAGGTATGTGATGCATAGGTTAGCAAAGCATCTCATAGCCTTGTTGTATTTGAATTCAATCTTGACCCAGTTAAGTATACCCTCAAGGTCTAAGGAAGGAGAGTGACCCTGACCATTTCTCAAGCAGACAATACTCCACAACTATTTTGAGAATCTATATTCAAAGAAGATGGGTTTACTAGATTCAGCCACCTCATTGCAAAGGGTGTAAATTTTCATCAGTCTGTATACCCCACGTAATCAATCTAAATCTGGTGGGGATCATGTTGAGCAAAGTTCTATATATCTGAGTGCTCCATTTTGGGAAGTGGAATCTTCCCCACAAAATATCCTACATTCTAGTTGTGCTACTGCTACCTATAATAGTGTTCATAGTGGTGATGGGTAAGAGGAACCCAATCACCATTTGCATCAACACAACAAGGTGTTGAGAGGCAGAAAAGTAGGAAAACAAGCTTCGCCAGATCTTTGAAGGAATACATCCCTCTATCAGCTGGGGAAATCTATCATGTCTCATGTTCATCCATCCATCCCAAAGATTATTGTTGTTCTCTAGGAATCTTTCGAGTCTCTTTTTTGTGTCCATCTGAAGAAGAATCTCAGTATCACTAAGTTGTAGCCCCCCTATTTGAAAGGTTTGGCCAAATTTTCACAAGAAACACCATGGCTTTTTCCAACCCACAAGAATTTAGTTGAGATGGACCAGATTGCTACAATTGTGGGATTAGGGATAACCCCCATGGATGCCAAAAATAGACCATGGCTTGCACCACAAATCTTAAGAGGACCAATCTACCCACAAAAGAGATATTGAGCCCACTCCATTTTTCGATCGTCTTTCTAAGGTCATCCAAAACCATATTGAAATCTTTGTAAGTGACCCTGCTTGCTGAGAGAGGCAAGCCCAAGTATCTCGTCGGGAAGACACCACTATTCATTCGTGCATCCTCCTTCAATCTCCCTTCCTATTATCACAGGACATAGAAAGAAAGACACATGATTTAATGGTGTTGATATAGAGCTCTGACAATTTTCTAAAGATCTTTAGGACTTTGGTAACTTCTTTCAGCCTTCAAGCATTCCCAACAGAGAAAATAAGGACATCATTGACGAAAATGAGGTTGGAAATCACCTTCACACCTTTAACCTTAAATGTTTTAATAATCATCTTGTTTTCCTCCTCTTAATCAGGTGGTTCATCCCTTTCATGACTATCATAAACAATAGAGGAGAGAGGGAGTCTCCTTGGCAAAGTCAGTTAGATGATCTGAACAGACCTACCAGAGTGCCATTGATCAACACTGAGAAAGGGCATGTTTCCATGCATTCTTTCATAAGGATAATCCAACGTTGATCAAAACCCATAGATGTCATAATATTAGTAAGGAAGTCACAGCTGACATGGTCATAGACCTTACTTTTGTCGATCTTATGACTACTTTAGCATTGCCATTACCTATTATTGACACCAATGAGGAATTCAGAGGCAAGGAGTGAACAATCAACCATGATCCTACCTTTATGAAAGAGTTTTTCTCCTTAGATATGATATGGGGTAAATCTCCTTTAGTTTGCTAGACATGAGTTTGGCTATCACTTTGTAGAGGACATTGCAACAAGCGATTGGTCTAAAGTACATCATCTGTTTAGAATCATCAGATTTATGTATCAATTTAAAAAGTTCATGGTTCATGTCTCTTACCATGTTCCCACATTTGATAGACCATCTAACTAATTCAAATAAATCATCTTTAATAGTGGACCAGGATGAGCGGAAAAAATGGTTGTTGAAGCCATCTGGCCTTGGTTCTTTGGCATGATGAATATAGAAAAGATAAGATTTGATTTCCTCCATTGTCACATCTTTATGCAGTTCAACATTCATAGCTTTAGTGACCTAGCCGGTAGGTGGCATAGCTTTCCCGCCCTCATAACAGTGATTGCTATTGTAATTGTTGGTGAAAAACTTTATTGCTTGGTCACTGATCTCCTCATGGTTGTCAACTACTCTCCCTTGATCATCGGTCATCTCATAAACACTATCTCTCATCTCCTTTTTCTTAATAACAGTGTGGTAGATCATGGTATTTCGATCCCCATCCACAATCCATCTCATCGTACTCCTTTTCTATAAGCATTGTTCTTTAGCTCTTCTAGGTTGCAAGCTTTGTCCTCTCTTATCTTCTTTTCTTTTATCATCTCTTGATTTAGTGGGTTGACTCTAAGCATACTCGCCACCTCTTCTTACTTGATTCTAGCTTCATGAAGGAGGTTAGGGATGTAGACTTTCACTTTCACCCAATTATTCAACTATGCTTTGGTTATCTAGTGTTCTTGAGAAATATGTACAACGGATTACTCACTATTTGTGATCTTCAAGATTCTTCCACCAACTCTTTATATCCTTCCCATTCACACCAGACATTCAGAAACCTAAAAGGTCTAGGATGATGAGGAGTGTTCTTTATATCCAACTTCATCCAGGCATGGTCAGTGACGTGATGAGAACCCAATCTGACAACCACATTAGGCATCCCTTCTAATGAGACGTTGTTTGCCAAACCTCTATCAAGGTGTCTAGAGATATTGTAACATATTGAATTCTAGTCATTTTGCCTTTTGGTCCTCTTTTTCATCTTTTCCTCTCATTTCTATCCTCTTTGTCTGTTCTATTTATTTTGTGGAGAATATAATGGTTTAATGAACATTTGTTCACCTTTTCTCTCAATATTTGGGTTTATGCACAAATACCTCAGTGGAAGCTTAGTAATGGGTCAAATATGCAAAATATCCACTTAAATAATAAAGATAATAAAATATTTCATCCTAGAACTTTCTAGTGCTTTTTAGAATATGAAAAAGAAAGAAAATCCGAAATAAAAATAAAGGAGATGATAAATGTAATAATTGGGGAAATTTTTATGTACACTTTATTTAAATTGAATATAGTCAAAATTTTATCTTCTATTGCTTCCCAATTGGATTTTGTTTACCATTGTTTTTAGTAGAGAGGTTGATTGATTTCACCTCTTTACAGCATGGTATCAGAGCCAATGGTAGTCAGATCTTTGACTATTTCAATTTGTCTCCCTAGTTATAATCCATGACTTACATAGTTCCTTTAGTTGACATGGTTACCCTAGATTTGATCTACCTTGATGATAGGTTGACTTAGGAACCAATAGTTCCACATTAGAACCTTGATGAATAAAATCCTAAAATACTTATAATTAAAATATGCATAACGTGATGTTGTTTAGGTTTGCCTTTAGGCAACTATTAGGGCATGAAGTTGAAGAAAAGATGTCTAGAAAGGATCAGGGTTTCTAGGGCTGGCAATATTTTCCTCCGCACCACTAGCTTGGTATATGAGGACTCCCGTGCCCATATGATACCGGCCTGACCTGCGCTGATAAGAATTGTCTGAAATAGTTTGCTTTTAGGAAATAGTAACCTTAGAGTTCTATGTTGTATACCTTTTGGTATCCTAATAGTTTGACTTAAGTTTCACATGTATGTTGGTTTCTCCTAGAATCCTAATATGACAAACTTTGACTTTCTTGAGGATATATACCCTATATAGTTCCTTATGTCCCTTAGGACTATATGCTTGGATAAGTTTATACCTTGAACCTAGACCTTAGAGTTTGGGTGTTTGGGAAGATATCAGAGTGCGCAGTGGAAGCATGATGGATCTTGATAATGGTTTAGTTAGACTTATCCTTTAACCCTATTGTAGTAAGTCAAACCCTTTAAGGGGTGGAGTATGGTTAGGTTGATGATGTTTGAGTGGTTAGATTTCGAGGACGAAATCCTCTTTAGGGGGATGGAACCCTATAACATCTTGATCTATCTTTAGAAACCCTAACTCCATAGATAGGAGGTTAGTATGCTTGGATCCTTAGTGTTGTCCAAACAAGATATAATCATAACCCTAACATACTTGTTAATATGTAATGAACATATAATTATCATCTAAGGAATAATGCATGTGCTTGAACCCTAATAAATATCCAATGCACATAATATGAATATCGATGCTAATTGTCAATAAGTAAGATGTTAATAATGTCATGAACCAATAAACCCTAATGATATGATGAGTAAGGTTATAATTCGTAATTAATGCATGCTAAGGATGAATAAGTGAAATAAAATGGTCATTCTAACATAAACCCTAAAGTTGTAATCATCTAACCCTAATCTATACATCCTTAATGCCTTTAATGAAACATTAATGATGATTAAGTGCCATAATCAATTAACATATGTTGATACACTTAAATGATATATATATAATCATCTAATCACATATTAATTAAGTCATAAATATGAATTCATGTTACCTTATTAACTAGTATACATGTTATTAGTCACTTAATGTGAATCAAATCATTAATATGACATATGTTCCACCTTGATCATTAAAATACATATAATGGATTCAATATGAATATGAGATGATTGGAATTCACATAAATCTACAAAATCAATAATATAAATGAATAAATATGAATAATGATTAATGATGACAATAATGTGAGCAATAAAGATAATGTGACATTGTAACAACGTTAATATGAATATAAGTAACTAATGTGACTTTAATTGAAATAATTATATGCTTAACCACGAATTGGATAGAATGTCTTATATTCATGTAAAATAATTTGTTGTAATTAATAAAGTGATAATATGAGGATAAGGAAGTATAAACCCGAATTATTAAGGACAATGATCAAATATAATAATGAATGTTGAGATAATTGAGTAACCTCTAATTGTGCATAATAATGAAATATAATTTCTTTTGGCAACTAAGTGAATGTGATATGACATAATTAAAATAATGATGACAATGTGTTATCATAATGAATATAATGTTAATAAGTCAAAAATGTAAATAAAGTTAAATCTCTTAAAAAGAAAATCTTAATAGTAGAACCCTAGGTGATCCTTGAGAACCCAACCTATGATGAGCTGTATGTGAAGTTTTTGAACCCTTAGGTGAAGTTGAAGTATAAGTTTTGGTGGAAGTTGTATGGTTGGAGGAACAACATGAAGTTTTGGTGATGTGAGGTTGCACACTCACCCTTCCCTACTAGTGATTTCGGGGACGAAATCCTCTTTAAGGGGTGGAGTGTTGTAACATACGGAATTCTGGTCATTTTGCCTTTTGGTCCTCTTTTTCATATTTTCCTCTCATTTCTATCCTCTTTGTCTGTTCTATTTATTTTGTGGAGAATATAATGGTTTAATGAACATTTGTTCACCTTTTCTCTCAATATTTGGGTTTATGCACAAATACCTTAGTGGATGCTTAGTAATGGGTCAAATATGCAAAATATCCACTTAAATAATAAAGATAATAAAATATTTCATCCTAGAACTTTCTAGTGCTTTTTAGAATATGAAAAAGAAAGAAAATCTGAACTAAAAATAAAGGAGATGATAAATTCAATAATTGGGGAAATTTTTATATACACTTTATTTAAATTGAATATAGTCAAAATTTTATCCTCCGCTGCTATCCAAATTGTGTTTTGTTTACCATTGTTATTAGTAGAGAGGTGGATTGATTTCACTTCTTTACAGATATGCTTGTTCTATTTATTTCATCAAGTGGTGAGCATACCAATGGTGTTGAGTTCTTGGAGCCCTGTTGCGTCCAGACATTTATTGAAGTTGTCTAGAACTCTGTTTGGAACTCTTTTTATACCTTTCTTTTTGTGTGCATTCCTAATGTTGTTGAAATCCCCTAACACGTGCTGGGGATTTTTTTCTGGTCAGTAGCCTCTATGGAAGGCCATAGTGTAGCATAGTCAGCTTCTAGATTCTCTCCATAGATGGTAGAGAGCATGTAGAAGAATCCCCCCGGGTTGAATCAACTCATGGTGATCATTTGGTCACTCACAACAATCAAATCAATGCCCCACGTCTCCAGGTTCCACCCTATGATGATTCTCCTACTGTCAACCTCTTCCACATCAGATATAGACCTCCACTGAGGGGAAATAAAACTAACTCGATCAATGGTGGGTCTTCATATTTGAGTCTTGAAGAATCAAATGATCTCTACTTGTATCTCCCTCAGAATCTTCCTAAGCCTTCTCTGTGTTTTAGGAAAGGAAGCACCTCAGATGTTCCATGCAAAAATTTACATTAATGCTTTGCTTTAGACCCTCCTCCTTCAATGGATTTGGGTTTGTTCATGCTCTTAGCCATTGTTCTACTTGTGTTCCTTGGGCTTCTACTTCTGTTGCCCTCTTTTTCAAGAGGCACTTCATCAACTTCTAGTTGGTCCAACACTTAGAATAGACTGGTGGAGATCGGGTTGTCTAGGACAGAGGACAACCCACCAACAACCTTCACGGTTCCACTTGTCAGATCATATGCTAGGTTCACATTAGATTTCATCTTCTTCAATGATTACCATTTCTAGAACAGTGGCTTTACAGCTCTTTGTAGATGTCTTCTTAGTCTATTTTCGATCATGTTGGGAATTTTGAGATTAATTATGATCATGTAGGTAGGCTTAGAGTGATGTCTCCTATTAGCAGGTCTTCTGGTCACATGCATCATTATAAGTGGTGCTAGCATAGGTCTGTCATTTCTTTCACCAAGACATTCCATGATATTATGGTTGAACACCTTGCAGGTGTCATAGCAGTTCAATAAAGCTTCTGAGCTAAACCTCCCACTCATCCCCATTCGACATTTTGTCCAAAACTCTGGTGGTGGTTCTTCATCAACTGCAATGTTGACATGAACACGTGCACACCCCAACAATGATCCATCCACATACGGAACAATAGTGTAAGGCTCTCCCATAGCATGGGCTATTACATTGATGGCCCTAAAGGACCAATGCTTACCATTGACTGGTAAGGACACCCAAAATGGATCCGTCTTCAAAGATGTCCTCTGAATGTCTGCATCTAGTGTCCATCTTGTGAAAAGCACTAGTTGATCCTCAAAGAACCAAGAGCCTCGATGAAGAGCCGCCTTGATATCACCCTCACTTGCAAAACAAGCAAAGATCAACCCGTTAGTGAGGTTGAAGACCTCAAGCTCACCCTTGGGCCTCCAAGTCCTTAACATCTAGCCTTTCAGTTGGGAAACATTCATCGATGTCCCGACTATCTGGATAATAGCTAAGAACCAGTGATAGTCATCCATTTCCACCATGCTTGACTTTGAGAACCTAGTCCAACGGCGCTTGTGACCTTCTCTAAAGAATGTATTCCTCGGGTCATCCACAATGCTCCTCTGAATACGCATGGGAGGGCCTTTTAAAACCTTCACCCAATCACACACAATAGTGACATCATATCCAAGTTTTCTCTGAATATCCTTCTGTTTAGATATCGAAGAAGCTCTTATGGCACCCCATGCCTGAGGGTCCTTCTAGGAACCGGTAGGGTTGGACGCCACCAACCCTACACCTTCCATGGTCACCCTAAGAACAAGAGAGGGAGGAGGGTGGAAAGAGAGAGAGAACTAGGATTCATCAAGTTGTATTGTCTTGACTAATATACTTATTTGAATGTGAAAGTATATAGTGATTATATCATGAAACTTTTTGATATATTTTTAGTACCAATTTTAAAAATGATTCTACAAGAGTTTTTATTATTCAACACGATAAACATGCATAGTTTGTATGAGTAAGGTATGTGGTATTAGGTAATTAGGACACTATGAATGGAAAGTGAGAATTTGTATGGGCTATGTGATTGTGATAATTTTAAATTTCCAAGGGATAAGGTCTGAAATATGAATATACTCACTACCAAAGCTAAGTGGGCCTTACCTTGAGCATTAATTATTATTATTTATCTTGATATGACTAGTTGTCCTATATTTTTAAATTAAGATGTCCATGATTCTTATGATTACATAACCCTATGTTTGTATGTGTGATATGATTTCAAGTAATGCAATGACTCAAATATTTGTTAAATGATTGTTTAAGATTAATATTAAGGTTTTAAAAATGAATTTTTAGTTTTAGAATTATCCAATGCCATTATGTTGATGGGTATAATCATACAATCGTTGATGCATCGTACCAACTTCATGACATAAATAAGAAATATATATTAGATATGTTAAACATGTACTTTTCCCTAAATATGTAATGATTTTTTCAAAATGAACAATCATCTCTAATAAAAGGACTTGATTAGAAGGGAAACTTCTTGATGATTCTTAAGTAAGACAAGCCACTTTATTCTAGAACAATTATCGACAAGTAATTGGAAATATCTATATTCATTATAACCAATCGTACTGAAAGGTTAAAAACTGTCACTATGAACAAAATAAAATATATTTTACAAAGGACTTGGAAGGACACCCTATGGTGTTTTCTCAATTGATAAGGATCCCTGATAATAAAGAAGTTGAACATACACTTCGATCAGAAACTTTTAATTTGTCGAGCCAATTATGACAAAAACAAAGATTCTATGTAGAGGTGAACTTGTAGTTAAATAAGAAAGAGATGTCACATGAGAAGGAAAGAAATACACATCTATTAAGGGTTCTCCCATCAAATCAGATTTCACAAGTCATGTAGAACTAAACCAATAGGGGCCAAGGCTGTGTAACATCTTTAAGAATAATCAAGTTTTACAACATCAAGTAAATTGCATGGAAAATTTGGTTATGAAGTAATTAAGGATGACATAGACAAATTTAATGACAATTTTGGCAGACCCATTTTGTCAATTTAACAATAAATGAGGACTATGAGAGTCCAAAACTTGAAGAAGATGTGGAAACTAAAATATGGTGCACAGATCATTGATGGATCATTGATGGTAGTAGGATTATGATGCTACAACATTACTTACAAACCCAATGTTAATGCTAGAAACAAGCTATGACATGAGGAGCATGAGGTTTATAAGAACATAAATAGTTCCTTCGGGACAAGAAGCCAATGAACAAGCTTTTTCATGTCTTGCACAGTTCTGGCTCAAAGCAATATCAAGATTTTCTTTCTCATTGTTCTTAGGTTGGGTACTATGAAGATATATAAGAAAATAAATTCAAATGACATGTAATGTCACCAAAATAGATAGACATTCTTAATTTCCAATGGAAAATTTGCATCATCAATTTCATTTGTAATCAACAATTGAAGTTTGTCTGTTGGATATTAAGTTAAAATGGAAAAATTCATTGCAAGTTCATTATACATTAAGGTTCGTCATCCATCAAACTAAAACTCCAAACTATGCATGCCGAACTCTCCTTTGGTCAAACATACGTATCATCAAACTCTAATTTGGTTGATTACACATACATCAGTACACAAAACCCCTAAGATGTCACTAAGCACACATAAACATATCAACAAGCACACACATATATATAGTTATCACATTAGGGTTTGTTGTATTCTTTCAACATGCTCAACATGTCATCAATTAGGGTTTCACCATCCTAAAACCCAAGCATGATTAGGGTTTAACAACCCAATTCTTGCTACCTATTCTACATCAAATTATATCTGATTCAATTATCCATTTTACATATTCATTAATAATATAATTGTTACATAAGGACAAACATATGCATACACCATTCACAACATGACAAAATAGTTGATCGTCATAAAAAGGATATAAACATCACACAAAACAATTTTAACAAAAAAACCTAAATAGAGGTGGTACACCAAAATTATAAGGAGGATATGTCACCTTTAAAGGCATGATTAAGTGATGTGGGAATTAATGAAATAAACAAACTCATATAGGGAATAATCCTGAAGTTTATACGAAAACTCATGTGCAATAATGCCACCCGCAGGGACAAGTCTTATCATATAAAGTTAAGGATCAAATCCCACGGGACAACCTTTTTAAGGCCTTGATATATTTTGTCTAGTTGAACTAACATTAATATTTAAATCAAGAATTGATTGGGATGAATAAAAATAATTGCGAGACAGTAATCTTTTAATAGAATAGGATTAAGATTAACAATAGAAAATACAGGGGAGGAATTGGATTTCACTGCCACTACTACGTCTGCACATCCATTCATTGAAAAACTTGTACAAAGAAAGAATTGTGTTATCTAAATCCCATCCTCTTTACATTAGGGAACTGCATGAGTAACTATCATTATAAGACCAATGTCTCATTACTTACAAATCACACATTCACTACTCTAAAGACTTCCCATCTAAATTTCTCATCAAGGTGTGAACCAAAGCTAATCAATATTCAAATCTTAAACTTTAAAGTTCTCTGGGTCTATGATTATAATAAACCATGTAGAGTGGTAGATTAATCCTTAAAGCATGTGTTAAAGCATTATCAATGAGTTAAATGTGTTCATAAAAGATTTAGAATAAGAATGAGATAGAAAAAAGTGGGTGGAGGGGCTAGTCGTAACACCCTAGTTAAAGGACTACTCCACAATATAGAAAGAACAATGCAACTGGTAGAGGAGGAAGGCTTAATCACAATCTTGTTTACATGAAGAATAATGTGGTGTACTCTTTAACAGGAAGACTCCTTTTTTTCTTCTTCTTTTTTGGGTAATAACTCTGACTTAAAGTTGGAGTAGCTGGATGGTAAAAAACCTAGAATAGGTTGATCGCCCTTTGAAGGGATGTAGATTTCCCTTGACTTGTAGAGGTCAATCACCTTGGTCGATCACAGATGAATCAAGCACATGGAGGTCGGTCACTAATGAGTTGTTGGTGATTGGTCACTGCTCTTTTGGTAGAGGTCAACCACTTCCATTATAGAGGTTGATTACTCAAGACAAGTTAGAAGGTGATCTCTCATGAACCTCAACAGTCTGATCTCTCTTAATAGAGTGGTCGATCACTAAAAAAAATAGTTTGATACTCTTCTCCTATCATGGACAACACTTGGATGACTTGATTAAAGTAGGGTCCAAGAGAGATTCTTTGTAGGTGTACTACAAGTATTTATAGGCCTCTAACCCCAAGTGTCAGAAGATCTAATTGTGAAATTTGGACAATCAAGATCCTTTGCTTGACGGCTAAGTAACTTGGGAAGGGTCGATCATTGTTGGTGATTGCTTGCTGGTCAAGATCGGTAGTTGTTCTACCATGGAGGTTGAGCATTATATCTCAAGGGATGAAGTTGGATTGGTGTAATTGATTAGTGGATTCTCTATAAGTGGTGGCATTGGGCTCGTGCTTGATCTTTGAATAATCAACTGAAGTGGTTGATCGTCATTGCTCGATCATGTGGAGGATGAGCTTTGGAGTTGTTGGTGGACGTCAAGCTTTAGTAATCGAGCTAGAGGTTGATAGATTGATGGTCGACCAAAGGACGTCAATTGGTCTTGATGTAATGGATCTTGGTCCCTAGGTCAATTAGTAGAACTCAATTAATGTCCATGAGTGTTGAAGGTCAGTGGCATTGATCAACCTATCACTTAGGAGTTTCTTTTCTTATTTGGGAGGTTGATAGAGATAGAGTTTTTTAGGATGGCATCAATCACTAGAGGTTGATTAGCAAGTCAATCGAGGAGGTTGACTTTAGTCTTGAACCAAAAAAATGTTGTTCGATATACCTTCTAGACATGCAAAAAATCTATTTTTGGCCCAAGCGCAACCCCACAACCTGTGAAAGGCACCCCCACTCTCAACTTCCTCCTGTTGAAGGGTAACATGACCCCCTACGTCATGCATGTATGACTGGTCTGGATAGGAAAAACTCCCAATTTTCTTAGGAGAGTCAAGAAAAGTATTAAAATTTGGAAAATTTTAACTCAGTGTATCAAAGCTATTTTCTAATACAACAAAGAGATCTGGATATAAAAGTGGGTTGAATATACCACTAAAACTAAGAGCATATGCAATCATCAATAGGAGTATTGCTTCCAATTAAAAGGCATGAGGTTGAACAATATAAGGTAACTACAGCTTTTGGTGAGGTTGAGGCAACATTATGTAGTAATCCACCATCACTCGGGTTTTGTTACTTCATACAAACATATTTTTTAGTTTCCTCTCACTAGAGAAGAAGGGGATAAATTACTTGTTTATAGAGAGAAACAACATCTTGGATGAGACAACATTGTGTTTCTCTCACTATGGTGAAAGAGGGAGGTGGTTGGTTTCTAGATATATTGAGGGATCATTTGGGGGAGTGATCTCATGTTTCTTTGATTAAATGAGAGGAGAAAGGGAGTTCTACTCTAGAGAGAGGGTGGAAATTTTTACAGAGAACATGGAGGAGGTAGACTTTAGGAAATTTTATCAAGCATGATTTGAGGAGGAGTGGATGTTAGTAACATGAGTGTAAGTGTGAGAAGTGTATTAGTCATGTGATGCATTAGAGCATGGATGACACACAGGGTGCATGTCTCAATATATAAGAGACAAAAGCATGTTGATCACATGTGTTATGTTATGTGTCAAGGGTATGAGGTGTAATGCTACAAAACTAGAGGAAGTGCCACTTAGCTAATTTCTTCACATAGTAGGTCGCTTGCCAACGACTTGTTCACCATCAAAGTACCTACTTGATACATCACCCAATTTCTTACATGTGAAAGGTTAGAAAATTGTTCTTATTTTTAGTTTTCAAGAATTAATAGTTGTATAGAGATTATTTTATAAATTTTTAATATTCTATTATGAATATTTTATTAGTAAATTAAAAAATATAATTCACAATATGACTAGCCTTAACTCAGTAGTTCTCGCTTGAGTTCAGGAGTGAGGTATCACACAAAGGAACACCACTACCAAGTTTACAATGGTCATGGTCCATCTAGAAAAATAATGATGCACATTCTACTTTAGGTGATCCACTTTTAGGTGTGTGGATAGGAGGGGGGAACCTAGTGACTTTGCACTAACAGTGAAGCAGCCAGAGGGGGAAGTGTAATGAAATACAAGGTTTCTAGATATGGATTACCATGATGCTCAAAGGCATAATGAAATTACATAACAAAGTTTCAAACTCTAGGAATCAATTGGATATAGTGGTGTGGAATAAGACGATGTTATACATTGCATGTTCTAAGTGAACAAAACTCAAGAAATGATGACTATGAATGATGCTTAGGGCAACAAATCTGTACACAAAGGCAATGACTACCGCATGAGGTTTGAGACCAAATTGGGTGCAGAGATCATGTCATGGTGGTGTTAGGACTATGATATTACAATAGTAACTACAAAGACAATGATAATGCCAACAACAAGATAGGACACAAGGAGCATTAGGTTTCTGAGGGAAAAAATAGTGCCAGCAGGACAAGAAGACAATATAAAAGGTTTGTTCATGTCTTGCACAGTTCCAGCACGGTGCAATCTCATGTTTTTCTTTGGTTCATTGTTCTTGGGTTGGGTAATACTTAGACCTACAAGCAATTAAATCCAAGTAGCATGTGATGGCACACCAAAACATATAGATATTGTTTTAAATGGAAAAGGTGTGTCAGTTGATTTCATTAGTTGTCAGTAGCAGAAGTTTGTCTGTAGGATGTTGAGTTAAATTAAAAAAGTTTATCAGGCTCAATATACATCAAATAGTACTTGTTCACGAATCATTTGAATAAGATCGAGTCTGTCTTTGCTTAAAACTTAGTCATTAGGGAGAATGGGTTGGATTGCATACATGATCAGTTTTTTATTATCATAGATCTTTGAAGAGAGTGCAAGATATAGAATAAGTGTGTCTTGTTCCTTCACTGACTTCAATGGATCAAAACAGGTAGGATTAGTGCCGCATACATTTTATTGCATCTATAGATCTTTCATTCGTGAACATTTTTGTCTTGAAAACATGGGCGTTACCCAAAATTGTACCAAAATAATCAATGAAAATGTTCAATAGAAACATATTCATGAATGTTTTGTCCGGAAATTGCTGATTCGCTGGCTGTAGGAACAAGTAGATCATACATAGTAAAGTAGAATGGTGAACGAAGCGCATTTTGCACGCCGAAATAAAATTTCGGTTAGTTGTGTTATTGATCCCTTCGATTCGTTTAAATGCTAAATTAAAAATGTCTTCCACACGGAAATGATAACCGCAGAGAAATGACAATACCGGTCAATTTATACAAATTCATGGAAAAAAATTAGGGAAACATACATTATTACTTGGTTGACACTATATGCTTTCGTACTTCTGCCCCGCTGGCTGTTCCACAGCTTTCCTACACACCGCCACTTTCACGGTAACTCTAGTTCCTTGTGGCGCCCGGACACATCAGGGGTCTCCACCACCGCCACCGCCACCGCCACCGCCACCGCCACCGCCATAGCCCCCAGCACCTCCACCCCCAGGTCGGCAGTAGGCGTCATTTGGCCCAAAGCATCTTTTGTCCGCAGTGCCTGCAAAGCCGCCTCCGTATCCTTCTCCTTCGCCTGAAGGAGGCGAAGGGACATAAGACCCTCCTTCATTGTCTCCACCACCACTGCCACCCCCACCACCACTGCCACCTCCACCCCCACCACCTCCACCACTACCAGGTTGGCAGAAGGGATCATTTGGCCCAAAGCACCTTCTGTCCTGATGGGGTACAGGACCGCCACCTTGTCCTCCGCCTGAAGGAGGCGTCGAGTCATAAAACCCTCCTTCATAGCCTGGATTCCAAAACCAACCTCCTCCGTACTGTCCACAACCGCTACCGCCCCAAGGCCCCCAACCTCCTGATCCAGCCCCGCCGCCGTTGTTGTAGCAGCCCAAGGCAGAAACCGACATGCTTGATACGACAAGAAGAACGAAGAAGACTGCCTTAAGGCAGGCCATGGCGGGATACTGCTCTAAACTCGTGCCGGGTAACTACTATAAAACTGACCCATGCATTTATCGAGACTGTACCTAGACTCGGTCAATCAAAATTTTCAGAAAAGCTCGTCGTGACATTGATATTTTTCTAAGCATGCTTCATTTGACTTATTAACATCTACGAGATAATCGTTCAGTTCGTCTTCGTTGTTGCTTGTAGTGGTAGTTATGCTACATTTGACTTATTGTTAGCAATGAATGGCGTATTCCAATCATCGAGGCCGCTGATGTCTCAATGAGATGTATGCATCTTTGAAAGATGGCGCCCCTTCTAGTAGATTAGGTAAAGCGTCAAGATCAGGTGCGAAAACTATTGGTCAGAATATCAAAGGTGTTAAAAAGTCAGCCTGAAACTATTAGGGAAAAAAAAAGAAATTGGTCGACAAACGTGTGAACAGTTCGGTGGTTTTCAAGCAGATTGCTTGGCTGTATTGCATTGTTCATTTTATAGTTATACGTCATTCGGAATAAATATAGTCTTATCTTCATAAAATAATCTATTTTCTTCCTGTACGTTTTTTCTTACATGCAAAGGGAATACTTGCTTATATTGAGCCGATGACTAGTGATGAGTGAGAAACAGCTCTCTTAGTAATGATCAAGTCAACAGTTGTACCGTCATGTATCAAGTATTAGTTGAATAAGGATATTTAACTTGCATACATTTAATTAAGAAAAAAAATAAGAAGATAGAAGTATACTAAATTGAAATTGTGCGGAGAGTAAGACTTACTTGGCTGTGCTACACGAAAATGATTGCGAAAAATAAAAAACTACTAAATGTCCACAAGGAGAACCACGTCATAGTCGGATTAGAGATGTCAAAGGCAAATGCAAACAATAACTCGTTATCGTTATGTTACACAAAGTATGAGAGTGACATTCCACTTAGAAAAGAAAAAACATAAGAGAAGGTGGTTGTTAGTTAGAATATGCATTTTCAAATGCAAGTGGAACATGTTGATAAAATCAAAGTCCAACTTGGTTTCATCATTGATCGAAGCATCAATTATTTTAGAACGTTAGTTGAGCACTAGATAGGGACCTTGGCTAAATGAATAAGAGATAATTGAAAAATGAAGGAGAATATAATAACTTGTAGTATAACATAAATAGATGTCAAAGAGAAACACGTGATAGAGAAAAGTAGCAAAAATCTTCCGACATATATAATAAGAAGGGGCATCTGTCAAAGAAAGAGAAGAATTCTTTCCATGAACCAAGTGTGCCTCTCCTTTCTATTCATATCTCTTGCGTTGATTACAAAGTGTAACCAAAACAAAACCAATGGTATTTACAAATTGTATAGAATAAGGAAAGAAAAGAAGGGGGAAACTAGTTGTACATGAAGTTAAGATCTGTCAAGCAAAGAGACCAAATCATGTTTGAATCCTTCTTCAAATTTGTAAAGATCCTATTATTCCTCTTCGACCATATATGGTAAATGAGTAGAGAAACACCACTCTTCTTTCTCCATTTAAAGTTCTAAAGACCATTAAAGCAAGAAGGGTGTGGACTAAACTCATCAGAATAAATCCCATAGAGAAGATTTGACATTGCAATTGAAGAATAAATTGAGATAATATTCAACACATGGTACATCTCAATACAAGTAAAAAAAATCAATGCATTAGTGGTTGATGACATGTTAAGGAAGCACTTCCACTTAATCATTTAAAACCTTCTTGGGATTTTACTCGACCATATCCACTTTACCAAGGAAGAATAGGAGTTTTACTTCTGACCACATCCCATCCATCCCTTAAATGTAACTCCTTCTTACCATTTACAAGGATGTGGTGTTCTGAGCCAGATTGTTGAGGTAGGTTATTAAGAATCTTTCGAGCATCTTGAGATACTCTAACATTAGGAAATACCCATTTACCATTACAAATGCAAGAGATGATCTCGCAAAGGTCACATTTACCTAGCTTGGACACCATTTGTTTGTCGACCAGGTCGATTAGGTTGCACCCCTTGAGTAGCCAAGGGTCCTAGAAGGACTTAATACCATTTCCAACATAGAAACGATTATGATCTTGAAGAATAGATCTATATTTTAGAAGATTTAACTAGGAAGATATAGATTTACACTTTTACAGTCCAAATCAACTCATTGAAAATATATTTCCATGAAGATATTTGACCCATAAAGAGTTTTGTCACTGGCTATGTCCTAAAGAATTTTTGACGGTCCATATTTTGACCAATTCCTATCAGCCAAGTTCCCAAGCCTTCTTCAATTTTTTATTTGCAAATGGAAGATCAATCTACACTATAAAGGTGCCTTTTATCATGCAAGTCATCCCAAATGAATCTCCTCCTCATTATCTCTAAATTTTCTACAACTCATTTATCTAGAGGTAATTTAGATTACTAAAACATATTCTAGGATGGGAGTGTGGTGATTATGAATTCCACCCTTCCATCATAAGATAAGAATCTTCCCTTGAACAAATCAATCTTAGATCTCAGTTTATCAATGATAGGGAGACACATGAATCTAGTCAGTCATCCTTTGAATAAGGGAGATCGCAGATGCCTGACATGTAAATATAAAACTTTTACATTTGTGATATTAATAGTAGAATCATCATTTTGACCTTTACTAGATAAGAGATGGATCTTGGTGTTTTTTAACTATAAGTCTGGCTTTTGTCCAACTCTTTAAGAACATTCGTAACATCTCAACCATTATCCATATTAGGCTTTAATAGTAAGAGATCAACAACAAGTATTATAAAAATACTCAACATATCAAAATTGTTGATGGGGCCATAAAATTCATCTTAACACATGCAATAAGAATGGAGGAAGAACCTACATTGCAATGACAAAAAGATAAGGATCCAAATGGTATCCTTGTCTAAATCCATTGTAGGCATAGAAGAGAGAGCAGGAGAACCATTTATGAAAATAGTAGAAAGAAGTAAAATTCAAACAAACTTAAATCTAGATCATCCAACAGTTGGGAAACCCCATTTTGCTCATCATGAATAAGATTAAGTCTCAATTAATGATCTAGTATGCTTTCAACAAATCATTTTTTATGCACATTTTCATGGATACATGAGTATAGGGAAAATATCTTAACAATTCATTGGACAATAAGATATCATCCTCAACCATCCTCCCACGTATGAAAGAATCTTGATGGTGTCATCAAATAAGGGAGAATAAATATCAATCTATTTTTCCAAGACTTTTATAATCATTGATAGGTTTTGTGGAGACCAACAAGCGCAAAGGAAACAAAAAAAAGTTATCCACGCATCCTGCTAGCAGATCTTGCCAACAACTATGTATTCAGAAGCAGGGTGTCAAGGTATACTGTGTCGCAGAGCAGGTCTGACGACATCCCCTTTGCGTAGTGGTGTGTGTCCCTCCTTGCATGCATGAATGGTCCTCGTCGATGTCCTCTGAACATAGACGCTCAACGTCTATGTCTCTATGTAGTCTACGTGGATGGACTGGAACTCCTCGTCACACAGGCCACTCATGAACTGTTAAAAAGAGATTTAAAATATTCTAGAATTAATTAATTAATTAATCAAACTAATTGATTAAATAATTTTCCGTCATCTGGGTCTATTCAATCACTTGGGTTTAGCCGGTCGAAATCCAATTAATTCTAGTAGATTACCTAAACATTTTAGTAATCTATTTGACTTGGAATATATCCAACATGTCCACAATTATACTCCTATTCCAATACATCATATGTGTGTGACCCTGTAGGCTCCAAATTACATTGGCAGTGATGATCATAATCAAATCATGATTTCACAAGCAATGATTGATATCTAGAAAGACTTCAATGCTACCCAAGTAATTAGAGAAGTTGAAGAACAAATTAACCTAGTATTGTGACCAGTGTTATAGTGATTGTATATCCCATTGTCTGTAATATCCATATTGAATATGAGGCATGGAAAGGTCAACTTCTTAATGTTCAATCTTTGTTCGTTGATCTAGAGTAGATTATTATGATACACATGAGCTCAATATCATATATTGACTCACATGAGAATGGTCATACATTTCATAGTCTCACTCATAAAGTGGCCAGGATATCACTCCATTGGGAGGGACAAATTCCATCTACTCCACTCATAATAATACACATGTTTAACAATGTACCTAAGAACTACATGTATAGTAACCCTCTTTAAGGTCAGATTGAGTAGTTTTAAAGCACATTGATGTAGTAACTTTAGGGCTAAGGACCATAATAACAACTGTCACACTGATATGTGATTCTGACCACCATCATTTGCTTCCATGTATCACACTCAAGATGGGTCTATCTTGTACACTTGTTCATAACAAGTACCTATGTGTTTGACTTGATATCCAATATCATGAATAATGAGACGTAGTCATCAATCAACAAACATACTAGTCTTGATCTATTATTTTTGTCCCAATATCCACAATAATATCTGAGTGGGAACTAAAACAATAATGAATACTCTTAACTTGCATATGATCTCATATTTAGGTCTGAAACCTAAACTCATATCTCATTGACTCATACATTCTAAGGACATTATTATATTTATTCATTATACCATATTTAAACAAGCATAATAACTAGAATTTTCTTTGTTAATAATCAAACCAATTACAAGATGTGCCCATTAGTTGATCATGCCTCTACCTTCAACTTTGGGGTCCGGGAACAAAGGGATCTAATCCTTATGTTATTGCGGCGCTGGAGAACAATGAAGAGAAGAAGAGGAGAATTGGAGGCTCACACGAGAGTGAATGGAATGAGAGGGGAATAGATGGGGATGAATATCGAGAGAGAGAGAGAGAGTAATTTTTCTAGTCAAAAGGGTCCAATTAGACAAGAATGCATCAGACTTGAGGTTGCAAAAGTCCTCCTATAGGGGCAGGAGCAAAAGAGTACGAAGGTCAGAGATGACCTGGAACCCCTTGGATCCCAGATCTATGATCCAACGGTCGAGGAAAGAGGTGAGTTAGGGTTAGAATAGGTGGAGGTGGTGGCTGGGCCATGTGCGTCGGCATGGGCCCAAGTGTGGTCGGCCCAGAAGCATAAAAGGATAAAAGGGTTTGAAATCTGATTGAAACAAGGGAATTTCAAAATAGCACAACTTGGTCTACAAACTTCCGATTGAGGAAATTTTTGTGTCGTTAGATTAAAAATTGAATACTATACAACATGATATATATTAGAAATTAAAAAGATCATAGTGATGAGGTTCAACTTATCTTGCAATATGGTGACCCTACAAGAAAATGTTTAAAGTTCAAAAGGCATTATAAAGTCACATTTGGCGAAATTGAGCATGGATGTGACGAAATCGGAGTGTCACCACACTCAAAACTTTGAAATTGATATTCAGCTAGGAAAGAATGTCAATTTATCATAGATAGGAATATAATAGATGAGAGAGAAAGATTAAGTTATCACATCCTTCCCTCCTTAAAAGAAGTTTCATCCTCAAAATTTGTCCAAGATCATAGTCGAAGTTCAAGTTCACATTCATCATGATTCGATAATCAACCCTAAATTTCAAGAAATCCACGACACCACACTTAGGTAGTCATCGTCAAAAGGTTTACCCATCCCAATTACAAGCATATTTCTTAGAAGTTCTATCAAATCATGAGATCATCTTGACATTAGGTTTTTTTCTCTCCCTCATCACCACTACATTAGGATTTTGTTCATGTACTCATACAAGTTCAAGGTGTGATATGAACTTTATGTTATCAATTTATCTAATAAACATGTCCAACATCATGATTTTCAAATAAGGTTAACATTGCTCTTATATTTCTATTTCTAGTGGAAACTATGTGCATGGTTTAGATTCTCCCGCAAAATTTTACCAATTATCCCCAATTATGTTCATAATTTTTCATTTTTTATGACATTGAGCAAGGTGTTCATGATTATTCAAGCTAAGATCTCAATGCATCATCATATCAAGTTCATGACTTCAAAACAACAATTTTTAGGTGAGATATGATTTATATTATGTCTTGCTTATGAGTGTGACTTATCGTACATACATATCAAGTTTTAGCTTAAGTGAGATATTTCATGCATCATGCATCACTTTAGGAACAACATCATCATCAACCATCAGGTTTTTGTAACTATCTCACTTGCATCTACAAAGAGATCCACAAGCTCGAGCCACTCAAGCTAAAACATGTCAATGACCAACAAGACATGCTAACCACAACCATATACCAATAATGAGATTTCTTACCAACTATCAAGAACAAGGGCAACCACTAGATTCCTTTACATACAACCACTAACTGAGTATGAGTCTCATCATCGATATAACACATGATGTACATCATCTTAGGATATTGGGACATCTCCCTCGCCTATTTGCAAACATCATATATTTTTTACCTCTATCCTAGGGTTAGATCGTTTCAAAAGAAGTCTAGAATTTAATGTTAACAAAAGGACCACACAATAGGATACTCAACTCTTATACTTAAAAGTATTCTAGCTAGGGACTCATCATCATGTATTTTTTCATACATATTTTTCAACATTTCACATATATTTTTAAGTTTAGCTACTCTGGCCTCCTTTCGTGTCGGGTCAACTCATATCAAGAGGTCACCCTTATCGTATGTACCATGCTAGAGGTCCTTCTTTGTAAAGAGATTAAGGCCTACGTTGGTCTCAAACCATATCTCACACATCATATCTCATCATGTACACGACAAGGTGCAAGAAAGTATGCCAACACACTAGCTATGTTTAGATCATCAACCATGTCATATGTACCATACATGGTTCTGGAATTTAGCTAGGGTTGGATGGTCAAACTCATCTCATGTCATCAAGATGTACTCAAATATTCCAAAACAAGCTTAGGTCATTTTTAAGAAAACCATATCATCAACATCAACGCCAACATTACCACCACCATCATCATCATCATCATCATCATCATCATCATCATCATCATCATCATCATCATCATCATCATCATCATCATCATCATCATCATCATCATCATCATCATCATCATCATCATCATCATCATCATCATCATCATCATCATCATCATCATCATCATCATCATCATCATCATCATCATCATCATCATCATCATCATCATCATCATCATCATCATCATCGTCATCATCATCATCATCATCATCATCATCATCATCATCATCATCAGCATCATCATCAACTTTGGTCATCTAGGCTACTACTAGCCTAACCTTTATCATGGTTCTAGAAAACTCTAGAGACTACAAGTAGCATCTAAACACTCTCTTATAGACTGATGTTACATCTCTTTCTCTTAGGTTACATGGACACTGACTGCCTTTCTATGTGTGGTAAAATTTTTCATATGTACATATATACTACTATCTGAAATAGATTTTCTGTAATATTAACATAGGGTAAAGAAACCTCCATGCTCCATTTGAATAAACCAAAACCAAAATGAGTTACCACACTCATTAGGCAGTCTAGTACCATGACACCTAGAGAACTAGTAAGAACATGGTGCACACTTGTTTAGATACCCTAAGCACATGCCGTGAACATATGTCTAGGGTTGTAGTAACATCATGCCTCTACCTTCAACTTTTGGGGAACAAGAACAAAGGGATCTAGTACCTATGTTGCAGCGGCATTGGCGAATAACCAAGAGAAGAAGAAGAAGAGGAGAATTGGAGGTTATAGAGAACGAGAATGAATGGAATGAGAGAGGAATGGATGGGGATGAATAAAGTGAGTGATTTTTCTAGTCAAATGAATCCAATTAGATGATAATGAATCATATTGGAGGTTGCAAAACTCCCACTAGAGTGTTAAGACCACAACAGTAGAGAGGATAGAGATGACTTGGGAGCCCTTGTATCCCTGATTTATGATCCAACCGTCAAGATAGGGAGGCGAGTTAAGGTTAGTCTAGGTGGAGGTGGCAGCTGGGCTGTGCACATCCTCTTGGGCCCAAGTGTGGCCAGCCCAGAAGAATTAAAAGAATAAAAGGGTTCAAAATCTAATTAAAACAAGAGGGTTTCAAAATAGCACAACTTGTGCTATGAACCTTCGATTGAGGATATTTTTGCACCCTTATATTTATAATTGAATCCCATACAACATGAAATATATTAGAAAGAAAAAAGATCATAGTGGTGGAGTTCAATTTATCTTTCAGTATGGTGACCCTATAAGGAAAGGTTTAAATTTCAAAAGGCATTATAAAGTCACATTTTGTGAAATTGAGCATTGATGCAACCAAATCGGAGTGTCACCACACTCACAGTGTGAAATTGATATTCATTAGGGGAAGAATGTCACTTTATCACTAATAGGAGAATAATAGATGGGATAGAAAAAGTTAGGTTTTCACTACCATGATGTCCCTTGTTTCATATTGTTTTTTAAGGACATGATGTTAAAAAGTTATTATGTTTTACACCTTCCATGCCTTCCATCAAGCCACCATAAAAGTAGTATTCCAATCAGACTCTATTGAAGCATGTAGTAGGTTTTTCTTAACCCATTCCTAGGTGTTAGTGATACCAAAGAAGTCTGTCATCAAATTTGGGTTTATGGATAGCCACATTGGTTTTATGAATTGGCAATCACGTAGAGAATAAAGGGTTATTTCCACCTCCCTACAACATCTCTCGTAACTCCCATTGGCAATCATATTCCTCTTCACTCTTAGAGCATTGGTGAGTAATTTGTCATGGTGTAGCATCCAAAGAAACAATTTAACACTTTGCGGTATCTTTTGTCTCCAATTGACATTCTAATTCCCTGTGGAGACCTTTTCTTTGTTCCTGACGTTCTTTTTGTACATCTACATCTACATTATAGAGAAATGTCCAATAGGATGAATGATCAAATAGATGTCGTCAATACATAGTTCATCTTTTGATGTAGGTAGTGAGGTGATCTCCTTCATAGTGTCCTCCTCAATGTATTGTGATAAGAAGTTTTTATCCCTTCTACATTCATGGATAACATGACTGGACACCTTTAGATTAGTCAGGTCTTCTGATATACTGACTCCACTCATCACCAAGGGAACTTGATCGCTCCTCAATCATTTGTCTTACTAGACTGAGGTATCCCCACCATTCCTAATTGAGACAACAGTTAAATCTTTAGCTCATGGTAGAAGTTGTTAAATCGCCCCCCATGTCATTGCGGTTGTACCTCAATATACTTCCCACTTTTTGTATTTCACCAACATTGGTGGTTTCCATGTTACATATGTTCCTCTTGGGAATTTATCTACTATTTTCATTAGTAGAGCTTCATTGAAGTCCCCTGATGCTATCAGACCCACTCCTCCATCTTTTGGTGCCACTGACAATTTGCTCTAGGACACAACATGTATAGAATTCCTATCTAGATTGCCACTTCATATGAACTTTAGTGTGTTCTGGTTTAGTCCCAAATAGAAATTAATAGGCTAGATGATTGCATGATGTGTGCCACAGTGGGGTTCAGAGCGGTTTTTGCTAGTGTAACTTGGTCAGAAAAGGATACTGTCATTATGAGAACTCGTTACACTAAACGAGATTACTCAAAACATAAAATACAATCAATAATTAATTAATCACATACCCAAAAATATGGGTAAATTAAAACTGATTTCAACGTCAACACCCGCTCAGAAACATTTGCATAAGAGCCCAACATATTTCTTGTATCCATACTATGCCAAGAATTTGATACAAATTATTCTATCTCCTTAGCCAAAAAATATATAAGCAATAGAACAATATTCATATATGCCACACAAACAAGCATTAACATGCTAGCCAAAGTTCAATTTGTTTGAAACATCATATACAAACTTAACCTGCTCGGACCTGAGAGTACAGGGACAACTCTAGGACAATCTAGACATCTAATCAACTTTCATAAAGATTCATTAATATGGCACCTCTTTGCTGCCACATGTTTGTTTTCGTCACTTTCGATTACCTAAAAAAAATGTGGCGAACCACAAGGATGAGACCCATGTCCCAGCAAGAGATATAACCTCCAACAACGATTATTAATTACAACATTTTTAAGTAATTAAATAGTTAAGCAGTTTAATCAAATATTACAAATAAGATAAGAAGCACTAATGATTAACAAAATACATAAAGGAGAAGATAATAACTATCATCATTAGCCACACTATCATCCTTTATCTTGTTGACAATATAAGCAATTCAATAGCATAAGCATATCTAGCATCATGAGCAAGTCTAATAACATAGAATCTCTATCATTATGAATAAGTATATCCACATAAGCATAGATAACAACATTAGCAAGTCTAATAAGTTGAACATATCAACATCATAAAAAGAGCTAACAACATAAGCAAAATTATCTGGATAAGCATGATTAGCATTATATGCATCTCTAGTTACAAAGGCATGGCTAGCATGCTAAACATAACTAACAACATGAGATAGCTATCATCATGATTATAATCAGTAGTAACATTATAGTTATTAACATAATCATGGATATTGTATGTACGCATTTACAATCTTAAGCATATCCACAACATAAGTATATCTTCCATCTCTTAATTGCACTAAGCATCATCTTTATGTAAAGAGAACAAACAAGGGTTATCATCCAATGTGAAGCATTGTGTATAACCCTAAACATATATGCTATACAGATGTATTACATCTTTTATTATGCTCTTAGGAAATTGAGGATACCACTCAAAATCCAACTGACCACTCCTAAGTCAAAATCAGTGCCATACAAGATCTAGGAAGATTCAGACTCCTAAGATCTTCTCTGCCCATGGTCAGTACGGGTCCACCACAATGAAACATAAGGTCAAGCTACTATAGCCTAGTCCATCCTTGGTACATGTCACGACACTAGTGAAAAGAGGTGGCTACACATACCCTACCATCCGAGGTACAACCACAGTTGTCCTCCAATATCATCACATATATAATCACCGAGACACAGCCGCAGCCGTTCTCAAACTGAGGGCTAGGTATGACCACAGTCATCCTCCCTAAACACTTGAATTTTGGATGACAAACACATCACATACTCATCAGTATGCACTCTAAGTTTCCCTTAGGAATATTCATTTCACCATCTGGAAAGTTTTGACACTCAGATGGATCTCTGGTTCAGGGCATTACATGATTAGAGTTTCACTTGATTAGTTATGCTAATTGGGTGAATTATGGCTGCATCAAACAAGTGGACATACAAACCCTAATTCTCTTCTAACAAGCATATAAATATCACAACTTCAAAATATATAAAATGTGTGAAACATAATTTCTCATCTCATCATCACATGGTACTATTCACTTGCCATTCATGAGACCACACTAGTCATCATACTATCACAAGATGTAAATCCTATCCACAATATCACAGGGTATCAACCCTTATCAACACAAGAGGATTACACCTCATTCAGGGCTCAACCATGCCCAAAGGTCATTAAGACCATCATACTATTCCCTGCAAGATCATCATTATCTATCCATGCCTTATAACAAGGCTCAACAACATCACTTACATATAATATGCCAGATCAGCACAATATTACATTAATGAGCTAGGAGATATTCATAAACAATCATAGAAGGGTTATATTAACATTAAGAGCATTCCTTTATTACATCAACATGCAAGGAATCTAGATATGATTAACACTCTTCACATTCATAATGCACATGTTTAGCATAAGAAAGTATCAACCATGTGGCTAAGATAACCACCAATGAACACATTAAGGTTATGATCATGTTAAGGAGGTTATTCTACCATCATTCCATCATATAAGAATGTTAAACATGAATACTCATATTTATCTATTTGCATTAGAGTTAGGTTCAACATGATAAATTATATCAATGTTACTAATCAACACTCATACCCAAACCCTAACTCACGTCATCCCCATTGGATCATGGATGCATAAGGTGAAGCATCACCATCACATTCCATACTATTCTAAAATATGAACCCACACATAAATCAAGGTGTAACCATTGGGTTATAGCATACTAGGGTTTCAACAATAGTAGTAGAGTACTCCATGATTGTATTAGTCATTCAAGGACTATTCATACCCAATTACCATCATTTAGTTATATTAAAGCTAGGTATAACAAGCTATACCTCATTAGGGTTTCATATCAACACAATATGGTTATCATCCCTTCTATTTATATGAGTGAATAGGTAAGACTACCTTATTAAGGGTAAACCTCCATTTGTTCCATCATCATTCAACTAATATCACAATACCACAATGTCACCCAAAACCATTGGATGTTTAAAAGGTAACACCATTGGTTGTTTACATAAGTAAACACCTTGGGTAAACCACCTATGAAGTCTTTGATGTGTGCTCTAGAAACACTCACCATCTAACCCTAGACATCCCTTGATTAACAACTCAAAAAGTTCCATTGAGAGCAGGGTAAAACCCACAATCGACTGTTTAGTTAAAACAAGCCATCCATTGTCAACAATTAAGCTCCTTAAGTTGATCATATAAAGGAAACAATCTAATCACATTATTAGGACCAACATATTGCATTATCCATCATTACACTTTCTTGGAGGAATAAACATTAGATCTTGACCATTGGGTCAAGTTCATATGTTAAAACCATCAATTACAGTATAGGTCCGACTATTGCATCAAGTGACCCAAGAAACCATTGGTATAAGTCTTAATGGATGCTACACCTATATTATTAACTCACCATAGGTTTTGGAGATCTGATCCACCATCATTAGTTACCATTAAGTCACCATAGGTTGTTAGATCAACACTATATTCATTAATCAACATCAAATATTAAGCTAATGTCATTATTGATTGATAACATTATTAGGGTACTTAATGGTTGATCATTAAACTTCTAATTGATCCAAAACCTGACCTGGGGGGGGGTGACCATAGGTTGTCACCATCATATGACACCTTTTATCATGACCATAATTTGTCATGAAGACAACACCATAGGGTTGTTGCAATGGTACCATCATCGGGTCATGGGTTTATAGAAGAAATCAGCTTAAAACCATAAAATTGACCATTGGTTGATACGTGCTTAGCACCATAGGTTGTCAAACCAACCTGATCCAAGTCATATTATACATTAGGAATAGTGTACACATGATCACAAGTTCATATCTAACTGAAATCAGAACAGGGAACATTATAAAAATTGAAATCCAAGTCAAGCATAGCGTTTTAGTGCATGGGTCATCATTTTCAAGCAATAACATGATCTAGAAAGCATATGGTAAGCAATAAACATGGATCAAGTTATAAAACTTGCCTCTAATGAGAAGATGAAACCTGACACAGAAGAAAACTCGAGCAGGTAGGATAGAAAATTGTGATAAAGTTGATTTTCTCCTATTTGTGCATAATTACTCTTGTTACTTTAATTCCTCACGATTTATGTCTCCTTTGACTTAATAACTCTATAATGTCCACCAAATTCAAGATTTCACATTTTGAGTCAATATGATACACATATATGCATGAAATGTTAGTGTTGTTATACCCTTGAACCCTTTGATTAAATTCTTGAACATACGTGCTTATTTTGATTTGATATTTTGCAAAATTGTTTTAGACCCTGTTATGAAGCTATGATCCAAATTTGAGACCATTTGGACCTTCCTAAGATTTGTTATGATTTTCCTAAGATCTACTCTTTTTAGCCCTTGTTTCCCCCCTTTTTATACCTACTGGTCCTGTCCCATTTGTCCCTTGGGCGCTTCCCCGATCTGACCCGGGTCTAATGCCTTCGAACTGGGGTTCAATCCCTTGAACCAGTCGTGAACCCAACCCCCTCCTCTTGAGCTAGGCGCATGACCCTACGACCATCAGATGGAGATCCAACATCGTCGGGTCGTCTTCCACCTTGTGCCCAAAATGGCAGGTCTGTCACAGACCTGACTCTTCGAGCGGGTGACCCAACCCTCTCTTGGACCCCCTCTCACCCCACTTTTGTGATGATTCTCTTCCCCTCACCTTCTCGAATCTTCGCCACCTATTAATCATTCAAAAACAAGCCTTGGAGGCCAAGGAAACCCGCCGCCAACTCTCCAAGACGAGCCCCCTTCGCAAACCCTAGAGATAGCTTCGAAACGCTATAAAAACCCTACCATAGACTGCAGCCTGCCCCCACAAACTCAATCGGCACTTTGCCTCTCCCTCCCTGTCCCTCCTCCACATTCTCATTCTTCTCCGAACACACCTCCGTTGCGGCACCTTCATGCCCGTGCGTGGGGCTTCTGCTCCTGGGGAGTCGATCCGCGATCGTCGGATCAGGGCCAAAGGCTGACCAAGACCGGAATCAACGACCACAGTTCGCCCGCCCTCTTCCCCTCTCTCTTTTCTTTCATAAGCATGCCCAGGAGTGCGGTATCTCCCTGCCATCGATCTGCCATTCGGGTCAAGATTTGACCAAAGGATCAACGACCCTCGTTTTTCGTCATTTATGGTAAATAGCCCCTCTCTACTCAATATTCAGATTAATGGCCTATTCTTGCAAAAATGATAACTCTCAATTCCCTTGGACAAAATATACGAAATTATATATCAAATTGATCAACTCGAAAAGATCTACAATATGAGAATAGTTTAAGACCTTGGATCTTCATCTAAATCTCTGATAATGCTAGATATGTGATCTTTGACTTATTTGACCATGCTTAATGTATAATTGTGATGAATCTTGAATATTTGATGTATACCTACCCTACTAACCTTGAAGTCAATAACTTTTGTACATATTGAATTTAATGGGAGTCATCATCATCCCTATTTCTTATACATTACTCTAGTTGTAGATATATACTAGTGTTGAGATTCTAATGCTGTACCCTGCCCTAAATTGATAATTTTTGGCCTTAATTACTCTATTATGAGTCTTTGATCCTTTAATGTACTAAGGAACTTGAATCTTGAAATGGTCATAAGTAATATGTGGAACCTTAGAATGATATGAAACTAGAACCAAACCATCATGATGACCTCTAGATCAGTACAATATCATATAATGAACAAATAAGCAACTTGGAACCCACCTTGGCCAAAACCCTAAAATGCACCTAATTAGGGTAATGATAAGAATCTAATGTGTATATGCAATCTTGTTCTTAATCAAGTTTGGCATATGGCTAGATTATGAAGGATATGTTAGGTTATGAAATCTCTAAATCAGGTATGGGCCTTATCTAGTTATATGACTATCGCTTTCTTGCTTGAAAAGACATATATTATATGCTTGTTTGTTTACTTTCTCAAATATTGCCATGTTGTATTTCTATATCTTACTCAATGTTTGCCTCGTCAGTTTTATAACTTGAACACAAATATATATAGAACTCCATTATAATATTGTTGATAAAGGGTTAACTCTTGGTTACGTCCTTGAGGCCCCTCTCGTATAAAAGGGTTAGCTAAGCTTGAGCACCCTTACGGACCCTTCCGACGGGAAGGTGGTCAAAGGCCTTAAACATGCTTGATATTGTTGGTATAATGGAGTGAAATGACATAAAATATGGTTTCACATTTGTTAAATAGTTAACATGATTATTCTTGTTCATTTAGTGTTGAAATCTTTTCAAAATTATGCAAAGCTTATACATATATGTATCTTTCTGCCCCATACTCAACACCTCGTGTGTTGACCCATTTCTTGTATTTTTGCTTTTAGGTTCAGAGATGGCTAGAAGGTTGATGGGCTTGGTGTACTTGTTGTAAAATCTAGATATAGTATACATGAGCATACTTGTACAAAGTGACTCTTGAACATGTTATTCAAATCATGTAATATAATGATGTTTCTTAATATATCTTGTTTATTGTTGAGATTATGTTGGCTCCTTTATCTTGTTATCTATTCATGTGTGCTAAGCTTTACGCTTCCGCACGTCGCCTTTGGTATTCGTTTGGTTCATGGGACTGGGATTCCGGTTCCGTGACAGATGGTATCAGAGCGTGAACAATAACTACACCAAACATTGCTCACATGAAACACAAACTCACCCTACATCTCAACCCTAGAAACTTAATGAAATATCCTTGTAGATTAGGTTGACTTAGCCTCTAGGTTAGAACCTAGATGTTCTAGAACTAGGTGTAGACTTGTGTAAATTACCTCCCTAGACATGATTCATGACATGTGCTTAGGATGTCTACACAAGTGTGCACCATGTTCTTGCTAGTTCTCTAGGTGTCATGATACTGGACTACCTAATGAGTGTGGTAACTCATTTTGGTTTTGGTTTTATTCAGATGGAGTATTGTGGTTTTCATTGCCTATTTAAACGTTGGAGAAAACATATTTCAAGTATTATTATATGTACATATGAAAAATGTTACCACACGCAGAAAGGTAGTGAGTTTCCATGCAACCTAGGAGAAAGAGATGTAACATCAAGTCTAGATGAGAGAGATTAGATGATAGTGATAGTCTATAGAGTTGTCTAGAGCCATGATAAAGTTTAGGCTAGTCAGTAACCTAGATAACCTAAGATGATGATGATGATATTGTTGATGATGTTGATGTTGATAAAACCCGAGTTTGCCCTTGAGCGGGACAAGTAGTTTGATGATATGAAATGTGTTTGACCATGCAACCCTAGCTAGACCTAGCACCTTGTTGATACATATGACTTGGTTGATGTGCTAAACATAGCTAGTGGGTTGGCATGTTTTCTTGTACCCAGTCTTATGCGTGTTGAGATATGATATGTGACATATAGTTTGCGACCAATGTGGGCCTCAATCTCTCTACAAAGGAGGACCTATAGCATGGGACAAATGAATAGGTTGACCTTTTGATATGAGTCGACCCTCCTCGGGAGAAGGTTAGAGTACCTAAACTCTAAAATATTTAAAATGTTGAAAAATATGAAAGATGAAATACTTGATGATGAGTCCCTAGCTAGGATACTTCTAAGTATATGAGATAAGTCGCCTAGTTTATGGTCTCTTGAAAGTGTTGAACCATAGATTTCCTATGAAAATATCTAACCCTAGAGAAAGAGGCAATTGAATATTTGATGCTTGCTATATATGTGAGGGAGATGTCCCAAGACCCTAAGATGATGTATACGATGTATGATATCCATGACGAGCCTCACATTTGGGTTAGTAGCAGTATATATAGGAATCTAGTGGTTACCCTTGTTTCTCAAAAGATGGGTAGAATTTTTGTTAATGGTTGAAAGTTATGGTTAGCATGTTTTGCCATGACAAATATATATCTTAGATTGAGTGGTCTAAGCTTATGGAGATCCTTTGAGATACAAGTGAGATGACTATGAAAGCTTGATAATATTGTTGTTTCTCGAGGTAAAGCATGATGTATGAAACATATCTCACTTACGTTTAAAAACTTGAATATGCATGAGAAGCCCCTTCTCATAAGCTAGACCTAATATGGAATCATACTATACATAAAATATGTAGCTTTGAAATCATAAACTTGATATGATGATGTTTAGAGATCTTAGCATGAATAGTCAGGGGTAACGTGCCTAATATCATACCCAAATGAAAACAAATCAACTCAATATGTGTTTCTCTCAGGGTGATATTTCTAATAAATAAGAAGAACAAATTGCTTATATCAGATCCAAAAACAAAAAATAATGAACACGATTGGGTAAAGTTGGTAGAACTTTGTGGAAAAAAAAACATGCATGAAATCTAGAGTAAAGATGAGATACACACTCGATGATAGTCTCGTTTGAAGCCATGACCATGAACAGAATCTTTTGGGAATTGATAACACAGATTTTGATGATACCCTTTGGTCTTATATAAAGATATGAACATAAACCCTAATGTATGGATACTAGGCGATGGAAAACCCTAATGCCATGATGATGTCATAATATGGTGGGATAATAAGTAAATGTGTATATCATTGATATGAGTACCACCCTTGATGGCAGTAACCTAAGTGTGCATCCCATGTGAATAATTTGTTGACAACCATGGAGGGATATCTATACTAGGTAGATTTTGACTTTGACTTTTAGATATGATCTCTGATGAATTTCGAGGACGAAATTTCTTGTAAGGAGGGAAGGATGTGATAAAGTGGATTTTCTCCTATTTGTGCATAATTACTCTTGTTACTTTAATTCCTCACTATTTATGTCTCCTTTGACTTAATAAATCTATAATGTCCACCAAAGTCAATATTTCACATTTTGAGTCAATATGATACACATATATGCATGAAATGTTAGTGTTGGTATACCCTTGAACCCTTTGATTAAATTCTTGATCATACGTGCTTATTTTGATTTGATATTTTTCACACCTGTTCTAGACCCTGTTATGAAGCTATGGTCCATTTTTGAGACCATTTGGACCTTCCTACAATTTGTTATGATTTTCCTAAGATCTACTCTTTTTAGCCCTTGTTTTCCCCCTTTTTATACCTACTGGGCCTGGCCCATTTGTCCCTTGGGCGCTTCCCCGATCTGACCCGGGTCTAATGCCTTCGAACTGGGGTTCAATCCCTTGAACCGATCGCGAACCCAACCCCCTCCTCTTGAGCCAGGCGCATGACCCAATGGCCGTCGGATGGAGATCCAACATCGCATGGTCATCTTCTACCTTGCGCCCAAAATGGCAGGTCTGTCACAGACCCGACTCTTTGAGCGGGTGACCCGAACCTCTCTTGGACCCCCTCTCACCCCACTTTTGTGAAGATTCTCTTCCCCTCACCTTCTCGAATCTTCCCAACCTATTAATCGTTCAAAAATGAACCTTAGAGGCCAAGGAAACCTGCCGCCAACTCTCCAAGACAAGCCCCCTTCACAAACCCTAGAGATAGCTTCGAAACGCTATAAAAACCCTACCATAGACTGCGGCCTGCCCCCATGAACTCGATTGGCACTTTGCCTCTCCCTCCATGTCCCTCCTCCACGTTCCCATTCTTCTCCAGCCACACCTCTGTCACGGCACCATCGTGCCCGTGCGCGGGGCTTCTTCTCCTGGGGCGTCAATCCGTGATCGTCGGATCAGGGCCAAAGGCTGACCAAGACCGGAATCAACGGCCACAGGTCGCCCACCCTCTTCCCCTCTCTCTTTTCTTTCACAAGCATGCCCAGGAGTGCGGTATCTCTCTTCCATCGATCTGCCATTCGGGTCAAGATTTGACCAAAGCATCAACGACCCTCGTTTTTTGTCATCTATGGTAAATAGCCCCTCTCTACTTAATATTCAGATTAATGGCCTATTCTTGCAAAAATGATAACTCTCAATTCCCTTGGCCAAAATATGTGAAATTATATATCCAATTGATCAACTCGAAAAGATCTACAATATGAGAATAGTTTCAGACCCTGATTCTTCTTCTAAATCTCTGATAATGCGAGATATGTGATCTTTGACTTCTTTGACCATGCTTAATGCATAATTGTGATGAATCTTGAATATTTGATGTATACCTACCCTCCTAACCTTGAATCAATAACTTTTGTACATATTGAATTTAATGGGAGTCATCATCATCCCTATTTATTATACATTACTCTAGTTGTAGATATATACTAGTGTTGAGATTCTAATGATGTACCCTGCCATAAATTGATAATCTTTGACCTTAATTACTCTATTATGAGTCTTTGATCCTTTAATGTACTAAGGAACTTGAATCTTGAAATGGTCATATGTAATCCGTGGAACCTTAGAATGATATGAAACTAGAAGCACACCATCATGATGACCTCTAGATCAGTACAATATCATATAATGAACCAATAAGCAACTTGGAACCCACCTTGGCCAAAACCCTAAAATGCACCTAATTAGGGTAATGATAAGAATCTAATTTGTATATGCAATCTTGTTCTTAATCAGGTTTGGCATATGGCTAGATGATGAAGGATATGTTAGGTTATGAAATCTCTAAATCATGTATGGGCCTTATCTAGTTATATGACTATCACTTTCTTGCTTGAAAAGACATATTATATGCTTGTTTGTTTACTTGCTCAAATATTGCCATGTAGTATTGCTATGTCTTACTCGATGTTTGCCTCATCAGTTTTATAACTTGAACACACACACATATATATATATATATATAGAACTCCATTATAATATTTTTGATAAAGGGTTAACTTTTGGTTACGTCCTTGAGGTCCCTCTCGTATAAAAGGGTTAGCTAAGCTTGAGCACCCTTACGGACCCTTCCGACGGGAAGATGGTCAAAGGCCTTAAACATGCTTGATATTGTTGGTATAATGGAGTGAAATGACATAAAATATGGTTACACATTTGTTAAACAGTTAACATGATTATTATTGTTCATTTAGTGTTGAAATCTTTTCAAAATTATGCAAAGCTTATACATATATGTATCTTTCTGCCCCATACTCAACACCTCGTGTGTTGACCCATTTCTCGTATTTTTGTTTTTAGGTTCAGATATGGCTAGAAGGTTGATGGGCTTGGTGTACATGTTTTAAGATCCAGATATAGTATACACGAGTAGACTTGTACAAAGTGACTCTTGAACATGTAATTCAAATCATGTAATATAATGATGTTTTTTAATATATCTTGTTTATTGTTGAGATTATGTTGGTGCCTTTATCTTGTTATCTAGTTCATGTGTGCTAAGATTTACGTTTCCACATGTCGCCTTTGGTATTCGTTTGGTTCATGGGACTGGGATTCCAGTTCTGTGACAAAAATCCAAGAATAAGCTATGAATTCATCCATCTAGCACCTTTCTTCATCAAATGAGCAAACCCTATGCATAAGGAGCAAGAAAGGTAGGATTTTAGAGCTTTAGAGCAATTTCTACCATGGAACATCAAGGTTCCAACCTGAAGAAATCTATGAGGAAGGATAACAAAGAAATAGATGGGGGAAAGAAGGGAATTCTTACTCTTTTAGGTCAAGATCACTAGAAGGAAGCTTTTTCAACCCTAAAATGAAGTCAATTGCAACCCTAGATCCTTTTTCCAAGAAGATCCCCACTTTCTTCTTCCTTGGATAGAAAAATTCATAGCAGAATAGAGGGAGAAAGAGATTGGAAGAAGGAGGGAAGTTGTGGAGAGAAAATGGCTCGTTTTGTGCTTGGGGATAAGTATATGAAACTTTAAGATAAAGAAAAAGAAAAAGTTGAAGTTCTAGTATCTATCCAAGTGCCCATGGCCTTAATTTATTTAAAATATACAAGAATACACACAAGAATCTCCCCCACCATGTGTATAGACCTGATTAGCTTTACTTTGTCAAATTTCCCAGCCAATCAAATAATTCATTAGTTGATAGCTACTAACGGTAGCTCATCCGTGAAGGGGTAGACCCTAAAATACCCTTAGAGAAAACACCTTCAAACCAAGGTTTAAATAGGTTCCCCATGGATCAACAAGATCAAGAATAATGAGAGAATATCAAAGGAACATAATGCAAGTGATAAATAGCAAAGAAAACCTCTCAATTGGGTAAATTATAGAAAATTCCAAAATGTGCATAAAATTGCATAAATTGCTCAAACAGTGTCCAAATTGGACAAAATTTGAAACTTAAGCTTGTATTATGATTTAAAAGAATATCACAAGGTTATATTAGGGTTATAAGAATTCAATTATGTTAATTAATCTCATTCAAATCATTAAGCAAGTTTAGGGGCCTTACAACTATAAACCCCTAACAGGGATTTCGCCCCTGAAATCTAAGGTAAACAAAGATGGGTACTTCCTTTGCACCTCATTCTATTACCTTCACATGGTTACTTGCATATCATGGTGATGTCACATCATTCATACATATCTCATCTTGGGTCAACACAAAAACCCCCACCTAAGAAGACATTCTCAATATGGAATGTAGAAACTTGTTGTGTCATCTGTACAACTCTAGTAGTAATGTTCAACTTTGAATTCTAGCTATCATCATAAAATAGCATCTATTGTATCAACACATTACTCAAAATTCATACTTGATAGCTTTTTACCAATCATGCAATGTGTCCCATACCATTCCTTGAAGCATAAAAAAGGCAATGTATCCATCCCTTTTTTTTACACTGACACGAACTCTCATCAATTCTTTTGCAGCATCAAAAGAAATGCTGACGTTGGCAGCTGTCATTCCATACAAAGAAACATCATTCCTAGTCAACCTTGTTAGGGGTGAAACAACAACATTATCTTCACCTTACTAGGATTTACACAACCTACTTAGAAGACATATCATGATCCCATAAAGAAATTTAATCAACCCCATCTCACTCTTGTTCAACTTGTTCTCATAGCTATTGCTGCTTCGGCAACCCTAAGGTTTTTGAATAAATATTGATCATATTTGTGACCATATTTGAAATACTTTGACATGTCATCAATTAAAGCTTGATATAACTTGTATGACATGATTGGAACACTCTGTTCCTCCTATTCATAAATTCTATTTGTACATTGGTTAGTCTAAAGGACATAACCATAAACTCATCATGGTCATGTGAATTATGTCATCCAATCTAACTCTTATGCATTGATATTTGATCATAGGTTTATCTTAAAGGAACACGGTATCACATATCTATTGACCAACAAACCATCTATCCTTGATAGTGGTCTTGTCCAACGATCAATGAACCATACACACCATTACATAATCACTTTTTTTCTTCAAACAACATTTAGAGGGTCATCATCAACTCTATCTCTCCCTCTATTTAAGGGGGAGGAGTACTTGGAATGTTAATTTCATAAACATATCCAACCTTCACATACTTCCCATACAATTGACACATCTTTGATACTAGGATTCATTACCTTGGTATCGACCTCATGTGCTATATGGAACTTGCAACACCCCTGACATGGGTTATGGCCTAACCCTAGAAGTTTTTCTTAAATTAAGTTACTTAAAAACTTGTTCTAATCTTTTGAAAAGTAATTAAGGCCTTTTGTGAAGTTTATTCTCAAATTGAGCTTACATGCAAACTATGTGTGCATTATATGATAGTCTGAGTATAAAGTGTAATTTACCCAAGATGATGGGTTATATTGTAAATGTCAAATGTTGAATGTATTCTAAGTGTTTTAAAATCATGAGAAAGAGAATGATGCTAAGTGATGTCTTGTGGAAAACCTAAATTCTAAGTGAAGAACTTGTTGAAAAATGCTAAGTGCTTAGTGCATCAATTATGGTACAAATTGTAATATATTCAAAATGTAGGGTTGATGTGTAAATTACCATCTCTAGATTGTCTCTACCCCTTACTAGTATCATTTAAAGGAGACATAAAGAAGGAGACACCATGTTTGAATCATCCTAGAGTGATGGAACTCTTAGTAATGAAAAGGCCAAGAAAATGCATAAGTTGAAAGCTATATATATGAGCTATATCGAGTTGTGGACTTAGAATGGGAATCCCTATCGACCATGGATCCATAAAGTGAGTCTCCTATTGGTTTGTGGAGTTTTTTATTTGCCCATGGCGGGCAAGGCACTTCAAAGAGGTGATATGTATTGACTTGCAACTTGTCTTAGGAAAAGATTGAGTTGAATATAATAATGAAGTGAGTGGAAGAAGATAACCAAAGAAAATGACCCTTATCCCTTGCATTATCCTTGAACTTTTATTTTTGTATGACAAGATAATGATGGGATGCGTGAAAATATATGTGTCTACCATGCATGGATAGGTGGGATGTAGTAGCTTAAGATAATGACACCTCTTACACTCTTTTCCATAAATCCCAAGTATAAATACCTTACCCTTCACTTGTTAGTAGAATTTTCAAAATGTTGTTATCAGCCTTCCCTTAAATATCATACATGCCACTCTTGTATCATGCATAAGTGAGGATATTTAAGTGGTAGAGCTTGGTATCATCCAAAGATAAACGATATCGGCCAAGTAGGTCATAGTAACCTAGCAAAGGTGATATCGGCCATTGGGAGTGGAAATATCGTGCAAAAGCTAGAAGCTCAAGTCTTGGATCTTGGAGAGGCTCATATTCAACCTTGGAACATGAGGAGTTGAAGCTTGAAGCTTGGAAGTTTCTTTAGAGGCGGGTTATATAACTTGAACCGATCTATGTTATTATCCATTTTTTAATATTGTTGAACTTGTTGATTATTTTCAAATTCGGATTTCCTTTGATTATTTGATATATCTATTAGTCTTAATAAGTAGTTAGGGCTGTTGTCCATGGTTTAGAAATACAAAGGTCTTGAGGTTCATGATTATGACATCATCATGGTACAACTCGATATGGGTTGAAGAACCTTGAAATCCAATATGGAACCTTGAAATCCAATATGGAACCCAAGATGGTGGTTCACCTGATATAAAAGTTGGTGACACCCCATACACGATATATGGTATGTCCTATGGACGATAGAGAATATACCTACTAGAACCTTATACACGATAGAAGGTTAAAGCTATACCCTTTACATGATATGGGCAAAACCCTAGATGAAGAAATGGAAACCCGATATGCTTTGAAATCCGATTGCCCTTGAAACCCGACATACCCTACTACCTTGTGATGGGTTGAAGAGAAACTAAGTATCTATCTTGTCATGTAATTATAATGAAAGAACTGAACCTTGAAAGTATAAAGAGGTTATGAGTTTAAGGTTTTATCTAATATAGGTAACCCAAAATGATACCCAAGATATACATGGATATGGTAATCCAAGATAGAAAACCGATATGGTAATCCAAGATAGAAAACTGATATGGTAATTCAAGATGGAAAATCAAGATGACAATCAAAGGTAAAGAAACCAATATGATATTATCTTTACACTACTTGAACAATATATGGTAAAGCAATACATGATATGCCCGATATGGTGCACTCTTGTACACGATATGAGAATCCAATATATCTCTATACCCAATATGAGGTCAAGAGTCTAACCCATACACGATATAAGGTTGACTTGAGATAATAAAAGCTAAAGTGATAGCTAACCCGACATGGCCACATGAGACGGTGTTACGGGATATACCCTAAAACCAATATGATGGTGTGGTTACACCACATGACTAATATGGATACATAATATGATGAAAGGATAACATTATATACCATGATACCCAATATGGTAGGCATGCTCCAATTCTATAGATTTGTCTAAGTGATGTATGTTGTATGATTAACGCAACATTGAGATATAATGAGTTTAATTTGATTTGATAATGATGAAGCTAATAGACTTTAAGAGGTGAATTAAGTAATCAACATCCTAGTGAGGATGAGAGAGAAATTAAGATTGAAAATTTAATTATGTAATGAACATATGTTGATACTCCCATTATGAATGGAGTATGATTTGGGGTTTAATCTTTTATGAGGAGATCTTGAAACCCTAATTGAATAGTAAAGTTAAATCATAACCCTAAGAATGGGTTATGAGATGGTTTGCTACCCTAATCAGTTGTTAAAGGGAAACCCTAATTCTAACTCATGGAAAGAATATGTTTCTTTTGTTTTACATGGTTATGACATGTATGTGATATTGTGATTAGTATGATAAATTAACCATGCATGTATCATAAGGTAATGAGCATAGATAAGTAAGAGCTATGATGTTATATGATACAAATTCAACGAACTATGTGAACTATGTGAATTAATACCTTGGTTTAGTGACCTAGAGGTAATGGTTATCTGCTAAGTGGTGATAGTACTCAGTGGTAAATTGAGGGTTAGAATACCCAAGCATGATGATGATAAGGGATTGAGATTCTAAGTGATCTATGTGTTTAAAAGAACATGAAAGTACTTGATAAACAAATTTATGCTTTTCTTTGTGGCATCTGATATAATTCTTGTTTGTAACTTGATTGATGCTAAAAGATACTAAAATGCACTTAATTAAGTAAGTTAAATATTATCATGTAGTTGCTCAGACCATAGATCCATTCAGTGTCAGCATTTGCTGAATGGTGAAATGAGTTTTACTCAGTATGCATATTTTTGAATATGTGATCAATAAATGAGCGTGCTCAGTGGACTCCCCAAACTAAATGAGGGTGCTCAGTGGACTCCCAAATACACCAAGTTGCTCAGTGGAATTCCTAATGAAACTAAACTGGGATCGCTGAGTGGTCATCCTGATGACATATAATCTGAGAAATCTTAGTGGACTTCTCCCAAAAAGAGTACATGCTAAGACTGTAACTTTATAGCGAAGATGTTGCTATACCCCAGCATAGCCAATTATAGTTGAAACAAGATGTCATGCTAAAGTGTAAGTGGTCTCGTACCGACCAAGATAGGTGAAGTCTTGACAGCTGGCTCATCCACTGACCTTGTATGGTACCAATTTCGACTTACTAGTGGTCGGTTGGAGTATTAGCAATATACATCATCTCCTATGGGCATAAGTTTGAATGTGAATATGTAATCAACCATGTAGAGTATTTGCTTAAGGATCAAATACGGAAGACATTGGTTGATGATTCATTAATTTTATACATCTTAGTAGATAGATGTTATACATGTTCTTCATATTCCTTTTTAAAGCAAATAGATGACTTATAATTCTATTATCAATATTTATGCTTTGCATTGCAAATATACCTGCTAATCGCATGAAATATCCTCTGTTCAATTTTTATACTATTTCCTATGATAATAATATTATTGGCCGAGAGTTATATCTCTCACTGGGACAATAGTCTCACCCCGTGCGATCCACAATTTTTAGGTGGACGCGAACGAGGGATTAGGAACCAGACTGTAGAGGAAGGACCACATCAACAAGGACAACAGTAGTAGCTGAGGTTGAGTACACTGTATGTAATACCTTGTAGATTGAAGTCCTATGTGTCATCTCTGTATTCTCAGGTCCTTGGGAGATAGTTCTTAGTAGTTCTTATGAATGACTTGAGATTTTGGTTTGCTTACCTTGAGGTTTGTATTTTGCTATTGTATTTAATAGAGTAAGGCATCTGGTACTTGTTACCCTCGAGGAGAGACGGTACACTATATGTACAATATGAACCACAAGTATATAAAGTTTTGGTTATTTTTGTAAGAGTTTCCTGGAGAAGGATCTATGTGAAAAATGGTTTTAATCCTTAGTGATTTTTGTTAATTCTGTTGCTTATGATTATTCTGAGGTTATTACTAGTGATGGCTTGATTTGTAATCGGGTCGTCACAAAGTTTTGATATCAGAGGCTAAGGTTCGCTGAGTCTACAGAGACATAGGATTAAGTTTGTTGAGTCAGTTCTAGCGTCCTCTAGTGTATCTTATAGTAACTTCTCCTCATACAGGAGAAGAAGAAAGATTAAAAGATAACTGGAGCGCGCGAAGAACATGTTGCTGAAAGTAGCATTGCTGCACCAGGAGGTGGTGCAAGGGATCAGGCTAGAGTAGAATCAGTGCCTGAGAATCCCCAGATTGACCAAACTCTGATAGAAAACCCAGTTTTTCATGCACTTTTTGGGAAGATCATGAATAGGATGATGCATATGGCTGACTGGATACCAACACCAGCCCCAAGGACACCAGTTTCCAGTGAGGGACATGGATTTGATAAGATCTTTGAACGGTTGCACCGGGTAGGAGCTACTGAATATGCTGGCACAGCTGACCCAACATATGTAGATTCATGGCTTACTGGGATAGAGAAAGCCTTTAGGATCCTTGACCTTCTGGAGACTGATAAGGTTAAGCATGTTGTGTACCTTATGAAGGGAAGCGCTGGCCATTAGTGGGCCATCGATCAAGAGAAAAGACCGTGTGTTCAGATCGAATGGCAGGAATTCTGACAAGAATTTGTTAGTAGATACTTCCCCAAGACTTATCTTGATGAGAAGATATCACAGTTTGAGAGGATTAGATAGGGACCAATGAAGGTTAACAAATATGAAGCTAAGTTTATGGAGCTTCTGCGATTCTGTCCACATATGTCTACCACAGATGAAGAGAGAATTTGACATTTTGAGAAGGGTCTGAATGCTGAATTAACTACACCCATATCTGCTTTAGAGAATAGAGAGAGGTTTGCCACCTTTGTGGAGTCTGTTAAGAGGATAGAGAGGTCCGTGACAGAGAAATGAGAGGCAAACAATAGGAAAGTACCTACAATGTTTCAGGTACAAAGGTTTGGCAGTTTTAAGAAACCAAGGTTTACTGCACTAGTAGAACCACAGAGGTTTAGTGCTCAGACACAGTGGACGTCCAGCCGAGGTAGAGGTCATAGTTTTCCGCCAAGTGGAGCCCAAAGCTCGACATCGATGTCAGTAACATGACCGCCTAGGTCACAATGGGAGGATAGAGTCTGGTACAGGTGTAGGCATACATGACATGTGATAAAGGATTGTCCAGTTAGAGACTTGGGAGTAATCCAACCACCGAGGCAGAGTCAACATGGCTCACATAGATAACAGTTCAGTAACAACACTTGAGAATGTGGACAAGCATCCCAAGCAGGATCATCTACACCAGCCAATAGAGCACGAGGTCGGCAACATGCAACGATAAGATTTTATGCTATGAATCAGCCGGAGGCAGTAGTTAACCCCCGAGTTGTGACAGGTCATATGGAATTATTTCATTCTGATATGTCTTCATCCTGTTTTGTATCTATTTTGATTGATCCGGGTGCTATGCATTCCTTTATCACTCGAGAAGTGATTCATGACTGCAATATAATTGCCAATCCTAGATTGGATAATCTGTTATTAGAAACTCTATTAGTTGGATCTGCAATGTTGTGGGAGATATACTCTCCATGTGTTCTTTCTTTCTCTGAACATAGCATTTAGGTGGATCTTATACAACTTGAAATGCATGGGTTTGTTATAATTCTCGGGATGGATACCTTAGAGAAGTATAACGGTGTTTCGGATTATGGTTCCAAGCAAGCAATGTTTACGCACAGTGATAAGACATGAGTTTTTCAAGGGGATAGGAAGATTCTTCCAACATGTCTAGTGTTAGAAATGGTAGCAGAGAGGTTGATGCGATAAGAATGCTTCACATTCTTAGCACATGTGGTAGATACTAGAGTAAAGAGCCCTAGTCTTTCTAAATTTCCTGTTGTTAGGGATTTTGAGGATGTGTTTCCCGAGAAATTTCCAGATGTTCCTCCACCCCGAGAGATTGATTTGAAGATTAATCTTGTTCTGGGTACACAACCCATAGCCCAAACACCTTATAGGATGGTGCCAGTGGAGATGGCAAAACTCAAGATACAGTTACAAGAGTTACTTGAGAAGGGTTTCATACGACCAAGTACTTCGCCATGGGGTGCTCTAGTTCTTTTTGTTAAAAAGTAAGATGGGGCTATGAGACTATGTATAGACTATAGACAGCTCAACAAGGTGACTATTAAGAACAAATATCCTCTACCAATGATAGATGATCTGTTTGACCAGTTACATGGTGCAACAATGTTTTCTAAGATAGATCTAAGATTAAGATATCATCAGTCATGCATCAAGGAGAGTGACATACCTAAGTCATCCTTTAGGACGAGGTATGGTCATTATGAGTTTGTAGTTATGTCATTTGTACTAACTAATGCACCAGCTGCATTCATGTAGCTAATGAATAGAATCTTCCGACCATTCCTTGATCAATTTGTAGTGGTTTTCATAGACGACATCTTGATATATAGTGGAGATGGTCAACAACATGAACAACACCTTCATCAAACCTTGACTTTGTTGAGACAACACAAGTTATATGCTAAGTTTAGCAAGTGTGAATTCTGGTTATCAGAAGTGTCTTTTCTTAGACACGTTATATCTACTTCAGGTATCCGTGTTGATCCTAAGAAAGTAGATTTCGTTGTGGAGTGGGAACAACCTAAGACACCGACTGAGATTTGCAGTTTCCTAGGTTTGGCAGGTTACTACAGAAGTTTTATCAAAGACTTTAGTTCTGTAGTATTACCCCTAACCAGGTTGACCAAGAAGGAAGTCCCTTTTGTCTGGAATGACAAGTGTCCATATTCTTTTCAGTTGTTGAAAGAAAAGTTGACTAGTGCACCTGTGTTAGTTCTACTTGAGCAGGGAAAGGGATATGTTGTTTTCTATGATGCTTCTAAGAATGGTATAGGCTATGTATTGATGCAAAGTGATCATGTAGTTTCTTTTGCTTCTCGACAACTCAAGAAACATGAGGAAAATTATCCAACACATGATCTAGAATTAGTTGCAGTGGTTCACATGTTGAAAATCTGGAGGCATTATCTCTATGGAGAGATGTGTCAGATGTTCACAGATCATAAAAACATAAAATACATTTCTCACAGCATGAGATGAATATGAGACAACGTCACTGGATGGAGTTAATCAAGGACTATGATTGTACAATTGATTATCATCCAGGAAAAGACAATGTAGTGGTAGATGCACTGAGCAGAAAATGCTCGACTCCACCCACAGATAAAGCATAATTGAATTCCTTAGTGTGTTGTAAGCAGGATATGCTTGTCTCTTTAAGACAGATGAATGTGCAGTTAGAAGTATCTTTGCTATCCGGATTGTTAGCTGAGATGCATGTGGAACCTACTTTGAAGGAACGAATCAAAGAGGATCAATAGGTTGATACTATGATTTAGCAGATTAGGTCAGAGATGGGTAGTGAGAAACGATACAGTTTCCATCAGTCAGAGGATGGGATAGTCTGTTACCATGATAGGATGGTAGTTCTCGATGCTAGTAACTTAAGAAAATTAGTTATGGAGGAAGCTCACTCATCCATGTATGCAATGCATCCAGGGAGTACCAAAATGTATCATAACTTAAAAGATATGTATTAGTGGCCTAGTTTGAAGAAAGATGTAGCTGAGTTCATTATGCAGTGTTCGGTGAGTCAGCTAGTTAAAGCAGAACAACAGAAGCCTGCAGGAACGTTACAACCCCTACCTATACCTCAGTGGAAATGGGATCACATGACAATGGACTTTGTGGTTGGTCTACCTAGGACAACCAAAAGTTATGATTCTATTTGGGTGACAGTTGATAGGTTGACTAAGACAACACATTTTCTTCCTATCAAAACAACCTATATTGCTGAGAAGTTTGCACATATCTATAAAGATGAGATAGTGTGGTTGCACGGAGTCCCAGTTAAGATTGTATTTGATAGAGGTCCCTAGTTTATGAGTCATTTTAGCCCTGGGTACGTAGTTGAAATTTAGTACAACTTTTCACCCTCAAACAGATGGAAAGTCTGAAAGGACTATACAGACTTTGGAGGAATTTCTTATAACACGTGTTCTTTAGTTTTTAGGAAGTTGGGACTTACATTTGAGTTTGATAGAGTTTGCTTATAATAATAGTTATCAGGCTAGTATTGATATGGCACCATATGAAGCCTTATACAGCAGACGTTGTTGATCGCCGTTATGTTGGTTTGAAACCGGAGAATACCAACTTCTGGGTCCTGAGTTAGTGGAACAAACAACTAAAAAGATTAAAGTTATACAACAATAGTTGAAGGTGGCACAAGATAGACAGAAGTCTTATTCCGATAAATGTCATAGACCTTTAGAGTTCCAAGTTGGAGACAGAGTATATCTTAAGGTCTCTCCTTGGAAAGGTGTTCTTAGATTTGGGAAGAAGGGTAAGTTAGCTCCTAGATTTATGGGACCTTACCCAGTGACAACATAGATCGGGAAAGTAGCTTATAGGTTGGAATTGCCACCTGAGCTACATAGACTACATCTAGTGCTTCATGTGTCTATGTTGAGAAAATGTCATCCCGATACAGAGATGGTGTTGCAACCTATAGAGGTTGAATTGAATGAAGTTATATCCTATGTGGAAGGTCGTATGATGATTCTTGATAGAAGAGACAAGAAGTTAAAGAAGAAAGACATAGTTCTTGTGAAATTTCTCTAGCATCATCATGGTTTTAATGAATCCACATGGGAGTTAGAGGAAGAGATGAGGAGGAAGTACCCTTCTCTTTTCTCTTGAGATTTCGGGGACACAATCCCTTTTTAGGGGTTGATAATTGTAACACCCATGACCAGGGTCATGGCCTAACCCTAAAAGTTTAGCTTAAAGTAAGGTACTTACAAACTTGTTCTAATCTTTTGAAAAGTAATTAAGGCCCTTCGTGAAGTTTATTCTCAAATGGAGCTTATATGCAAACTATGTGTGCATTATATGATAGTCTGAGTATAAAGTGCAATTTACCCAAGATGAGGGGTTATATTGCAAATGTCACATTTTGAATGTGATCTAAGTATTTTAACATCATGAGAAAGAGAATGATGCTAAGTTATGGCTTGTGGAAAGCCTAAATTCTAAGTGAAGAACTTGTTGAAAAATGCTAAGTGCTTGGTGCATCAATTATGGTATAAAATTGTAATATATTCAAAATGTAGGGTTGATTTGTAAATTAACATCTCTAGATTGTCTATACCCCTTCCTAGTATCATTTAGAGGAGAGATAAAGAAGGAGACACTATGTTTGAATCATCCTAGAGTGATGGTACTCTTAGTAATGAAAAGACCAAGAAAATGCATAAGTTGAAAGCTATATGTATGAGATATATTGAGTTGTGGACTTAAAATGGGAATCCCTATCGAACATGGAGCCATAAAGGGAGTCCTATTGGTTTGTGGAGTTTTGTCTTTGCCCATGATGGGCAAGGCACTTCAAAGAAGTGATATGCATTGACTTGCAACTTGTCTTAGGAAAAGATTGAGTTGAATATAATAATGTAGTGCGTAAAAGAAGATAACCAAAGAAGACGACCCTTATCCCTAGCATTATCCTTGAAATTTTATTTTTGCATGACAAGATAATGATGGGATGCATGCAAATATATGTGTCGACCATGCATGGATAGGTGGCATGTCGTAGCTTAAGAGAATGACACCTCTTACACTCTTTTCCATAAATCCCAAGTATAAATACCTTACCCTTCACTTGTAAGTAGAATTTTTGAAATCTTGTTATCAACCTTCCCTTAGATATTGTGAATGACACTCTTGTATAGTGCATAAGTGAGGTGAGTTAAGTGGTAGATCTTGTTATCAGCCAAAGATAAAAGGTATCGTCCAAGTAGGTCATAGTAACCTAGTAAAGGTGATATCGACCATTCAGAGTGGAGATATCGTGCAAAAGCTAGAAGATCAAGTATTGGATATTGGAGAGGATCATCTTCAACCTTGGAACATGAGGATTTGAATCTTGAAGCTTGGAAGTTTCTTTAGAGGTGGGTTATATAACTTGAACCCATCTATGTTATTATCCATTTTTCAATATTATTCAACTTGTTGATTATTTTCAAATTCGGATTTCCTTTGATCAATTGATATATCTATGAGTCACAATAAGTAGTTAGGACGTTGTGCATGATTTAGAATAGTAAGAAAAAGGTCTTGAGATTGATGATGATGACATCATCATGGTTCAACCCAATATGGGTTGAAGAACCTTGAAATCTGATATGGAAGCCAAGATGGTGGTTCACCAGAGATAAAAGTGGGTGACACCCCATACTTGATATAAGCTATGTCCTATGGACGATAGAGAAAATACCTACTAGTACCTTATACATGATACAAGGTTAAAGATATACCCTTTACACGATATGGGCAAAACCCTAGATGAAGAAATGGAAACCCGATATGCTTTGAAATCTGATTGCCCTTGAAACCTGACATACCCTACTACCATGTGATGGGTTGAAGAGCAACTAAGTATCTATCTTTTCGTATAATTACAATGAAAGAACTGAACCTTGAAAGTATGAAGAGGTTATGAGTTTAACAGTTTATCTAATATAGGTAACCCGATATGATACCCTGTATATACATTGATATGGTAATCCAAGATGGAAAACTGATATGGTAATCCAAGATGGAAAACTGATATGGTAATTCAAGATGGCAAATCAATATGACAATCTAAGGTAAAGAGACCAATATGATATTATCTCTACACTACTTGAACGATATATGGTAAAGAAATACATGATATGCCTCATATGGTGCACTCTTGTACACGATATGAGAATCCAATATATCTCTATACCCAATATGAGGTCAAGAGTCTAACCCATACACGATATAAAGTTGACTTGAGATAATGAAAGCTAATGTGATAGGTAACCCGACATGGATACATAAGATGGTGTTAGGGGTATACCCTAAACCCGATATGATGGTGTGGTTTCACCACAAGACTAATATGGATACATAATATGATGAAAGGATAAAATTATATACCATGATACCCAATATGGTAGGCATGCTCAAATTCTATAGATTTGTCTAAGTGATGTATGTTGTATGATTAATGCAACATTGAGATATAATGATTTTAATTTGATTTGAAAATGATGAAGCTAGTAGACTTTAAGAGGTGAATTAAGTAATCAACATCCTAGTGAGGACGAGAGAGAAATTAAGATTGAAAAGTTAATTATGTAATGAACATATGTGGATACTCCCATTATGAATGGAGTGTGACTTGGGGTTTAATCTTTTATGAGGAGATCTTGAAACCCTAATTGAATAGTAAAGGCAAATGATAACCCTAAGAATTGGTGATGAGATAGTTTGCTACCCTAATCAGTTGTTAAAGGGAAACCCTAATTCTAACTCATGGAAAGAATATGTTTCTTTTGTATTACATGGTTATGACATGTATGTGATATTGTGATTAGTATGATAAATTAACCATGCAGGTATCATAAGGTAATGAGCATAGCTAAGTAAGAGCTATGATGTTATATGATAGAGATTCAACGAGCTATGTGAACTATGCGAATTAATACCTTGGTCTGACGACCTAGAGGTAATGGTTATCTGCTATGTGGTGATAGTACTCAGTGATAAATTAAGGGTTAGAATACCCAAGCATGATGTTGATAAGGGATTGAGATTCTAAGTGATCTATGTGTTTCAAAGAACATGAAAGTACTTGATAAACACATTTATGCTTTTCTTTGTGGCATCTGATATAATTCTTGTTTGTAACTTGATTGATGCTAAAAGATACTGAAATGCACTTAATTAAGCAAGTTAAATATTATAATGTAGTTGCCCAGACCATAGATCCATTTAGTGTCAACATTTGCTAAATAGTGAAACGAGTTTTACTCGGTATGCAGATTTTTGAATATGTGATCATTAAATGAGGGTGCTAAGTGGACTCCCTAAACTAAATGAGGGTGCTCAGCATACTCCCAAATACACCAAGTTGCTCAGTGGACTTCCTGATGAAACCAAACTAGGATCGCTCAGTGGTCATCTTGATGACATATAATCTAGTAAAGCTTAGTGGACTTCTCCAGAAAAGAGTAAATGCTACGTCTATAACTCTTAGCGAAGATGCCGCTATACCCCGACATAGCTAATTATAGCTGACACATGATGTCATGCTAAAGTCTAAGTGGTCTCGTACTGACCGAGACAGGTGAGGTCTTGACAGTCGGCTCTGCCACTGATCTTGTATGGTACCGATTTCAACTGCCTAGTGGTCGGTTGGAGTATGAGCGCTATACCACATCTCCTATGGGCATAAGTTTGAATGTGAATATGTAATTAGTCGGGTAGTGTATTTGCTTAAGGGTCAAATACAAAAGACATTGGTTGATGCTTTGCACTACAAATATATATGCTAATCGCATGAAATATCCTTTGTTAAATTTTTATACTATTTCCTGTGATAATAATATTGTTGGCAGGGAGTTATATCTCTCACTAGGACAATAGTCTCACCTCGTGGGATCCATAATTTTTTTTTTGGTTGGCAGATCCATAATTTTTAGGTGGACGTGGATGAGGGATTAGGAACCAGACTGCAGAGGAAGGACCACATCAGCAAGGACAACAGTAGTAGCTGAGGTTGAGTACATTGCCTGTCGTACCTTGTAGATAGAAGTCCTATGTGCAATCTCTGTACTCTCAGGTCCTTGGGAGATAGTTCTTAGTGGTTTTTACGAATGACTTGAGATTTTAGTTTGCTTACCTTGAAGTTTACATGTTGTTGTTGTATTTAATAGAGTAAGGCATCTGGTACTTGTTACCCTCGAGGAGAGACTATACACTGTATGTACAATATGAACCATATGTATATTAAGTTTTTGTTCTTTTTGTAAGAGTTTCCTAGAGAAGGATCTATGTGTAAAATGGTTTTAATTCTTAGTGATTTTTGTTAATTCCGTTTCTTATGATTATTTCACGATTATTATTGGTGATGGCTTTATTTGTAATCGGGTCATCACAAAACTCACATCCTTATCTCATCTACTTTTTCCAACATAACAAATCTCAAGACATATAAGAGGAGTCTTCCTAATTATTGGAAGGCTCAAAAGAAAACTCATCACAAACTTTATGATCTTGGAACCATAGTCCAAGCAGCCTTATGCTATAATAAGCTATCCACCTTCATGTTTGTAGTGAATCCACCCATACCAAGTGGCAATGATCCACTTGAAAGTTGTGTCCTAGAAAGGAAAGACACAAAGGGAAAAACACTTCCCATACCATAGTAGTATTTTTCAAGGGCCACTAGCAAAAAGGTAACCAATTCTATTTTCATTATGCAGATTACAGTTTCTTATGTATCATTTTACCATTTTCATTTCGGGTTCCTTGCCATTAGTATAGGAATCATCATGATTAACATATCTCGTTACTCCTTCCTTGTTGACTATTTATCACACTTGTTATGTTCTCTCATTTATTATGTTTTTCAACCACTTATCGACTGGTAAATCATCATATTCCACATTTTCTCCATTAAATTGGGATCATCTCCCTTAATTTCTTTCACATGCCATGTTGATTTTTCATTAACACTTTCTTACACACATAGGTTGGTCTGAGATTAACTCAGGTACCACCTTATTTATTTTTCATTGTTCCCATTCATCTTCTCATTTTGTACTTGTTATAGGAGTTCTCTCTATCTTATGTGGATTTCATACCTTGATTCACTTTATAAGCATAGACTTGTCTATCTTTTACTTTATTATCTTCTTGAATCACATCTTCAAGAACTCCTCTTTTCCTTATTTGTATTCAGATTTAGATTTCTTGGTGTTGTATCTTTCTCTTATATTTACCAAACATTCAAGTTTTGATAGATAATGATGAAGTTCTCATCTTCTTTAAGGTAGGATTGAGATATTCACACCACGATTTCATAGTCTTTATGCTCTTTAGATTGTCTCAAAATGACTACTTGAATAGAGTAATAAGAAATATAATAATCTAAGAGTTCCATACTTACCTTTATTCAATAATTGAATACCTGGCCAGGGCATCCAAGTACTGAGATTAGGCAGTATGAACCATGTTTTTGTGTCACGTTCCTAACTTAGATATCATCCTAGTCTTAAGACCTAGTGTCCCTTTAGACTCAGTGAACCTAAAGCTCTGATACCAACTTGTGAGAACCCGTTACATTAAACAAGATTACTCAAAACATAAAATACAATCAATCATTAATTAATCACATACCCAAAACTATGGATAAATTAAAACCAATTTCAACGTCAACACCCGCTCAGAAACATTTGCATAAGAGCCCAACATCTTTCTTGTATCCATACTATACCATGAATTTGATACAAATTGTTCCATCTCCTTAGCCACAACATATGTACACAGGAGAAAAATATTCATATATGCCACACAAATAAGCATTAACATGCTAACAAAAGTTCAATTTATTTGAAACACCATATAGAACCTTTTCCTACCTGGACCTGAGAGTATAGGGATGACTCTAGGACAAACTAGACATCTAAGCAACTTTCTTAAAGATTCATTAATATAAGTCCTCTTTGTTTCCACATGTTTATTTTTGTCACTTATGATTTCCTAAAAAAATGTGGCAAACCACAAGGGTGAGACCCATATCCCAGCAAGAGATATAACCTCCAACAACGATTATTGATTACAACATTTTAAAGTAATTAAATAGTTAAGCATTTTAATTAGATATAACAAATAAGCTCAGTAGGATTGATGATTAACAAAATACATAAAGTAGCAGATAATAACTATCATCATTAGCCAGACTATCATCCTTTATCTTTTTGACAATATAAGTAATTGTGTATCATATGCATGTCTAGTATCATGAGCAAGTCTAGTAACATAGAATCTCTATAATTATGAATACGTCTAGCCAAATAAGCATAGCTAACAACATTAGCATGTCTGATAGGCTGAATATATCAACATCATAAAAAGAGCTAACAACATAAGCACAATTATCTGGATAAGGATGATTAGCATTATATGCATCTCTAGTTACAAAGGCATGGCTAGCATGCTAAACATAACTAACAGCATGAGATAGCTAGCATCATGATTATAATCAGCAGTAGCAGTATAGTTATCAACATAATCATGGCTATTGTATGTATGCATCTACAATCTTAAGCATATCCACAACATAAGTATATATTCTATCTCTTAATTGCACTAAGAATCATCTTTATGTAAAGAGAACAAACAAGGGTTATCATCCAATGTGAAGCATTTTTTATAACCCTAAATAGATATGTTATGTGTCTGTATTACATCTTTTATTATGCCCTAAGGAAATTGAGGATACCACTCCAAATCCAACTAACAACTGCTAAGTCAAAATTAGTGCCATACAAGATCTAGGAAGAGTCGAACTCCTAAGATATTCTTCGCCCCCGGTCAGTACGGGTCCGCCACAATGACACATAAGGTCAAGATGCTACAACCTAGTCCATCCTTGGTACAGGTCACAATACTAGTGAAAAGAGGTGGGCACGATACCCTACCATTCGAGGTACAACTGCAGTTGTCCTCCAATATCATCACATATATAATCACCGAGACATGATCACAACCGTTCTCAAATTGAGGGCTAGGTATGACCACAGTCATCCTCCCTAAACACTTGAATTCAGGATGACAAGAACCCCACATACTCATCATTGTGCGCTTTGAATTTCCCTTAGGAATACTCATTTCACCATCTGACAAGTTTTGACACTCAGATGGATGTATGGCACAGGGCACTACATGATTAGAGTTTCACTTGATTAGTTATTCCAATTGGGTGAATTAAGGATCCATCAAACAAGTGGACATACAAACACTAATTCACTTCTAACAAGCATGTAAATATCACAACTTCAAAAGATATAAAATGTTTGAAACATAATTTCTCATCTCATCATCACATGGTACTATTCACATTCCATTCATGAGACCACACTAGTCATCATACTATCAAAATATGTAAATCCTTTCCAAAATATCACAGGGTATCAACACTTATCAATACAAGAGGATTACACCTCATTCGAGGCTCAACTATGCCCAAAATTCATTAAGACCATCATACTATTCCCTGCAAGATCATCATTATCTTTCCATGCCTTATAACAAGGCTCAATAGCATCACTTACATATAATATGCCAGATCAGCACAATATTGCATTAATGAGCTAGGAGATATTCATAAACAATCATAGAAGGGTTATATTAACATTAAGAACATTCCTTTATTACATCAACATGCAAGGAATCTAGATATGATTAACACTCATCATATTCATAATGCACATGTTTAGCATAAGAAAGTATCAACCATGTGTCTATGATAACCACCAATGAACACATTAAGGTATGATCATGTTAAGGAGGTTATTCTACCATCATTCCATCATATAAGAATGTTAACCATGAATACTCATATTTATCTATTTGCATTAGAGTTAGGTTCAACATGATACACTACTACAGAAACCCCATTTGGCGTCGGTCTTTTAACCCCATTTGGCGTCGGTTTCCGACCGACGCCTATGTGGGCGCCGCTAAAGGTTGAACATTTCGGTGTCGGTTTTTTAACCGACGCCTATTTAATCTATAGGCGTCGGTCGTTTAGTAGATAACCGACGCCAAAAGGGTTCGCGCCACAGAAAACGGCGTCATCTAGGGCACTTTCTGCGTTGGTTATTTACTAAACAACCGACGCCTATATGGAATATAGCGTCGGTCTTTTAGTAGATAACCGACGCATAAAGTGCCCTAGATGACGCCATTTTCTGTGGCGCGAACACTTTTGGCGTCGGTTATATACCAAAAGACCGACGCCTATACTTCAAGATGACACGGCCGTGCTTCCCTGCACGGCCGTGTTTAGTACTATAGGCGTCGGTTTTATATGCATAACCGACGCCTTTTCCACCACGGTCGTGCTATCCTGCACGGTCGGGTTGTTTGTACTATTAGGCGTCGGTTATCTATAAATAACCGACGTTGTATGTCTTTGCTGACGGTTTTCATTAAATAACCGACGCCTATTTATATTTTTTTTTTCATATCAGTTTGCAGGCCTGCCGTGGCTGGTCAGCAGGATGAGAACCTACAGTTCAGTTTTCTGAACTGCAGGTTTACGACATCCATTGATATCAGCCTACAAACAGGCCGCAAACCTGCAAAAGTCACAAAGAAAATTTCACACAAGTACATACATGTACATACATTCAGACATCAATTCAATTCTCACATTCACACATATAGAAACAGTCAAATACATGTATTAACATTCAGAAATATTCATTTACAAAGTATCATTCATTATCGCTATCAACATCCCAATTATATCTTACAGTTGCCACTGCTTGTATGGCTTTTGCCCATTCTTCTCTTACTTCATTTAATGCTTCCATCGTATATGGAGCATGTATATTTTTTAAGCGTTTACCTGTAGTGTTGTCAGTTTTAAACACCTGCAAAGAGAATGATGTATATATATAAGTAATAATATAAAAATAAGATAAGATTGATATATTGCATACTAACTAATGAGACTATATATAATACCTCATGTATGGTATCGATGTCCAATGCGGCATATTTGATAATCATCTGCATAAATCACATCACATAGTATGCGCATGCCCAGCCATTGTCTTGTGTAGCACACTATAAATTGAAACATACAAAATAATACAACTAAGCACAATTCACATCAATAATATATATATTCGAGTCGGGAACTTACTTGTACGTTCTGCCAATTTATTGGCTGGTTCTTTTTCCTTGGGACCGTTCCTCCAGCCTTTTTGAATGCATCTAAACCCCTACATGTTAATATAACACAATAAATTGCATAAGTAAATAGTAATGTAATAAAAGCTGTTAACGAATATAAAAATGAAATATTTCTCACCAGAATAATGGCATTCTCATTACGTGTCCAATTTTAGGGTTCAATGTACTCCCCGCAGGATCTAGATAATAAACAGTGAATGTCCCGGGGACAATAACTAGTAACTCCCAATGTCTACCGCTAGAGGTAAGAAGTTAACAATTAATAACTCAAAATGCAAAATAAAAATAAAATTTTCTTAAGTCCAAATTATAAATAAAGTAAACTTACTTGACATTGAATGGAGCTATTACTATCGTCTTCTTTTGCTGACCAAAAATTGTAAAAGCATCTATACAGTATTGTTGAATATTATCAGGGTCTTTAGCTACCAAACTAATCAATGATGGAATCAAAAATCCCAAATGATCAAATGCAAATTGTTTGCAATGATCTTCGACTAAGTAGCTGCAAAACATATAGGCGTATGCATTAATATATAAGAAACCAGATCACCGGATCTTACACAAGGTATATGGATGTATAAACAAGATCTCACCTTATCCATGTCTCTATCATTGATGTATTCAGCCAATCATACATAAACAGCTCAATAATATCTTGTATAAATAAAGAGCTATCGTATGATTGACCTGCATAATCTGCATCTAAAGAAATAATTATAGGGCAATGTACATTATGTGCCCGTAGACAACATGCCATTCCCCTACAAGCAGGACCTAACGGGTATGTTAGGTCAGTTGGAACCCAATCGGGTAATGCGGGAAGTGGAAGTGGAGGCCTAGGTGCTCCTGGTGTCTTCTTTTTAACCTGTACAAATAATTTCAGATCAGTTGACATCATATATACACATTAACAGTCTAAATCAATGTAAATTTATCTTACAATTTCAGTCATGTAGACGACATCTGCTTTGGGCCACAATATCACCCCGCCTTCTGCATCAACAAGTCTATCAATATCCGGGTGGGGATATGGCAATGTAGCTTCTCTCCAATCAGGTAACACACGTATCGGGCTCACACGAACGTAGCCCTATGGCATTGGAGTCCCGTGAAACATTGCCCCAGGAAGGGACGGGTAAGCCTGCGCCTCTGCAACAACGTAGTCTTGCATTCTTAAGCGGCATGGCTTCAATGCCTACAAATTTACGTAAAGAATATTATACATATATACATATCATCTTGAAAACATAACAACTTGAAAAGACTAACTACAATGTCATAAACAATACTTACAGCAGACATGCTAGGCGATGGGTCTCCAGGATTACTCACAGTCTGTGCATCAGGAGAAGAGTGGGTCGCCATAGGTGTATTGGAAGCCTGAGATGCCTACCACCACAACAATTCTTCCTTGACCTTCTCAGCAACTACATCGTTGACCTTCTTAGCAACTAAATCCTCAACTCTCTTATTCTCCTATACATGGATAAAAGAAACATTAGCTTCTTATTAATGAATTTCCTTTTGCAGTAAAATTCTAAAAAAAGAATAGGTTACCTCTTCTTGAGAAAGTCCCGCTCTGGGTTTGCGCTGGGATGGCCCAAAGAATGCTTTGATGCCAACACCAGTGCCGGCACCTCTAACACGTCCAGGATGCTCTGGGTTACCCAGAGCAACTGTCAATTCATCCCTTGTGCCCTGAGGGATGAACACGCCTTGTTTCCTCTGCTCGTGCAGCTCCCGCTAATCACCATAAACAGAAATTGGTAAGTTAACACCACAAATAATCAATATTCAAACGATTTCTCTAAGAGTGTTATTTTACCATTTTTGCAGCCGCCTCAGCAGTTACAGGCTTCTTTATTTCACCCTTCTTGTTTTGCCTGCCAGCTATCCAGATATCATGGCGAGGCATGGGTGTGGCAGACTCCTGAGTAGGAGCAGACTCCTGAGTAGCCGCAAACTCCGCCTGTAGTCTTTGGCGAACGCTTGCATAGCCTTTTGGACCCATAGTGTGGTCATGCACATTCAGTGCACGTCTTGCTTTTTGTGCGTCACTGAGGGCCTAGTTAGTATGCACATTAATGATTTGGTTAGTAGCACTAAATGCTAATCTTGAATAGGTGAATACAATGTATATTAATTAAATTAGGAGTGACACCTAATACCTTGAATTCTTCAGATTTTCTTGAAGCAACAAAATTGTCCCAATCTTCTTTGTCCAAGAAGTTCCATTGTTCAAGGGCTGACTTCTTCTTCTTATCACCCTCGTTTATGTATTCTCTGTTCAGATTTCTCCTATAATTCCTAAGCATCTTTCCAGCGTGTTGCATCACATTTTTACGATGCAACTTCTCATCCAATGCAAACAGATTCTGTAAAATAGAAATGTTATTAACTAGTATCCAAAATAGAATTGCAAATAATAGAATTTGTAATCTACAAAATAGAATTGCAAATAATAATAACTCACGCATAAATCCTTCCATATCAAGTCTTTTTTCCCTTGAGGAACTTTATGCCAATTGTCATACTTAACACCACAATGGTTCCGAGTGGTACACCCAAGATAGTTCACAAAATTATTGCGGTTCACTCCAATTGGATTTCCTCCATCATCAAACTCCACCACCAATTTGGATCCACTACCACTTAGCGCTAATAACTTCTTCAACAGAGTGATGCCCCTTTTCTTGTTAAGTGTTTGGTGTTGCGCATCAAGTTGCTCCAGTGCTTCAGTGGGTACAGGTGCATCAACCTAAAATTTGACAAAAATAAAACACACTAAATTAGCCCAATATAGAAATATAGGATATATGACATAACTAGAAGATAATGAATTTTATAGAAATACAGGATATGTTTTTAGAACTTACATTAGTATCCTCGCCATGCTCGTCATGGACAGCATGCTCATCATGGACTTCATGCACATCATGGACATCACGCTCATCATGGTCAGCCATCTGAAAATGTCATTAAAAAGGCAAACATTTAGCATTTCTATTAACTAGAAAAAGGCAAACATTTAGCATTTGTATTAACTAGAAAAAGGCAAACATTTAGCATTTGTATAAACATACATGTCTCTAAAATTGTGATCTTTTATCAATTAACAATCCTTCATTGTGATCTCCGCGCACATATAAGTCATCATTAGCTTCAATATTTTGTGGAGTTGGCAACCCAACTGAGAATGGACTGGAGTCATCATACTTATCATAGTACTCTTCTTCATCTATAGGATCTTCAATGAACTGTCTTTTACCATGAAGAACAACCGACCATTTATCATTTGCGGGATCATCGATATAGAATATTTGTTTCGCCTGTGATGCCAATATGAATGGTTCACCCTTCTCGCCAATCTTTTCAAAGTTCACCAAAGTGAAACCCAATTCATCCACTATAACTCCTTTGGTGTTATCAACCCAATTACATTTAAAGAGCGGAATTTTGAAATCTATGTAGTCAAACTCCCAAATGTCCTCAATGACACCGTAATATGACATTTTAGCTTCACGTGGACTCTTATCCTTTGCACTTGCAAAGTACATAGTCGACGCTTGAAGAGTGACCCCACTATTTTGGACGACACTCTTATCATCTTGGTGCTTTGTGTAATATGTGAATCCATTAATGTCAAACCCTTCATAAGACATAACATTCGGTTTTGGTTTAAAGGCGAGGCATTTGATAGTTTCTGTAATATCATTTGGTGTTTGAGATAGTTGATGTAAGACTTTATCTTCAAACCACTTAGTAAAAGTCTTATTATGCTCTCTAGCAAGCCACATTGAACTTGCTCGAGGATGTTGTCTCTTTATGAAATTGGTATGTTCCTCGATATAAACACTCACTTCGTCCATATTGTGTAAAATATACAAGTGAGCTTGTTCCAACTGCTCACGGCTGATTACTTTCACCCGTGATCCCAAAAATCCTTTGCCCTCGTCAATATTCTTGTCATTATCAGGAGTGTCATTACCACTGAGAAAGTCATTGCAAAAATCCATAACCTCTCTCGCCACATAACCTTCAATAATACTCCCTTCAGGCCGATAACGGTTTCGAACATCACCTTTAAAAATGCTCATGTATCGTTCAAAGTGATACATCCAATGCAAGAAAACTGGTCCCAACATTTTCACTTCCCTAGTCAAGTGGACAACAAGATGTACCATGATATCAAAGAACGAAGGAGGGAAATACATCTCAAGCTGACATAGGGTAACAACCACTTCTCTTTGCAAATTATCGAGAGTATCAGGGTCAATAACTTTGCTGCATAGAGTGTTGAAAAAGAAACAAAGTTTGGTAATTGCAAACCTTACATGCTTCGGAAATATAGATCGAATTGCCACGGGAAATATTTGTTGCATTAGAGTGTGACAATCATGAGATTTAAGACCTATCAACTTCAGATCTTTCATTGATACCAATCTACGGATGTTGGATGAGTAACCATGTGGCACCTTAACATTTACCAAGCATTCACAAAAAGTTTTCTTCTCCTTTCTAGACAACGTGTAACAAGCGGGAGGTAAGTATGTTCTTTTATTACCCATTTCACGTAATTCTGTTAATTCTGACCTTATTCCCATTTCACGTAGGTCCATTCTGGATTTTGTCCCATCTTTAGTCTTACCTGGTATATTTAATAGAGTACCAATGATGCTATCACATACATTTTTCTCAACGTGCATTACATCGATACAATGCCTGACTGTCAAAGAACTCCAATAAGGAAGATCCCAAAATATTGACTTCTTCTTGAATGAAGAATTGTCACTTCGTGTGGCCATACTACATTGTGATTTATTACCAAATTCATTGACAATGTCTTTTACTCTTTCATAAACAACATCCCCTGGTATAGGTTTAGGTGCACTCCGTTCATCATTCCATCCATTGAATGCTTTGCGCTTCCTACGATACAGATGGAATTTTGAAAGAAACCTTCGATGACAAAGATATAAAGTCTTTCCGCCATGTTTTAGTCTTATTGAATCAGTGTTTTCTTCACATATAGGACACGCTTTAGCTCCTTTGACACTATATCCAGACAAATTCCCATATGCTGGAAAGTCATTAATAGTGCAAAACAACATAGCGTGCAAACAAAATGTCTCTCTTGCTGAAGCATCATAGGTCATCACACCTTCAGCCCAAAGTTTCTTTAAGTCATCAATCAAAGGTTCAAGATAAACATCGATATCATTTCCGGGTTGTTTAGGGCCCGATATCAACAATGACAACATAACGTACTTATTTTTCATACACATCCAGGGAGGAAGATTGTATATAACAAGCATGACTGGCCAAGTGCTATGTTGGCTGTTCAATGTCCCGTACGGATTCATCCCATCTGTACAAAGCCCAAGTCTTAGATTCCTATCTTCTTCACCAAATTTAGGGTACAATAGATCAATCTTCTTCCACTGTGGGGAATCAGACGCATGTCGTAGGATCCCATCATTATTTTTCTTAACATTTGCATGCCACCTCAAATTCTTCGCATCTTTCAGATTTGCAAACAAGCGTTGAAACCGTGATATTATAGGTAGATACCACAACACCTTGGCAGGAGAACCAGTTTTGGACTCCCCCGAAGTCGTCAATTTATACCGTGACGCACCACATTTTGGACAATCTTTCAAATCTACAAAGTCCTTTTGAAATAATACACAATCATTCGGGCATGCGTGTATCTTCTTGGCCTCCATTCCCATTGGGCACAACATTTTCTTTACCTGGTATGTTGAGATTGGAAGCTCGTTTCCTTCAGGAAGCATTTCTTTCAACAAAGTCAACAATGAAGTGAAGCTTTTGTCGCTCCATCTATTGTTAGCTTTCAACTTATACAATCTCAACACAGCGCTAAGCTTCGTAAACTTAGCAGAGCCTGTGTATAACGGTATCTCAGCATCATGCACAATGTTTGTAAACATAGGAGGTGGATCGGTGTGCTCTACCCTACAACTATCCAGCATCGCATCAACGATGTCTGCTGGAACTGGTTCGTTCACATTTACGTCATCGGAGGCAATTTCTTCTTCCACCCAAGCACTGCTATAGACATCTACTGGTTTCGATTTTGAAATCTCTCCATGCCAGTGCCATTCTGTATAGCCTTGTACAATCCCGTTTCACATGACATGACTTTTGATTTCCTCACCAGTGTTGACTTTCAAGTTGTTACCGCAATGCCTACATGGACAGTAGAACCTATCTGTAGGTTTTTTCCTATGTTCCTCGGCAAATCTAATAAACTGATCAAGACCAGATATAAACTCTGGGGTGCAACGATTACGAATGGACATCCATGATCTATCCATTCTATGATCAGAGAAAACAAGTATATATTAGGAAACAAGTATATATTAGGAAAAGATTAGGCAGCATTTCCCCGTTGTTCTCTAAGTACATATGTACTTAGAGAACAAACGGGGAAATGCCAACAAACACATGTGATGTAATTCTTATATATAATAAATGTGTACCACCTATCCCATCCTTGAACACCTAATCTCACTAGTAAGTGTATAATGTGTATTGGGTTTTCAAGAAAATTTTGGCAGCATTTCCCCGCTGTTCTCTAAGTACATATGTACTTAGAGAACAAACGGGGAAATGCTACCAAAATTTTCTCGAAAACTCAATACACATTATACACTTACATCCTAAGTGAGATTAGGTGTTCAAGAACAGTCCCAAACCAGGGACTATCCAAGATTTACTCCTAATGAGTAAATCTTGGACGGGTTTCTAGGCCAACAAACACAATAATAGATATCTACAATGAAGCCGGACTCCATACAAACAGTATATAATTTAGTGATTGTTCATTCTAATTTATATCAATGTACAAGTAATATAAAAAACAATGATTGTTCACATTCTAGGCCAACAAACACATGTGATGTCATTCTTATATATAATAAATGTGTACCACCTATCCCATCCTTGAACACCTAATCTCACTAGTAAGTGTATAATGTGTATTGGGTTTTCAAGAAAATTTCGGCAGCATTTCCCCGCTGTTCTCTAAGTACATATGTACTTAGAGAACAAACGGGGGAAATGCTACCAAAATTTTCTCGAAAACTCAATACACATTATACACTTACATCCTAAGTGAGATTAGGTGTTCAAGAACAGTCCCAAACCGGGGACTATCCAAGATTTACTCCTAATGAGTAAATCTTGGACGGGTTTCTAGGCCAACAAATAATGTGTTGTCATTCTTATACCTAAAATCCTAGTTCTTCAAATTAGGGTGATTATTGATGTCTTTAAAAGCATGATTGGCAATTTAGGGAAAAGTTCATCATTTAAATTCCAAGCATTCACATGTGTGCATTACAGTTCATCATTAAGCAAGAACGGTGATTAGGATTCTCAATATACTCAACAATAAAATAAGTTAAACATGTGTGCATTACAGTTCATCATTTACATTCCAAACATGTCACATGTGTGCATTACAGTTCATCATCAAGATATCTATAACTTACTTAAACATTCAATTATGAAGTAAATATACACTTAATTAAGAATAGCATGACACACAAAGTTGCAGTCAACATCATTATGTTTTGTTCTATCATGGACTATCAGATTGGTATATCACATATGTATCAGTACATTATTAAATAAACACAATCAGTAAATAAATTTTAAAAAAAAATCCACTAGACGTGCAGCCTAGACGTGCCCTGGCGCCGCCCAAGCATCCGCCCAGAGGCCTATCTAGGCAGGGCACCTGGGCTTGGGACCCTAGGCGTGCCCTGGCACCTACTTAGGCACTGCCTGGGTGAGTTCTAGGTCGGCGGCGGCAGAGAAAAGCAAGGCAGAGGACAAAAAAGGTGGTGAAGGTTTGTGGGTTACCTTGCACGAGGACAACACGAGTAAAGCTGCTTCTACCGGCGGGGGTGGAGGTGACGACGACAACACCGTAGCTGCTTCTACTGGCGGCGACGACTAGAGGAGAGCAGGGGCGGTGGGCAACGACTGGTGGCGACGAGCGGACAGCAGCAGCAGCAGGGGCGGCAGAGAAGAAGGGCGCCGGAGAAGAAGGACGCCGGAGATGGGGCGCCGGAGAGAAGCGCCGGAGAGCAGCAGCAGCAGAGAAGCGCCGGAAAGTCGCCGCAACAGGGAAAATCGCCGCAATAGGGTAGCAATGAAACAGAAGAAAGGGGAAGAGTCGGGCGATCGCGGGGGGTTATAAGTTCCCAAATAGCGTCGGTTGTTTACAACAACCGACGCCTAAACATCTTTAGCGTCGGTTGGTTGAAACAACCGACGTCCAATTGGACGATATTTTCATGGAAATTTTTGGCGGGAACCACCTTCAGCGTCGGTTAGACAAGGATAACCGACGCTGAAAGTGACATTGTCCGCGCAAATTTTCATCGCAAATAGGCGTTGGTTTTCTAGGTATATAACCGACGCTGAAAATGACACTATTTTTTTTATCGAAAAATGGATTTTGCGGGCGACTTTAAGCGTCGGTTTTTTATAAACAACAGACGCTTAATACAAAGCGGTACCCGTGTCTGGCTGGTCTTCGAATATAGACGTCGGTTTTATTAATCAACCGACGCCTTATATGTTAGGTGTCAGTTTTCCTTAATAACCGACGCCCAGAAAAGCGACACTGAATGCTATTTCTGTAGTAGTGATAAATTATATCAATGTTACTAATCAACACTCATACCTAAACCCTAACTCACGACATCCCCATTGGATCATGGATGCATAAGGTGAAGAGTGACCATCACATTCCATACTATTCTCAAATATGAACCCACACATAAATCAAGGTGTAACCATTGGGTTATAGCATACTAGGGTTTCAACAATAGTAACAGAGTACTCCATGATTGTATTAGTCATTCAAGGACTATTCATACCCAATTACCATCATTTAGTTATATTAAAGCTAGGTATAACAAGCTATACCTCATTAGGGTTGAATATCAACAAAATATGGTTATCATCCCTTCTATTCATATGAGTGAATAGGGAAGACTACCTTATTAAGGGTAACCCTCCATTTGTTCCATCATCATTCAAACAATATCATCATACCAAAATGTCACCCAGAACCATTGGATGTTTGAAAGGTAACACCATTGGTTGTTTGCATAAGTAAACACCTTGGATAAACCACCTATGAAGTCTTTGATTTGTTCTCTATAAAGAGTCACCATCTAACCCTAGATATCCCTTGATTAACAACACAAAAAGTTCCATTGAGAGTAGGGTAAAACCCAAAATTGACAGTTCAGTTAAAACAAGCCATCCATTGTCAACAAGTAAGCTACTTAAGTTGATCATATAAAGGAAACCATCTAATCACATTATTAGGACCAAAATATTACATTATCCATCATTCCACTTTATTGGAGGAATAAACATTAGATCTTGACCATTGGGTCAAGTTCATATGTTAAAACCATCAATTGTAGTATAGGTTCGACCATTGCATCAAGTGACCCAAGAAACCATTGGTATAAGGCTTAATTGATGTTACAACTATATGATTAACTCACCATAGGTTTTGGAGATCTGATCCACCATCATTAGTGACCATTAAGTCACCATAGGTTGTTATATCAAAACTATAATAATTAATCAACATCAAATATTTAGCTAATGTCATCATTGATTGATAACAATATTAGGGTACTTAATGGTTGATCATTACATTTCTAATTGATCCAAAACATGACCTAAGGGGGGGGTGACCATAGTTTGTCACCATCATATTACACCTTTGATCATGACCATCATTTGTCATGAAGACAACACCATAGGGTTGTTGCAATGATACCATCATCGGGTCATGGGTTTATAGAAGAAATCAACTTAAAACCCTAAAATTGTCCGTTGGTTGATAGGTGCTTAGCACCATAGGTTGTCAAACCAACCTGATCCAAGTTATATTATATATTAGAAATAACGTACACATGATCACAGGTTCATATATAATTGAAATCAGAACAGGTAACATTATAAAAATTGAAATCCAAGTTAAGCAAAGCTTTTTAGTGCATGGATCATCATTTTCAAGCCAGAATGTGATCTAGAAAGCTTATGGTAAGCAATAAACGTGGAGCAAGTTATAAAACTTGCCTCTAATGAGAAGATGAAACCCGACACAGAAGAAAAATAGAGCAGTTAGGGTAGAAAATCCAAGAATAAGCTATGAATCTGTCCATCTAGCACCTTTCTACATCAAATGAGCAAACCCTAAGCATAAGGAGCAAGAAAGGTAGGATTTGAGAGCTTTAGACCGATTTCTACCATAGAACAGAAAGGTTCCGACCTGGAGAAAGCTAGGAGGAAGAATAACAAAGAAATATATGGAGGAAAGAAGGGAATTCTTACTCTTTTAGGTCAAGATCACTAGAAGGAAGCTTTTTCAACCCTAAAATGAAGTCAATTGCAACCCTAGATCCTTTTTCCAAGAAGATCTCCACTTTCTTCTTCCTTGATAGAAAAATTAATAGAAGCACAGAGGGAGAAAGAGGTTGGGAGAAGGAGGGAAGTGGTGGAGGGAAAATGGATCATTTTGGTGCTTGGGGATAAGTATATGAAACTTTAAGATAAAGAAAAAGAAAAAGTTGAAGTTCTAATATCTATCCAAGTGTCCATGGCTTTAATTTATTAAGAATATACAAGCACACACACAAGAAGCTCCCCCAACATGTGTATATACCTACTTATCTTTCCTTTTTCGATTTTCCCAGATAATCAAATAATTCGTTAGTTGATAGCTACTAAAGGTAGCTCATCCATGAAGGGGTAAACCCTAAAATACCCTTGGAGAAAACACCTTCAAACCAAGGTTTAAATAGGCGCCCCATGGCTCAACAAGATCAAGAATGATGATATAATATCAAAGGAACATAATGCAAGTGAAAAATTGCAAAGAAAACCTCTCAAATGGGTAAATTATAGAAAAGCTCAAAATGTGCATAAAATTGCATAACTTGCTCAAATAGAGTCCAAATTGGACCAAATTTGAAACTTAAGCTTGTATTATGATTTCAAAGCATATAAAAAGGTTATATTAGGGTTATAAGAATTCAATTATGATAATTAAGTTCATTCAACTCATTAAGAAAGTTTAGGGGCCTTACAATCATGTTTTCCCATGAGTTAACTGCTAGCATGTATACCCAGAGAGCCAATCATACAATGATTGTAATGGAGAATTATGTACCTAATTTGATACTGAGAAAGGTAATCTTTTCTATTATGCTTGTATCAATAATGAGATGATGACACATACATAGTAGATGTCTAAATAATGATGTTACTCAATGATATATGTCTTCACAAGAGGACATAAATAATGAGATAATAAGTATCATAAGTGTACTTACATTCTTGTTATGTCCCTAGTCATATATTGTTGTGGAAGAAAAATATATGACAATAATACATAAGAATAGAGTGTGTGTTAACTGATGATAGAGTCTCATTAGTCATGATATGTGATATCAAATCAAGCACATAGGTACATGTTAGAGAACAGTGTATCAGAAAGACTCACCTTTAGAGTGATAGATGGAAACCATTATGTGGTAGTCAGAATCATCTCTCATAGTGATAGTGGTGATTGGTTCTTATACCTAAAATCACTGCACTCATCACATGCAATTTTATGTACTTCGACACCATCCAACGTGACCTTGAATAATGGTTGCCATAAAGGTGATGCACGGGTACACTTAGACACATGGGGATTGAGTTTGAGTGATGTAGATGGGAGTTGTACCTCATATAGGAGATTGATATCTAGGCTACTTGATTGTATATGAGAGATCACATGCATCTCAGACAGTCTGCTTTAGTTCAAGGAACACAGATTGAACATTGAAGATAATGATGATTTCATGCCTCAAGTTCAATCTGGATATCAGAGAAAAAGGAACCATACAATCAAGATAGCATTGATCACAGATTGAAGGTTGAAATTTCTCTCCAACTTTCCAAATTTCTTTGGTAGAAATGATGTGTTGCTATATATCACTCATTGCTTGTGATGTCATAAATTGGTTATGGACACTCACTGCCAACGGAAATGGACCTATAGGGTCACACACATGGTGATGGACCTTAGTGAAGGTTGTTTAGATATCTAGTGTAACGACAGTCGCCAAACCGACAAACAAATCGTTACTAATTAAGCGGAATTTAAACATAAACAACGGATTAACAAAAATCACTAAAAATTAAAACCATTTTGCAAAGAGATCCATTCCTAGGAAAACTCTTTAAGGAAGAACCAAAACTTTATATACATCATTGTACACATTGTACATACACTGTACCATCTCTTCTTGATGATAACATATAACAATTGCTTTGTCAAAACATATAATGAAGCAACATAAAACCTCAAGGCTTACAAGACAAAACCTCAGATCGTTCAAGAAACCATAACGAACCAACTCCAAGGACCTGAGAGTACAGAGACAACACATAGAACTTCTATCTACAAGACAAGATAGACATTACACTCAACCTGAGCTGTCACTGCTGTCCCTGCTACTATTGTTCTTTTTCTGCAGAAAGGTCTTCACCTCCTCGTGCACGTCCACCTAAAAATGTTGGATCCCACGGGGGTGACACAATTGAAAATTACCCCAGCGAGGGATATAACTCTCTGCCAACAATGTTATTATCACAGTTAAATAGTATTAAACTGAGCAGAGGATAAGCAGTTTAGAACATTCTCATCTTTTAAAGCATTGCCACTATCTATGATAGAGCAGTAAATCATCTATTCACTTTATAAGGAATATGAAGAAACACGTATATCATTTACTCATCATACTATCTCAAGCTTATCCTGTGATGCTCATTATCAAGGTATGTCATCTATGAATCATTCTCATTTCTATCTGTTGGCCTCAGCCAATCTACTAACCAGATATTGAATTGTACTAGTCATGTGAGTACTAGTCATGTGAGTATACAACATGTGGACTATGCCAATCATGTGCAACCATTCCAGGCATTGGACTATGCCAATCCTGTGACATAATTCCAGGCATTGGGTTATTACCAATCCTGTGCAATTATTCCAGGTATTGAACTATGTCAATCCTGTGACATTATTCCAGGCATTGAACTATGTCAATCCTGTGCAATTATTCCAGGCATTGAACTATGTTAATCCTGTGCAATTATTCCAGGAATTGGGTTATGACCAATCCTGTGATATTATTCAAGGTATTAGGTTATGACCAATTGTGATGGAGTGGACATTTAGAACCCTAAATGTCCAATGACACAAGTGAAGTCACACATGTTGAGTTGTTTTGAGAATCCCAAATGTTTTAATAAGTTTGAGTGTTGATGATGTTAATATAAGATTTTGGATCCATAATTTTATGCCTTCTTGAGGAATTTATTTGACAAAGTCAAATAGCTGAGTTTTTGCACCAAAATCGAATGGATTGTACCTTGAAGTATGGTGAAGCTATGGTTCAATTTTGGTGGCAATTGGATATTCCTAGAGGAAGTTATGGAGGTTTGTTTTTGGTGAAATAACATGCATATTGATTATTTATATACCTAAGTTATTAATCTTTTACCAATGTCACGCGCCCTGGATTAGTTGAGGATGCACGGCTCTTTTCTGGCCACTGGATCGTTGATCCTAGAGTGTGGACACTCTAAAGGAAAGGCCACAGATCAGCTTCAGGAGCGTTATCTCAGGACCCTTGGATGTCATCCAACGGTAGCGAGTCCATCCCCTACCTCTTGCTGACCAGGAGATCGTGGGGGTGGAGACGGGGCCGCAAATCATCGACCACATTGGTGATCGTGGGAGGTAGGGCAAGTCCCATCTGAATAGTTGAACCCGCCCCGTCGAAACGAGTTGGGAGATCCCTCAAACCAGTCTAGAGGCCTCTCCAGTTGGGAGAACGAGCGCTCCACCACCACCGTCTCTCCACCGCACTGAACATGTGGTGGTTGGAGGTAGATCAGGGGCTAGAGAATCGATCGGAGGAAGAGCAGTGAAGGGAAATGAAGCATAGAGTTGAGGTAGTTCACTCCAGATCCCACGATGGAGTTCCGTGGAGGTTCCCATGGATGACGATCCCAGTTTTGGGGAAGAAGAAGATCGAGCCAGGAGATGTGGGGAGTAGACCGATAGGCCTCGCCTTCTGTGATCGGAGGGCCACACAAGTAAAAGTAAGTTCCCTGCTGTGTTTGAGAGCTTCATACTGGTGTGAGACGAGCCGGGGAGTTTTCCCCTAATTTCTCCACTGCAGCAGAACTCTCCAACGACAACGGGATTCCTGAGCCACAAGAAGAAGGATTCGTCAGTTACCCAGAGAGGCAGAAGGAAGAGATGATTCAGATGGAGTTGACGGTGGTCATAGAGGAAGAAAAGGAGGACCGTCGTGCTATTGGTTGCTCTCGGGAGCTTCCCCCATCCGCGACGGCGGCCCTTGCCGGCAGCTGCGGGACAGGGAGCCTCAGAGCCAAGGTCAAGAATCAGATCAGCCATGGAGAATCGAAGGAACCCTCTGGAGATGTGGGTGGCCGTAGGAGCTGGCTTGGAGGCCCAAATCTTAGCTGCTTTCTCATCGGATCTCGGACCATGCGGCGGTGCCCTATTTCACAGAGGAAACAGGGGCAGTGCGTGAGGCTCGCGAGCGGAAGGAGAAAGAAGACGGACCGGGTCCAATCCCAGACCAATCCCAAACTGGCTCCAGACCAAGTGAACCACGGCCCAACGTGAGGTAGAAACTGTGCCCTTGGTGGACACGTGGCAACGCCGTTTTGGCTTAAAAAGGTAAAATCCCAGAATTACCTAGATCTTTGATAAATCGTAGTAATTAGCTCGAGCATCAGAAAAATACATATAATATACTAAAATGTTCAGAAAAATGTGTAGAAAAAGATGGAAGTATAATATCCTACTTTTGATGTACTAATAACAGTGATATCATGTAAGATGTGAAATGCTCTTATAATGGATAATAAATATCAAATGATATTCTAAAATTATGGAAAAATGTCAGTAACTTCATAATTATGTTTATAATGCATATGATGTTAGTTATGATCATGTTGATGTACGAAATCATGTAATTTGCTTAATATGTCTAATTAGGGCTAATAACCCTAAATAAAATGTATTAAATACATGCATGCTCAAGAATTGGTGAAATTTACAGAGTAATCTCATATCAGTATCTTGAACCTCAGTTTTAATTATGAGATCATAATGATGAAAAAAATCCATGTTATATGAAGATGAATATTAATACATGTTATAAAACCCTAATCTAGGTTAATGATGTAACCTAGGGTTAATTAATGTGTAATAAAATGTGTGGAAGATAATGATCAGATTATGTATCTTAATCTGTAATATAAGATCAGTAACCTAATTACAAGATGATAAGAGAAGTAATAAAGTACATATACTAAGGAGATAAGAGAAACCCTAATGGACGTAATTAGGGTTAAGATAAGATGTAAGACGATGAGAACCTGATGATAGTATATGGTCCTGTCTTGATCAGGTTTAATCAAGGATATAGTTGATATCAGGAATATGTTGTGAATAGGATGTCCCTTTGGAAGGTACACCGTTACCTCTTACTTGGCTTATTATACAATATGCTTGTGCTATATGCATAGTAAAATACCTAGCATATGATATTGGATGAAATGATTGTTCTTGTATGATATCTTGCTTGATTTTCCATACTTATGGCTATGAACACTTGAAACATAATATATTTGTTCCATTATATGAAAGCACTATATCTCTTTGGTAAGCATAGTGCTAGTGAGTGATCTATCTCTTTGGTAAGCGGATCACATGTACAATGATCTATCTCTTTGGTAAGCGGATCATAAGGCCTGAATGCATCTATCCCATTGGTAGGCGGATGCACAAGCATATAATGGAAAATGAGCTTAAAATATGTGTTCTCTTTTGTTAATGAATATCTTTGTGCAAGTATATGCTTTTCTTATATTCTTCTGTTACTGCCAAGTATTAGTTTTATCTTATTTCCAAGATATGATGAGCGGTATATAAAAAGACACGTAGGCGTACTCAGTACAATATTCTTGAAATATTGTGCTGACGTGTACCGCATGTAATCTATAGTTTAGGTTGTGGTTATGCTCTTGAAGATCCAGGATAGTGGAGAGTTGTGTGGCGAGCTGATGTTCAGGTGGACCTATTGTCTTAAGATCCTATTGTTTAGCTGTAGCACATGTATATGCTTAGTAGTTTGCTGTTCAATATGTAATATCAAATGTTGTAACAATTCATGTTGTAATTATATGTTGAATGGTGAACATGTGTGTATGGTTTTATTATTGTTCATGTACATGTGCTACTGATTGTTTCCTTCTGACTCCCTTGGTTTTCTTCTTCTTAGCCTGGTGTGGGGTGTTTAAATTGGGATTCTCTTTGAGGTGAGGATTTCAATTTGGACGTCACACATCAGAATAAGTTTTAGAAAATCCGGGGACGTCATAGGTGGTATCAGAGCATGAACAATAGCAAATCCTGACATTTTCTCATTATGCAACTCAAATCTAAAGATCCCTGCACGTAATAATCTTTTAGGGTTAGAGTAGTCGTCTTTTAGAGACTAGATCTGACCTAGACTCTATGTTAGCACCTAGATGTCTGAGAACTAGGCCTAGACTGGTGCTTGTTGAGAAGCAAGTCCTTAGATGCTGTTCTTTCCTTATAGTGCAACGGTATGGGACGTTGCATTATTTGGAAATGACGTGCATCAAGGGAAGAGAAACCCTAGACATATGGCGCTTGTTGTCTAGAGTAGCTACACTAGTCTACCCCTTGTTCTCACCCTTTTCACTAGTTTTATGACACCGTACTCTCTACTATGTGTGGGACACTCGTTTCTGGTTTTGGTTTTTGATTCCAATCGGATCGAACCTCAATAGTTTTCTCTGACGCTTGTTTTATCGGAGAAAAACTATATAATATTTTATTATGTATATGTACTACAAAAATGTGTCCCCACACATGTACGAGTAGGAGGTGGTCATGCAACCTGAGTGAAAGTGAATGACATCAGTCTAGAAGAGAGAGTAGTTCTAGATTAGATGTCTAGAGCCTTGTTGGAATATATGACAGATGGAATAGACGAAATAAGTTTTAATGATATGATGTAAGTCTGATATAGATGATATAAGATAATATATGATGATATATGTTTGTCTTTGAGGACTTAAGTTCAGTTTTGAGGATTTGAGATAAGTTTTGATGATGCAAGTACGAGTTCTTTTATGAGATGAGATATGTTAAGTTAAGATAAGGTGTGAGTCAGCATGAGCCTCAAGCTCTTTTACAAAGGAGGACCTCTAGTGTTAGGACCAGTTTTGGGGTTAGCTCAAGAGAGAGCAAGACCCACAGGGAGAAGGTCAGAGAACCTAGACTCCACGATATGAGAAATATGAGATATGTGATATGATATGTCCTAAACTAGACTACTCCTGCGTGATTGAGATGAGTCGCTTTATGCATGATTCCTATAGTCTTGTTGAACCCTAGATGTCCTTGGGAGGACCAAACTCTAGAGATAGAGAGAGAGGCTCAATATATGTGTGCAAGTAGAAATGAATATGATTACCTACCATCTGGGTGAGGGAGAGAGCCCAAGACCCTGGAGGAGGTAGCTATGTTAGTTTTTGTGAAGCCTCGTGCTCGGGTTGGTGGTTTCCCACATAGGAATCTAGTGGTGTATATAAGAGAGCTTTGGGTAAGATATTTCATGGGTAGAGACATATGAAGAGGATGTTGTAGCATGTTTTGGTTTGTGCTTATGCGGCTAAAGCTTGTGAAGTTGATGACGAGTTCCAATGAGGTAATCCAAGAACCGTAGACCAAGAGAGGTCAGATAAAGTATATGTATATGTGATACTCATAGAGTTGAGTTAGCTCGGAGAGACTGAGCATGACAGTACCCTCATGTTATGGGTTAGGAGAACCTCAGTTAGACTAGATAAAGTTTTGATATATGTTTGATAAGCCACATGCATAACTTTGTTTAGCACAATCATGATATAATGTATGTAAGTATGTGATCTAATCTCGAGATGTCGATATAAGGACATGTGGAACAACCTATAAATGGTTCAATAGATATCAAAGTATAAATGGTTAACCATATACATGAATAATGATGATTAATGAGAACTTTTGTTTAATCTTGTGATGCAATCACTGATAAATCTTGCAATTTATCATGAGAAATAAAACAAGATCATATGAATGAAACATGTACATGAGGTGTTAATCTTAGTGCTTAATAAAGATTAAAAAAAAATAGTTTGACAGTTAGCACTATATCATGAATATGACACCTTGATATGATCTAGATGAATAAAGTGAGTTAAATATTGTTAACTCCCACAAAAAAGGCATATGTTAATGTTGAACATGTTCTAATAATTAGCTCAATAAAATGTTGATGACACCTTGATATAAACAGTTCTTTTTAGTTAACTCCTTTAGAACATGGTAATATAATGTTGGAAACCATAATGCATGGGTAAAGATAAGAATGCAACCCTAACGTATGAAATATGTCATGATATAACCTAAGTTTCTAAACCTTGAGTTTAACCTTGAATGGAGTGTTGGTGCACCAAGATGGTTGTAAAAACCCCCCTAATAGTGCTTTGGATGCATGGTTTTAGGTAATCTTTGCGGATATGTTACCCATAGAATTTTTCCTACATGTGAATGAAGGCACGATAAGGTTTTCCCTAGAAGTACGAGTATGGTTTACTTTCAAGGACGAAAGTTCTTTTAAGATGTATATGATGTGACAAAGTGCTTTTTCTGGCTTAATTCTGAGGATGGAATTTCTTTTAAGGAGTGTAGTATGTGATGGAGTGGACATTTAGAACCCTAAATGTCCAATGACACAAGTGAAGTCACACATGTTGAGTTGTTTTGAGAATCCCAAATGTTTTAATAAGTTTGAGTGTTGATGATGTTAATATAAGGTTTTTGATCCATAATTTTAAGCCTTCTTGAGGAATTTATTTGACAAAGTCAAATAGCTGAGTTTTTGCACCAAAATCGAATGGATTGTACCTTGAAGTATGGTGAAGCTATGTTTAAATTTTGGTGGCAATTAGATATTCCTAGAGGAAGTTATGGAGGTTTGTTTTTGGTGAAATAACATGCATATTGATGATTTATATACCTAAGTTATTAATCTTTTACCAATGTCACGCGCCCTGGATTAGTTGAGGATGCACGGCTCTTTTCTAGCCACTGGATCGTTGATCCTAGAGTGTGGACACTCTAAAGGAAAGGCCACGGATCAGCTTCAGGAGCGTTAGCTCAGGACCCTTGGATGTCATCCAACGGTAGCGAGTCCATCCCCTACCTCTTGCTGACCAGGAGATCGTGGGGGTGGAGACGGGGCCGCAAATCATCGACCACATTGGTGATTGTGGGAGGTAGGGCAAGTCCCATCTGAATAGTTGAACCCGCCCCGTCGAAACGAGTTGGGAGATCCCTCAAACCAGTCCATAGGCTTCTCCAGTTGGGAGAACGAGCGCTCCACCACCACTGTCTCTCCACCGCACTGAACAGGTGGTGGTTGGAGGTAGATCAGGGGCTAGAGAATCGATCGGAGGAAGAGCAGTGAAGGGAAATGAAGCACAGAGTTGAGGTAGTTCACTCCAGATCCCACGATGGAGTTCTGTGGAGGTTCCCATGGATGACGAACCCAGTTTTAGGGAAGAAGAAGATCGAGCCAGGAGGAGTGGCGAGCAGACCGATAGGCCTCGCCTTCTATGATCGAAGGTCCACACAAGTAGAAGTAAGTTCCCCGCTGTGTTTGAGAGCTTCATACTGGTGTGAGACGAGCCGAGGAGTTTTCCCCTAATTTCTCCGCTGCAGCAGAACTCTCCAACGACAACGGGATTCCTGAGCCACAAGAAGGAGGATCCGTTGGTTACCAAGAGAGGTAGAAGGAAGAGATGATTCAGATGGAGCTGACGGTGGTCATAGAGGAAGAAAAGGAGGACCGTCGTGCTATTGGTTGCTCTCCGGAGCTTCCCCCAGCCGCGGCGGTAGCCCTTGCCGGCAACTGTGGGACAGGGAGCCTCAGAGCCAAGGTCAAGAATCGGATCAGCCGTGGAGAATAGAAGGAACCCTTTGGAGATGTGGGTGGCCGTAGGAGCTGGCTTGGAGGCCCAAATCTTAGCTGCTTTCTCATCGGAGCCCAGACCATGCGGCGGTGCCCTGTTTCACAGAGGAAACAGGGGCAGTGTGTGAGGCTCGCGAGTGGAAGGAGAAAGAAAACGGACCGGGTCCAATCCCAGACCAATCCCGAACCGGCTCCAGACCAAGTGAACCACGTCCCAACTTGAGGTAGAAGTCGTGCCCTTGGTGGACACGTGGCAACACGGTTATGGCTTAAAAAGGTAAAATCCCAGAATTACCTAGATCTTTGATAAATCGTAGTAATTAGCTCGAGCATCAGAAAAATACATATAATATACCAAAATGTTCAACAAGATGGAAGTATAATATCGTACTTTTGATGTACTAATAATAGTGATATCATGTATGATGTGAAATGCTCTTATAATGGATAATAAATATCAAATGATGTTCTAAAATTATGGAAAAATGTCAGTAACTTCATAATTATGTTTATAATGCATATGATGTCAGTTATGATCACGTTGATGTACGAAATCATGTAATTTGCTTAATATGTCTAATTAGGACTAATAACCCTAAATAAAATGTATTAAATACATGCATGCTCATGAATTGGTGAAATTTATAGAGTAATCTCATATCAGTATCTTGAACCTCAGTTTTAATTATGAGATCATAATGATGAACAAAATCCATGTTATATGAAGATGAATATTAATACATGTTATAAAACCCTAATCTAGGTTAATGATGTAACCTAGGGTTAATTAATGTGTACAAAAGTGTATGGAAGATAATGATCAGATTATGTATCTTAATCTGTAATATAAGATCAGTAACCTAATTACAAGATGATAAGAGAAGTAATAAAGTACATATACTAAGGAGATAAGAGAAACCCTAATGGACGTAATTAGGGTTAAGATAAGATGTAAGACGATCAGAACCTAATGATAGTACATGGTCTTGTCTTGATCAGGTTTAATCAAGGATATAGTTGATATCAGGAATATGTTGTGAATAGGATGTCCCTTTGGAAGGTACGCCATTACCTCTTACTTGGCTTATTATACAATATGCTTGTGCTATATGCATAGTAAAATACTTGGCATATGATATTGGATGAAATGATTGTTCTTGTATGATATCTTGCTTGATTTTCCATACTTATGGCTATGAACACTTGAAACATAATATATTTGTTCCATTATATGAAAGCACTATATCTCTTTGGTAAGCATAGTGCTAGTGAGTGATCTATCTCTTTGGTAAGCGGATCACATGTACAATGATCTATCTCTTTGGTAAGCGGATCATAAGGCCTGAATGCATCTATCCCATTGGTAGGCGGATGTACGAGCATATAATGGAAAATGAGCTTAAAATATGTGTTCTCTTTTGTTAATGAATATCTTTGTGCAAGTATACACTTTTCTTATATTCTTCTGTTATTTCCAAGTATTAGTTTTATTTTATTGACAAGATATGACGAGAGGTATATAAAAAGACACGTAGGCGTACTCAGTACAATATTCTTGAAATATTGTGCTGACGTGTACCACATGTAATCTTTTGTTTAGGTTGTGGTTATGCTCTTGAAGATCCAGGATAGTGGAGAGTTGTGTGGCGAGCTGCTGTTCAGGTGGACCTGTTGTCATAAGATCATGTTGTTTAGTTGTAGCACATGTATATGCTTAGTAGTTTTCTGTTCAATATGTAATATCAAATGTTGTAACAATTCATGTTGTAATTATATGTTGAATGGTGAACATGTGTGTATGGTTTTATTATTGTTCATGTACATGTGCTACTGATTGTTTCCTTCTGACTCCCTTGGTTTTCTTCTTCTTAGCCTGGTGTGGGGTGTTTAAATTGGGATTCTCTTTGAGGTGAGGATTTCAATTTGGACGTCACACATCAGAATAAGTTTTAGAAAATCTGGGGACGTCACACCAATCCTGTGCATTCCAGGCATTGATCTATGTCAATCCTGTGATAACAGCCAGGTGATGGATATTACCAACCCTGTGAACAACGTGGTATTGGACTCTACCAATCCAGTGATTAACAACCAGGTATTGGGGTTATTACCAATCCTGTGAACGGACTGGTATTGGACTCTACCAATCCAGTGATTAACAACCAGGTTTTGGGGTTATTACCAATCCTATGAACAGCCCTGTATTGGACTCTACCAATCCAGTGATTAACAACCAGGTATTGGGGTTATTACCAATCCTGTGAACATCCTGGTATTGGACTCTACCAATCCAGTGATTAACACCCAGGTAGTGGACTCTAACCACTACTGATTATAGGCTTCACGCCTCTTCCAGGTATTGGACTTTAACTAATCCTGATTACATGCTTCATGGCTCTACCAGGTATTGCACTTTAACCAATCATGATTACACAGCTAGGCAGTGGATTCTAACCACTCCTGATTACTGGCTTCATGTCTCTACCAGGTATTGGTCCCTAACCAATCCTGATTACACAGCCAGGTAGTGGACTCTAACCACTCATGATTACAGGCTTCATGCCTCTGTCAGGTATTAGTCCGTAACGAATCCTGATTACACAGCCAGGTAGTGGACTCTAACCACTCCTGATTATAGGCTTCATTCCTCTGCCAGGTATTGGTCCGTAACCAATCCTAATTACACATTCGTTATGGGATATCAATCCCTTAAATTCATCATTGGTTATCACATCCTTTTACTAGGCATTATACCCTGGGGCAAGCCATCATATCAATTCACATTCTTTAAGTACTAAAAGTGTTCCTCTTATCTCCTTTAAGCATATTCAAAACACTATAGCCCTTATTTGTCTATAAGCATAAAGCATGTATAATCAAGATTTCATTTTTATTATATCCATTTATTATTATTATGAAGTTATTGGTTTCCATTTCTCTTAGTTTATTTTGCACATTACCATTCCTTACATGAGACTTTTATAAACATCTTGTCACCTCTCAATAGGCAACAATTATTCACATGGCTCACCAATCCCATTAATCATCTTGTCACCTTTCACTAGGCAACAACTATTCACATGCCTCACAAGGCCCATTAAACATCTTGTCACCTCTCACTAGGCAACAACTATCCACATGGCTCACAAGGCCATTAAACATCTTGTCACCTCTCACTAGGAAACAACTATCCACATGGCTCACAAGGCCATTAAACATCTTTTCACCTCTCACTAGGCAACAACTATTAGGGTTAGGGTTTCCTTTATAGCCGAATAGGGTTTCAAGTTCATATTATCAATCCAAACGCTAATTCATTGCTCCACACATCTAGGAGCATACATTAATATCATAAGTATTAAATCATACTTATTTATTCTCATCAATTATCATTAAATGAATCATCAACACAAGGCATGAGTTCCTCTCTCATCCTTATCAGGGTATGATTACATCATACTTTATTAACTTGGCTTAACCCTTTCTCAAGGTATGATAGCCTACACTTATCAAAGTGCATTCCATCTCAATGTAACAATTGACACGACACACATCATGTGTTACTCATCCAAGTATATTGGATTTAAGGTGCATCAAGGTGTAACAACCTTAATGTGTTGGATGTGATATTTACCATGCCTTGGTGTATCACTTCCCTCATCACTTTTAACTTACTTAAGTTCAACAACTTATCTTGTATTAGGGTATTTGCCATCCTAATACTTTATGCACTAGCCCATCACATTTATTCTGTAGTGTATTGATCATGAGTCATACATTTGAATTGTCCAACCACCATCAATTGATATGGACTCATCTCGGTTGAGACATTGTTGATATAGGATTAACCATTATCAACCACTTTAGGTGTTTCACCTATCAAGGTATCAGTCATACCATTATTTGGTGTTACATTCATTACTCCTAAGATTGTCTTACTCTCACCTTTACAAGGTGTCTTGGGTTGGAGGTGTATAAACACTCACCATATCGGGTTAGGATTTGTACTTGTCTCCATATCGGGCATGAGGTATCTTCTTGACCTCATATCGGACACAAGGTGTACGTATGTGTCTCCCATGATACTTATGAGGTATCAAACCATCACCATGTCGGGCTAGAAGTACATTCAATCCCCCTATCGGGGTAGTCACCATCTACGTTTAGCCATGACGGGTTAGGGTTACCATATCATTTAGGGTTGTGTATCGTGCAACCCTATCGGGCAACCATGTCGTGCAATAGCACTTGTTATACTTCACTTATATCGGGTTACCCAAATTAGGGTTTCATGTCAACTTATAAGTATTCATTCAACCTTGTATCGTGTATGGAGTCTATACTTGACTCCCTATCATGCAAGAGGTGTATACTACACCCCCATATCATGCAACAAGGTATACAATCATATCCATATAATTTTAGTGAAGTAGTTGCATCATCATATCGGGTTAGGGGTGCTTGCTTGTGTGCATGCACCCGATATCACTTTTATAATGTGATATCATCATCTACAAGCTCTAGACCTTTGTTCTAACTATTATAGTTCATGTTAACAGGTCTAAGAAACTTCTAGAACTCATAATTTCATCAACTATTTCAGGTAATTTCGGAAGTAAAAGTATTTCACTAAGTATAGCAATTTAGGTGAAGAATAATAACATGGTTGAGTTCAAGTTATAAAACCCACCTTAAGAACGGCTCAAGACTGGCATGCCACATGCCCATGTGGTAACGGAAGTAAAAGTATTTCCTACATGCCTGGACCGCACGGCTCAAGACTGGCATGCCACATGCCCATGTGGGCCCCACCTACTAGAGGGGTTATGGCTCTGATACCATTTGTAACGGCCCGAGCCCACTGCCCTAGGCTCTAGTAGAGTTTCAGGAATGACGACTGGCCCCACATACCACCACTAGCCTTAACTGCGCACTTTGTTCTCACTGACGCGCAAGCCAGGATCAACTGCCCGATTGGTCACCCATCCTAGTACTACTACAAGATGAGCACGCTTAACTATGGAGTTCTTTAGTGGTGGGCTCCCGAAAAAGGAGGTGCACCTTGGTGATATGGGTATTCCAATCATTCCTTTTAAGAGTGTTTTATCCAAGGCCTCAAATCCTGGGATGTTACACTTGCCCTCACCTTTACAAGGTATCTCGGGTTAGAAGTGTGCATATGATCACCATATCTGGTTGTAAGTATATGAGCACTCACCATATCGGGCTAGGCGTATATACACACCATTCATATCGAGCTAGATGTATTTATATGTGTTATCCATGTCATGCATGAGGTATTAATCCATCACCATGTCGGGCTAGACATCAACTAGGGTTGTGTATCAGACTACCATATCGTGCAATAGCATTTGCTATTCCTTACTCATATCGGGTTACCCAAATTAGGGTTTCATGTCAACTTATAAGTATTCATTTAACCTTGTATCGTGCATGGAGTCTATACTTGACTCCCTATCATGCAAAAGGTGTATACTACACCCCCATATCGTGCAAGAAGGTATACAATCATATCCATATCATTTTAGTGGAGTAGGTGCATCACCATATCGGGTTAAAGGTCCTTGCTTATGTGATTGAACCCGATATCACTTTATAAGGTGATACCATCATCTTCAAGCTCTAGACCTTTTTTATAACTATTATATTTCATGGAAACAGGTCTAAGAAACTACTAGAACTCATAATCTCATCAACTATTTCAGGAAATTTTGGAATTAAAAGTAGTTCATTAAGCATAGCAATTTAGGTGATGAATAATAACATGGTTGAGTTCAAGTTATATAAACCACCTTAAGAACAACATCAAAGCTCCAAACTCCAAAGCTCCACGTTACTAAGGTTGAAGATGAACTTCAAACTCCTTTATATACAAAGAATCACGATGGATAAGCAATTGGTGAAGAAGAAAAGAAAGGAAGATCAAAACCCTAAAATCATGCTTCAATCCAAGGTTGAAGATGATCATTGCCTCACCTTAGGGTTAAGTATGAGCTCCTTCTTGCTCATTAGCTCCCTTGCACGATACCATACTACTCTTTCACGATATTTCACCACCCATGCACGATATGACACTCATTTGCACGATATGCCACTCACTTATGATCAAAACACTTCACTATGGGCGATATCACCCTATATGGCCGAAATCAACTTCTTGGGCGATATGATCTTGTCATGGGCGATACCTCAAGGCCCATTCACGATACCACATCATCCCTTCACGATATAGGAGCTCTATGCATGATACCATAGGGTAGGAGGGTGGTACGGGTTGCAAAATTGCACCAAGGGGTGAAACTAGGGGTATATATACTTGTTGTTCATGAAGGGGGGTAAAAATGAGGTGTCAACAATTTGAGCTAGTAGGTGCCACGTGTCATGCATGGATGACACGTGTACATGCATGAATCAACATTTATATTTCCATGCAAAATAGTTGAAGATCATTTAGGGATAAAGATTCGTCCGTTACATTTCCTTTTGAATAAGATATATCAATTAATTCATCACTTTATTCACAACTCGTCACAATTTTGCTAAGGAAGTTGTAACCCGACACAACTCACCTCCTTGAGGTTCTTTGCACAATATGGACTTTTCCAAAAGTTCATAAAACGATATGAGTCACCTCCTTTGGCTCCATGGCCATTAGGCACTCATATATAAGCTTTTCAACTTGATACAACTCAAGTTAAGCTTTCATATTCAACCCTTTTCTTGGTCATTTCATCACCAAGATTACCATCATTCATAATTGATTTAAACATGGTGTATCATTCATTCTATCTCCTCTAAATGATACATATAGGAAGTAGGAACACTCTAGAGGTGGTAATTTGCATATTAACCCCACATTTTGGGTAAATTACAACTTGTACCAAAATTGGTGCACAACACACCAACATTGTTTCAAACAAGTTCAACTTGGAATTTAGGCTTTCCACAAGCCACCACTTAGCATCATTCTCTCTTTTATGATGATTAAACACATGGGGTACATTCAACATGTGACATTTTGCATTATAGCCCCATCAATTTGGGTAAATTGCACTTTGGTCCAAAATAAAGGAAAATTGCTCAAACAACATTCAATCGGGACCAAACTTGAAACATAAGTGTGTCACATGATATCAAAACACATTAGAGGATTATATTAAAGTTCTAAGAAACTTTATTAGCAAAAACAAATAGGGTTACCTCATAACCCAGGTCACGGTCATTACATGTTATAAACCCCTAACATGGATTTCGTCCCCGAAATCTCAGATAAAAGGAGACATATATTATTAATTTGTTATATCATCAAGTCTCCACATAACATATCATTGTTATGGAGACACCATTTAACTTTGATCAATACAAAGTTCTTTTACACAAAAATCCCTTGGAATCAAACACATAGGATACATGCTTAACTGTCTTTTCATTATCGACTGTGTAGTTAATTCTGGGTCAGGTAATACTTTTCTCACTAAGATAGAGGTTGTTTGTTAATATCATTTGACAAACTTTTATTTTAATATTTTTACAATTATTCCTTCAAGTAGATCATTCTCATCAATGTTATGTTTATGTAAAGCATAAACCCCTAACATATGATGTCCATACTACATTAGGTAACTGGACTGATTCCATAGTTAACCATTCCATGTAACTATCGTAAGATAGTCTGATGTTTCTCAGATACCAAAATTCCTTACCTTGGTATCTAACACATGTTTTAATAACACATCACATCCTATTTTTTGTTTATAAGTTGACTTATGAGTAAATCAAATTCCTTCATATATCGATTAGAATGTGGTAGAAATATCCATGCCACATCTCCTTCTTCTTTAAACTCTTGAGATTGTTTCAGAATGACTACTTGATCAGAGTAATAAAGAAGATAACAATCTAAATATGTCATATTTACCTTGCCTTCAATAAATGAATACCTGGCCAGGGTATTCAAGAACTGAAATTAGGTAGTATGTGTTTGTTTTATATTATGTTTCATGTTCTTAACATCTCTTTAAATTTCACTACTTAGTATCTCAGATTTTCTCTGAGTGTTTCTTTTACATCTTTTCCCTATCTGTATGTAAGGAGAAATTTTCAAACATATAAGAGAATATTAAACTAAACATAAGTTTTCATCCTTCTTATCTCTTCCTCATATCCTTAAAGAATTATACATATGAACTAAACAACAACTACTTTTCTTATAGTTATCAGATAAAATCTAGAGAAGACATATCTGAATGAGAAAGATCTATCTGACTGTCATCCCTCGCAGTCATCCACCACATCTGGTTGACTCAAGCATAGAGTCTAGTTGTTTCATGTTATTTCTTTTGCCTTTTTACACTATTAGGTTGTAACTTTCATAAGCCCTGCCGAGTCTACCTCGATTGTTGGGTCATTTACTCCCTTCTTTTTGAATAAAAGGGTTTAGTATGCTTAACATGTCCATGTCTTATCCTCATACCATAGTTTTATCGGTCTCATTACCGATGTAGAGACTAAGCCATGGGTTCTTATAGGTGGAAAGTTAGGACCTTTGCCTTTAATTAGTGGCTATTGCCCTGGTACACTAGGCATTTATTGTACTGATGGCATCAAAAACTTTGGCTTTTTAGAACAACTAGGCACATGTCTCTAGAATTGTAGAGACCTTTCCTTAATTCTCAGCTTATTTCCCCTCCTTGGGCATTGCCATCACAGATGTACTATCTATCTATACTTATGGCAGAGTCTATTTTATTGCCATATGTTAATTCTTCCCACATTTTCCACTGTTCCAATATGACTATGTCATTCAGGAACCCTTTCAGAACCCAAAGTTTCTACATTGAGGATTGGTAATATCGGTTGTAATGCTAGTATCTAGTCTATTATATGCATCATTGTTGTCCTAACTTGCCTCACAAGAGCATAAAAACATGATTCTCTATCCTGATTAGGTCAAGATAGGAATTCTCAGGCACTCATTCTTTTCTTGCCTGATCCCTTACACCCTTTCTTGGTGCAACAACATTGTTCTCAGCAATGTGTTCCTTGTGTTCTCCAGTCATTTTAAACTTTACCCTTTCTTCTGCATAAGTAGAAGTCACTATAGGGTATAATGGAGGATACTAACACAGACTCAACACCTTAGTCCTATGTCTCTGTAGACTCAGCGAACCTTAAGCTCTGATACCAAACTTGTAACGACAGTTGCCAAATCGACAAACAAATCATTACTAATTAAGCGGAATTTAAACATAAACAACGGATTAACAAAAATCACTAAAAATTAAATCCATTTTGCAAAGAGATCCATTCCTAGGAAAACTCTTTAAGGAAGAACCAAAACTTTATATACATCATTGTACACATTGTACATACACTGTACCATCTCTTCTCGAGGATAACATATAACATTTGCTTTGTCAAAACATATAATGAAGCAACATAAAACCTCAAGGCTTACAAGCCAAAACCTCAGATCATTCATGAAACCATAACGAACCAACTCCAAGGACCTGAGAGTACAGAGACGACACATAGGACTTCTATCTACAAGACATGATAGACAGTACACTCAACCTGAGCTGTCACTGCTGTCCCTGCTGTTGTTGTTCTTTTTTTGCAGAAAGGTCTTCACCTCCTCGTGCACGTCCACCTAAAAATGTTGGATCCCACGGGTTTGAGACAATTGAAAATTGCCCCAGCGAGAGATATAACTCTCCGCCAACAATGTTATTATCATAGTTAAATAGTATTAAACTGAGCATAGGATAAGCAGTTTAGAATATTCTCATCTTTTAAAGCATTGCCACAATCTGTGATAGAGCAGTAAATCATCTATTCACTTTATGAGGAATATAAAGAAACATGTAAATCATTTACTCATCATACTATCTCAAGCTTATCCTCTGATGCTCATTATCATGGTATGTCATCCATGAATCATTCTCATTTCTATCTGTTGGCCTCAACCAATCTGCTAACCATATATTGAATTGTACTAGTCATGTGAGTATACATCATCATATTCTGTCTAGGCATTGGACTATGCCAATCATGTGCAACCATTCCAGGCATTGGACTATGACAATCCTGTGACATTATTCCAGGCATTGGGTCATTACCAGTCATGTGCAATTATTCCAGGTATTGAACTATGTCAATCCTGTGACATTATTCCAGGCATTGAACTATGTCAATCATGTGCAATTATTCCAGGCATTGAACTATGTCAATCCTATGCAATTATTCCAGGCATTGGGTTATGACCAATCCTATGATATTATTCCAGGTATTAGGTTATGACCAATCCTGTCCATTCCAGGCATTGATCTATGTCAATCATGTGATAACAGCCAGGTGTTGGATATTACCAACCCTGTGAACAACCTGGTATTGGACTCCACCAATCCAATGATTAACAGCCAGGTATGGGGGTTATTACCAATCCTGTGAACAGCCTGGTATTGGACTCTACCAATCCAGTGATTAACATCCAGGTATTGGGGTTATTACCTATCCTGTGAACAGCCTGGTATTGGACTCTACCAATCCAGTGATTAACAGCCAGGTATTGGGGTTATTACCAATCATGTGAACAGCTTGGTATTGGACTCTACCAATCCAGTGATTAACAGCCAGGTAGTGGACTCTAACCACTCCTGATTATAGGCTTCACGCCTCTACCAGGTATTGGACTTTAACTAATCCTGATTACATGCTTCATGCCTATGCCAGGTATTGGACTTTAACCAATCCTGATTACACAGCCAGACAGTGGACTCTAACCACTCCTGATTACAGGCTTCATGCCTCTGCCAGGTATTGGTCCGTAACCAATCCTGATTACACAGCCAGGTAGTGGACTCTAACCACTCCTGATTACAGGCTTCACGCCTCTGTCAGGTATTAGTCCGTAACCAATCCTGATTACACAGCCAGGCAGTGGACTCTAACCACTCCTGATTACAGGCTTCACGCCTCTGTCAGGTATTAGTCCGTAACCAATCCTGATTACACAGCCAGGTAGTGGACTCTAACCACTCCTGATTACAGGCTTCACGCCTCTGCCAGGTATTGGTCCGTAACCAATCCTAATTACACATTCGTTATGGGATATCAATCCCTTAAATTCATCATTGGTTATCACATCCTTTTACTAGGCATTATACCCTGGGGCAAGCCATCATATCAATTCACATTCTTTAAGTACTAAAAGTGTTCCTCTTATCTCCTTTAAGCATATTCAAAACACTATAGCCCTTATTTGTCTATAAGCATAAAGCATGTATAATCAAGATTTCATTATTATTATATCCATTTATTATTATTATGAAGTTATTGGTTTCCATTTCTCTTAGTTTATTTTGCACATTACCATTCCTTACATGAGACTTTTATAAACATCTTGTCACCTCTCAATAGGCAACAATTATTCACATGGCTCACCAGGCCCATTAATCATCTGGTCACCTTTCACTAGGCAACAACTATTCACATGGCTCATAAGGCCCATTAAACATCTTGTCACCTCTCACTAGGCAACAACTATCCACATGGCTCACAAGGCCATTAAACATCTTGTCACCTCTCACTAGGCAACAACTATCCACATGGCTCACAAGGCCATTAAACATCTTGTCACCTCTCACTAGGCAGCAACTATTAGGGTTAGGGTTTCTCTTTATAGCCGAATAGGATTTCAAGTTCATATTATCAATCCAAACCCTAATTCATTGCTCCACACATCTAGGAGCATACATTAATATCATAAGTATTCAATCATACTTATTTATTCTCATCATTTATCATTAAATGAATCATCAACACAAGGCATGAGTTCCTCTCTCATCCTTATCAGGGTACGATTACATCATACTTTATTAACTTGGCTTAACCCTTTCTCAAGGTATGATAGCCTACACTTATCAAAGTGCATTCCATCTCAATGTAACAATTGACATGACACACATCATGTGTTACTCATCCAAGTATATTGGATTTAAGGTGCATCAAGGTGTAACAACCTTAAAGTGTTGGATGTGATATTTACCATGCCTTGGTGTATCACTTCCCTCATCACTTTTAACTTACTTAAGTTCATCAACTTATCTTGTATTAGGGTATTTGCCATCCTAATACTTTATGCACTAGCCCATCACATTTATTCTGTAGTGTATTGATCATGAGTCATACATTTGAATTGTCCAACCACCATCAATTGATATGGACTCATCTCGGTTGAGACATTGTTGATATAGGATTAACCATTATCAACCACTTTAGGTGTTTCACCTATCAAGGTATCAGTCATACCATTATTTGGTGTTACATTCATTACTCCTAAGATTGTCTTACTCTCACCTTTACAAGGTGTCTTGGGTTGGAGGTGTATAAACACTCACCATATCGGGTTAGGATTTGTACTTGTCTCCATATCGGGCATGAGGTATCTTCTTGACCTCATATCAGACACAAGGTGTATGTATGTGTCACCCATGATACTTATGAGGTATCAAACCATCACCATGTCGGGCTAGAAGTACATTCAATCACCCTATTGGGCTAGTCACCATCTAGGTTTAGCCATGACGGGTTAGGGTTACCATATCCTTTAGGGTTGTGTATCATGCAACCCTATCGGGCAACCATGTCGTGCAACCATGTCATGCAATAGCACTTGTTATACTTCACTTATATCGGGTTGCCCAAATCAGGGTTTCATGTCAACTTATAAGTATTCATTCAACCTTGTATCGTGTATGGAGTCTATACTTGACTCCCTATCATGCAAGAGGTGTATACTACACCCCCATATCGTGCAACAAGGTATACAATCATATCCATATCATTTTAGTGAAGTAGTTGCATCATCATATCGGGTTAAGGGTTCTTGCTTGTGTGCATGCACCCGATATCACTTTTATAATGCGATATCATCATCTTCAAGCTCTAGACCTTTGTTCTAACTATTATAGTTCATGTAAACAGGTCTAAGCAACTACTAGAACTCATAATTTCATCAACTATTTCAGGGAATTTCAAAATTAAAAGTATTTCACTAAGTATAGCAATTTAGGTGAAGAATAATAACATGGTTGAGTTCAAGTTATAAAACTCGCCTTAAGAACGACTTCAAAGCTCCAAGATCCAAAGCTCCACGTTCCTAAGTTTGAATATGGACTTCACATCTCCTCTGTATGCAATGAATCACCATGAATAAGCAATTGGTGAAGAAGAAAAGAAAGGAAGATCCAAACCCTAAATTCATGCTTCAATCCAAGGTTGAAGATGATCGTATCCTCACCTTCGGGTTAAGTATGAGCTCCGTGTTGCTCCTTAACACCTTTGCACGATACAATAGTGTCCTTGAACGATATGCCACCCCTATTGAATGATATGGCACTCACTTGCACGATATGACACTCACTTGGAGTCAAAACTTCACTCTATGGCAGATATCACCCTATATGGCCAATATCACCTACTTGGGCGATATCCCAAAGCCCATGCACGATACCACGACATCCCTTCACGATATGGGAGCTCTATGCACGATACCGTAGGGTGGGAGGGTGGTAAGGGTCGAAAAATTGCACCAAGGGGTGAAACTAGGGGTATATATACCTGTTGTTCATGAAGGTAGGCAAAAATGAGGTGTCAACATTTTGAGCTAGTAGGTGCCACGTGTCATGCATGGGTGACACCTGTCCATGCATGCATCAACATTTATCTTGTCTTGCAAAACGGTTGAGGTTCATCTTGAGATGAAAATTCGTCCATTACTTATCCATTTGGATAAGTCATCTAGGTTTAATCACTATTTTAAATCAAGCTGATACACTTTTTCTAAGGAAACTTGTTGGCCATCACACCTCACCTCCTTGAGGTTATTTGCACGATATGGAATTTTCTAAGAGTTCAAAAAACGATATGGGACACTTCCTTGGGCTCCATGGCCAATAGGCACTCATATATAAGCTTTTCAACTTGATACAACTCAAGTTAAGCTTTCATATTCAACCCTTTTCTTGGTCATTTCATCACCAAGATTACCATCATTCATAATTGATTTAAACATGGTGTCTCATTCATTCTATCTCCTCTAAATGATACATAGAGGAAGTGGGAACACTCTAGAGGTGGTAATTTGCATATTAACACCACATTTTGGGTAAATTACAACTTGTACCAAAATTGGTGCACAATGCACCAGCATTGTTTCAAACAAGTTCAACTTAGAATTTAGGCTTTCCACAAGACACCACTTAGCATCATTCTATATCTTATGATGCTTAAACACATGGGGTACATTCAACATGTGACATTTTGCATTATAGCACCATCAATTTGGGTAAATTGCACTTTGGTCCAAAATAAAGGAAAATTGCTCAAACAACATTCAATCGGGACCAAACTTGAAACATAAGTGTGTCACATGATATCAAAACACCTTAGAGGATTATATTAAAGTTCTAAGCAACTTTATTTGTAACAAACCTGACCTGGGTTATGAGGTAACCCTATTTGTTTTGGCTAATAAAGTTGTTGCCTAGTGAGAGGTGACAAGATGTGTAATGGCCTTATGAGCCATGCGAATAAGTTGTTGCCTAGTGAGAGGTGACAAGATGTGTAATGGCCTTGTGAGCCATGTGATAGTTTTTTGTCTAGTGAGAGGTGACAAGCTATTTAATGGTCCTTGTGAGCCATGTGAGATGCTTGTATAACAAGTATTATGTATACCTTGGTCTGAGGACCCAGAGGTAATAGTTACCTGATAAATGGTAACAGTGTTCAGTGATGCTCTAAGGGTTTGAATACCTGGATCCAGTAATCATGATAATGATGATGTGAAGGGATGAGAATTCCTAGTAATGTGATTAGGGACTGAGATCCCAAGTATCATGTGTTTAAAAGAATTAGACAAGTACGTGATAGATGTATTACACCTTTCTTTGTAGCATTTGTTGTGTTTGATAAAGATAACTTGTTTGATGCTAAAAGAATGATGTAATGCACGCAATATATCACTAGAAACTATAAAACATTGCCCTGACCATAGATCCATCAGTGTCAGAACTTGCTGATGGTGAAACGGGTTTCTCCGCGGCATAACCCAGAGTGCATACTTTTGAGTATGTGAGGGTGTAAGTACGGACGGTACTGTGTTAGCCGATCTCCTTACGATCCCGAAATGAATGGGGATTTGGCTATATGTCCTATCCTGGCTTGAGTGCGACTTCAGTCGTAGACTCTGTGTTGAGCACGGTGAACTGGCCCGTGGATCAGAGTATGGTGCTTGTGTCACCATGACTCAGACTGGGGACAGTTGTTGTAGATGTTTCCCCTAAGAGAGTGCAGTTAATGTTGTAGCTCTAAACGTGGATGCCTACGTGCCCTGGCACAGATTATTAGCAGTGACACGAGATTCTCATACTGACTGAGACGGTCTGAGGTCATGGAAACCGACTTTACCATTGACCTTGTATGGTACTGACTTGTGAGAAGTTTGTGGTCAGTTGGAGATGGCTGGGGTATGCTCCATCTCCTCAGGGCATAAGTGTGATTTGTAAAATATGTTCAGCCGTGTAGTATATCTGGTTAAGGATTGAATACGAGAAACATTTCTTGATGCACAATACAGTTATACATTCTAGTTGATAGATGTTATTTATGTTTCTTTACATTCCTTGCAAAGCAGATAGATGAATTATAATCTACCATGGGTAGATGCATTGTTCTCCTTATGAAAGGATATTACTTCATTCTGTTCATATAGTGAATTATCCTGCTTGTTAATATAAAAAAAACCTCTACTCAGTTTATAAATGCTTAATCTGTGATAATAATATGGTCGGCGTAGAGTTATATCTCTCGTTGGGACAATTACAATTGTCTCACCCCCGTGGGACCCAAATTTTTAGGTGGACGTGCACGAGGAGGTGAAGACCTTTCTTCAGAGGAAGAACAACAGCTGAGGCAGCAGTGACAGCTCATGTTGAGTGTACTGTTTGTCATGTCTTGTAGATATGAGTCCTATGTGTCATCTCTGTACTCTCAGGTCCTTGGAGTTGGTTCATACTGGTTTTATGATCAATAAGAGAAATACAACCTTCCCATCATTAGGGTTAGGGTTTTCTCTTTCTTATCGATTAGGGTTTCTCTTACATATCATTACCCTTCATTAGGGTTAGGGTTTTCCATTATTAACCATTTAGGTTTTCAAGATCATATTATCAATGATAAAACCCTAATTCATTTCTCCACACATCTAGGAGCAAACATTGATATCATAAGTATTCAATCATACTTATTCATTCTCATCATTTTTCATTAAATGAATCATCAACACAAGGTATGAGTTCCTCTCTCATCCTTAATAGGGTATGATTACATCAGACTTTATTAACTTGGCTTAACCATTTCTCAAAGTATGTTAGCCCACACTTATCCAAGTGCATTAAACTTATTACATCTCAATGTAACAATTGACATAACACACTTCATGTGTTACTCATCCAAGTATATTGGATTTAAGTTGCATCAAGGTACATCAACCTTGAAGTACTGGATGTGATATCTATCATGTCTTGATGTATCACTTCCCTCATCACTTTTAACATACTTAAGTTCATCAACTTATCTTGTATTAGGGTATGTCCCATCTTAATACTTTATGTACTAGCTCATCACATTTATCATGTAATGTATTGGTCATAAGTCACACAATTGAATTATTCAACCATCATTAATGATATGAACTCATCTCGGGTTAAGGCATTATTGATATAGGATTAACCATTATCAACCACTCTAGGTGTTTCACCTATCAAGGTATTATCCACACCATTACTTGGTGTTACAGTCATCACTCCTAAGAGTGTCTTGCCCTTACCTTTACAAGGTGTATAGGGTTAAATCATGTGCATATGTTCACCATATCGGGTTGTAGGTGTATAGACACTCACCATATCGGGTTGTAGGTGTATAGACACTCACCATATCGGGCTAGAAGTACATTCAATCACCCTATCAGGATAGTCATCATCTAGGGTTAGCCATGATGGGTTAGGGTTACCATATTGTTTAGGGTTGTGTATCGTGCAACCCTGTCATGCAACCATGTCATACAAGGTCTTGTAGGCCTCATGATACTAAGTATCAATGATGTATCATATGATCATATCATGCAATAGCACTTGTTACTCTTCACTTATATCGGGTTACCCAATTTAGGGTTTCTTGGCAACTTACAAGTATACAATTGACCTTGTATCGTGCATGGAGTCTATAATAGACTTCCTATCGTGCAAGAGGTGTATACTAAACCCCCATATCGTTCAATAAGGTTTACAAACCTATTCATATCATTTTAGTGAAATAGGTGCATCATCATATCGTGTTAGAGGTGCTTGCTTATGTGCATGCACCCAATATCACTTTTATAAGGTGATATCACAATCTTAAAGCTCTAGACCTTTAATATAACTATTATAGTTCAAGTCAACAGGTCTAAGAAACTACTAGAACTCATAATTTCATCAACTATTTCAGGAAATTTTGGAATTAAAAGTAGATCATTAAATACAACAATTTAGGTGATGAATAATAACATGATTGAGTTCAAGTTATATAACCCGCCTAAAGTACCACTTCAAAGCTTCAAGGTCCAAAGATCCATGTTCCTAAGGTTGAAGATGACTTTATCAAAGGTCCAAGGCTCGTTCACAACTCCTTCATATACAATTAATCACCATGGATAAGCAATTGGTGAAGAAGAAAAGAAAGTTAGATCATAACCCTAATTCCATGCTTCAATTCAAGCTTGAAGACAACTATATCTTACCTTAGGGTTAACTTTTGAGTTCCTTAGATCCTTGTCCGACACCCTACAACTCTTGGGTGATATGCACTTCACCTTGGCTGACACAACTTTGCTTGTGGCCTATACCCCCTCACTTGTGGCCAAAAGCACTTCAATTGGCTGATATCGACTTGCTATGGGCAATATCAACATGGTATGGCCGATATACTTGCTATGGACGATATACAAGGCCTATGCACGATACCCTTGTGCTCTTGCACGACATGCCACCCCTCTTGCACGATATGATACTCACTTTCACGATATGGAACTCACTTGGAGTCAAAACACTTCACTCTATGGCCGATATCACCCTATATAGCCGATATCACCTACTTGGGCGATATGGTCTTGCCATGTGTGATATCCCAAGGCCCATGCACGATACCACAGCATCCCTTCACGATATGGGAGCTCTATGCACGATACCTTAGGGTAGGAGGGTGGTAAGGGTCGCAAAATTGCACCAAGGGGTGAAACTAGGGGTATATATACTTGCTGATCATGAAGAAAGGCAAAAATGAGGTGTCAACATTTTGAGCTAGTAGGTGCCACATGTCATGCATGGGTGACACATGTCCATGCATGCATCAACATTTATCTTGACATGAAAAAAGGTTTAGGATCATCTAGAGATGCAAATTATTCCATTGCTTTTTCATTTGGATAAGTCATCTAGGTTTAATCATTATTTTATGTCAAGCCGATACACTTTTTCTAAGGAAACTTGTTGGTCGTCACACCTCACCTCCTTGAGGTGCTTTTCACGATATGGAATTTGCCAAGAGTTCAAAAAACGACATGGGACACCTCCTTGGGCTCCATGGCCGATAGCCACTCATTTTAAGCTTTTCAACTTGATACAACTCAAGTTAAGCTTTCATATTCAACCCATTTCTTGGTCATTTCATCACCAAGATAACCATCATTCATAAATGATTCAAATATGGTGTATCCTTCTTTCCATCTCCTCTAAATGATACATATATGAAATAGGAACACTCTAGAGGTGGTAATTTGCATATAAACCCCACATTTTGGGTAAATTACAATTTGTACCAAAATTGGTAAACAAGGTTCCAACATTGTTCAAACAAGTTCAAACTTGGAATTTAGGCTTTCCACAAGCCACCACCTTGCATCATTCTCTCAATAACGATGCTACAACACATGAGGCATGTTCAACATGTGACATTTTGCATTATGTCCCCTCAATTTGGGTAAATTGCACTTTGGTCCAAAACAAAGGAAAATTGCTCAAACAACATTCAATCGGGACCAAACTTGAAACATGAATGTGTCACATGATAACAAAACACATTAGTGGATTATATTATTAGCCAAAACAAATAGGGTTACCGCATAACCCAGGTCAGGGTCATTACATCTAGTGTGTCCTAGAGTAGTTCCTGTACTTTTAGGTCTGGGCAGGAAAGTTTGTATATGATGTTTTAATCGATTCGAACTTTTAGAAGTGTGTTGATTCTTGTACATGTGATACATGTGGAAACTGTTCTTCTCTATGTATATGTTGTGGCTGAGACCATAGATATATTTTAAAAGATTCTTGGCATAATATATGAATATATGTAGAATGTTGGACTTCTATGAACATGTTCTTGAATATGTTTGGAATATTTAATTAGATTTAATTATCCCCTTTTCTTCTATGTGGTTAATTAGTGAACAATTATGTTCTGTGTTTTGAGTAATCTCATTTAGCATGAAGGGTGCTCACAAGTTGGTATCAGAGATTTAGGTTCGCTGAGTCTACATGGACACTAGGACTTAGGACTAGGGTGATGACCAAGTACAAAACATGACAAGTAAACATGCTGCATACTAGCTAATCTCAATACTTGGAGACTCTAGCTAGGTATTCAATTATTGAAGAGAAGTTATGTGTGGAACTCTGAGGTTGTTATCTTTTTTATTACTCTGATAAATTAGTCAGTTTGAAACAATCTAAGGAGCATAATGAATAAGAAATCATAGTGAAAATGTCTTAATCTTACTCTAAAGATAGATGAAAATCACATGGTAAGCTATCAAAAACTTGTTTGGTAATTAAAGGGAAAGATATGAAACCATGAAACCCAAATTTGAACACAAATAAGCTAAAGAGGAGTTCTTGAACTTGTAATTCAAGAAGATAGTGAAGGGAAAGAGAGATGAATATGTGTTAACGAAATGATTCAACGTATAAAATCTATGTAAAAAGAAGACAACTTCTGAGATAAGTGTGATATGAGAAAATAAATAAGAGAAATTATAGATGAATAAAGTGGAACTTGAGTAAAACCTAGACCAACCTATGTGTGAAAGAAAGTGTTAAATTAAAACTATCATAATATGTAAATGAAACTAATGAGGAAAATGTGAAATATGATGATCTACCCCTTGATAAGTGATGGGAAAACATGATAACACGAGAGGGTATACACAAGAATGATGAATAGTTAATGAGAAAAGAGAAATTAGATATGTTAATCTTAATAATTCCTATGCTCATGGAAATGAACCCAAATGAAAAAGGTAAAATGACACATAAAAATTGTAGCTCGCATGAGAAAGAAGGAATCGGTAACCCCCTTTCTAATAACCCCTGGACAATGTTGTTGGGTTGTGGGAAGTGTAATTCCTTTGTGTTCCTTCTTTTCAAGGCATAGTTCTCAAGTGGATCTCATGAAACTTGTTATGCATGGGTTCATTGTAATCTTGGAGGTGGATACCTTGATATATTACGAGGATGTTTGGGAATATAGTTTCAAAATCATGATGTTTTGGAAGACTCCTATACATTTTGAGTGGTTATGATGGTGTAGAAGTGGATGAGACAAGGAGGTGAGTTCGTTATATCATGTGAAATGGATAACAAGGTGACAAATCCTAGTATCTGGGGTGTACCAAAAGTACATGAGTTTGAAAATGTTTATCACATGAGTTGTCAGTATTCCTCTTTCTTAGATAGTGATATAATTTGATGTCAAGATCCTCCAAGAGTTGTGGGAAAGAAGAAGAATTATTATATGATGCTTTATATGGGATATGGATAGTTAGACAAGAATGTTTCCAAGGTTAGATGGTTGGTGGATCAGTCGATGGGTGCTACAATGTTCCTTCAGGTAAACCTGCGATTGGAATAGAAATGGGTAAAAGTAAGAGTGGATGACATAAGTTGCATGGACGTTATGAGTTCATGGTTGTGCCGTTTGGACTAACCAATGCATCAACATTATATATGAACTTGATGAACATAGTGCTCAGATCGTGTCCTAATGACTTGTGGAAAGTTTTGATTCATAACATCTTTCTACACTTTATAGATGATCAACAGTAGGTAAGAATCTTAACTAAGCCTTAGGATTATTGAAGCAGCAATAATTGTGTGTTGAATTCAACAAAAGTGAGTTTGTGGAGACTAAAGTGTCTTCTCAGGGTTATGATATATCTGATAAGTATGTTGTGTGAATCCAAGGAAGATGAAGACAATGCTAGAATGGGAGCAGCCCCAGACACCAACTGAGATCTGAAGCTTCTTAAGCCTATAAGGACACTATAGGAAGGTCCATTTAAATTTTAGTGTTGTTGCTTTACCCCTAACAAGGTTGGCTAGGAAAGGAGTTCCTTTTTGTATAGAATGACAAGTGTCAGGGTTGGTTTCAGCGATCTTTTCAGATTTTGATGGAGTTTTGACAAGTGTTCCAGTGTTAGTGTCACTATAATAAAGAGAAGGATACCTCACCTTTTGTAGTGCTTCAAGGGATGCTTTTGGATATGTGCTGATACAATATATGGTCAACCAGGAAGTCATCCATCAACATGTGCAAATAAGACATAGTTTTTCTCTTGGATGTATCAAGGAACAAGACATTCTAGTAGCACTTCAGAAGGAGGATGAATAGTTGGAAAAATCTAAAGTTGATGGGATCGTGAACACAACTACAAATCAAATCAACATTGCTACAATAGGATAGAGATGTTCAGGTGGATGATTCCATGATACATGATATCAGATCAAAATTGCACAACGGGGAGCATGATATCTTCCATAGGATAGGTGATAAGATAGTGTGTGATTCTAAAACCAAAAAATGATTCCATACAATAATTGTTTGAGTGAGGTAGTGCCTAAGGATACACATCTCTGACACACACACAAGATGTATCCAGTGAGTACACAGATGTGTCATAAGGTGAAGAGCGAGCAATGGCAGCTAAGTATGAAACAAAGGTATGGCACAGATATGGTCAAGTACCCAATTATCAGTCAGTCAATAAGAAACATTAGAAGCTGGAAGATATGAGGATACAATGGAAGTCAACACAACCTTATATGGTACACAGTTGGTCAGTCAACCATTTAGACAAATGGAGAATCTTCTAAGAACATATACCCTCTAACTTTTGACAGTTAGGGGATATCCACCTGATTGATTAAGTTGCTTAATACAATCACCATCCCAAGAGAATAGACATAACATGTTGTGAAATTACATATACTAGGATATACATGACTTTCCATGGTTGGTAAAGGCAAGTAAAGTACAACTTCCGAGTGATGTGTTAATACAACATACTACAGTAAAGGACATGGTGATTCATCAATAAATGGAAATAGTTCAAGACAGGTAGCTAGAGTTCCAAGTTAGAGTTACTACCAAGAGTTGTTAGGGCTACACAGTAGTTTGTACATTCCATGATTTAGGGACTAACACCCTAGTATAGGACAAGCGATATAAACAACGGAGGTGGAGTTGCATGAGGATGTTTTCTTTGAGGAGGTTTCAATGTTGAGTCAAGATGACACATGCAGGAGTTGAGGGAGAAGAACATGCATTCTATGAGGTTGTTGTGACATCACCATGGAATGGAAGTAACCTTGTGGAGGTTTTGTGAATGAGATGCATAGGAGATGCCCATCCTTGCTTTCCTAGGATTTTGGAGGCAAAATCCCTATTAGGGGTTTATGGTTATGAGACCCCTGACCTTGCTTTTTGGTTGATCATACTTGATTACCTTAATTAAGTGCCAAATACCTTAATATAACCTTATCATGTTATTTATATCATGTTACAACCTTAAATTTCAAGTTTTGTCCAATTTGGACATTGTTTGAGCAAGTTATGCAATTTTGTGCATGTTTTGGATTTTTCTACAATTTACCCATAATTGAGGTATTTCTTGCAATTAGGGTCTATGGTTTCTCCTCTTGGAGTTCCTTGGGCCGGTGGCTCACCAAGTGGAGGTGCAAACCGATGCTGAGCTAGGGTTTTCACCCTTATGACCAAAGGTCATGTCCGATGGTTAGCCTAATGTTGTAGGTTGATGGATGACCTGTGAGTCAATAAATGACGGACTAGAAGACTCCCACAATCTATGGGATTCTTATTTACATGGATGGGATTCTTAAGACCATTGACACTTGGAAAACATAGTAGGACACTTAAACCTTCTTTCCTATATCACCCTAAGCCTTATAGACCTCCCTCCTTGCTTTCAAACATGCTCATTAGTCACCTATCTATCCATCTCTCATGTTGTCTTTTTAAATATTCTTCCTCTTTGTCTTGGTGGATAAGAAGGGGGCCAAGGAAGAATAAGGTGGTCGATCTCCTTTCATGTATGACTAAGATTTGTATCTACTCTGTCTTGGAGCTTGTAGAGCTTCCATTGTTTGTTCTTGACGAAAGCAAGTAAGATACCTCTCCTTCCCTTCATTTTCTTTGCTATCCTACAACCTTATTCCTTCTTATATTTCGGTGGCCATGGTTTTTCATGGTGGATCTTGCTCTAGTGCTTAAGAACCCTTCTCTCTTTCTTCCCTGACCTAGGGTTTGCTCTCTTTCTTACAGAAGAAGCTTGCTTGGCTATGTGTAGTGCTAAGCTAGGGTTTCCTTCATCTTGTGCTCGAGCTGGTTTGCTTTTTGGAACGTTTTCTTCTTCCTAGAGTCAATTTATATAACTTTCTCCACGTTTAATGCTTACTAATACCTTGCATGCACATGTTCTTTCTCTAAAATGAAGTTCTAAGCATAAAGAAGCTACCTTTGCCTAGGGTTTAAGCATAGGTGATGTTCTTGTGTAGTTTACCACCAAGGATGGACCTTAAAACCTTGTTCACAACCTTCACTTGGTATAGGAAGCTCTAGGGTTTTCTTTCATGAAAAATGATGGTTCTTTGTATCTCTTGAATGATGGGTTTACTTAGGGTTTTGGAGGTTATTTTCTATCTTGTGCAAAACACGATAGTTTGCCTTCTTTATAGAACCTATGGTTTAGATTTTGGTGCTTTTTTTGGTGTTTCTCAAGCCAACCAATGGTCCTTCCCTTTGGTTCTAAAAAATCAATGATCTTAGTGTTGGTATATATGCCCAGAGAGACAATCATGTGATGATTTTAATGACATTACTTGTAAATTATTTGATTATTAATAAAAAGACAAGATTCCAATTTATTCTATTTAATTTAATTTTGGGATAATGATGTAACATTATAAATGTCTAGAGAATAATATTACTTAGTGACGTATATCTTCAAGTATTGGACTTGAAAGAAATGCGTTTGTACGAATGTTAAGAGTACATATACATATTCTCATTGTGTCCCTAATCGGTTGTCATTATGGAAGGTTGATAGACAATAATGACACATAAGATTAGAGTGTGAGTTGGTTGATGACTGAATATCATTGGTCATGATATGGCAATATCAAACCAAGCACATTGATACATCTTAAAGAATAGCGTATCAGACAGACCCAACGTGAGACTGATACATGGAAGCCATCATCATGGAAATCTTAGTCAGGTCTCATAGTGATGGTGGTGGTTGTTGTTCTTTGACCTAAAATCACTGCACTCAACACAAGTTGTTGGGTACACTTTTACATCCTCAAACACAGTCCTAAAACATGGGTTGTTATGAGTGTAATGATTGAGTAACTTAGACACATGGGGATTGACTGTGAGTGATAGATATGGGATTTGTCCCTCCTACTTGAGTGTGATATCCTAGGCCACTTGATGAGAGAGACTGAAAAATACATGGCCATGCACATGTGGGTCAATATGTGATATTAAGCTTACATATATCTCAAAAAGTGTGATCTTGGTTCAAGAAACAAGATTAAATAATAATGAGGGTGACTGCTCCATGTCTCTAGTTCAATTTGGACATCAGTGATAGAGGAACTATACAAACACTATAACACCATACACATATTGTAGTTTGAATTTGTTCCCCAACTTCCCATTTACTTGGGTAGAATTGATGTGTGACAAGGCACCACTCATTGCTTGTGATGTCATAAGTTGTTATGAACATTCACTGCCAACTTAATTTGGGACCTATAGGGTCACACACATAGGTCTTGACCTAGAAGAGGAGTTCAGATCTTGAATGACAATTGAATTAAGTACAAAAGTATTTAGGTATTTGATTAAGGCAAAAAATTGGCTGAAAACACTGCCAAGATCTCAAGTGTTGAGACGGTCGTCTGGAAGTGCCAAACAGTCATCTCAATTGCTGAAATGGTCATCTGCGGAGTCAAACCTATTATGAGTTCAAATTGGCTAAGGGAGTGAACCGGACAAACTTATCAGCTTGAAGCAGGTCACTAAACGACCATCTGGGTGATTGAGACAGTCGTATCGAATGGTTGAAATGGTTAGATTCAGGTGGTAGAAGGTTCTAGATATTTCTAAATACGTTTGAGTTGTACATTACTTGTTGTGTAAGGAAACAAATATGAGATATTAATTGGAAACAAATTGCCACTTTTGTGTACAACTGGGAAACAACCAAATAGTCGTCTGGATTGTGCCAAAGGACCGTTTGGCATGCCAGACAATTGTCTGGGTTTCCAGACAACCATATGGGCTATCACAGGTTGAAAAAATTCCAAAATAGTTGTAAAAATTTGAGATATTTCGGTCCCTTCTACTCCCACACAGACCGAGAACCTAGACCCAAACCCCACATATAAATAGAGGGGGTACTAGGGCTTCCCAGAGTACAACACAAACAATTGAGAAATATATGCTCTGACAAACATTGTCCTCTCTAGTTGTGGTAACCACAAGAGCCCAAGCAAGTCCTACCCGACTAGGGAGGGTGTAAGGACCCTGACCTCTGTTTAGGGTTTATCATGTTTGCTTTGCTTAACCCTGGTGCTTAGTTGCTTGCTAATCACCTTTAGTGGTGATTAGGGTTTGTTTGTGCTTTGTTGAGAGCTGGAGGTGCTACTTGCAATATATACCCAAGTTTAGGGTTGTGGGCAAGTTTGTCACCTTGTGAGGTGTTCCTCCCTCTCCTTGCTTCCTCTAGTGTTGAGAGGAAGGGTTGGGCTCGTCGATTGAACTGCCTTGGGCTTGGTTGAGCTTGTTGGGCCTTGTGGTGTGTTACCTTTGCCTCTTTGGACCTTGTGTCGGGCAAGTGAGCCTTGTTTCGGCCTGAGTTGTGTCGCCCATGGGCGTGTGTCGCCCAGGGTGTGTGTCGGCCTGAGCTGTGTCAGCCTAGGGAGTGTGTCGGCCATGGTGGAGTGGAGGGGTGTTGCCCATGGACCCTTTGACCCTCTTTGACCTCGTTTGTGTCACCACTAGTGGAAACTTAGTGCTTGGTGCTTGCATGTGGCAATGGCCTAGGACATGTGGTTAGGGCATGTTAGAGTGGTGGCTTTTCACATGGACAAGTGTCCCTAGGTGGGCGACACCTTGCCTTGTCCTACTTGGGTTTCTCGTCCATCATCTTCTATATATGTGCTTCCTTTCTCTTGCTAAGGATCCCTTTAGTTCCTTAGTCTCCCTCTCCCTTGGTGTACGATACCCTTTTTCTTTGCAAGCTTGGTGGTTGATCCTCCTTGGAGTCTCCTTCTTCCTCTAGTGGTGGCCGAACCCTAGAGTGCCTTGCTCTTCTTCCTTAGTGGTGCTTGGAGCTTGGAGCTAGGAGCTTGGAGCTTGCTTAAGGCGGGTTACATAACTCCTAACCCTAGCTATACTACCTCTTCTATGTTCTTGTATGTTTCTTATGATCATATCGGCTATGTATGTTGCTAGTTTGGTTTCTTGCTTAGTTGCTTCTTGTTGGCCGAACCTATGTTCTAGGGTTTCTTGTTGAGCAACACCCCTCTCCCTCCTTGGTCTAGAGAAGTGAGCTTGAACTCTAGTATCATTGGCAATACCCCTCTCTCGTTTAAGTTGAGAGGTGAGCTTGTGTTCTAGTTGCTTGAGTAACACCCTTCTCTCACCATGGATCCGAGAGGTGAGCTTTGTGGTGGTTGTGGACCTTGGTTAGGTTTGATCCTTGTGTTGCCTGATTGGTGATAAGAAGTTAGGCAAGAACCCTCTCTCATTTAAGTTGAGAGGTGAGCCATCTTTTTGATCCTTTAGGATTTTGGTGCCCTTATGCTTGAGGTTGATGGTGACCCTGTCAGGGTACATCTTGCCCGATATGGTCTTGGGGTTGATGTTTCCCGATATCCTTCTTTGTCTTAGAGTCGTGGTCGACATTATGTTGTGGTTGTGACGGGCGTCACCCCTGGTCCTTGCCTTGTTGTGTCGGGCATCACACTATGATGAGTACCCTGCCCAACACACATAGCCTAAGAGGTGGTTTAGTATGGTTATACCTTGAGGTTGTGGAGCGTTGCAAGCTAGATCGATGGTGGGCATTACCCCTTGTCCCTAGACCTATGTGTGTTGGCCGTTAGCATGTGTTGCTGGACGTTACACTTTCTGTGTTGCACACCTTGGTTGCCCGTTATCAGTTGGGTGCACGGCACGTTGGGCTCAAGTGCCCGATACGCCTTTGGACGACACCTGTTGGGCATTATACTTGACTCCTACCCTTGTGTGTGTCGGACGTCACACCTGGTTGAGTATCATGCCCGACATACCTAGTTCAGGTGGTTACTTAGTGTTGTTACACCTTTGAGCGTTGGGGTGTTGCAATCTGGACCTGTGTTGCCTCAGGTGCTGGACGATACACTTAGTCCGAAATGGTAACTTGATGCACGACATCGGGGTGCACAATACCTGTGTTGCACGACATAGTGTTGCACGACGCGTCGTTGCCTGATATATCTTGAGGTGGTGGCTGATACTCCCTGCTGGTTTGCTTGGCCGATAGGTGGTTGTAGTGTTGGGCGATATGGGAAAGTACCGTACCCGATACTACCTTTAGTGAGGGTGCCCTACCCGTCACACTTCTTGTGAGGGTAGTGGGCACTTCTAGTGAGGGTCTTGTCTCTTCTAGAAAACTTATATGCTAGCTTTTGCTCATATAATCACGTGTGGTTCATGATAGTGATCCTTGACATGCTTAATGATAGTAATTGAGGTAGTAGTTTATATCTATGTAACTTAACATGTGTTTATGATCATCTTGATTACATGTATAAGGCTGAGGAATGGTAAGCATATAAGATGCTTTACTTAATGATATGACCTATGCCTATGGTCACATGTTGAGGCATGAATGATAAATGCCACCCTATGTTTGATAATATGATCTTTCTGTTAATACATGATGATTGTACACACTAACCATGCAGGTGTCTCATGCAGATGCATAGCCAGGTAAAGGGCTATGAGGTAAATATGTTTGAGAAACATTGTTCTGATGGTTACTCTTGATAATGAGAAAATAGGCATGATGTGTTCTGGTCTGAGGACCTGAGTTTGGCTTAAGTGCCTAAGTTGAGGTGTTATCCTCTATGGTTGAGATTAGGGATTGATATCACAAGTGATGAGAATGCCTGCTGAGGCAGTGGTTTCTTGTGATGAGGGATTGAGATCCCAGAATAGCATGATGGTGGTAATAATAATATAGCTTTATGTTTTGCATGTGTTACAACTTGGTTTCCTCAACAATCCACTTAAAATATACTAAATAATCACAGTGGAACATATCATGTAGTTTGCCCTGGCCATAGATCCATCATCGTCAGGAGCTGGTGATGGTGAAACGGGTTCTCCTGCGGGTTAACCCAGAGCACATATTGTTGAATATGCGAGGTTTCTCCTAGCCTAAAATAGAGAGGACGCGAGTGCAGTTGTGGTTGCAGACTCAGGATATGTGTAGAGCATGGTGAACAGGCCCATGGCTCAGGATATGTGATATGGGAGCATGAATGCGTTCATGGCTTAGAGCACGGTGAATAGGCCTGTGGCTCAAATATACTAGCGCCGAGACCTATACCGAGGCGGGCTAGAGAAAGGGTAGTCTATGGAGCTGACCCTATGGATGAGGCCACTTAATCATGAGACTGTGGTCTTGCTTTAGTTCTCGTACACTGACCACGAGGTGGGAGGTCATAGAGTCCGGCTCTTCCATTGACCTTGTATGGCATTGGCTCTGGGTTTCGCAGCCATCGGTTGGATCTGAGTGGTACAGATCACTTCCTCAGGGCATAATAATATGTAATCCAGCCGAATAGTATGTATTGCTTAAGGTAAAACACGGAACATTGGTTGAGGCCTTGCTTGTATAGTTAATCTTGTTATACCTGCAGTTACTTATACATTCCTTATGTTATGTGGTCAGATCTTATAAATCTTATCTTGTCAATCATGTTCCATAAAGAAATGCTTGGGTACATGCCTTCCGTATACCCTGGTAAGCTTGATGGTACGAATAGCTTTGCTATATAAACTGCTCTTGTTATACCTTTTACTAGTTACATATTGTTGTTGCTTTAATCCTTCTATGGTTTTATAGTTTCGGTGGGGAGTTATGTTTCTCGTTGGGACAATGTGTCTCACCCCGCTGGTTTATAACCTTTTTAGGGGTTCAAGCTAGACGTGGTGGTGGTCGCGGAGTTGCGGCCGAGCAGTAAGACGAGCAGTAGAAGGCAAGAGATGGACATGTTGCTGTTTTGGTCATTTTGTAGTAGAGTCTTAGAGTCATCCCTGTACTCTCAGGTCCTTGGGAGCATTTTGACATTGTTTCATGATGTATAGATGTTGATGGTTTGTATATCCTGTTGATGGCCGGATGTGGGCCGTTATGTACATATAACAGGTGATGAACTCATGTGGTGGTTAGATAGCTGATCTCCTAAGCTGTGGACATGTATCCATCTTGTAGATGTTTTTATAAAACATGTTTTCTTGCAGGATGAGGGCTTGAATGTAATAGTTTCTCAGTTATTCCGCTTTTTGCAATCGGTTTTAATTAACCTGTGTTTTTGGTAATCTGTGGATTATGGTGTTTTCCGTACGTTTTTGCGTAACACCTCGCTGTCTCTGTGATAGCGGGATGTGTTGCATCAAGTTTAGTATCAGAGCTTTCGGTTCACTGAGTCTACAGGGATTTAGGACTAGGTTGTGTTTGTTCTTGTGATTTTTCTAGATTTTTGTAGCATCGTCTTCTGCCCTCAGCGGAAGAAAAGCCAAGATGTCTGGAAACCATGAATAACATGTTGCTGAGAATAGCGATGATGCATCAATTGATGGAGCTAAAGGTCAGGCACATAAAGATCGGGTGCCTGAGGTCCCCCAACTTGACCCAACCATTCTTGAACACCCTTCCTATCAAAAGCTTATGGGGCAGATGATGTCTACGATGAATCTCATGGTAGAAAGATTTCCAGTGCCTCCGCCGAGAGCATAGGTTCCCCATGGGGAAACATCGGGTATTGGGAAGACCTTTGAGTGGCTTTGCCGAGTCGGAGCTTCGGATTATGCTGGAACAGCTGATCCAGTGGATGCAGATCTGTGGCTGACAAGTCTTGAGAAGGCTTTCTGAATCCTTGAAATCCCCGAAGCAGACAAAGTCAAGCATGCTGTCTACCTTCTAAAAGGTAGTGCTGGTCACTGGTGGACCATCGAGGAGGAGAAGCATCCTGGTGAGGTGATCGGTTGGGAGGTTTTTTGGCGCGAGTTCGTCAGTAGATACTTTCTGAAGACGTATCTGGATGAGAAGATCAGTCAGTTTGAGATCCTGTGCCAAGGAATGATGAACATCACCGAGTATGAGGCCAAGTTCATGGATCTATTGAGGTTTTGTCCTCACATGGCAGCAACAGATGAGGAGCGGATCAGACATTTTGAGAAGGGTCTGAGTGCTGAGCTGACAACACCTATTTCTGCGTTGGAGAACCGTGAGTGGTTTGCTACATTTGTGGAATATGTCTGGAGGATTGAACGATCAGTAAGGGAGAAAAGAGAATCCATGTCTAAGAAGAGGCCTTCTCAGTTCTAGGGACAGAGGTTTGGTGGCTTCAAGAAGCCATGGTTTTCAACACCTTCTGTGATGAGAGGTTCCAGTGCCCCATCACAGTGGTCTCCGAGTAAGGGAAGAGGATATGTTTCTTCACCATCAAAGGCTCATAGTACATCTTTAGTGGTAGTGACAGGGCCATCTAGGCCACAGTTTGAAGATAGGTCATGCCATCTTTGTGGTCAGATCGGGCATTTCAAGTCAAACTGTCCGAATAGAGATGTTGAAGTGACACAACAGCCAAGGCAGAATCAATGAGGGTCAGATAGACTGCAGCCCAGTAGTAGTAGAGGGCGAGGACGTGGTCCAGCGTCACAAGCGGGATCGTCTGCTCAAGGAAGCAGAGGACATGGATAGCAAGCAACGACTCGATTCTATGCTATGAGTCAGTCTGAGGTGATAGTCAACCCGCGAGTGGTGACAGGTTAGATGGAGTTATTTCATTCTGATATGTCTTCTTCTTGCTTTATATCTGTTCTGGTTGACCCGGGTGGTACACACTCTTTTATCACCTATAGTATGCTTGAAAACTTTCGTTTACCTGTTAGTTGTAAGAAGGATATCTTGTTGTTAGAAACCCCTCTTGATGGTTCCTCGATGCTTCGAGAGGAGTGTCCATCTTGTGTCTTATCTTTTTTGGGACACAGCATACAAGTGGATCTTATACCACTTGATATGCATGGTTTCGATGTGATCCTTGGGATGGATACCTTAGAGAAGTATAAGGTTGTTTTGGACTGTGGTTCCAAGCAAGCTGTATTTGATGATGGTGGTAAGAAGTGGATCTTCCAAGGTGATAGGAAGATTCTTCCGACATGCTTAGTGTTAGCTATGGTGGTAGAGAAGTTGTTACGACAAAGATGTGAGGAGTTCTTAGCTCATGTTGTGGATACCAAGGTGAAAGGCCCTAGCCTTGAAGAGGTGGTAGTTGTCTGAGAGTTTGTGGATGTGTTTCCTGATGAGTTTCCTGGTGTTCCTCCACCCCGAGAGATTGATTTTGAGATCAATCTGGTCCCATGAACACAACCAGTTGCACAGACACCATATAGGATGGATCCAGTGGAGATGGCAGAGCTTAAGAAGTAGTTGCAAGAGTTGTTGGAGAAAGGTTTCATCTGACCAAGTACGTCGCCTTGGGGTGCTCCAGCGTTGTTCGTTAAGAAGAAGGACGGGTCAATGCAGCTATGTATAGACTATTGACAGTTGAACAAGGTCAGGATCAAGAACAATTACCCGCTACCGAGGATAGATGATCTGTTCGATCAGTTGCGTGGTGCTACGGTGTTTTCAAAGATCGATCTACGATCCAGATATCATCAGTTGAGGATTAAGGCGGATGACATACCAAAGTCAGCTTTTAGGATGAGGTATGGTCACTTTGAGTTTGTGGTTATGCCATTTGGGCTAACCAATGCGCCTGTTGCTTTCATGGATTTTATGAACAGATTGTTAGATCAGTTTGTTGTAGTCTTTATAGACGACATCTTGATCTATAGTCGGGACAGGAAAGAGCATGAGCGACATCTTCGGCTAGCGTTGACTCGTCTTCGCCAACATCATTTGTATGCCAAGTTCAGTAAGCGTGAGTTCTGGTTGGAAGAAGTGACTTTCTTGGGCCATGTAATATCTGCAGAAGGAGTTAAGGTAGACCCTAAGAAGGTGGAGTCTGTTGTAGAGTGGGAGCAGCCAAAGACGCCGACAGAATTTCGTAGTTTCCTGGCTTTAGTAGGTTACTACAGGAGGTTTATCAAGGACTTCAGTGCGATTATGTTGCCGATGACAAAGTTGACTAGAAAGGATGTACCTTTTGTCTGGGATGATCATTGCCAGCAAGCTTTCTAAAGTTTGAAGGAGAAACTAACTAGTGCTCCAGTACTAGTGCTGCCAGAGTCTGGAAAGGGCTATGTTGTATTCTGTGATGCTTCCAAGAAAGGCTTAGGATGTGTGTTGATGCAGGAAGATCATGTGGTTTCTTTTGCTTTGCGACAGCTTAAGAAACATGAGGAGAACTATCTGACTCACGATTTGGAGTTGGCAGCGGTGGTTCATGCGTTAAATATTTGGAGACACTATCTCTATGGGGAAGTATGTCAGATCTTTACAGATCATAAGAATTTGAAGTACATCTTTTCACAGAACGAGATAAACATGCGATAGTGTCGATGGATGGAGTTAATCAATGATTATGATTGCACCATCGAGTATCATCCTGGTAAGGCGAATGTGGTAGCTGATGCGCTTAGCCGAAAGTCTTCTTCTTTTCCTACAAAGAAGGCACAGTTGAGTTCCCTAGTATGCCATAGATGGGATATGCTTGTTTCCTTGCGGCAGATGAATGTGCAGATGGAAGTTTCCTTGTTAGCGGGACTTTTAGCGCATATGCCAGTCAAGCCTACACTGAGACAACAGATCAAAGATGCACAAAAAATAGATGATACAGTGCGGATGATTAAGTCAGAGTTTGACAGTGAAAAGCGTGATGGGTTCCATGAGTCCAAGGATGGACTAGTTTGCTACCGAGATAGGATGGTGGTGCCCAATGTAGATGATCTTCGGAAGCTAGTGCTCGAGGAAGCACACACATTGATGTATGTTATGCATCCAGGAGTCACCAAGATGTATCATAGTCTAAAGGACTTGTATTGGTGGCCCAGCTTGAAGAAAGATGTAGCCGAGTTTGTGGCTAGGTGTGTGGTATGTCAACAAGTCAAGGCTGAACATCAGAAGCCGACAGGTACGTTACAACCCCTGCCGATACCGCAGTGTAAATGGGATCATATAACCATGGATTTCATAGTTGGTCTACCCAGGACAACTAGGAATCATGATTCCATTTGGGTGATAGTGGACAGATTGACGAAGTCTGCCCATTTCATACCTGTGAAGACAACATATACAGCCGAGAAGCTCGCTCGAGTATATGTGGATGAGATAGTACGTTTGCACGGTGTGCCAGTGACAATATTTTCTGACAGAGGTCCTCAGTTCACGAGTCGTTTCTGGGAATAGTTACACAAAGCGTTGGGAATGTAGTTGAGGTTCAGTACCACTTTCCATCCGTAGACAGATGGACAGTCTGAGAGGACTATTCAGACTTTGGAGGATCTTCTCTGTGCTTGTGTTTTATAGTTCCTAGATAGTTGGGACATACATCTCAATTTGATGGAGTTTGCCTACAACAATAGTTATCAGCGGAGCATTGACATGGCTCCTTATGAGGCCTTATATGGCAGGAAGTGCATATCTCTGTTATGTTGGTATGAGTCTGGTGAATATCAACTTTTGGGTCCTGAGTTAGTACAACAGACAACAGAAAAGATCAAGGTGATACATCAACAGTTGAAAGTGGCACAGGACAGACAAAAGTCTTACGCAGACAATCGCCGACGACCTTTGGAGTTCCAGGTAGGAGACAAAGTGTATCTTAAAGTCTCTCCGTGGAAAGGTGTGCTAAGGTTTGGCCAGAAGGGTAAGCTAGCACCCAGATATATGGGGCCATACCCAGTCATAGCACATATGGGTAGGGTAGCATACGAGTTAGAGATGCCTCCAGAGTTGCACAGGTTACATCCAGTATTCCATGTCAGTATGCTGAAGAAAAGCCATCCGGATACAGAAACAGTGATACAGCCAGTCAAAGTTTTGCTTGATGAAGATGTGACCTATGAGGAAGGTCCTATAATGATCCTTGATAGGAGAGTTAAGAAGCTAAAGAGGAAGGACCTATCTCTTGTGAAGGTTCTTTGGCATCATCGTGGCATTGAGGAAGCCACATGGGAGCTTGAGGAAGAGATAAGAAGGAAGTATCCCTCACTTTTTCCCTCGGATTTTGAGGACGAAATCCCTTTGTAGAGGGTTAGTTTGTAAGGATCCTGACCTCCATTTAGGGTTTATCCTGTTTGCTTTGCTTAACCTTGGTGCTTAGTTGCTTGCTAATCACCTTTAGTGGTGATTAGGGTTTGTTGGTGCTTTTTTGAGAGCTGGAGGTGCTACTTGCAATATATACCCAAGTTTAGGGTTGTGGGCAAGTTTGTCACCTTGTGAGGTGTTCCTACCTCTCCTTGCTTCCTCTAGTGTTGAGAGGAAGGGTTGGGCTTAGTTGAGCTTGTTGGGCCTTGTGGTGCGTTGCCTTTGCCTCTTTGGACCTTGTGTCGGGCAATGAGCCTTGTGTCGGCCTGAGTTGTGTCGCCCATGGGAGTGTGTCACCCAGGGTGTGTGTCGTCCTGAGCTGTGTCGGCCTAGGGAGTGTGTCGGCCATGGTGGAGTGGAGGTGTGTCGCCCATGGACCCTTTGACCCTCTTTGACCTCGTTTGTGTCACCACTAGTGGACACTTGGTGCTTGATGCTTGCATGTGGCAATGGCCTTGGACATGTGGTTAGGGCATGTTAGAGTGGTGGATTTGCACATGGACAAGTGTCCCTAGGTGGGCGACACCTTGCCTTGTCTTACCTTGGTTTCTCCTCCATCCTCTTCTATATATGTGCTTCCTTTCTCTTGCTAAGGATCCCTTTAGTTCCTTAGTCTCCCTCTCTCTTGGTGCACGATACCCTCTTTCTTTGCAAGCTTGGTGGCCGATCCTTCTTGGAGTCTCCTTCTTCCTCTAGTGGTGGCCGAACCCTAGAGTGCCTTGCTCTTCTTCCTTGGTGGTTCTTGGAGCTTGGAGCTTGGACCTAGGATCTTGGATCTTGCTTAAGGTGGGTTACATAACTCCTAACCCTAGCTATACTACCTCTTCTATGTTCTTGTATGTTGCTTATGATCATATCGGCTATGTATGTTGCTAGTTTGGTTTCTTGCTTAGTTTCTTCTTGTTGGCCGAACCTATGTTCTAGGGTTTCTTGTTGAACAACACCCCTCTCCCTCCTTGGTCTAGAGAAGTGAGCTTGAACTCTAGTATCATGGGCAATACCCCTCTCTCATTTAAGTTGAGAGGTGAGCTTGTGTTCTAGTTGCTTGAGTAACACCCTTCTCTCACCAAGGATCCGAGAGGTGAGCTTTGTGGTGGTTGTGGACCTTGGTTAGGTTTGATCCTTGTGTTGCCCGATTGGTGATAAGAAGTTAGGCAAGAACCCTCTCTCGTTTAAGTTGAGAGGTGAGCCATCTTTTTGATCCTTTAGGGTTTTGTTTCCCTTGTGCTTGAGGTTGATGGTGACCCTGTCGGGGTGCATCTTGCTCGATATGGTCTTGGGGTTGATGTTGCCCGATATCATTCTTTGGCTTAGAGCCTTGGTCGACATTATGTTGTGGCCGTGACGGGCGTCACCCCTGGTCCTTGTCTTGTTGTGTCAGGCGTCACACTATGCTGAGTACCCTTTCCAACACACATAGCCTAAGAGGTGGTTTAGTATGGTTATACCATGAGGTTGTGGAGCGTTGCTAGCTTGATCAGTGGTGGGTGTTACCCCTTGTCCCGAGCCCTGTGTGTGTTGGCCGTTAGCATGTTTTGTTGGACGTTACACTTTCTGTGATGCACACCTTGGTTGCCCATTATCAGTTGTGCACGACACGTTGGGCTCAAGTGCCCGATACACCTTTGGATGACACCTGTTGGGCGTTATACCTGACTCCTTCCCTTATATGTGTCGGGCGTCACACCTGGTTAAGTATCCTGCCCGACACACCTAGTTCAGGTGGTTACTTAGTGCTGTTACACCTTTGAGCGTTGGGGTGTTGCAATCTGGACCTGCATTGCCTCGAGTGATGGCCGATACACTTAGTTCGAGATGGTAACCTGATGCGCGACACCAGGGTGCACGGTACCTGTGTTGCACGACATAGCTTTGCACGACATAGCATTGCACGACGCGCCGTTGCCCAATATATCTTGAGGTGGTGGCCGATACTCCCTGCTGGTTTGCTTGGCCGATAGGTGGTTGTAGTGTTGGGTGATATGGGAAAGTACCCTGCCCGATACTACCTTTAGTGAGGGTGCCCTACCCGTCACACTTATTGTGAGAGTAGTGGGCACTTCTAGTGAGGGTCTTGTCTCTTCTGGAAAACTTATATGCTAGCTTTTGCTCATATAATCACATGTGGTTCATGATAGTGATCCTTGACATGCTTAATGATAGTCATTGAGGTAGTAGTTTATATCTATGTAACTTAACATGTGTTTATGATCATCTTGATTACATGTATAAGGCTGAGGAATGGTAAGCATATAATATGCTTTTCTTAATGATATGACCTATGTCTATGGTCACAGGTTGAGGCATGAATGATAAATGTCACCCTATGTTTGATAATATGATCTTTCTATTAATACATGATGATTGTACACACTAACCATGCAGGTGTCTCATACAGATGCATAGCCAGGTAAAGGGCTATGAGGTAAATATGTTTGAGAAACATTATTCTGATGGTTACTCTTGATAATGAGAAAACAGGCATGATGTGTTTTGGTCTGAGGACCTGAGTTTGGCTTAAGTGCCTAAGTTGAGGTGTTATCCTCTAAGGTTGAGATCAGGGATTGATATCCCAAGTGATGAGAATGCATGTTGAGGCAGTGGTTTCTTGTGATGAGGGATTGAGATCCCGGAATAGCATGAGGGTGGTAATAATAATATAGCTTTATGTTTTGCATGTGTTACAACTTGGTTGCCTCAGCAATCCACTTAAAATATACTAAATAATCACAATCGAACATATCATGTAGTTTACCCTGGCCATAGATCAATCATCGTCAGGAGCTGGTGATGGTGAAACGGGTTCTCCTGCGGGTTAACCCGGAGCACATATTGTTGAATATGAGAGGTTTCTCCTAGCCTAAAATAGAGAGGGTGCGAGTGCAGCTACGGTTGCAGACTCGGGATATGTGTAGAGCATGGTGAACATGTTCATGGCTCAGGATACGTGACGTGGGAGCATGAATGCGTTCATGGCTCAGAGCACAGTGAACATGCATGTGGCTCAAATATACTAGCGTCGGGACCTGTACCGAGGTAGGCTACAGAAAGGGTAGCCTATGGAGCTGACCATGTGGCTGAGGCCACTTAAGCATGAGACTTCGGTCCTTTTTTAGTTCTCGTGCACAGACCACAAGGTGGGATTTCGTGGAGTCCAACTCTTCGATTGACCTTGTATGGCACTGGCTCTGGGTTTCGTAGCCGTCGGTTGGATCTGAGCGGTACAGCTCACTTCCTCAGGGCATAATAATACGTAATCCAGTCGAATAGTATGTACTACTTAAGGCAAAACACAGAACATTGGTTGAGGCCTTGCTTGTGTAGTTAATCTTGTTATACCTGCAGTTGCTTATACGTTCCTTATGTTATGTGGTAATATCTTATAAATCTTATCTTTTCAATCATGTTCCATAAAGAAATGCTTGGGTACATGCCTTCCGTACTGCCTGGTAAGCTTGATTGTACAAATAGCTTTGCTATATAGACTGCTCTTATAATACCTTTTACTAGTTACCTGCTATTGTTTCTTTAATCCTTCTATGGTTTTATAGTTTCGGCGGGGAGTTATGTTTCTCACTGGGACTGTGTGTCTCACCCCACTGGTTTATAACCTTTTTAGGGGTTCGAGCTAGACGTGGTGGTGGTTGCGGAGTTGTGGCCGAGCAGCAAGATGAGTAGTAGAAGGCAAGAGATGGACATGCTGCTGTTTTGGTCATTTTGTAGTAGAGTCTTAGAGTCATCCCTGTACCCTCAGGTCCTTAGGAGGGTTTTGACGTTGTTTCACGATGTATAGTTGTCGATGGTTTGTATATCATGTTGCTGGCCGGATGTGGGCCGTTATGTATATATAACAGGTGATGAACTCATGTGGTGGTTAGACAACTGATCTCCTAAGCTGTGGACACATATCCATCTTGTAGATGTTTTTATATAACATGTTTTCTTGCAGGACGAGGACTTGAATGTAATAGTTTCTCAGTTATTCTGCTTTCTGCAATCGGTTTTAATTAACTCGTGTTTTTGGTAATATGTGGATTATGGTGTTTTTCGCACGTGTTCGCATAACACCTCATTGTCTATGTGATAGGGGTATGTGTTGCATCAGAGGGATAGCCAAGCGAGAGAGAAACTGAGATAATTTTGTAGGAGAGAAAGTTGGTGACTAGTACACCAACAGGAGGGATGACTCCTTCCGGATCGTTCTAGCATGACGACAAAATTTCTAGGTGGTTTGTGTGGACTACAATAGAGGTGGGAGGTCGTTGTCTTCCCCTAGGAGGACAATGTCAACCAGCAGTCTGTGACAAGAGGAGTTGCTAAAGAAGACAAGGTTTGTGGTTACAGTTTGTCGTGCAAACTAAGAGACACAACAGTCAGACGAGTCCCAGTGCAACCATGATTTAGAAGTTGCATATCAATGACGATAAGGATTCTCGCTGGACTTTCTCTAGTACCAGGTATATCCTCAAAACCATCCTTCCTGCATTATAGTTATTGATGTGATCTAATGCTCATAGAGAATATGATAGATAAAAAATTTGTTTATGCTAGCCACTTTTTAGCCATATATCCAAACAGTGGTATCTAAGCCAACATCAATTTACTATATTATGGGATAATCGATATGATCAAAATTTTCTTTTGTCGTTCTATTATTACATGTGATGCAAATAATATCTTGTCAAATCTAATACCACGATAATCCCAAACTCATATATATATAATATATATGCAATTGACACACGTCGCCCTACAAGAGGTTTTGATGGTGGATGTGTAGTATGGTTATAAGGTTATATATGTCTTTCTTTAGATCTAACAAATAAATACCATAAGACATTAGGGAACTTCAATAAAAGATCTCATCTTTTTAAATAGAACTTTGACCATTTTTAATATTGAATTCAAATACATCCTTTTCCAAACAAGATACAAAAATGATGTTTCCATTTATAGCAAGTATATAATAGTAGTTCTTTAACTCTATTACAAGCCACGTGGGTAGAGATATACTATAGGTTCCAACTGCACTACCTGCAACTCTTGCGCCATTAGCAACTCACAGTTCCACCTCACATTTTCCTAAAGGCCTACTTGTTTTGAGATCCTGCATATGTGAACATATGTGAGATGTACATCCAATATCTAATACCCATGATGATGATGTAGATAGATTTATCTCAATAATGTATATAGCTAAATTGGAGGTCACCATCCGAATCTTCTACTTCCCGAAAGTTGTCAAATACAAAAGATGAGTTCCTCTTGTACTTTTCTTTCTCCTTGTCTTGATTGCTGGTGAATTGGACTTAGGCTTGAACACAAAACTCTTCTCAATATTGCTTTAATCCTTGGACTCAGCTCCATTGATCATCATCATGGGCTTGTCCTTCTTTAATTTTGCTTCAACATGAATCAACATGGCAAACAAGTCTGACATTTTTCCAGCTTATTCACATGATAACATGCAATAAAGTGTCTATATGATTCAGGCATAGTCCTAAGAATCATATCACTGGCCAACTCTTGTCTCAAGGTTAATCCCAATTCTTCAAGATGATACACATGTCCAACCATATTGAGCACATGTTCTTCTACCGAGGTTCCCTATGTTAGCTTTGACTCAAGTAGCACCTTTAAGATATTGTCCCTTTCTTGCTTTTCAAGACCAAGTGTCACTTTCTTAAGATGTGTTACCATCTCAAGAACACTCATGTCATGACACAGCTCATGCAACTCATAGTTCATGCATCTAAGCATAATTTACTTTATCTCTAAGGCATCATTGCCATGCTTCCAGTAAGCATCTACATCTGCCCTAGGTGCATCAGGAGGTGGTATTTCAGGCACTGGTTTGTCAAGTATGTAGATATTGCACTCTTCATTGAGAACCCTTCTCAAAGTCCAAAACTAGTCGTGGAAATTTCTCCCGTCAAGTTTGTCATTTAGGGCCAATCGCAAATCATATTTGTTCGTCATGTCATTCTACAAGAGAAAATTTGCATTTGTCAAAACCATTTAATTTAATTTGATTTGAAAATTTTGTTGATATTAATTAGGTATTTAATTATTATCACTCCTACTATTTTATTTGAATTGATAGCCCTCAATATCAATTCTGAATATTGCAGCGTACAATATTCTAATGAGCTAAGATCCATATTTCATCAAGTCATGAGTCGGCTTTTGCCGATCACCCACAACCTGACTATTTAGATAGTCCATAATGCCAATTGCATCATATGCAACTCTTAGATAGATGAAATGTGCAACTCTTTGCCATAATCATCTACATGCCTCTGGGCTTGGGCTCTTCAAGTCACCAGTTAAGCCTGACCCAATAGGCAACATGATAGATATGAACCATGCTTTGTGAAAACCTACATATCTACCATCACACATCAACGAGATAGAAGACACACCATGCTTTGTGAAAATGTCGCTTGGTCGATCAAGTTTTCATGTGTGCTACTAATGGAAGGCATATAATACTTAATATTTTAGTTGAGGGAGTTTGTATAAATACATATACTTTATCCAATCACCACATATGTAGCACTTATCATATACATGCTATACCCCACAAGGAAAATATGCAATAAACAAAAGTGATGGTTATGGCCAACCTAATGTAATACCTTGGAGCCACAAGGACGTATGATCATCTAGGTCTACATCACATGCATAAATTTGTTGTTGATGAAGATCTATGCTTGCCAATCCAGTTTAATGGTTCAACCTTTGAATTTGTCAAATCGCCGCTTGGTTGATTATTTGATCGTCTCACCAGTCGTAAGGTCCTTCTTTCCCCCATCCATTGGCTCCTCCAGTGGATTAGTCGGGTCTGCCAAGAGATCGGTCTGACTCATCCTCCTAGTCCTTCAATGTAACTAACTAGAACCTAGAATCTTACCCTATTCCATTATTAAAATCTAGTAAGATTTGATTTCTTAGATTTGATCAAACAAGGTTAAAAATTAAACACAATTACATAATAACTTAATTATGTGCAACCATGTAATAAAATCATGAAATATGTTACATGTATTTCCTTTGATAACATAATGGAGAAATAAAAATGAACAATACGCTTTGGAGTAACAATTTATTATTCCATGTCCATAAATATTAATAAGGTTCTATTATTTAAAAAAATGAAATTAACAAACTAAATATGTAAAATATGTAAAATTTAGAATTTTGTGTAAAATAATAATATATATATATATCTTTTAAAAATATATTAAAGATAATAAGACCACATTTTTTTGTGAAGTCAGGAGACAATTTTATTCATCCCACTCTCCTCATGTGGGCTAAATCTTCAAAATTCTTAAAAACAACATTATAATCTAGGACAGGAAACGAGGTAGTACTACTACCCTTACATTTATCAATATAGAGAATATTTTCTAAAACCCCCGGTGGTTGCTCTAAATAAAATCTAGTAGGATGTTTTTGTTGGAGTTTGGCTAATCCATTCGCTAATTGATTAGCCTCCCTTCTTATGTGTCCAATGCAGACTGACCAGTCAAGCTGGCTCCACTTCTTTATCTTCGCCACCCAAGGTAGCAACCTGGGACTTCCTCTAGCATTCTCAGCAATGCATCTTACGGAAATGCTACTATCAGACTCAATAACCACCCTTCGCCATCCTGCTTCATGTGCAACCTTGAGTGCCAGCTCTATAGCCTCCATTTCCCCAATGAGCACAGACTTTATTCTCCTACTGCAACTCCATCCTCCTTGCCATCGGCCCTCCTCATCCCTAGCCACGACTGCCAGTGAAGCTTTTCGTCTGCTCCAGGATACATCAGTATTAATTTTCATCCATGTAGCTTCAGGTGCTCGCCATATCTTATATGACATCCTTCGCAGCGTACATGAACCAGTCCTTTTTTCTTTATATATCTTCTGCATTAAAATACCACACTGTTTAACTGCATTCACCTGATGGGCCACCAGATCTTCCTTATTATTGAAGATGTAATTGTTTCTACTCTTCCATATCTGCCAGCAGGTTAAGGAAAAAAGGGTTCTTTTGGTATTAGTAAGCTTTACCCCATTCACAAACCAGTGTTCCAAGTTCTCAGTTTGATCATACTGCGTTCCCATTGTTCCATCCCATACAACCTTTGCAAGTCTTCAGTCTCTAAGGGCATGAACAATGGTCTCGTCATGTTGATGGCATCTAGGACATGTAGCATCACTTGTAAAGTTCCTACATTTTCTTTTGTAATTAGTCATTATGGCTTGATGCCACACCAACCACAAGAAGAACTTTACCTTATTTGGAATCTGTAAATCCCAAATAATCCTCCAAGGGCCACTTCTAACTCCTTCACTATCCCGAGATATGATCTTATACGCCGAGTTAGTACTGAAGTTGCCATTCTCAGACTCAGACCAATACCACTCATCTTCTTCCTCAGAATTAGCTGGTGGTGGTATACTTTTGATCGCTCTAATCACTCTTTCTGGAAGATACTCGTGCATGAATTCCACATTCCAATCACCATTCAGATCAACTAAGATGGATATTGTCATATCAGAAAGCTCTGCAGGGATCTCCTGGATAGTGATGTCCTTCAAAATATCGCCAGTCGGGCACCAACGATCCGTCCAGACTTTTCTCTGCTGTCCATTCAGAATAGCTTTAACAGAATGTGTTTCAACTATATCTTGAGTCAGAGCCACTCCTCTCCAAAAATTAGTTGCTCGCCCTCCTTTCATCAACCTGAATCCCTTATACTTCCTTGGCACACCTTGTACCCAGGGCCTACCACGTTCGATTTTGACGTCCCATGCATTCTTCATAAGCAAGGCTTTGTTCCAATCTCGCATTCGTTTGATCCCTAACCCACCTTCCATTACCGGCTTCGTCACCTGCTTCCATCTGACTAACGACATAGCTTTCTCACCGTTTCCATTCCATAGAAATCTTTGGATAATTATATCAATGTTATCACACAAACTAGCTAGCAGAAGACTGGTTTGCATCGTGTAGGTTGGTATGGTAGATAAAACTGATTTTATCAGACATACCCGACCTGCTCTACTCAAAGTACGTGCTGCCCAACCTGAAATGCGTTGTTCAATCCTTCGTAGAATTTCACCATATGTGTCTTTTATAACTCGCCCATGTAACAAAGGAACACCCAAGTATCTACCCAGGTTATTGTTCTGTACAATGCCAACCATCATGCTGATCTGCCTTCTCAAAGAACTGTGTACCCCTTTTTAGAAAAAAATCCGGGTTTTATCAATAGACATCACCTGCCCAGATGCTTCTTCAAAAATCTTAAAGCACCTTATGATCTCTTGCATTTCTGTTGGTTCGGCTTTAGCAAAAACAATGATGTCGTCAGCAAAGGCCATGTGAGATATTTTCAGACCCTAGCCAGACATCTTAATAGGAGTCCAACATTTGTTCTGTACACTGGTCTCTATGAGCTGTGATAACCTCTCCAGACACATCACAAACAAGTAAGGGCTAAGCGGATCACCCTGACGTAGCCCTCTGCTTGCTTTAAAAGGCTTTAGTTGCTCTCCCCTCCAAAGAATCCTCGCCGTACCTCCAGTAATAGAGTTCAGAACGTATCTAATTACATGTGAAGGCCAACTTGCTTTCTGGAGTGTATCAAGAATGAACAGCCATGACATTCTGTCATAGGCCTTAGACAGATCAATCTTAATGGCCATAAACTTTGTGGAGCTTTGTCTCTCCATATTATGTATGATTTCATGAACTCTGATTATGTTATCAGTAATACGTCGCCCGGGAACAAAGTTTCTTTGAGAGGCTAAAATCCACCTCGACATCACTCCTTTCAACCGTTCAACCAAGATTTTAGATGATAGCTTCAGAATCGTGTTACTTAGAGATATGGGACGGAGCAGCTTGCAATCAGTAGGTTGCTCAACCTTAGGTATTAGAGTAATTAATGAATCGCACATTCCATTCGGCAGAGGAAAGCCACTCAAGGCTCTTCTAACCGTAGTAATGACAGAAGGCTTAACAACCTCCCAGTGTTGTTGTATAAACCCGACATCCACTCCATCTGGTCCCCCAGCTTTATAAGATTTCATCCGGTTCAAAGTGCTTCTAATTTCAATCTCATCGGGAATAGCAGCGAATCTTAGAGCCTGTATATCATTCATATGAACAAAATTCCCCAGCATCCGATCTAACGCTTTTGTACTCGGTGTCATTTCCGCAGTAAAAAGCTTAAAAAAATGGCTCCTCACCAGATTCTTAATTTCCTCATCTCTGCGAATCCACACGCCTTCCTCATTTTTGAGCTTGCATATGATGTTTCTCCTTCTTCTGTTTTGAACAAATGCATGATAATATCGGGTATTTTGGTCCCCACTTTTCAGCCACTCAATGTGTGCTTTTTGTTGTATATTTGTTTCCTCAAAATCGAGAATTTCATCCAGCAAGGCCTGCTTAGTAGTACATAAATAGTCAGTTTGCTCTGTGTAGTGATGCTCCATCTCCAACTGAAGTTTTTCTATATCCTTGAGTAGGTCATTATTCACTTTGTGCCTCGCTCTATGCTGGTGGTTATCCCATTTGCGGATATTAACTGAGGTAAGGGACAGAGCTTCCTAAAAATCCAGTAACATCTTCTTGAAATCCTCATTACAGTTCCAACTAGCTTTGGTGCGAAACACATAGTGTTTAGATCCAGTTGATCGTGACTTTACCAGAATAGGATTATGATCTGACCGTAACCTTGTGAGATGTGAGACTGAACAGTTGGCATTCTCCCTTATCCATATATCATTAGCAAGGGCCCTATCCAGGCGTTCAAAGAGGTGCCCACTTTTATAAGTAAACCGCATCCCAGCAAAACCTATATCAGACAGGCCTGCAGTGATAAGAGTTTCCTTGAATTCAGTAGCTTCTCTGAAATTAAAAAGGCGACTTCCTTTCTTCTCTTCTGGTGAGATCATAGCGTTAAAATCACCAATGACAAACCAGCTTCCTTGTATAGAACTCCCAATATTCAGTAAGTGTTTCCACAACAGTTTCCTAAGAGTAGGATTCGGGCTCCCATAAATGAAAGTCACCAGCTCTTTCCTGTTGACCCGACAGCGTATGAACTGACGATGATTCATTAGATCTTCCACAGTACAATTTTCATTCCAGAGAATCCAAATCCCCCCGGAAAAACCATGAGCCTCCACTCTATGAGAGTTAGCAAATCCGAGATTTTTCACAGCATCATCAGCTTGATTTCCAGAAATCCGGGGTTCTAAAACGGCCACCATATCTGGTTTGTGAGTTCTTACCAGGCTTTTAAGTCTGTTCTGGGTACGGAGATTGCTGATACCCCTTACATTCCAACTAATTATACTAATCATTTAAGAAAAGTATAAGTCACTAACTTTACTACTTACCAGCTTCATCTTCATTCCTAACATCACTGCGAAGTCTCATTGACCTCACTGTACCGCCAGGGTCCTTCCCTTTGCTTCTATCCCTCTCTTGAGCTATATCCGGTGGTACCTTCTGGTTGTTGTTCTCATTCAGTGTGGTATCTGCATCCCCAGTTACAATGGTTGGTTCTGTTTCATTTCTCAGTCTTCCTGTTAACACCTCATCACCACTTGGATTTTGTACAGTATGGCTACCTTCCATTTGCTTTTCACCGCTCCTTCCTTCATTCTTACTGGAACTCCTGTTTTCACATTCGTTAACTTTCTCAGTTACTTCTTCAAACGACATTTTATCTGCTTCTTTCTCGACAGGGGCAGCCTTTTTCTTTCTTCCCCTTTTATGTGCTTTTTGTGTGGCATTGGACGGTCTCTCTTCTGCAAGTATTGGTGCCTCCTTGTCATCTGCACTTGTAGTCTCCTGGTTAGTAGCTTCTTCCTCTTCATTGAGCACTCCGTATCTGTTAGATGCATTCCTTTGCTATTGTTTCTTCAGAAATTATTCTCTTTGTTCCCTATTCCTCTTTGTATGAATACTCTTCCCATAGTAGATTTTCCATTTCTCTTCTACCTCTAACCATCTCACTCCTGCTTCCTCTTCCTTCCCCCGACTTTCTTCCTCCTCCTTTTGTTTGTCAGCAGTGCTACATGACGAGTTAACGTGACCTAGCTTCCCGCACGACAAACATATTTCTGGTAAGGACTCATATTCTAGTTTGTATTCATAACCATTAATCAAGATCGCTGGTTGTATGGGCTTTCTAGTATCTAACTCCACTGCAAGTCTAGCAAACTTGCTTCGGGATCTATTCATCGTATAATCATCCACTCTTAATAGATGTCCGATCGCTTCTCCAATGACTTCAAAAATCTGTCTGTTGTACAGGTGAATCGGCAGATTCATCACACGGACCCACGTCACAATTTATGATGGAATACCAGATGATGGTTGGAACGTGGGATTCCATTTCCATACCATCAAGGGGCACCCAAACAGTACCCAAGGGCCTCCTGTTAGAGCTTTCTCGTAATCCTCTTTACATGATAACTGGATAGTATAGTAGTTCATGCAAAGTTCATACACCTGTATCCGTCCTATTGGTCTCCATAGTAATTTCAGTCTGTCCCGCATCGTTAGGTATCCTATATTTCTGCCCACCAACTTGACGATGACTGCAAATTGAAACGGCTGCTCTAGTATCTCATTGGCTTCTGGTGCTAGGAAAATCTCTGGGAACCCCCGATCATTAACAACTTCAATATCCTTCGGATCAACTTCTAGTTCAACGTCCTCATCTAGGATGAAAACATTGGACGCGGCTTTGGTAGCAGCACCCACCACCACGTCTCCCAGAGACTTGTTATACATCGAGCCACCAGTATCTCCGTCTTGTTGTACAGAGACCTTGTTTCCAGTTTCAGCCCTCAACTTTGGAAACTCCTTCTGCTTCAGGATCTGATACCGCTCTCTAGAGTTCGAACGTGACCTCCTTCTGACATCCTCTTCATCCGAACGGGATCTCCTTCTGACGTCCTCATCATCCGAGCGATCATTATTACCTCTCATTCCGCCATACACAAGGTTAAGTCCCGCTTCCTCCACTCTTAGCTGGACTCCCTTCGGCTGCTTTGGATCTGATGTTGTACTGAGTATCCTTCCTCCCCCCTGCCCGCTGTCATCGTCTCCCCCACCCCAGTCATGGCTGCCAAACCCTAGGTTTGCCCAGCCGCCGCCGCCAGACCCCCTGCTCCCGCCAGCGCCCGCCATCTAATAAGACTACATTGAGTAAGTGTTTATAATAAAGATATAATATTTTGTTAAATATAATAGCAGGACATCTTAAAAATTAAATATAATAGTAAAATCATGTTCCTTTGGTGCCAAATAGTTTAGTTCCCAAGTTTCATTTTATTTGAACAATAATAAAGATTTTAAATATAAATTGAGAAGAAAATATGAGAAAAAGACAAAAGTGTTAAATAAATTATTAAAAGTTTTCAAAAGTGGACATAAACCTCAAGTTCAAAAGCCACATACCAAAATTAGTCCATTTTGGAAAATCTTATCTATTTTAATGTAATTATGAGAGAGAATGTATATTAAAGCCAAAAAAATTATATAATACGTTAAACCATCCCAAAAGGGAAAATTAAATTTCAAAAAAAGGGTCATCCACACATTTTAATTTGCATGTATGTCAAGTTTACAATAAGATAGTATCCTATGTATCATTATGAGAATAAAAGGAATGATAGAATCTAACATTATTAAATAAACAAAGAAATACCCAAAACATATGTAAAATGGGGCTCATAATATATAATGATCAAAGTGTCATATATATACTTTGGAAGGTCGAGCATTGTAATGTGATAAAAAATAAAATAATACCGTAGAATAGAATTCTAAGATATTAGAAGAGTATGATAATTATAAAGTAGATATTGCAGTAGTAACATGAAATCCTATATATATTAGTTAACTAAATTTTTTTCCAAAAAAGTTGAAAATAATGATGAATTATATTCGTTATTCCTTGAATAATTTTTATGTTAAAATTATTTGTTGGCTAATTCTAGTTCGCTTGAATAAATTGTGGAAGAAAATATATAAGTAATAAGAAATAAAGGGATAATACTATTATGCAACAGAAGATTCCTTAAAGTTTTTATTATCATGTGTGGTTTTGAATTTTCATATTTTTTAATAAACCATCTCTTCTCAGACAATTCAATATTGTTCGCTTAAACCAAGAAATCATCTTCTTTTATAGTTGTAGAAAAGAAGGTAAGTAATAACTACTTAAGCATCCCTTCTTTCCATAACTTCTCTTTCTCCACTCTCACCATCACATTTAGATTCCATTTGTAGTATTTCCATTCTATTTTATTTAGATAATGTTTAAAATTTTATGGCTGGATTCCCACACAATCCAAATTTTCAACCTAGATATCTATATATGGTGTGATTCTACTTCTCCCTGTATTGCTACGGCCGACTCTTCGGTCCTTGTATTGCTTCGACAACCCAATATTTCCTCTGATTTCAGAATGTCTCCTCCTTCTTATACCCAACCTCACCTTTTACTAGTAACCATTCCGGTAGAATTCTCTATCTCGGGTCTTGCTTTAGCAAATTTCGTTGATCGAAATCTTTCTTTCTGCTTGACCGAGGTGGCATGGGGATCATCGTATATGTCTTTGACACAAGCATCAACCCAGGATGACACATAGTGGTTGTCAAGGCTGACTCTCTGTGTTTGTTATTTGGATATGGTGGACTCTCAAGAAAACTTGTGGATTCTCCCCAATGGGGTTACAAAATCACCTTTTTCATTTTCTTCATAATCAAAGTTTCTCAATTTTGTGTTCCCTCACATTTATGCTATGACAAACAAGTTATTTTTCCTTTCGGATAACGCTACTTTTTTCCTGTGTCTATTCGTAAGACCAGATTGTGTTTGATACACCATTATAAGGCAATATCTCTGGTTTTGTTAATCGTTGGTTTCCTCATTCCCTAGCCACCCACTGGCTGCTCCTTTCTAGCCATGACAAAGAGGGTGGTTTGAGGTTATGTCGATTCAGAAACTTTGTTTGGGATTTATGGATCTATTGGAAATCAGACATCATCGGTGTTGTCTTACAACAACTTGAGTGACTAGATCCCAGAATCTGATCACTGATTTCTAGATTCCACCACGGTATTAGAATTTTTCATTTTGTGTTATGAGGGAAGAAGATGACAGTTTGCGATCTTTCAACTTGGTACCTTATGTGGATTTTTAAGATTTTGTGAATGGTCGATGCTTCCAAAATTAATAGTAAATTATTCATAGACCAGAAAAATAAAAAAACATATTTTGGAATATGTTTTCATCTATCAAATGGCATCGATCTTATAATCCACATAGTGAAATATAATATATGTGAAATTCATGAATTTTCTTAATTGGATAATATTTTTAAAATTTCCTAGCTAAATATTTACAACATGGAAAAATAAAATAAAATATGTTGTCAATTCAAAAAATTATAATCTATTTAATGGTACCAGTTGTATCACCAAATTTCAACATAATAAATATGACATTTTTATGGATTTATCTAAATGTTTGGACTTCCTAAAAAATCATAATTAATCATCTATAAGCCTAAAAAAAGTAAAATATGTTATGAACCCAATAAAATATAATCCACAACATAATATGATTTTGAAGACTTAAATCACTAATAATAAAAGGATGTTTTAGAGTTTATATAATTAATACAATTGTAACTATGTTCTTATGTATGTCTTTAATAGGGTCCTTGTGGACTGAGATGAAATTAGTATTTTGACCATGAATATATGTAGACTCCGTCTAAGATTTAATAGCTCAAATTAAGGTATGTGCATCTTTACTATTTGGTAGGCACTGCTATCATGACCAAATATCCTTTCACATATGCGACATGAGTATTTATTCTCTTTTCATCATTTTGAAATTCTTATTTTCTTGGATATACTAATGGGTCCTCTACCCCACAAGCTTTATGTTGGATGCTCTCATCCTATTATTTCATATGGACTAAACATATACTTGTGTTTCCCTATTTATGTGCATTCTTAGACTAGCTTTATTTCTTTTAGTGGTACATCTGTACAACCATATTTATAGGGGATAGATTTTCCACCCAGGGTGTGCTTTTCCACCCATTATTTACATAGGCATGTTTTCCGCCTAGTGTGTGATTTTCCAATTATATTTTTAGGTTGAGACCCAATGGTGTCTCAACCCTTCTTGAAATAACTTTAGTCTTTGTCTATTACATGCAAAATATATTATTGTTATTATTAATGGAAAATTTTAAAGGCAAGATTTCCCTACTTGACATTTCTTAGTAGACATGCCTCATCTCTTGGCCTGATACAATGATGTTGGAACTTATTTCTTTTGACATCCTTTAATTTGACTCTCTTCTTTTAGAAATTTCTTAAGTATTGCCTAATTGTTATTTTCTACACATACTTAATTTTTGCTGATGTCCATTCCTTTTATTTTCTTCCTCATGGGTGTTGTTTTTCAAACCACCCATAGGTAGCACAACCTAAGAAGTTAGACATCGAGGACTTTCAATGGACATGTAGATCTAGCTGATGGAGAAACTCTTAATGGGAGGCAGAGTTGAGATAGATTAGACATCCCTCTACTTTTATCCTTATTTTCTAACTTTCATGTAAGCCCTATATGGGAGATAATGGTGTACTTATATAAAATTGAATATAATCAAGAAATATATTTCCTCTTCTATACATTGGTCTCTTTTTATATATCATCATTTGAGAAATAAGAAAAAAAATACACATATTCCATCATACATTTTTAGTGTGTTTGGCATAGATGGGTTTTTTTCTCAAATTTATTAGGGATTGGATCCCCTCTCGGGTCTGACTCCTTACAGGATGGTATTAGAGTCATAGTGGTCAAATTTCTGACTATTTCAATTTTTCTCCCTAATTAGAAACCATGCCTTACATAGTCACCCTCTAAGAGAGATGTCTTAGAAATGACCTATAATAATCCATGAGATGATGAAAGGTCGATTTATGATCACAGGAAGTACATATAAGGATCATGATGAGTAAACCCTTACATCAAAAGGCTCTAGTTACACAAACCCTATGTTGTAGGTTAGTAGTAACATGTATCTTTGAATATAATAGGACTTCAATTGATGATGGAGTTAGGTTGTGAGGATAACGGAGTATTAGGATAAGGAGATCTTAAATGGAAATTGTGACTTGGTTTCTCACTTTGATTTTGGGCCTATCTTCAATTTTGTATCGTAAAGTTTTGTCATAAAATTATTTTCTTTATATTTTTATAAGTACAAAATAAAGTTTTTATTTTATTTTTTTTAGGTTTTCTCAAACTAAGTCACAATAAAGAGATGTGTGAAGTTTTGATAGATAAGCCCAAAATAAGTTGGGTAGAAATCTCAATCCTGGTTTTGAGTATGAAGTGATGACTACGAAGATATATCTTATGATAAAGGTTTAGTTAAATTACCCTACGTATCCTATGACCTTTGGTTGGTAAAATGAATCTAGGGTTGGTATGTTAGTAACACAAGGACCTAAAAGTCAACCCTTGGTGGTCTTGACTCGTTAGTTGAAATCATGATATATGGACAATATAAACGACTAAAATTTTCACAAATAAAAGATGCATATGTGACCATAGTACCTTGATGTTGTTTAGCTTGATTTGTTAGGTGAAAAGTTTTTAAGGGGTGGGTATGGGTGATTATAATGTTTGAATGTTTAGATTTTGAGGATCAAATCCTTTTAATGGGTGGAGTGTTGTAACAAAATAGAACCTAGAATCTTACCCTATTCCATTATTAAAATCTAATAAGATTTGGTTTCTTAGATTTGACCAAACAAGGTTAAAAATTAAAACACAATTACATAATGACTTAATTATGTGCCACCATGTAATAAAATCATGAAATATGATACATGTATTCCGTTTAGTAACATAATGGAGAAATAAAAATGAATGATACACTTTGGAGTAACAATTTGTTATTCCATGTCCATAAATATTAATAATGTCCTATTATTTGGAAAAAAGTGAAATTAATAGATTAAATATGTAAAATATGTAAAACATCGAATTTGGTGCAAAATAATAATATATAGCTCTTTTGAAAATATGTTGAAGATAATAAGACTCCATTAAGTAAGTGTTTATAATAAGGATATCATATTTTCTTATATACAATAGTAATGTATCAAAATTCCTAATCGTTCCATAACTCATAAAAAGACATCATAAAAATTTAATATAATGGTAAAATCGTGTTCCTTGGGTGCCAAATAGCTTAGTTCTAGAGTTTCATTTTATTTGAACATTAGTAATTATTTTAAACATAATTTGAGAAGAAAATAGGTGAAAAAGCCAAAAGTGTTAAATAAATTACTAAAAGTTTTCAAAAGGGGAAATAAAGCTCAAGTTCAAAAGCCACATACCAAAATCAGTCAATTTTGGACAATCCTATCTATTTTAATATAATTATGAGAGAGAATGTATATGAAAGCCAAAAGTATTATATAATATGTTAAACCATATCAAAAGGGAAAGTTAATCTTAAAAAAACGGTCATCCTCACATTTTAATTTGCTTATATGTCAAGTTTACAACAAGATAGTATTCCTATGTGCCTTAAATTCTTTGTGAGAATAAAATAAATGATAATATATAACATTATTAAATAAAAATGAAACACCAAAAACATATGTAAAATGGGGCTCATAATATATAATGATCAAATGCCATATAGATACTATGGAAGGTCGAACATTGAAATGTGATAAAAAAAAATAAAAATAATATTGTAGAATAGAATTATAAGATATTTGAAGAGTATGATAATTATGAATGTAGATATTATAGTACTAACATGAAATCCTATATATATTAGTTAACTAAAGAAATTACCAAAAAAGTGGAAAATAATGATAAACTATAATCCTTATTCCAAAAATTTATTCCTAGTTGCCTTGAATAAATTGTGGAAGAAAATATGTAAGTAATAAGAAATAAAGGGCTAAGACTATTTTGCATCAGAAGACTTCTTAAAGATTTTATTTTCATGCGTAGTTTTAAATTTTCATATTTTTAATAAACCATCTCTTCTCAGACAATTCAATATTGTTCGCTTAAACCAAGAAATCATCTTCTTTCATGGTTGTAAAAAAGAAGGTAAGTAATAACTATTTAAGCATCCCTTCTCTTCATGACTTCTCTTTCTCCACTCTAACCATCACAATGAGATTCCATTTTTAGTAGTTTCCATCCTATTTTATTTAGATAATGTTTAAACTTTTATGGTTGACTTCTCGCACAATCCAAATTCTCACCATATATATATATATATATATATATATATATATATATATATATATATATATATATATATATATATAATGATGTGATGTCACTTCTCTATGTATTGCTACAACTGACTCTTCAGTCCTTATATCGCTTAGACAACCCAATATTTCCTTTGATTTTGATTTCACAATGTCTCCTCCTTGTTATACCCAACCCCACCTTTAACTAGTATCCTTTCCGACAGATTTTTTTATCTTGAGTCCTGCTTTAGCAAATTTCCTTGATCAAAATCTTTCTTTTTGCTTCCCCGAGGTGGCATGGAGATCATGTATCTGGATTTAACGCAAGCATCAACCCAAGATGACACCCAGTGACTGTCAAGGCTGGCTCTTTGTGTTAGTTCTTTGGATATGGTGGAGTCTCAGGAAAACTTGCAGATTATCCCTCACCTTTATTTTCATTTTTTTCATAATCAAAGTTTCTCAATTTTGTGTTCTCTCACATTTGTGCTGTGACGAACAAGTTGTTTTTCCTTTCAGATATCGCCACTTTTGTCATGTGTCTATTCGCAAAACTAGTTTGTGTTTGTTGTACCATTATAAGACAATATCTCTGGTTCTGTTAATTGTTAGTTTCCTCATTCCCTGGCTTCCCACTGGATGCTCCTTGCTAGCCATAGAAAATACGGTGGGTTTGAGGTGATGTACCTTCAGAAACTTTGTTCGTGTTCTTTGGATCCGTTGGTAACCGGACATCATTGGTGTTTTCTTATAACGACTTGAGAGCTGAGATCCTAGAATTCAATCACTGATTTCTAGCTTGCACCATGGTATCAAAATTTTTTGCTTTGTGTTCCGAGGGAACAAGATGATATTTTGCGATCTCTCAATTTGACCCCTTACGATTTTCAAGATTTTGTGATTGGTCGATGTTTTTGAAATTAATAGTAAATTAAGAAAACATGTTTTGGAATCGTTATGTTTTTCTCTATTATCTGGCATCGATCTTATCCTCATAGTTAAATATAATAAATATGTAAAATTCAAGGATTTTCTTAATTGGTTAATATTTTTAAAATCCATAGATAAATATTGATAACATTAAAAAATAAAATAACATATGTTTTCAATTTAGAAAGTTATAATCTATTTAATGGTACCAATTGTATCACCTAATTCGAACATAATAAATATGAAATTCTTATGGATTTATCTAATTGTTTGAACTTACAAAAAATCATAATTAATAATCTATAAGTCTAAAAAGTTAAAGTAAAATATGTTACAAACTCAGTAAAATATAATCCACAACATTATTGTGGTTTTGAAAACCTAAATCAGTAATAATAAAAGGATGTTTTAGAGTTTATATAATTAATAAAAATACAATTATGTTCTTATGTATGTCTTTAATAGGGTGCTTGTGGACTGAGATAGAATTAGTATTTTGACCGTGAACATATGTAGACTCCATCTATGATTTAACAACTCAAGTTAAGGTATGTGCATCTTTTCTATTTTCTAGACACTGCTATCATGACCAAATATCCTTTCCCAAACCAGGCATGAGTAGTTATTCTCTTTTCATCATTTAGAAATTCTTATTTTCTTGGATATACTTATGGGTCCTCTAACCCCACATGATTTATGTTGGATTCTCTCATCCTGTTATTTCATACGGTCTAAACTTATAATTGTCATTCCCTATTGATGTACATTCTTAGACTAGCTTTATTTCTTGTAGTGGTACATATGTACAACCACATTTATTGGGGTGTGATTTTCCACCCAAGTATGCTTTTCCACCCATAATTTATAGAGGTATGATTTTTCTCCTACGGTGTGCTTTTCCACCCATATTTTTAGGTTGAGATCCAATGGTGTCTCAACCCTACTTGAAATAACTTTAGTCTTTGTTATTACATGCAAAATTTATTGTTGTTATTATTAATGAAAAATTTTAAAAGCAAGATTTCCCTACTTGACATTTCTTAGTAGACATGCCTCATCTCTTGGCCCTGTACAATGATGTTGGAACTTATTTCTTTTGACATCATTTAATTTGATGCTCTTCTTTTGGAAATTTATTAAGTATTGCCTAGTTGTTATTTTCTACACATACTAAGGTTTTGCTGATGTCCTTTCCTTTTATTTTCTTCCTCGTGGGTATTGTTTTTCAACCCACCCAGAGGTAGCACAACCTAAGAAGTTAGACATGGAGGACTTTGCATGGAGACGTTGATCTAGCTAATGGAGAAGACTCTTAATGGGAGACAGAGTTGAGATAAATCAGACATCCCTCTATTTTGATCCTTATGTTCAAACTTTCATGTATGCCCTATATGGGAGAAAATGGTATACTTTGATAAAATTGAATATAGTCAATAAATATATCTCCACTTATATACATTGGTCTCTTTTTGTATATCATCATTTGAGAAATAAGAAAAAAATTACACCTATTCCATCATTCATTTTTAGTGTGTTTGGAATAGATGAGTTTATTCTCAAATTTATTAGGGAGTGGATCCCCTCTCCGGTCCCACTCCTTACATTCAGTCTGGCTATTTATCTTGAGGACGTCTTCTTCTTTTTCATAATAGAAAGTAAACTATCCTACTTTTACATGATGATATAGAAACCTCAAGTTATATTCGAGGGGAGTAAGGGTAGGAAGAATTAACTTTACATGGGGAAGAAAAGATAGAGTCTTGGTAAACAGACTGAGAGAAGAGGATCGACCAACCATACAACCATGTACAAATTAGAACTTGTGCACTATTTTTATTAAATGTGGAATAGTTGATATGAAGATGGTATCATCATCATTGTTATCATCATAAGAAATCACCATTGGATACTCCAAATTCCTTTGGAAGAACTATGTTTGGCTCTCAAGTGGTGTGAGAGGAAGGGTGAGTTGTTCTTTCAGTAGCGCTACTAGCACATCAATTTGATTATTCCTGGATATCAGCTTAGTTACCATCATCTTTAGTTCATTAAATCACTCTTTTTATTGAGGTGAATGTTGGTTTTCATGATTTGGTTCTTCTCGATACCCCCCATATTTTGCTGGGAATAACCCTCCTTATGAGGATATTGATATGTGTAGTACAGTTTCTCATAATATCCTTCATAAAATGTTGGGTTATAATTTGAATCATACCCACCATGACAGGAAGATTCTATACGAGGTGCTACCATAACATGAGGGAACACATTTGGACATTCTAGAGATGTATTATTATAAAAACCACACCATTGAAACTCAAAACAATATTGTGTTAACCACTCTATTGGAATTGGTTTATGAAAGTAAGTTTGATTCTAGAAAGAAGAAAAAAATGTACTGCTAGAATGAAAAATCAGTAAAAAGAGGGGCACAACATTAGAATGGGCATCAATAGGAAAAGAAAAGATATATTCTTAAAAAAAAACAAATACAATGGTAGAAGAATCTAGAAACAAAATTTGAAGGGAATTCAAATTACAAAAGTAAACTAAAAATTATGGAAATAAACTAAGAAATTATAACACAAACTAAAATTACAAAACAAACTAAAATTTCAAAAACAAACTAGACAGAAAAAAAACTAGAAAAGCAATTTTTTTGTGTCGTCGTCCCTGTCAACAATGCCAAATTTGATGTGTGTCTTTACACACCGCAATAGGAGTAGGGTAATCCTAGAGTTTAACCTTTAAATGGTTAAGAACTCACTAGTGAGTTGTTATAAGTACAAAAAGATATCGATCCCAAAGGATGTTTCTTTTAAGTGTTGATCCAAACCAATTACGATGAAAATGAATTGTGATGAACAGAAAGTACATTCCAATTTGAGAGTGGTTGGTCAAAACTAAAGAAAAAATGAGAAGTGTAGAAATAGAACTACTTTATTGAATGGTAAAAGATATTGTAGTTTGGGAGATCACCACCAAAAACTATACCTTAACTGATTCAACTCCTAAGCTTGTAACGATTAAATAAGGGTCATGTGTATTGATGTCCTTCTCGAGCATCAATCTCACAAGGGCCAAACTTCTCTCAAGCCTGGGGTCTTGATGATTGAGGATCCTTGTCCAACTATCCAACAAATTCCTATCAGTGGTCTCATCAAGAAACATGTGATTTCCATTCCAATGTTCAAACTTATGGATCACATGGTCACATCACCACAAGCTATAACAAACTAGCTAAACTAAAAAGAGAGATCATAATTTCCTATTTGTGGTCCCATTAAGGAAATTATGGGTTCATTCTTGTTGGCATCCAAGGTCTCATCACCCATCAAAAAACATAATCTAATTAATCACAAACAAGTGCAAGATCAAATGGATAAAAAGATAATAATTACAATTAGGTGATTATGGGTTTATTCTTGTTGGGATTTGTGGTCTAATCACCCCACTAGAGTGTATATAGCTAACCATAGATTAAAGAGAAGACAGTTGGAGAGCATTCATTCACTAAAACATTAGAGTCAAATAAATGGGGCTAGTCCCCATGCCCCGGTATGGGAACTACTCAGACATAATGGAAATGGGAAAAAGTGTAAAAGATGCAATACATGATGGGATATGAAAATATGAATCCTTTTTTCTTTAGAGTCCCCTTCATTTTATGAGGGAAAGGAGGGGAAAAACTCCAGAACAGTGGCTACTGGCGGTGGCTAGATTTCCTAATCTAGAGCGTGAGTCGATCAATTGGGGTTCCCAGTCGATCAAATGACATTATTCCCTTGCTTCATCTCAAAGTCACATTGGTCGAACTTTGACTGCAATAATGGACTTATTGTTTTAGAGTTTGATTGGGTTTTTAGTTGCGAGTCGATCAACTGGGAATCCCAGTCAATCAACTAGAATAACTGCTTTCTTTGACCAAAGGTAAGTTTGAATATAATATTAAGACTTCTCAATTTAGAGTTTGACTATGTCTTAATTGTGAGTCAATCGACTGGGTAGGTTATTTGGTTGAATTGTCTTTTAGTTTTTTGTTTGGCCCGGACATTTCATTCAAAGTAACGAGATTTCCCAAATTTGAGTTTAAGTAGTCTTTATTGGCGAGTCAATCGACTGAGGAAAGTGAGTTGATTGACTGGAATTCTGTTAAGCCGAGATATGATGCATGTGAGTCAACTGACTAGTTGAGTCATTCATTCGATTGGGAGTCTGAAGATAGGATATGAGGCCTATCATTCTTGGGCCTTTTGGTCTTTGGAAAAAAATTGTAGTATCCTACAAAAGCCACAACAAATCAAGTAAAAACTCCAGTTGACTTGACAATAAAAAAATTAGGATAATTGAATCTAAAACTAGAGAATAATAACGAAATGTTCTTAAAGAGAGATCCAAAACATACAAATAAGTTAGACAAATATGAATTATCAGCTAACTCATACCAGAACTTCATTGTTTCCTTCTTCTGTTGGTTGTACCAAGCTAAAGCCGACCCTTCAAGTGACCCTTGGAAGAACCTGATTTTTTATGACTTGTCCACACCTTATACTATGACCATGTATGAGAAGTACATGCGGATGTGGAGATTTGTATCATGCCCTTTGTATTTCAAGATCTCGGGTACCTTGAATTTCTTGGGCAGATGTTCCTCCAAAAATCTATAGAAGTCGTCGAGCTATTTCATTCTTACATTTTGACAATATATCTCCTTCAATTACTTTTGTAATGGTTTCAGTATAATATATAATGGTTCTTGGATAGTATCAGAACTTGCATCAACATGGGACACATGGATCCAAGGTGATGTTGTTATCGATACTCCTACTTGAGGATATTCCTCCTAGTACATCCAAAAAGGCATGTATGGAAGTAGTATGGGGCCGTTAATAAGTGAGGAGGGGTTGTTGATTACGAGTTGTGGGGAGCCTTCCCTTTCTTCTTCTTGGATTGTTTTATATAACATGTAGGACCTTTTACTAGATGTAGATGGTTGGCCTATCGAGGGTGCAGGGAGAGTCAGAAATAGATGTTGAATTTTGTTGTGGGCATAGGTTGTTCGCACCAAGGCAGGTTCATCATTCATTCTGAATGGACAATTTGGGGCTGACATTTCTGAGTCCTACCCGCTAAGACAACATGCTTATGGGGAGGGTCTTTGGTGACAACATTGTTGGCTTTTTTGTTGTCCAAAGTATGTGACTCATTTATGGGCGCATGGACCTATCGTTTAACTTTTCTACAGCAGGGTCAGTTAGGGAAATATGGTAAATAGGGTTGTGGAAGTAGAAGCCTGGTGTTTCCATTTTTTTCTTCAGAGAAAATTAAGTGTCCCTCTTATTCATTATGTACTCATAAATCAGATTCACTAAGATTAAGTCCTACTAATTACTCCAATGCAAATTCCTCTATAACAATATTAACTACTCATAGTGCGGTTCGTGGTAGACATGTTGGTATTGGTATTTTTGAATTTGGCACCCAATTCGTTAATAGTGGACGACCGGCTCGTCGACATCATGTGGAGCGACCTAGAGAGTATCTCCAGACATTCTGTTATTGATGACACTAGACATGTCCGCAAACACAATAGATAGTGGCTTCTTCAGAGGGGTCAACTTCTAGTCCTCAGGCCCATGGTGAAAGTACATTTAGGACTTTGTAGGTAACTAATAATACCCAAATTCATGCAATATTAATATATATTTCACCTTAATTTCTGTACCTTTTATTTCAAAGAAGTTAGGAAGTTCTTTTGTTTATCTTCCCTTCTTCGTACAAGCGATACCGAAAAGATATTACACTCGCTAATATCGTTCATCGACAAAATTATGGTAGTCTACTACCATTACAGTTGTCCAGCTTTATGAGATCCTCTAATACAGGAAGAGGCGTAACATAGTGGAACACCCTATGGTGTGTTATTAAATGGAGCTTAGCAAGACGGTCAACGGTCCTGATCTTTTCGCTACAGATCTTTATTAGCTATGATATGTCTTTATTGTCTAATTCTCAGTCTTTTTGTAATTTGTCTTTTTTCTAATTTTATTTTTTAATAAATATATTTTTGATTTGCAGACAAAAGAAATAAGTCAACAATTTCACATTGTTTAAAAAATGTAGAAAACCATTGATGTATTTGGCTAGGCACCTAGGCAATTCATTGAGTAATTTTCTTAATAAGCAGTCACAATGCAAAGTTAGAACAAAGTAAAATTACACTTTATTACCAAATCTGGAAAAGCAAATGGTTTTGAAATTCAGGAAGTCAGGGCATCTTTGACCAAGCAAAAGACAACGGAACATATCCAATAGTATCGACATGACTTTCTAATTTATGATACTCATGTCGGCTTTTCAATTTTTATCATGCCATGACGGCAATGGAAAGACAACACATGCATTCTCTCGTTTGGTCAAAGCATTACATGTCGGGTAGTTTTAAATCAATTAAATCAGGACAGTGCTATTGAGCATATGCCCATCTAAATACAAGGACATCGACTCTCTTCTTTGACACAAGACTATCGAAGCACTTTTCCACATAACATTATTTATATGTTCAATAGCCGTATACTTATGAATGATCGACAACAGCTCCGTGTCTTGCAAAACAGCTCGATAGGGACAAGTGGCGGAACTAGAGGGTTAGGGTTGGGGTTGTGCCCCCACCCCCCAAAAAAAAAAATTAAATATATTTATTAACTTTTAGTTGAAGTTCTATTATATATAGAGTGTATGCCGCTAATGGACACAATAGAGTAGTAGTATGTGTAGCTGGTGTGCTGTTAGTGCACAACAACAACCCGAGATTGGATCTTGTCCAGAGTAGGAGCAAATATTTTTGGCACATTTCACCAAAATTCTATCTATATTCACATATTTACTAATATACCCTTGGAGCTTAGGTTATTGTGAACCATCCTAAATCAATAAAAACTTCCAACTATATCTTGTTTAGTAATAAAAAAATAATGTGAAAATATAAAACATTTCCTATTTTTGAATTAAAACTCGGGAGTTAAAACTAGAGAGTATGAATAGTTAGCAAAAAATAAAGACTTTTCAAATAAAGTACTTCATTATTTTTTTTAATGATTATAATTCCCTTTTCAATAGCTAGCTTTGAAAATGGATCTTTTTAAGTCCTTACTTTTATCATTCAAATTAGATTGCGATTTTCCTTATCATAAATTTCTTGTATTTCATATCCAAAATATTATTAAGTATTGAGTTTTTTTGTAGGCTATTGAAAGTTATAGCTTATCTTTTAGATATTTTTATAAAATTAGGTCATTACGTATGAAGAGAAAACACAGTAATTTGTTTCATTTATTAAAATATACAACATCTTATTAGGTGTTTTACAAACCATCTAGTTATGATTTTTTATCCTAATTATCATTTTTTCATTCTAACATTATAACATTCATTATAGTCGAGTAACTAAATTCCTCATTTACTAGTCAATATATGTAAGCTTCATGTACTAGTCCATACAAAATTCCTCACATAAGCATACACATATTTTGATCTCATCCTTCACCCGTTGTGGATGATGTAACAATTTTTGATGATTCTAGAGTTTTTTTAAAAGAAATATGAACTCAAACTTGTATTTGTATAGCTGTAAACGACCCTTCTGGACTACCCGTTTAAACTGCATGTTCACCAAAATATGTATCCTTATTGCATGTTCAACCATGAGCCCTCCAATCAACAACAATTATATCGGGGTGCACTCATCCCACAATATCTACACGAACCGCATGCACGTTCACACACACATACATACACGCTTGAACGAATACACATACACACATATCACATTATTAGATGAAAGTAGTTATCCAAATTATTTTTTGCATCATTAGATAATATTCTTATCGTATATTGTATTATTTTTTTGGGACATGTAATATTATTAGGTGAGCTCGTAAATGTTTTTATAAAAAGACCACATAACACATAAACACCCAAAAAAATGTACAAAATTAACCATGTCCTCTATTATATTTTTGAAATGACTTATGAAAGTGGAACTGGCCCATCCAATGATCATCCTAGTTCTGCCCCAAACTTGGACAAGGCTATCGAGCCTTTTATTTAGCACAAAATAACCAAGGATAAAGAAACAACTTCCTGAATAAAGTCGTAAACATATGGATGACTAAAATAATGAGTGAAAAAATGCCAACAGTTTCTCAAATGATCAAGCATTGAACCGTCTACAAATCTCTCGTTAAATTTATTGATCAATGTGCAACAACCATTGACCTTTCGATCGATAGCAAAATTCACAACCCTATCTCATGTCTCGACACAACATCCATCAACCTAGCTTAACCGGCAACCTGCTCCTCTCAAGGCATATCGAGCAGTGCTCATCGATCAACCGAGCCATTAACCTCCACGGCCAAGTCTACACGTCAGCCTACGGCAGCTCAACACCTCTGATGACATCGATGACTCTTCCAATAGCCATGGATCGATGGTCCTGGTCAACGGCCACCTATCGACGTTCCTGGTCGACAACCACTAGCCAGGGTCCCATCTGTATTAATTTTTCAACTTCACGACTTTTTGTGTATTTATTTCTAGACTTTTCATGTCCCAAGACCAACTTTAAGGCTTTCCATTTATTCCTATAAATTTGAATTTTTGAGAGACGAACAACCTGAAAGGTTGTTTTCAAGATCAAAGCCATGTCCAGAGACCATCAACCTCTACACTTGGAAACCAGACACCTTTTCGCTTTTCTCTTCTTACCATGATTGGTTCAAGTTGTAATATGTTTCCTTCTTATTCCATGAGTGTCTAGAGTCCATAATTTGTGTTGGAAGTTCCTTTAGATCCTCCTAACTAGGTAATCTTTCCTTCATCTTTTTATTACATATGTTCTTAAAATTTTGTTTTTATATTCTTGTTTTAATGTGATGCATGTTGATTAGCTACCTTCTTGTGACGATTGATATGGATTTAATTGAGAGAATAATTTCAATAATATCTGGAGTATAGGTTAGTAACGAGACACGAGAGTGAGGAGTTACTATAACAAAAGTCATATGGTTATACTTGTTCCTTTGGTTATCATCTCGAGAGAGATACCTTTAGATAGAAATCTACTTGGATCTCGATATAATGAAGGAGTGGATGTCTATGTCTGTTTGGAAAATATGTCAAGAACATATATAAATTAGAAGAGAAGTTTTTACATGCTTGTGACTAGTTTGATTGGTGAAATCCAATTCAAGTTTTTCCCTTTTTAGTTTCACAATTATCTTTATTTCTTTTTTATTTTTCATAATTTAGATCTACTGCTTGATTTGTTTAAACTCATTCCTTAACTGGAATACCAACTTCACTTCTTTGATTTGAATAAACTAAGCCAAGATCTACCATTCTTATTCCATTGTTATCCTTGTCCTTGTGTTCTACCTGACACTACTATAAAGACTCTATATTGAGTTATAGATGTCTTTTGAAGTCGAATATAAGTTTAAAGTCTGATATCTTTGACTGGACAAATGTGTTTACACTTTCGACCTATGAAAAAGAGTGATTAACTTTTGACGTCGTTGCTAGGGACATGGTGACGATGAAAACCACTAAGAACTTGGAGTCTACTTAGAATTAGTCAGTGTTATTAAGTTTAGCAATTATACATTTTCTTTCTTTATTTCTTTCTGCTATTTTTATTACAAAAAAAATCTAAGGTTATTTATTTCTTCAAAAAGAAATATGGATCTTCTCTTTTTCTTTTTTTATCCTACTGAAATCCCATCAGGTAGTGTACTCCTCTTTCTATTAAGTTTCCATTCTGGCAGAACTATTTTTTCTTAGTTTGTTTTTGTTTTGTTCTATAATTTTGTCTCCTTCCTTAGTTTTTTCTTAAATTTTTTATAACATTTTCTAAAAAAAATCTTTTTCTTTATCTTTATTACAGTCATGGATTAGACCAAAGTAAGGAAGAGCCTCTTTTCCACTTGCACCACTGATTTTCTCCACACTCTGGACTATTGGCAGATCATAGAGAACCGTTCACTTCAATTGGTACCCTTGCACAAATTACTTCAGTTGGCATCCTTGCATCAACCTCAACCACTTCTTCTACTTCATCATTTTCCACTCTTGTTTCTAATGCTTGAACATCTCATGTTGGGTTTTTGACCGAGGATATTATGAGAGGAATCGTCAATGAAAGAGAAAATATTGATGCACTCAAGTTAGCCACATCGTCCTACTTCCAATATTTTGATGCTACAGAGAGGTGAAACTGCATGATCCAAGAATTGACAAAGGTAGCCCACAATAGAATCCTCACATACACTAGGATCAAATCTTTTCTAATACACCCTCAGTGTATACAACAGATCCCCACTTAGTTTTCATACATGCCAACTTCAACCATCAAGTCCAATACACTAGTCCCAATAAGGAATTCATTTCTCGTTCCTACTCAGATCCTCCATTAGAGTTAATCAAATTTTTAAGTGAAGATTCCCCTAATCATGAGAGTCCTTCATTCCACCCGTTTGATACAATGCCACCACTAGCAGAAGATTTACTATATGCTTCCATGGAAGTTGATAATAGAGATTTTCACATACCCGTGGATGACCAAGAAGCCATGTATCATCCTACAGATTAGCTTGATGACTTGCTTGATAGGTCCACTTTGTTTTCTGTCCCAACTCAGAGAGATATTCCACATGTTGAGGATTGTCATTTTGTTACTAACATATCATCTACTTTGGGTTGGAACAATTTATATGATGAAGAGGACAACGATTACTACACATTAGTGGAATGTGATCTTGATCTTGATGACCACCCATTTTATACTTTTACATCACACACCTAAAAGGGTGATGACAATATGGGGGATGCAGTTTTGACATACTTAGATAACATAGTTGCAACTCATGAAAACATCCTACCCCCTTGCTCAGTGACAAGCTTGTAGTAAAGAATTCCCAACTTGATTCACCTAAGATTGCCCCGCCTATAGAATATGATTGAATGTCTCATATTAAACTTGGGTATACAGAAAGTGATCTAATCTTAGACTTTGAGGAGGGTGAACAAATTAATTATTTTTGAAACTCAAATCCTCTTACCTTCATCATTTCATGTGTTAACATCCTTGGGATTGACTATGAAGATCCTTACATTGAAGGAAATCATGAGGATGTCATGCTAAGCAATTCATTTCAAAATCAATAAAAGGATGAAGCCACCATGTCCCTAAATTTTACTATCCTATTTCATACTTGGAAATATCCACTAATCTTTACATTCTACTCATACATGGTGTATTCAATATGCAAGAAATAGGTGACCTTACTCCCACAACTAAAGATCTGGGATCCAAGTTTCGGTATCATTGGGATACCCCCTTCCTTGTGGAGGGTGAACGATTGGATGACAACAACAAACACCATCTCTATTATCCTATGTTTAAATTTGCTCGAGGACAAACACAATTTTATGCTTGGATTGGTTAATTAGTACGCCCTTCTAAATCTTCTATATCTGTCTTTCATTGTTACATTTTTGGACCTTGGTGTGTAATTTATAGTTTCTGTAATTGTTGCTATGTTGGCATGATGATAGGTTTAGTGCTCATCTTGTGTTAAATCACTCTATCATCATTATATTTGCTTGACCTTCAACTTCATTCATCTCATTGATTCATCTTTGAAATTTTTGGCAACATGTTGTGAGATTGCATGTTGTTACCCACAGTTAAAAGTTACTTGTTCGTCTGTTTCATTCTATAAATGATGAAACTAAGGTTTTTGCCCAACTATAGGAATTAGTGTAACATCAAAACTTCAATCATCACGGATTTGACAATATTCTAAGGATCCTTGAACCGTATAAAAATCTTCACTAAGGTTGAGTTAGAGATGATGAGTTTCGAGTTCATTTAAGATGGAATATTTACTATGATGGTCTTCATACTTTTCCACACTAGATTGAGTCTAAAATATTAAAAATAATCAATAGAGGTTTAACCACACAAAATCCCAAAAATAATTCCTTTCTATAAAAAGAAGAAAATCTTAAAAAATAGCTAGCACCCATGTTGAATTAATTAGAATGTAGTTTCAAAAGCCTGAGAGTGAACAAAATAATCATATGAGTGATTTACTTTTACTTTTTAGGAGAATTAAGGATGATGCCCATTGGGTGTATGACTATGCTCATAAACTTGGTTATGTCATGTTTGGTAGTGTCGTCCAAAATTCACTAGAGTGTCTTAAAGGAATCCCTAAGAGACTAATGAGATTCCTGACAGCAGGGTTGGTTTGAGCATAGTACAAGGAGATCATCTCACTTCTTTGTGTCAACTGGATTGGACTGTAGGGACCATTGTTCATTACATGGAACAATATGACACAGATCAGGAACCTCCTGAGTCATTTGAGTCTTTTCCCTTTATTTTTATTTTCTGCATTAGGAAATGAATAAGTGGGAGGTGCATTGTACTTGATTGGTTTACATAAATTCGTGATGGCATCTCACTTTTTTCATTCATCATTTTTCTCCATTTCCTAAGTGACTGTGCTTTAATGCTTATATATATGGTTTACATCCCTACAAATCTTATGGGACTGTAGTGAAATTACTTAAACATACCAACTGGTTTTATGATCTTACATTAGTAGGTTTGTTTGTATGGCGAGGTTCACTTTGAAATAATATGTCATGGAAAACTTGTGAATGAAAATTATGTATCCTAATCTTAGTTTTTATTGTCATGCTCAATTTGGACTGTCAACTGGGACTTTCTACATTCTCGGTTGACAACCACCAATGTGTCGACTCTGTCACTTGCCAACCAGGGTTCCATATGCCTTAATTCTACAGTGTTACAATTTTTTGTGTATTTATTTTTAGAATTTTCAAATCCCAAGACCAGCTTTAAGGCTTCCACTCTATTCCTATAAATACCAAGAAGCCACCATCAGACAAAGACATCTTGGATTTTGGGGGGCGAACAAGTCGAAAGGTTGTTGCCAAGATCAAAGTCAAGTCCAAAGACCATCAACCTCTAGACTTGACAACCAACCACCTTTTCTATTTTCTCTTATTACCATGATTGGTTCAAGTTGTAATCTATTTCCTTCTTGTACCATGAGTGGTTAGACTCCATAACTTGGGTTGGGAGTAGTCGTTAGACCCTCCTAACCATGTAATCTTTCTTTCCTCTATTTATTATGTATGTTCTTAAATTTTTGTTTCTATAGTTTTTTTTAATGTGCGCATGTTGATTAGATACCTTCTTGTGATGATTAATATGTATTTATTTGAGAGAATAATTTCAATAAGATTTGGAGTATAGGTTAGTAACAATTCATGAGATTGAGGAGCAACTATAAAAAAATCCATATGGTTATACTTGTTCCTTTGGTTATCATCTTGAGAGAGAGATACCTTTGGATAGAAATCAACTTGATCTCAAGAGAATGATGGAGTAGATGCCTTTTATGACTGTTTGAAAAATATGTGAAGAACATATATAAATTGGAAGCAAAGGTTTTACATGGTGTGGCTGGTTTGGTGAAACCCAATTCAAGATTTCCCCTTTAGTGTTTAATAATCATCTTTATTTCTTTTTTATCTTTCATAACTTAGATTTAATGCTTGATTAGATTAAACTCATTCCTTAACTGGATACCAACATCACCTCTTTGATTTGACTAAACTAAGCCAAGATTTCCCATTCTTATTTTGTTGTTCTCCTTGTCCCAATGTTTGTCCCCACACTACTACAAAGACACTGTATTGAGTTGTGGATGTTTCTCAAAGTTGGGTATAATTTATAGTTTGATATCTTTGACTCGACAAATGTGTTTAAACTTTTGATCCCAAGAAAGAGGAATTTGTAAGTATTATGGTTTACAAGTTTAATAAATATTACACACGTAAAAATGACCACGGTAAAGGGGCTTTGAAATATGGTGCAAAGGTTTATAGTAATTGTTGGTATGTATGCCCATAGAGCCAATCATATGATGATTGTAATGGGGCATCATATACTTGATTTAATAATGATAAAGGTAATTGCGACTATTATGTTTGTCTTAATCATGATTTGATGACTCAGATATAATAGATGTCTAAAGAATGATGTTACTTGATGATATATGTCTTCAGGTTGTGGATCTGAACAATGAGATCATATGCATGATAAGAGTACATTCATTCTTGTTATGTCTCTAGTCAGATATTTATGTGGAAGAAAATTATGTTGGATCTAGGGCTCTGGAGGGGGGGAATAGAGCTTCAAAATTATCGCAAGATAAATTAGACCTTCAAAATATATCAATCAAAACCAATAGTTTAAGTGTAATTTGAAGTCCCAACTAACAAGCATAGCAAGGATGAGAGAAAATTAAACAAGCACTTGGACTAGGTCATTTAGTGTGGTTCCACTCTCCAAACTAGGTGAGAATCAATCCATTACCTAGAGAGGTCAACCTATAGGCTTTTGCAAGTTCTTTCCTCTATTTATTCACCTATAAGAGTTAGAACACAAGACCCACCAAAGGACTTAGCTATCCATTACAAATAGTCTTCAACCTTATCAAAGACTTACCCACTTTGCAAAGAGTCTTCTGCCTTCTTCCAAGGACTCACCTACTCTTGCAAAAGTCTTCATCCTTCAAGGAATCACCCACTCTTATTGGATCTTCAGCCTTTGCCTTCTCTTTACCTGAGAAGATCTTCACCTCTTCTTTAACCTTGAAGAAGAACAATAACAACTTCACCTTCACTCAGAGTAGCTTCCTTCAACCTTTTCTTCTTTGAGAAAGAGGGTAGGGAAGATGGAATGGAATGAGATATTTACAAGAACAAGGAAGCATCTCTCTTACAACTAGCCTAACTCACTCATAATCATGAAATGCTATGTAAATGAGAGAGAGAAAGGGGCTCAAGGAGTTGTAAAACACTCAACTATATATAGGACTTAGAATAACATGAATGAGAAAACTTTGAATGAACTCCAAGAGGTCCTATTTATAGCTGGGGGTGTTCCCTTGAGTGTGGGATCACTTAAGGGAGAAATATAGCTATTTTCCAAGTTACAACTGATCTATTCTAGCTAAAATCAACTCTCCAATGGTTATAATCACTTTTATTGCATTTTCCATACAATACATTCAGTCGAGGTTCAATAAAGCTAACTCGACCGATCCACTAAGTGACAAAACCAATTTTCAAACTATCAGTCGAGTTTGTTCTAGGAAACTTGACTGATGAGCTAAAATCAGTTTTACTTAGTGAGTCGGTCGGTCGAGTTCTATGAGTGTGCAACTCGACTGATTGGTATCTCCAAAAATTCCTTCACTGGATCGGTTTCCAACTCGACCAATGAACAACCTATGACAAATTTTTGAAATTGAAATTTGAGTGATCAAACGTTGGAATTAAGTGTCCCTGATTTTTTCCCATCTTAGTTATAAGTCATATCATAAATACAAGCGATTATAAAAATCATCTAAGGTCATTTAGAGTGATTTCCGAAGCCTTGCACTTGCATTTCTTTTGACTTGAACTTGAACAAGTTAGGAATTGTGTAATTTGATGGTTTTCATATACCTAAAGCCTGAAATCAATCTTCAAAAACATATTAGATACATAGGAATGGAATGGTTAAGTCATTATCAAAATATGGGCAATGTATAACTCTCAAGTCAACATTCTCCCCCTTTTTGACAATGACAAACCATTCCTCAATCAAATTGAAAAGGATATGTAAAGTTATACCTTTTCCTTGTGAACTGCAGGAGGAATCTTGATTTTAACAATGTGAATTGCTCCCCCTCAATCTATGCTTACTCTTACCTACATAGTTAGTCTATCTACACAAACCAACATGAAATATATACTATATGGTCCTTTAGCAAGTCATGTGATAAAGCATATAATGAACAAGAAAAGGATCACGTAGACAGTATAAGAAATATAGTTGAGCTTCAAAATTATGAACTGCTCTCCCCCTTTTGACATTATAAAAAAGGAAGGGGGGTTAGGAGAGCACAGAAATGGGTCTTCTCCAAGAACAACCAAACATACATCCATAACATGCAATCTCAAAGCGTACACCAAACAGAGACGAGATAAACAAACAATCTAAGTCATAATCAAAATATGGTAAAACATGGCACCAACTCATGAGATATAGTAAATCAAAGAGTAAGTGTTCAAGAGATTAAGATTACAACCCAGAAAGCATGTTCTCAGAAAACAACTACAAGCCAAAGTGATGAAAGCTAGATGATAAAATAGTACAACTCAGAAAATGTGCCCAGATGTTTGTAATATAAAATAGCCTGGAAGATATATATGATTATCATCTAGACTAAAAACTATAAAAACTAAACATCTAAGCTATTTGTGCACAACATCATCATCATCTGCATTAGAAGCATCTAACTTGTAGTCATCATCTCTGTATGGAGTTGTATTAAAGAGAACAACATCACCTTCATCACTGGAGGAACCAGCAAAGCCATCAGAGCCATCATCAGAAGCATCATCACAATCCTCATCAGCCTCCTTGTTAGTAGAAGCAGCCTCCTCATCAACCTGGTCTGGTATCTCCTCATCAACACGAGAACCAAAACCACGACTGGACCAATGGGAATTATGCTCATCCCAAGACATACCAAGAGCATGGAGCTCATTGGCTTGTGGGAAGAAAGGAGAAGAACTACCAAGACTAGCAAGAAGAGTGGCCAAGGGGCCAACGGTTAGAGGCAGCACACCAGAAGAAGATCCACTAGTAGCAGAGAGTGTAGAAGCAGAAGAAGAAGGTGGAGGAGTAGGGTAAAGGTGATCATAGCATAGGATGCATAGTCACCTCCTGGGTAGGGATGGAAGATAGGGTACATGTGTGAACAAGACAGGTTCATGTTGGACATGATGTTACAAAGGTTTTGATGCAGGTGATCTTGAACCTAAAGGTTGTACGTATGTTGATGCATCATGTAACACATAAGTGTTTCATTGGATACATGGAACAAGGTGTGAGCAGGTTGGGTAGGATGAGGTGGTGGAGGTTCTCAGGTAGAGGTAAAGGTAGAAGTAGAGGTAGAGGTAGAGGAACCAGGTATGGTAGAGGATGGGATAGGCACAGATTTCTGAAGTGTGATCTCACTGATGCAAACTCCTTTTTGGGTAGGTTTGTAATGTAGGTCATGGAAAAGAGTTGTGCCAGTGGCAAGCTGGAAAAAACTACAGATCAGGGTTGGTTAGGGTGGGTGGGTGCCACCGGTTTTCTTCCCTAAGTCAAAGAACGTCATATGGTGGAGAACGTATCTTACGCACTTGACTCCTATGTTCTTCGAGAGACAGAGCATAATTACTGTAGTGTTTTCTACAATTTGAGTCTGATTCTTCATGGGATGAATATTGTAGTAAACAACTAAGGCAAGTATGCATCTCTGGAGGTCTAAGGTAGAGGAGGGAAGGGTGCACTATTTCCTATATAGTAATTGAGGCTTTTTCAAGAACTTATGAATATCAAGGAGAGTAAGATCATATTGCTTGTAGAAGGCATCTGGCTTGACTAGGTCAAAATACTCAGGATAGTCCTTTCTCTAGGTATCAGTCACTTTAGTACCCAAAAAGAAGATGTTCAGCGTATTCTCAGAGACTTGGAATTTCTTCCCGACGATCATGAAAGTTAGGACTACTTGAGTATTGGGTGGTGGTATGAGTGTGTCATAATTGCATTGAAAGTTATCATAAAATTCATGAATGACTTTTATACTAGTTATGGAATTGTTATAGCATGCATGTTCGACACACAAGGAAGAGAGATGATGGTCATACAACAACTCAACTACTTGATCAATGACCTCTTGTCTTTGTGGGCATGCCTCAAATAAGGCACGAAATGGGAAGGAGCTCCTTCATCAATTAAGGGCCTCATTGGAGATGAAGAAATTGTCATAAAAGGGAATCAAGCGAGAGTTTGATGAAGAAGAAGGTGTACTAGCAAGGGTGGCCCTCTTTCTCCTATTGGATGCCATGGAAGAAAAATGGAGAGGATGGCGAGAGCAAAATCTAGAGAAACACCACCGAACCCCATCCACACTCCTAAGGTTGATAGGGAGGAGGTCAAGGAAGGGCAATCTAGGTCAAACTAAGGCTAGGGAGAGGAAGGTCGGGGCTAGAGTTGGGAGCTTGAGGGAGCTAGAGGTTGGATCGGTTGATTTTTCTCTAGTTGAGATGGAGAAAAATCAGCTAAACCTATCTTAAGTTTGCTTCAGCCCGGCAATCGATCGAGTTCTATGACTCAAAAACTCGACCGATAGGCTCTTTAAAAAAGCTCTCGGCCACTGGTCAGTTGAGTTGGCAACTCGACCGATGGTCAACCTGAACTAGCTTCAAAAAATTTAATTTCTAGCCATTAGAGTTATAATTAAATTTATTTTTTAAGTCCATTTTGTATTCTGAACATACTTATGCACATATCACTCAACATTGGGTACTATTTTGTGATAAAACAAGTGTATGAAAAAAATACCCAAAAACAAGAGAGAAATAGGGCAAAACGAATTTGAAAACCAAATTTATAACATACTAACAAGCGATGTTGATCAAAAGCAGAAGTAGAGCATATAGGATAGATGACGACTAGCTAGAAGGAATATCATATTCATTCAAAATATTTATGAGAAGTTTGGATTTAATAAAGTTAAATTTCTCTCTAGCTAGAGGTTTAGTGAAAATTTCCTCCAACTAATTTTTCGTGTCTGCATGCATGATATAGATATCCTTTTTGGCAATGTGATCACAAAGAAAATGATGGCAAACCTCTATATGCTTAGATCTACTATGCTAGATAGGATTATATTACAAGTTAATTGTACTAAAATTATCACAATAGATAGGAGAAGCATCAAAATGAATGTTAACGTCTTGGAGCATTTTCTTCATCCATAGCTGCAATGTATTCAACCTCAGTGGTTGATAATGTCATTGTGCTTCATTTCTTGGAGAACCAAGACACCAATCATGATCCTGGGAGAAAGCAAGTGCCACTTGTGCACTTTCTATAAATCAATCACCCTATGTAATCCACATCACTATAAGTAGTAAGAACAAAGTCCCTTGACTTGGGATACCATATTCCAAAATTTTGGGTTTAGGCTAAGTACCTGAAAATCCTCTTAACATCTATAAGATGTGATTTCTTACGATTTGATTGAAAGTGAGCACACAATACAACACTAAACATTATATTAGGTCTAGACGCAATTAAGTAAAGTAAACTTCTAATCATACCTCTATAGAGCTTCTCATCTACCTTCTCACCTTCTTCATCCTTATCAAGTTTGGCGGTGTTTGACATGGGTTTACCCATCGGCTTGGTGTTCTCCATCCCAAAGCACTTGAGTAACTCACTTGTGTACTTGCCTTGGTTGATGAAGTTCCCATCTTTAGTTTCCTTGATTTGAAAGCTGAGGAAGAATGTGAGCTCAGTCATCATACTCATCTCAAACTCACTCTGCATAAGATCACTAAATTCTTTGCAAAGATCAAGGTTAGTTCCGCCAAAAATGATATCATCAACATAAATTTGAAGTGTGCTTTTAAAAATAAGGTAGAATCTATTTTTCCCATGATATACCCATGGTCTAACAAAAATTTCTTTAATTTCTCATACTATGCTCGAGGTGCTTGTTTGAGTCCATACAAAGCTTTTTATAACAAATAAACATGGTTAGGTAAACTATCATGTTCAAAGCCTGGGGTTGTGCAATATACACTTCCTCCTCAATTGTGCCATTCAAAAATGCACTTTTACCATCTGTTTGATATAAAGAAAGTTTTTATATCTAGCAAAGGCAAGCAACATATGAATGGACTCAAGTTTAGATATATGTGTATATGTTTCATCAAAATCTGTACCTTCCTGTTGATTGTAGCCTTGAGCCACTAACCTTGCTTTGTTCCTCACAACTATGTCTCTTTCATCAAGCTTGTTGTGGTAGACCCACTTGGTGACAATGTATCACTTAGACTTGGCACTAGGGTCCATACTCTATTCTTTTCAAAGTGTTCCAACTCTTCTTCCATAGCTAGGATCCACTCATCATCCCCAAGAGCTTCCTTGACGTTCTTTGGCTCGAGTTGTGAGATGAAGGCGTTGTTGGCTTTTTCTTTGTTGAATGCAACTCATGTCTTCACTCTTTCAAAAGGATCATCTAAAATCAGCTGTTTTGGATGATTCTTTGCAAATTAGGGACTTGGATCCTTCTTCTCTTCATCTTTCTCTTCTTCTTGAGTGACCACCTATTTTCCCTTTTGGGTGATGTTGAGTTCTTTTAGAATAGGAATTACCTCACCTGCAACATCATAATTTAGAACAATATCTGTTACGACCCCACCTTCCGGTAACCCCCAATTAACGGATACTGAGAGGTCGAAGCCACACACATAATTTCCGGATCAAAGGTTCGGCAATTAACCAAGAACAATTATTAAATTTTAACAGACTAAACTGGAAAGCTGTAAGAAAATAAAATTTTGCATACCTTTTGAAAACTTGAATCTCTAAACTTCTATCCACATATCAATTCTACTCTAACTAATCCTCCTAATTCATGTATTTCACAATATGACGATTTAGTGTTTGTCCTTTTAGCTTTGTACCTAAAACGCTGACAAACAAAACGTCGGTCAGCATAAAGCTGGTATGTGGGGGAACCAATAATCGTGTAATTATTCATAACAATGTATTGCAGCCAATTACCATTTAACAAACAATTTTACATTTTAAATATAACTGCGCGATCCATGCATTCCCTATCCTCTGCGTTGTCCCTGCAGTGGACCTGGATACTACTTTCCTTATAGTAGCTCCCCATTAAACCCCTCATGGTCCCACCTATAGGTGAACTAGTTTCTAGGGTTGAGTCACATGGCACTACCCATAAGTAGCCCACTCCTTAACTCATGGCATGCTAAAGGGTCTCATGGCACTACACTTGGTAACCCAATTTCTAACCCACGATAACCTAGACATTACTCTAGGTTACCCCTTTTTAGCCTTTGCAAGCCACATAGGTGGATTCAGATCTAAGCCAGTTATATATATATATATTCATGGTGATAATCTTAGTCACTTTATAGTTACATGAAATAAAAGGCATCCAACCGTTATTTTCAAGAAACCAATAAACACATTCGGAAATTGTCGTGAAACTAAAGTGATTATTCATAAGCGTAACCACATACTTGTTCAGTAGATTTCTCAAGATAATATCAATTCCAACCAAGAAAGCAATCCAAGCAAGTAATTCAACCACATAATCAAGAATCCTAAAAAACACATGTACTCTATTTATTACACACTTTATCAAGATTCTTTCTATTCAACTTGAAATCGCTTCCTAAGGTTTCTGTATCCATTTTAGGGTTTCATTTTGCATTTAGGGTTTCACTTCATTCACTATTTTAAACCCTATTTCTATTCAATTACTTACAAACCCTAATTTCATATTAAGGGCACACTTAAACATTAATTAAGCCCATTATGCCTCTATTATGTTAAAACTACCATTTTTATCCTTTTAATCCATGGCAAGATCATTATACTCATTTATCATCAATTCATAGTTCATTATGGCCAAATTCACAAATTAACTCTATATATCATTAAATCCACGTTTTATTCATTAAAAACCCTAATTACTATATTAAGGGTATTTACCCATAATTAGAAATCTTTGTACTCGAAATAGATTAGAACCATCATATCTCAGCTTTGTATTTGAATTTGACCAATTAAAATCATTAAGGATCATAATTACCACAGTTAGGGTTCAAGGTTCATTAAATCATATGGAACCCTAAATTAATCAAATTATGCATGAAGATCATCCTTTTAGATCTATTATGCCCTTTTTATTAACAACAGGTTAATATCTATTTTAAACACTCACATAACCCCTTTCTAATTCATTAATCATCAAAGGTTAGGGTTTTTCATTGATTAAACAATTGAAGATAGCATCTTGATATATTTCTTGAATCAAAAGTGGAACTAAGCTTCAACAATAATTTCTTTGTGTTCCTCTCATTCTGAGGATCAATTTTCATATATTACTTGTCCTAATCGGAGTTACCAATATTTAATTACGAATTTAGTAAGATTCCACTTACTTGGGCCAATCAGATTGCGCCACGTCACTTCACCCATGCAACGATCTCATGATTTGGTAATATAAGCAAAATACGACTCTGCCCCTATTTAAGTTTCTCGGCCTTCTTACCCCCGGAGGGTATAACCGTCCAATGCCACCTACGTTGCCATCAACCTCGCGATGCAGGGTTCCTACATGTCAGCGATGTCGATGGGCGCATGACTACTCCCTGCCCAGCTTGCTCTCACCCTCCTAGGCCCTATGCACGGCCAAGAAGGCCTCTCCTCCTCGCCAGAGTTGAATAGAACAACCGCTCTACTGCTGGTGGTCAACGCCGACCTGGATCAACATTCCATGTCTGCAGGCCATGACAGAGAAAGACGCACCCTCAGATCCATTGAAAACCTTCTCCAAGCACCTTCATGCTCTGGTTAGGTAGGGGATACCTTCAACAACCTTTCCGCATCCTCCCAGGTTCTGGGGTCGACGAGACTCCCTTGTGAACTAGCTTCACCATGAAGATGAAGGTGAGTTCCATCGGCATCCTCAGGGATACCTCTGGTTCCCACACGATTTGCCACGCCCAAAGGGGTTCTGTTTCCGTTTCACCCACTCGAAGATCCTCATGCCCTCTTGTATACTTCTTGATTGTGAGAGAAAGAGAGAGGATCAGCTATCAAGGTCTAGGGTTCAAACAAAGAAGAAGAAGGAAGAGAGGTGCTCATGGGATCCTTTCTGGACTTAAACTGGAGGATCTACCCTCTTATATAGGGGTGATCAACGAAGCCCTAAAGTGTGCCTCCACGAGTACTCAAGTCTTTCCCAAAAAGAAACTTATATTCCTTAGTTAAGAAGTAACCTCTTCTCTCATCATTATCTTCTAATATAATTATATTATTTGGGTATTTAGAAATTCGAAATCCTTTTCCCTTATTCTCTTTATTCTTGGCTTTTAATCCATTAGCCACGAAATTTATATTTCCTTTTTGTAAAAAATACCACTTCTTTAACAAAACCATAAAATTCATTAATTAAGCATCATTTTATCTTCTAATTTTTCTATTCTTAGTATTTTCTCTTTCTTTCCTCTTTATTGGGACTCCTTGGATCCCAAGAAACTCTATTATTTCAAAATATTTTTTTATTGGATACTTATTATCCTTCTAGATGCATCTAAATGCATTATTTCACATTATCTTGTTTATTTCTCATTAAAATATCTCTTTTTGAGGATTTCTATTTATTTCTCTTTTATTTTCGTCATTGGTATTCCTTTTAATATTAGGAATCCTTGGGATACGAAATCCCACCAAGAATAACTCAATTATACCTCTTTTCACTTGTTTTCCACATTCTACCATTGTTTTCAATTTCTTTCTTAATAAAGAAATACTTAATTAATATTTTCTTTTCTTATTGCCTTTTATTTGCAACTTTGGACTCCTTGGAACCCAAGGAACCCAAGAGGCATGAAATCCCTCTTTGGATTTGCCTTCTAGATGTTTCCATCTCATTTTTTTCTCAAAAACTCAATTATTCACTTACTAATTGAATTTTCTTGTTATTTGGGCCCAATAGACAATAAAGCCCACAACACAATCATCAAGGCTATTGTAAACAAAATACATTTATTCAAAACAAATCATATCTTTATTTGTTAAAAAATCGTTAATATGAGAAATTACATTTCTCGACAAATGAACCCAAAAATTGGGGTTGTAACATCCTTCCCCTCTTATAGGAATTTTGTCCGCAAAATTATATCAAGCAAATAAACAATTCAGGATAAGACTTTTCCATGTCCATCATTAGCCTCTATGTGGCTTCATCTTACTCATAGCGCTTCTAAAGAACCTTTATCATCACATATTTGTTTCCCTGAGTTCTTTCATCATGGCGTCTATAAACTGCACAGGTGACTCAGACCATTTCAGCCTCCCTTGGGGCTCACTAGGTTCATTGCTCAGCACATGGTCGGGGTACCTCATATAGTACTCTAAATTGGACACATAGAACTCATCACACATTTCTTTATCCTGAGGGGTAAGATCAAACTTAACCTTCTCCACCAAACCATGACACAAGAACCCATGCATTGGGGACTCAGCTCTCTTAGCTATAACTTAGAGGGGTTGGATTTTCATGTCACATATTCTTCCACAGTGAACTGCATGTCAGTCTACTTTTCATCCGCTCACGACTCCCGTCATCTCTAGGATCCTATCAGACATTGCACGATCAAAGAGACTTCATCTACACGCACTGTGGTCCTTTTCTAACCATCATGTGGTCCTTTCACCAACATCACCTTACTGAAGTGGTGACTGACACAACCTCCCTTACAAAGCTTCTTTAAAACCTGATACTGGATATGGTGGTTATCATCACATCTTACAAAGGACAAGAGATGTCTCTATGTATCACCTTGAATGAGCACACATGCTCTCATCAGACCCTCTAGTCTGGATCATACTAACCATTAGTTAAGGGTGATAAACCGCACTAACATCGAGTTCTTCATGTACCTACTCCCACCTTTTGGAAGGGAACCTTTAGGTCAAACTATAGAACCTTTGAACTCAAATTATGGTGTAGTTGAACCATCTCTCTCATGGGTAGTTCAACCAGATCTGTCCCTTGACAGAACTCTTTCTTTCTCATGTCATCTGGGTAAGACGATCTACCATACCCCATATTGCATCTCGACCTTCCTTGGTCCAGGGGAGACTTACAACATCCATAGTGATGAACTCCCTTTCTCTTTTGGGGACTCTTTATCCTTTATATCAATGCATTGGGTTACTGATGTTCGTCCTTCTCCCTCGGCTTGCAAGGCCATATACCACATGCAACTTTATCTTAGGCATCTAAAGTACTACTGCCACTTATTATCTTGGTAGTACCATGGTGTATGGTGATCTTCAATCATGATTTCCTATATGTCATGATTCCTCAATATTGATTCCTCAGAAACCTTAAACCACTGTAGTCGGGGTTTCATCACCTTCCTTTCCAAAGAAGTGCATTTGAGGCTCTACAACCATCCTTTCATTGCATCAAGGCCTAGGCTAGATAACCAAACAACCTTGGCTAGGGCACTTAGCCACACATATCGGCCAACCAAGGAGTGCATCCATGCACAAGGGATATTGTGCAACCAAGGAGCATAGGTGTATCATGCAACTAATGCGAGAAGTGTGTCGTGTATCCAGATCCAAGAGCTATGTCATTCAGCTATGTGTAGGGTATATCATGCACCCAAGTGCAAGGTGATATCGGGCATCCAAGTACAAAGATGCGTCAGACAACACAACTAGCCCTAACAACTAAGACCCTATCGCCCATTAAGGGTTAGGGTTTCATGTCGGGCAATCACCATCATCATAACGTCCAAAGCCATATCAACCGAGGCCAAGATCATAACGCCCAACAAGCACACTACTGACCTCTATCCAACTTAACCCTTTTACCTAGGGGTTGAGTCCTCCTCACGGTCATCCAACAAGGTACAATGCCTCACAACCTTCTTACTAAACCTCTCCAGGTCTAAGGAACTCTTCTCCCTATCTCAGGAGGTAAACACCTATACCTTAGGCACAGAGGTACTAGCAGACTCATCCTCTCTCTAGAGTTTGGTTCCTCTCGTGGCAACCAAGATATCCTCAGCCTTCAGGGATTAAGCATGAGGCAATCATTATCGTCCACTTAGGTCGCATCCTCCTCAACTCCCCACTATTCCTCATATCTCGGAGTCTAGGCTTCCAACCTTCTTGCATGGGTCCTACTCTCTCTCTAGAGCTAACCCTACAAACTACCTTACTACCCGAGGTTTTCTCTCCAAGGAGGATCAAGCTCACAAGCATACCTCCACATGGGTGAATCCTATTATGTTTGCTCAAGGTTATCCATAGCTGTTGATGCTTATCTCATAAGCTATCCCTCATATTCCCCTGGCCAGGGTTTCAGCCTTCTGCTCGTGCTACTGACGTACTATGGGTGTCTACTATGCCATGCTCATATAAGCTCATGGGGTTTCCATGGGTTCTTCTTTATCCTCCTCAAGGAAGGAGCTATCCTTTGCTCTAGCCTACACGACCCTTCCCAGGGTTGGGTTGCCGAAGGTACTCGGTCATCCAACCTCTCATGGCTCATATGGCACCCAAGGCATGCCCACACACCTGGTCCATCAAGACATCTAACTCTTCTTGTCATCTCTCTCTCTAACCTTCACTTAGGGTTAGGGTTAACATCATACTTAGAGGATGTGCCAGGTCTCTACTTATAATGGAGGTCTCTACCTCCAAGACTAAATCTCTTTACTTATCCTCCTCATAAGAAGGTCTAGCCTCAGGTCTCTACTAAGGGCAAAGACAACTCACATCTTACGACCTAAGCATGTATCTATTCTTTAGTTTACGCTTACTCTATTAAGATTAAGTCCATGACATCTTATTTACATGCTTTTTATTAATTTTGTGGAGGATTCCTTAGACCCTATCAACCTTACCCGTATCTCAAGAAGGTGAGGAAAAGAGAGAAAACCCTAATCCTTAAGGTCCTTAATAGAATTTGTGATGAGAAGGGATGAATAAGATGAGAAAGTCATAAAGGTATCTTATTTCGATTCATACCCTAAGACTTTGGCTAGGCAGTCACACAGATCCAGGAGTCCTCATATTCTGCCTAGCGGTGTGGAGGAAAATATTGCCAGCCCCCAGTCGTGATCCTTTTCTAGACACCTCCGTCTTTCAGATAATCCTCTAATAACTCCCTTGGGTTCTATGGAGTTTGTAAAATTTAATAATTATTAATGGTTAAGTGAGGAACCTACACTCTGATACCAAATGTTACGACCCCACCTTCTGGTAACCTCCAATTAAGGGAGACCGAGAGGTCGACGCCGCACACATAATTTTCGGATCAAAGGTTCAACAATTAACCAAGAACAATTATTAAATTTTAACAGACTAAACTGGAAAGCTATAAGAAAATAAACTTTTGCATACCTTTTGAAAACTTGAATCTCTAAACTTCTATCCACATATGAATTCTACTCTAACTAATCCTCCTTGTATTTTAATTCATGTATTTCACAATATGATGTTTTACTGTTTGTCCTTTTGGCTTTGTACCTAAAATGACGACAAATAAAACGTCGGTCAGCATAAAGCTGGTATGTGGGGGAACCAATAATCGTGCAATTATTCATAACAATGTATTGCAGCCAATTACCATTTAACAAACAAATTTACATTTTAAATATAACTACGCAATCCATGCATTCCCTATCCTCTGCGCTATCCCTACAGTGGACCTGGATACTACTTTCCTTATAGTAGCTCCCCATTAAACCCCTCATGGTCCCACCTATAGGTGAACTAGTTTCTAGGGTTGAGTCACATGGCACTACCCATAAGTAGCCCACTCCTTAACTCATGGCATGCTAAAGGGTCTCATGGCACTACACTTGGTAGCCCAATTTCTAACCCACAATAACCTAGACCTTACTCTATGTTACCCCTTTTTAGCCTTTACAAGCCACAGAGGTGGATTCAGATCTAAGCCAGTTATATATATATATATATATATATATATATATATATATATATTCATGGTGATAATCTTAGTCACTTTATAGTTACATGAAATAAAAGGCATCCAACAATTATTTTCAAGCAACCGATAAACACATTCGGAAATCACCGTGAAACGAAAGTGATTATTCATAAGCGTTACCACAAACCTGTTCAGTAGATTTCTCAAGCTAATATCAATTGCAACCAAGAAAGCAATCCAAGCAAGTAATTCAACCACATAATCAAGAATCCTGAAAAACACATGTACTCTATTTACTACACACTTTATCAAGATTCTTTCTATTCAACTTGAAATCGCTTCCTAAGGTTTCCGTATCCATTTGATGGTTACATTTTGCATTTAGGGTTTCACTTCATTTACTATTTTATACCCTATTTCTATTCAATTACTTACAAACCCTAATTTCGGATTAAGGGCACACTTAAATATTAATGAAGCCCATTATGCCTCTTTTATGTTAAAACTACCATTTTTATCCTTTAATCCATGGCAAGATCATTATATACTCATTTATCATCAATTCATAGTTCATTATGGCCTAATTCACAAATGAACTCTATATATCATTGAATCCACCTTTTATTCATTAGAAAACACTAATTACTATATTAAGGGTATTTACCCATAATTAGGAATCTTTATACTCAAAATAGATTAGAACCATCATATCTCAGCTTTGTACATGAATTTGATCAATTAAAATCATTAAGGATCATAATTACCACAGTTAGGGTTCAAGGTTCATTAAATCATATGGAACCCTAAATTAATCAAATTATGCATGAATATCATCCTTTTAGATCTAATATGCCCTTTTTATTAACAACAGGTTAATATCTATTTTAAACACTCACATAACCCCTTTCTAATTGATTAATCATCAAAAGTTAGGGTTTTTCATTGATTAAACTGTTGAAGATAACATCTTGATATATTTCTTGAATCAAAAGCAGAATTAAGCTTCAACAATAATTTCTTTGTGTTCCTCTCATTCTGAGGATCAATTTTTATATGTTACTTGTCCTAATCAGAGTTACCAATATTTAATTACGAATTTAGCAAGATTTCACTTACTTGGGCCAATCGGATTGTGCCACGTCACTTCACCCATGCAACAATCTCACGATTTGGAAATATAAGCAAAAGATGACTCTACACCCTCTTAAGTTTATCGTCCTTCTTACCCCCGAAGGGTATAACCATCCAACGACACCTGCGTTGCCATCAACCTCGCGATGCAGGGTTCCCGCAGGTCAGCGATGTCGATGGGCGCGGGACTACTCACCGCCCAGCTTGCTCTCACCCTCCTAGGCCATATGCATGGCCAAGAAGGCCTCTCCTCCTCGTTGGAGTTGAAGAGAACAGCCGCTCTGCGGCTGGTGGTCAGCGATGACCTGGATCAGCGTTCCATGTCCGCAAGTCGTGATAGAGAAAGACGCACCCTCGGATCCATTGAAGACCTTCTCCAAGCACCTTCATGCTCTGGTTAGGTAGGGGATACCTTCAGCAACCTTTCTGCATCCTCCCAGGTTCTGGGGTTGACGAGACTCCCTTGTGAACTCGCTTCACCGTAAAGATGAAGGTGAGTGCCGTCAGCATCCTCAGGGATACCTCTAGTTCCCGCACGATTTGCCACGCTAGAAGGGGTTCTGTTTCTGTTTCACCCACTCAAAGATCCTCATGCCCTCATGTATACTTCTTGATTGTGAGAGAAAGAGAGAGGATCAGCTATCAAGGTATAGGGTTCGAATGAAGAAGAAGAAGAAGGAAGAGAGGGGCGCATGGGATCCTTTCTGGACTTGAACTGGAGGATCTACCCTCTTATATAGGGGTGAGCAACGAAGCCGTAAAGTGTGCCTCCACGAGGACTCAAGTCTTTCCTAAAAGGAAACTTATATTCCTTAGTTAATAAGCAACCTCTTCTCTCATCATTATCTTATAATATAATTATATTATTTGGGTATTTAGAAATTCGAAAACCTTTTCCCTTATTCTCTTTATTCTTGGCTTTTAATCCATTAGCCACGAAATTTATATTTCCTTTTTGTAGTAAATACCACTTCTTTAACAAAACCATAAAATTCATTAATTAAGCATCATATTCTATTCTTATTTTTCTATTCTTGGTATTTTCTCTTTCTTTCCTCTTTATTGGGACTCCTTGGATCCCAAGAAACTCTATTATTTCAAAATCTTTTTTTTATTGGATACTTATTATCCTTGTAGATGCATCTAAATGCATTATTTCACATTATCTTGTTTATTTCTCATTAAAATATCTCTTTTTGAGTATTTCTCTTTATTTCTCTTTTATTTTCCTCATTGGTATTCCTTTTAATATTAGGAATCCTTGGGATACGAAATTCCACCAAGAATAACTCAATTATACCTCTTTTCACTTGTTTCCACATTTTACCATTGTTTTCAGTTTCTTTCTTAATAAAGAAATACTTAATTAATCTTTTGTTTTCTTATTGCCTTTTTTTTTGCAACTTTGGACTCCTTGGAACCCAAGGAACCCAAGAGGCACGAAATCCCTCTTTGGATTTGCCTTCTAGAGGTTTCCATCTCATTCTTTTCTCAAAAACTCAATTATTCACTTACTAATTGAATTTTCTTGTTATTTGGGCCCAATAGCCAATAAAGCCCACAACACAATCATCAAGGCTATTGTAAACAAAATCCATTTATTCAAAACAAATCATATATTTATTTGTTCAAAAATTGTTAATATGAGAAATTACATTTCTCGACAAATGAACCCAAAAATTGGGGTTGTAACAATATCTTTGGGAATGTAGGGGTTAGTCTCAATAAACTTAACATTTGTAGATTCTTCTACTTTAACAAGATCAATATTAAACACTCTATAAGCCTTGCTAGTAGTGTTATAGCCAAGAAAGAAAGCCTTGTAAGATTTCAGATCAAACTTGTCAAGAGAATCTTTCATATTTAAAACAAAACAAGGACATCCAAAAACATGTAAATACTCGATGGAAGGCTTCCTACCACACCATAGCTCATAGGGGGTTTTCTTCAAAAAAGGATGTGAAAAAACCCAGTTTTGCATAGAACATGAGGTACTGATAGCTTTGGCCCAAACTTCTTTGGAGTGTCATGCTCTAAAAGCATGGTCCTAGCCATCTCCTGTAGTGATTTATTCTTCCTCTCTACAACCCCATTTTGTTGAGGTGGTTGAGGTGAAGAAAAGTTATGTGCATGACCAGATTCTTGACAAAAACGTTCAAAAAGATCATTTTCAAATTTTCCCCCATGTTCACTACATATAGAAATGATGTGGAAAGAGGCTTCATTCTCAACTCATTTACAAAAGCTCAAGAAAACATCAAGTGTATCACTCTTTGAAACGAGAAAGAAGGTCCAAGTATATCTAGAGAAATCATGGACAATAACAAGGCAATACTTGGAACCATGAAGTGATTGAGTTCTCATTGGTCCAAATAGATCAATGTGAAGAAGATCAAGAGCTCTCTTTGTACTAAGGACTTCTTTCAATTTTAAGGAGGACTTGATTTTCTTTCCTTGGGTACAAGGTTGGCATTCCTCATCCTTTTCAAAATCCAATTTGGGAAGTCCCTTGACCAAGTCCTTCTTGCTCAACTTCTTCAATTGATGTAGATTTACATGACCACACTGACAATGCCAAAGAGTGATATCATTCAAGTTGATTACTAGGCATATACCAACAACATTCTTAATAGAGTCAAGCACAATTACATAAATATCACCACTTCTAGTTCCCTTATATACAACTTGATAGGTGAGGGAATCTAGAATCAAGCATTCAAAAGAAGTAAATAACATAAGGTAACTATTATCACATAATAGATTAACACAAATTAAATTGTGATGCAGGCCATCCAAAAAAACAACATTCTTGATACACAAGAATTCTTTTGCATCGCCCTCACCTTTGACCATACCTTTCTTGTTGTCCCCAAAGATAACTGAAACTCCTTTCTTTTTGGTGTTGTTGTGGAAATGTCTTATATCACCTGTCATATACTTAGTGTAGCCACTATCAACAATCCATCTTCCTTTTCCCTACAAGAAAGGAGAGTGTCAGTTCCCAACTTAAACTTTGGGATCTGAAGTTAGCTTGGGGACCCATTTCATCTTTGGGTTGGTCCCCTTAAGCTTGTAAGAACAATAAGTAGAGTAATGATCATCACACTTGCAATAAGAACAAAATGTAGGATTCTTAGTGTCGGAAGACTCTCCAACAAAGAAAGAGGTATCCTTGCTCTTTTTCTTACCTTTGTCTTTGTTCTTGCCCTTTGGTGTCCCCCCTACAAATCTCAAGCCACTAATAACACTTTATTTGGTAGACTGGTCAAGGATTTTATTTAGGGAGTTTTTCCTTTTGAGGAACTTTTGTAGAGAGGATTTAAGTCTATGATAATTATCATTTAGAGATATGATAGTAGAATAAAAACTAGCAATATCATCTCTATCATGAACAAGTTTAACCTCTAGATAGAGGACTTTAGTTGAATAAGAATCTTTCTCAAGAGAAATAGAAGCAATAAAATTACTAGGCAAGATAGGTCTAGAAGATAAATCATTAACTTGACCAAGCAACCTTGCATTTTCATATTTAATCACTTGAATTTCCTTAAGATAGACATCTATCTCATCCTTACAAGCATCAATAAGAAGCTAAAATTCAACATTTTCAGTTTTAAGAGTTTCAAGCTCCTTTTGGCACTTTCGGTTATCTTCCTTAAGAGTTTCAATCTTCTTAAGATAGATATCATTCTCTATCTCAAATCCAATATATTGGAGCTCAAGATCAAGATATTGGCCTAGAAATTTATCAATGCTCTCAAGATGAGTTCTCTCATTAAGATCAAAATTTCAAGTTTAGCATACAAATCATCAATAATTTTTCCTAACCTTTTTCTTTTAGATTTACATTTAGCAAAAGAAGAATGGGTAGAAATAAGCATATCAATAATATCTTCCTTATATAACTCATGCAAGCTTACCTCACATACCTCACCAATTTCTTCACTAGTAGAGGCCATGTGTGCAAGGTGGCAGTCTCCATCTTCTTTGGATCTAGAGCCACTTGAGGATGATTCCTCCCAAGCTGCATGAGCATCATTCTTGAGACTTTTCTCCTTCTTATCCTTCCTGGTGTAGTTGCTCTCCTTCTTGTACTCTTCCTCCTTCTTGGAGCTACCCTTGTGGTGTGACTTTCTTGACTTAGGTCATTCACTCTTGTAGTGTCCCTTTTTTCCACACTTGTAGCAACTAGGAGTAGAGGAGGAGGATTGCTTTTCCTTGAAGTGCTTACCCTTGATGTAGTTGGCTTCATGCTCACTAGGGCCACCATCTTCACTAGCGGAGGAAGGATAAGTCTAGCAAGCAAGTTGTTGTTGAAAAATGACCACCTCCACTTGTGCTTTGAAAGCACTATCTTTTATCTTCTTATCTTCCTTCTCTTCTTGCTTGGCTTCTTCTTCTTGCTTGTCAAGCCTTGGCTCAAGAGCTCAGAAGTTGCCAATGAGCTCTTCAGTTGGGATATCACCAAGGCTCCTCACTTTTTTAATGGAGGTCACCTTTGACTCCCATCTATTTGGTAGAGTCCTTAGGATTTTGCAATTGATTAAACCTCTATCCAAAGTGTTTCCCAAAGAAGCTAGGCCGCTGATGATGACATTGAGCCTAGAATACATCTCTACAATCCCTTCTTTCTTGCCCATCTTGAAGTTCTATAGAAGGTTGTTCAACATGTAGATATTAGCCTCCTTGACTTTATTTGTGCCCTCATAGGTAATGCACAATTTGTCCCAAATCTCATAGGCGGTGTCCCAAGATGAGATGCAGTTTAACTCTGTTGGGGTAAGGGTTGCATAGAGGATTCTTATGGCTTTGGCATTGAGCTAGGCTTCTTTAAGTGTAGCTTGACTCCATGTTGTAATAGCTCTGGTTGGCTCCTTGAATGGTGTGACCATTACCTTCCACATATCAAAGTTCATTCCTTGAATTCAAAATTACATACGCCTCTTCCAATAGTGGAAGTTGGCATCATTGAAGACTGGAGGATGCATGGAGAAGACTCCCTCTAAGTTTAGTGAACCAAGTAGGTATTTTCCCATCCCCTCATCTCGTGAGAGATTGTTGGAGAAGATCCTTAGCTTTGATACCACTTGTTCGATCTAGGGCTCTAGAGGGGGGGATGAATAGAGCTTCAAAATTCTCACAAGATAAATTAGACCTTAAAATTATATCAATCAAAACCAATAGTTTAAGTGCAATTTGAAGTCCTAACTAACAAGCATAGAATGGATGAGAGAAAATGAAACAAGCACTTGGACAAGGTCATTTAGAGTGGTTCCACTCTCCAAACTAGGAGAGAGTCAATCCACTACCTAGAGAGGTCAACCTCTAAGACTTTGCAAGTGCTTTCATCTATATATTCACCTATAAGAGTTACAACACAAGACCCACCAAAGGACTTATCTATCCATTACAAAGAGTGTTCAACCTTACCAAGGACTTACCCACTTTGCAAGGATTCTTCTGCCTTCTTCCAATGACTTACCTATTCTTGCACAAGTCTTCAGCCTTCAAGGAATTACCCACTCTTCTTGGATCTTCAGGCTTTTCCTTTTCCTTTACCTGAAGAAGATCTTCACCTCTTCTTCAACCTTGAAGAAGAATAGAAACAACTTCACCCTCACTCAGAGTAGCTTGCTTTAACCTTTTCTTCTTTGATAAAGGGGGTAGGGAAGATGGAATGGAATGAGAGATTTACAAGGACAAGGAAGTAGCTCTGTTACAACTGGCCTAACTCACTTATAATCACAAAATGCTATGTAAATGAGAGAGAGAAAGGGGCTCAAGGAGTTGCAACACACTCAACTATAGCAAGCACTTAGAATAACATGAATGAGCAAACTTAGAATGAACTCCAAGGGGTCCTATTTATAGCTGGGGTATTCCCTTGAGTGTGGGATCACTTGAGGGGAAAATATAGACGTTTTCCAAGTTTCAATGGATCTATTCTCGCTCAAAACAACTCTCCAACAATTATAATCACTTTTTGTGCATTTTTCGTATAGTACATTCGGTCGAGTTTCAATAAAGATAACTTGACTGATTCACTAAGTGACAAAGCCAATTTTCAAACTATCTGCCGAGTTTGTTCTGGGAAACTTGACCGATGAGCTAAAATATATTTTTCTCAATGAGTCAGTCAGTCGAGTTCTATGAGTGTGCAACTCAACTGATTGGTCTCTCCAAAAAATCCATCACTAGATCGATCGAGTTTCCAACTCGATCGGTGAATAACATGTGACATATTTTCTAAATTGACATTGGAGTGATCAAACATTGGAATTAAGTGTCCCTGATTTTTTCTCATCAGAGTACAAGTCATATCTTCAATACATGTATTTACAAAAATCATCTAAGGTCATTTGGAGTGATTTCCCAAAACATGCACTTGCATTGCTTTTGACTTGAACTTGAACAAGCTAGGGCTTGTGTAATTTGATCCTCTTCATGTACCTAAAGCCTGAAATCAATCTTGAACAAACATATTAGATACATAGGAATGAAATGGTTAATTCATTATCAAAATATGGGCAATGTATAACTCTCAAGTTAACAAAATAGACAACAATACTACATAAGTATAGAGTGCATGTTTACTGATGATAGAGTCTCATTAGTCATGATATGTGATATCAAGTCATACACATAGATACATGTTAGTGAATAGTGTATCAGAAAAACCCACTTTGAGAGTGATACATGGAGACTATGGAATTGTAGTTGGAATCGGATCTCATACTGATAGTGGTGATTGTGATTCTCTAACCTGAAGTCATTACACTCATCACATGTTATTCTATGTATCTAGACATCATCCAAAGTTACTTGAAGAAGGGTTTCCATGAAGGTGATTCTTGGATGCATTATGACACATGGGGATCGAGTGTGAGTGATGTAGAAGGAATTTGTCCCTCTTACATAAGTTTGATATCATGGACACTTTATAAGTGAGATTGAGAAATGCATGCCTATACTTGTGTGACTCAATGTGTGATATGTGAACTCACATGCATCTGATACAGTCTGCTCTAGTTCAAGGATTATGGATTGAACATTGATTACATTTCCATGCCTTGAGTTCAATCTAGATATCAAATATAAAGGAACTATATGATCATAGTAACACTAATCACATATTGTAGGTTGAAGTTGTTCTCCAACTTTTTGAATTACTTGGGTAGCAATGTAGTTTTGCTATATGCCTCTCATTGCTTATGATGTCATAAGTTAGTTATGTATATAAAGGGTAACACACATAGGATGCATCTAGAATAAAAGTTAATTCATGAATGATGTTTAATTTTATTACTAAAGTATTTATATATTCAATTTAAACAACAATGGTTGAGAATTGGCTTACTAGACTATGAATCAACCAATTCAAGTGTTGAACCAATCGATTCAAGTGTCAGGTAAATTGGAAACAACATTGGTTGAACTATGCCTGAACAAAGGTATAAAATAACCAGTTCACTTAGTAAGCTAATCAGCTCAAGGTTTGAAAAGACTGGTTCAAGTGTTGAACCGCCCAACTCAATGATCAATATGATTGGGTCAAGGATTGATGTTGACGTCATTTAATTAATTGTGCATTGGAAGCCAATCAATCTATAAATAGAAAACATAGTGACACGACTGATTCAAGTATTTAACGAATCAAATCACCTATGAACTGACTATTTTACCTTTCATAGCTTCCAAAAAATTCATGAAATTCCCTCTCTTTGACTCCCAGATGAACTAGAAATCCTAATTTTATTTGTCCTATTTAAAGAAGAGATAGTCTAGGCTTTTAGAGACACAACAATAAGCTCTGAAAATTGTTGTCCCCTCTGGTTGTGGTAACCAAGAGAGCTTGAGCAAGTCCTTCTTGTAAAAGAGAGGGATTTCAAGGGAGAGACAATTGGGAGAGCAAGTCTGGGATAGAAAACTGATGTTCAAAGGGGCAACTCCTTCTCATTGGCTCTGTTAATGCAATGTGGAGTTCCTGGTGGTCTATGTGGACTACTACAGAAGTGAGGAGGTCATTTCCACCCGCTCTGAGGACACTATCAACCATCATTTGTGGTGTTTCACTAGGAGGTCATTGCTGATGACAACTCAAGTGCTGCTTGGGGAAGAAGCACGTTGTTGCAAGGATAAGTCACAAGACTTGCTCTAGGACTAGGTATATCCCTTACAACCCCTTTCCTATATATTTTGTTGTTGATGAGATCTGTTGGTTTGGGAATCATGCATTAAATTTTTTCTTTCTACTACCTTGTTTGTCGCCCCAATTTTCCAACAATGGTATCAGAGCCACGCCAATTTATGGTGTATCTGGATTTAAATCAATACAATCTAATTTATTTTATTGCATACAATGTGAATATTAAAATTATTAATGTAGTTATCCGATTAAAATACCACGTACAATCCACCCCCACCCCCCCCCCACACACACACACACATATATATATATATATATATATATATATATATATATATATATATATATATATATATATATATATATATATATATATATATATATGATATATATGAAATTTATATGCGTCTCCCTGAAACTAGTTTTAATGGAGGATGTTAGCATGGTTATGGTCAATAAACCCTAATATCTTTGTTCTTTGTGGGATGGTTTTTATTCCTATTTTTATCTCAATTTGCATAACGATCCTCTATCTTCCCTTCCATATGTAAAAGTATTGACTATTTCCTTCTGATGCACCCCTCAAATGTAACTCAAGGTTTCCCTATTACAATGTAGATTAGGATAGTTTTAGTTCATGTTATGCTAAAGAAGGTGTTCTGCACCGGAAGAACTCAATCGTTTTAGAAGATGAATTGAGCGGCTAGAGGACCAAGGAGACTAGACGACAGGAGGAGTCGACCGATTGGTAGGTGTCCCAACCGATTGGCTAGAGGTGTCTAGACGTCGCTTGGACTGGAGACAAATGATTGATCTGACAGACCAATCGACTGACCAGGAGGCCAAACAATTAGTTTAAGAGTTGAACCAATCAACCTGGACTTGATCTAACACAGATCTTCATCAATAAAAGGTTGCTACATATGATATGGACCTTAGGTGGTAGTAGTTCCTTGAATTTTATAATTGCATGGGTTCATTTGTGGGATATAGCATGTATATGATACATACTATAAATATGAGATTATTGGATATGTATGTGTACTTATAAATGAAATCCCTCAATAAATATTAAGTCTAAGATGCTTTAAATAAGCTATGCACGTGAAAAGTTTGATCGACCAAGTGTAGGATACGCCAAAGAGTGGTGCGTCGTCCATGTCATGGAAGTGTGATGGTAGATATGTAGGTGTTGCCATATCATGGTGCAAATTCTATCGTCTTGGCCTTTGGGTCAGGCTTAACTAGGTCACCTTAATGAGATTAAGTGTCTCAAAGCATACATATGGACTATGGCAAGGAGTTGTTCATACTATCTAATCCAAGAGTTGCATGAGATGAAATTGGCAAAAGATGCCTACCTAAATAGTCAAGTTGTGGGCAACCAGTAAAAGCTGACTCATGATTGATGAATTATGGATCTTGGCACACTAGAAGATAGCATGTTACAGTCTTTCGAATTTATAGCGAGGGCTTTCAATTTGAACAAAATAATGGGAGTGATAATTAATTAAACATGTAATGAATATTGTCAAACTTATCAAATCAAATCAAAAGTGTTTTGACTAAAGTTGCACATTTCTTTTGTTGAATCAAATGGAAAACAAATCATCATTGCGATCAATTCTTAAGAAGGAAAAATTGAATAGGACAAACTTCCATGACTAGTTCTGGAGTTTGAGAAGGGTTCTCAATGATGAGTATAAGCTCTATGTCTTGGATACACCAGTGACAAAGGAACCTACTCCTGATGTGCCTACGACTGAGGTTGATGCTTATTGGAAGCATGCTGATGATGCATTATACATTGAGCACCTTATGTTGAGTTGTATAACCCATGACTTGCATAAACAACATGCAAACAGGGACATTCCCGAAATGGTAACACATCTTGAGAATCATGTAAAGCAACAAAGCTATAATGTCTCTAAAGCATTGTTTGAATGCAAAAAGACAGAGGGAGACCAAATAAAGTCCCATGTGCTAAATATGATTGGTCATGTAAAACATATAGAGATACTTGGCTTTCCTTTAGGTAAAGAGTTGCACATATAAGATTCTACAATCGTTTCCTGAATCATATAACCAGTTTATTGAGTGTTACTACTTGAGTAACTTGGCTAAACCACTGTCAGAATTACTTGGCATGTTGATTAATGCCAAAGCATGAATGAAGAAGGTCAAACCTATGATGATGATTAGTAGAGTGAGGTCCAATGACAAATTAAAGGCCAAGAAGAGTTATAAGGCTAAGCTGTAGTCCAAGTCTTCTACACTCAAAATGAGGAGACTGGAAAGTGCAAAAGGAATTTGTCTTTTTCACTTATAGAAACTAAGTAACAAGAAGCACCAGATAGAGATCACCACTTCAGGGACCGAGAAGAAGTAAGTTAAAATTGTGCAGATCAAGGGTTGTTGCCACTATAGTTAGAATCTATCATTCATCCTGATGGGCATGTAATAGAATTAGTGAATTGTTATTATGTACCTGCCATTGATAAAGACTTCATGTATCTGGTGTAGACAAGAATATTATGAATAAATTGATGTTTCATTTCAAACGATAAGATCTTACATGGAAATTTCCCATATCTCACAATATATGCTCGATACTTGTACATACAAATGTTGATGACACATATATTTAATGACTTGATGACTCAAATAGTGAATACCTACCATTGTCATCTAGAGCGTGTAAATAAAAAATACATTTCTAGAATTCTTAATGATGTTTATCTAGACTCTTTTGGTTATTGAACCAATAGGGACATGCATGTCTTATTTATTGGGCAATATGACAAAAGCATCTTCTCTAGATGTAGTGGGAGAGTGACTATTCTATTAGGGCTCATACATACTGATGTATTTAGACCTTTTAGAATAAATGCTAGAGGTGGTTAATAGTACCTCATTATATTTACTAATGATATCAGTAGATATGTTAGATTGTACCTAATGAAATATGGGTCTAAACCTCTTGAAGTGTTTAAGTAGAGCATGAATGAAGTATGTAACTAGCTTCGTAAAAGTATTAAGATACTTTGATATGTTGATGTTGAAATATTTTAAACCAAGAGTTTGAGGACCTTCTAGGTGACTGTGATGTATCGGAAAGAAGGAATCACACCCTTTTATTTATGATGTGATCATCAATAAAACCTAGATGACCTTCAAATTTTATTTCTACACACATGCTTTACACTAAACAATGTACAGTCTAAATTTCTTCAAAAGACACAATATGAGATATGGTTATGGGAGGTGTCTCGATATGTATTTATAAATATTAGGATCAAAAGCTTATATAAGAAAATATTTTCTTGAAAATGTTTGTCCACAAATCGCATAAATGTTATTTTGTTTAATACTAATTTTATATTCCAATCAGACAACAAAAATGTTTTTTGCCAGGATGGATGAATCCCTAGAGAGGAACTTAATTCCAAAAGAATACATGGGAGTAAAGTTGAACACAAAAAGTTTGAGACAAATAAGAAAACATCGAACCTAAAGAGGTACAATGGGAACAAGGAGAATCACAAATTGTTGTGAAATCTCAAGCTCCTTATGTAACACAAAGCCTCACAGATCTAGTAGAAAACACCTTGACTTTCAAATGATTAGCATATCTTATAACTCAAGAAGGTAGTGGGTTCGTCATAGATGATGAGCCAACAACCTACCTAGAAGCTATTGAGGTACCAAAGTCTGAGAAATGGTGTGAGGCCATGACATCTAAGATTGGTCCATGTAAATTAACAAGGTATGACCTTGGTGGATCCACTTGAAGGGGTAAGACACATTGGGTGCATTTGGGTCTTTGAGAAAAGACCAACATGGATGGTAGTGTTCAAACATATAAGAAAATATTGGTTACAAAGATTTTCAAACAAGTTCAAGATGTTGAGCATAATGAAATCATCACTAGTCGCAATGGTTAAATCCATCAGGATCATGCTTGCTATTGTAGCTTATTATGACTATGAGATTTGACATATGGATGTTAAACCGAATTCCTTAAATGGAATAATTATGAGGATGTGTGTCTGACACATACTGAAGGATTTATAATCCATTAATGCAAATAAAATCTGCAAGCTAAAAAGGTCAATCTATGGATTGAAGCAAGCATCTCAGAACTAGAATCTTTGATTCGACAAGATTGTCAAAGATTTTATCTTTAGTCAAATTGAAGATGGAATTTGTGATTATAAGAATTTACTGGGAGCATATTAATATTCCACATGATAATGGAGAATAACATCCTTATTATTCAAATATTAAAACATGACCGGTAAGTACCTTCTTTATGAAGGGTTTAGGCAAAGCATCCTATGTGATAGGAATTGAGATCTATAGAGATAGATTTTGAAAGATTCTTGACCTAAGGAAGACAACATACATTGGCAAGATGTTGAAAGGGTTCACCATGGTGGAATCAATGAGAGAAAATTTATCCATGTTCCATGGGATTAGTCTTTCAAGAGCCCAGTGTCCCAGTTCTTGTAAAGAACACAAAACATGAGTAAGATGCCATATGCATTCACATTTGGATCCATCATGTAGGCAATGTTATGTACTCATCCTGTTATCTCGTATGTATTGTACATGATGAGGGGATATGTACTTATCCCGTTGTCTCATATGTATTGGACATAACGAGTGGATATCAGTCAGAATCTAGTGAATGTCACTAGACTGCCACAAAGAACATCCTTAAGTACTTGAGAAGCACTAGAAGGATTGGTTCCATGGTTATGGTAATAAGGAAGAGTTGGGTGTAAGGACCCTGACCTTCGTTTAGGGTTTACCCTATTTGTTTTGCTTAACCTTGATGCTTTGATGCTTGCTAATCACCTTTAGTGGTGATTAGGGTTTGGTTGTGCTTTGTTGAGAGTTGGAGGTGCTACTTGCAAATAACCCAAGTCTAGGGTTTTGTGGGTAAGTTTGCCACCTTTTGAGGTGTTCCTCTCTCTCTTTGCTTCCTCTAGGGTTGAGAAGAAGGATTGGGCTCGTTGCTTGAGTTCTTTTGGGCCTGGTTGAGCTTGTTTGGGCCTTAAGGTGCCTTGTTTGGGCTCGGTTGAGCTTTATGTCACCCAAGAGAGGTGTGTGTCAACCTAGAGATGAGTGTGTCGGACAACATGTGAGGTGTGTCACCCATGGGGCAAGTGTTGTGTCGCCCATGGTGTTTGACCCAGCTTTGACCTCGTTTGTGTCACCACTAGTGGACACTTGGAGCTTGATGCATGCATGTGGCAATGACCTTGGACAAGTGTATAAGGCTTGCTAGAGTGGTGGCTTGAGCTCTAGGACAAGTGTCCTTAGGTGGACGACACCTTGCCTTGCTCTACTTTGTTTTCTCCTCCCTTTCCTTCTATATAGGTGGTTCTTTTCCTTGCTTTGAGTTCCTTTGATCCCTTAGCCTTTTCTCCACCTTGAGTGCACGACACTCCCTTCTTCCTTGCTTGTGTCGGCCGATACACCCCCGTTGAAGGAGCAAGTGGTGGCCAACATCCCTTAAAGCTTGGAGCTCTTCTTCTTCTTTGGAGCTTGGAGCTTAAGGCGGGTTCCATAACTTCTAACCCTAGCTACATTATCTCCTTTCTTGCTTATATGTTGTTGATTAGTTTTGTATCTTTCTTAGTATCCTTGTTGGCCGATCCTCTTGGTAGTCTTGGGTGAGCAATACTCCTTTCTCTCTTTGGTCTAGAGGAGTGAGTTTAAGCTTCTAGTCTCATGAGAAACACCCCTCTTTCATAGTCGATTGAGGTGAGCTTGTGTCCTAGTTGCTTGAGCAACACTCTCCTCTCACCATGGACTAGAAGGGTGAGCTCGGTTGTAGTGGACCTTGTTTCGGGTTGGTGTTTGTGTTGCCCGATGGGTGATAGGTGGTGTGCAAGACCCCTCTTTCTTGGTTGATTGAGGTGAGCCATCTCCTTGACCCTCTAGGGTTTTGGGTATCTTTTGCTTGAGGTAGAAGAAGACCTTGTGAGATGTATCTTGGTTGAGATGAGGATGATGAGGTGCTTCCCGACAACCCTCTAGTTTAGTTTTTCTTGACATGAGTATGTGTGTGTGTTGGGAGATACATTTGCTCTTGTGTTGGGCGATAGGTTGAGGTGTCGGGCGACACCCCTTGCTCCTGTGATGGGCGTCACGCCCTTTCCTTTGCTTTGTGTCGGCTGTTAGGCCTTGACCAAGTTGTTGCACGTTTTGTGGAGTGTGTTCTCTCTCCTGGACATTAGCCTATTGTGGGTTGTCTTGGTCGACATCACTCTATAACGGACGATGCCCGATATGTGAGGAATGCCTGACACCCCACTCCTATCGCGCGTTACCCTTTCCTTGTGACGCTGTGTCGCGCGCTGGTTTCCTTGGTGGCAACGCAACGTTGCTGCTTGTTTATATCTATCGTTATGCGTTGAGTTTTTAGGTGAGGGAAGGTGGCCGATACACCCCCTTTTTGTGAGGGTTCGTGGTGATCTATAGTGAGGATTCGTGTTATCCTTTTGTGACGCTGACTCGTATCATGGAAACAGACTAGTTGTATGTACATATATACCCTTGCCTAAACGTTGGTGACTCCTTGCTCACTTAATGATAATGATGATGGTAATAGTCATGATAATGATAATGGTAGTGGTAATGATAATGCTTGTTCTGTATATCCAACATGACTATATGCATGAAGTAATCATCTTGATTATCTATATAATACTGAGATGAGGATAAGCATAGATATGATTTGCTTAATAATGTGTCTTACACACATGATCACCAGATGATTTATAATCGATAGGTATAGCATCTTGAATGTCATCTCATGATAGTAAGCATAGTCTTTATGTTGACACTATGATTATTGATTACACTAACCATGCAGGTGATGCTTAGCCATGAAAAGGCTATGAAAAATATGTGATGAGAAACATCACTCTGATAATTACTCTTGTTGATGAGATTGCACATGTGATGTGATTGTTCCATGATGATAATGTAAGCCTTGAGAGGCAGTGGCAATACATGATGAGGGATTGAGATCCCATGGTATGTGATGATCCTTGAGATAGATCTGGATGGTTGGCAAGAGGCCAAGTGATAACATGTGACGTTGGATCCTTGAGATGGATCAGGTTGATGTGATTACAATAAAAGCATAATTTTGAGTTTTATGTTGTTTATTGTGTTATAGTTTGCATGTTATACAACTTGGTTGAACCTTGCAAATCCATCTGAAAGATACTAAATAATCACAGTGGAATATATCATGTAGTTGCCCTGGCCATAGATCCATCATCGTCAGGAATTTGGTGATGGTGAAATGGGTTCTCCTACGGGTTAACCCAGAGCGCATATTGTTGAATATGCAAGGTTTCTCCTAGCCCAAAGTGAGGAGGTAAGAGTGCAAATCCGGTTGTAGACTCCAGGGTGCGGATTCAGGCCCGTAGCCCAATTGTGACGAAGAGCATGGTGAATAGGCCCATGGCTCAGGATATGTGATATGAAGAGCATGAATGCGTTCATGGCTCAGAGCATGGTGAACAGGCTCGTGGCTCAGTTTCACTAGCGTCGAGACCTGTACCGAGGTGGGCTAGGCAGAGGGTAGCCTGACCCTGTGGCTAAGACCACTTCATCATGAGACTGCGGTCCTGCTTGTGTTGTACTCGTGCACTGACTACGAGGTGGGAGGTCGTGGAGTCCGGCTCTTCCATTTGACCTTGTATGGCACCGGCTCCGGGTTTTGCAGCCGTCGGTTGGATTTGAACGGTACAGTTCACTTCCTCAGGGCATAAAAAATAAGTAATCCAGTCGTATAGTATATATTGCTAAAGTCAAAACACGGAACATTGGTTGAGGCCTTGCTTGTGTAGTTACATCTTGTAGTTTCTTATATGTTTCTCAGGATATGTGGTGATATATCTTATATGTTCCTCATGCAACATAACAATATATATTATCTTGTCAATCATGTTCCATTGAGAGTTACTTGGTTACATGCCCTTTGTACAGCTGGTAAGCTTGTCAGTAAGAATATATTTGCTTTACATAAACTGCTCCTGTTATATCTCTTATCAGTTATCTGCTGTTATAAGCTCTATCTTTCTGAGGTTCTGTAGTTGCGGTGGGGAGTTATGTTTCCCGCTGGGACAATGTTCAATTGTCTCACTCCACTGGTTTACACCCTTTTTAGGTGGTCGAGCTAGACGTGGTGGTGGTCGTGGTGTTGCGGCCGAGCAGCTAGACGAGCAGTAGAAGGAAAGTGATGGATATGCTGCTGTTTTGGATGTTTTATAGTAGAGTCTAGAGTCATCCTTGTACCCTCAGGTCCTTGGAAGTGTTTTGGCATTGTTTCACGATGTACGATCGATAATGTTTTGTATATCCTGCTGTTGGCCGAATGTGGGCCTTTATGTATATGAACAGGTGGTGAACTCATGTGATGGATAGACAGTTGTTCCTTTGAGCTGTGGACACGTATCAGATCTTGTATATGTATATATGACTTGTTTTCTTGCAGGATGTGGACTGGAACGTAATAGTTTCTCAGTTTGTTAGTTTTCCGCAATCAGGTTTAATTAACCCGTGTTTTTGGTAATCTGTGGTTATGGTGATTTCTACACGTTTTCATGTAACACCTCGCTGTCTGTGTGATAGTGGGATGTGTTGCCACAAGTTTGGTATCAGAGCCTTAGGTTCACTGAGTCTATAGGGATTTAGGACTAGGTCGTCTGTTCTTGTGTGTTGTCCAGATTTTCTTACAACCGTCTTCTGCCCTCAGTGGAAGAAAAGTCGAGATGTCTGGAAACCATGAAGAACACTCAACTGAGTATAGTGATGTTGCTTCAGCTGAAGGGCAGACACATGGAGATCGGGTGCTTGAGGTCCCCCAACCTGACCCAGCCATTCTTGAACACCCTACCTATCAACAACTTATGGGGTAGCTGATGGCTACGATGAATCTCATGGTTGAGCGATTTCTAGTGCCTCCTCCGAGAGCACAGGTTCCCCATGGAGAAGCATCAGGTATTGGGAAGACCTTTGAGCGGCTTCACCGAGTTTGAGCTTCAGAGTATGCTGGAACGGCTAATCCAGCGGATGCAGATCTGTGGCTGACAAGTCTTAAGAAGGCTTTTCGGATCCTTGACATCCCCGAAGTAGACAAAGTAAAGCACGTTGTCTACCTTCTGAAGGGTAGTGCTGGTCATTGGTGGACCATCGAAGAAGAGAAGCAGCCTGGTGAGGTGATCTATTGGGAAGTGTTCTGGCGCGAGTTCATCAGCAGATACTTTCCAAAGACGTATCTGGATGAGAAGATCAGTCAGTTTGAGAGTTTGCGACAAGGAACGATGAACATCACCGAGTATGAAGCCAAGTTTATGGATCTGTTGAGGTTTTGTCCTCACATGGCGACAACAGATAAGGAGCGGATCAGACGTTTTGAGAAGGGTCTGAGTTCTGAGCTGACAACACCTGTGTCTACGTTGGAGAACTGAGAATGGTTTGCTATGTTCGTGGAATCTGTTCGAAGGATTGAGAGGTCAGTAAGGGAGAAAAGAGAGTCCATGTCTCATAAAAGACCTACTCAGTTTCAGGGACGGAAGTTTGGTGGCTTTAAGAAGCCCAGTTTTTCATCACCGTCAGTGATGAGAGGTTCTGGTGTACCATCCCAGTGGTCTCCAAGTAAGGGGAGAGTTTATGTTCATTCGCCATCTAAGGCGCATAGTACAACTTCTGTGGCAGTGACAGGGCCAACTAGGCCACTGTTTGAGGATAGGACATGTCATCTTTGTGGACAAGTCGGGCATTTCAGGCTCAATTGTCCGAATAGAGGTGTTTAAGTGACGCAACAGCCAAGGCAGAGTTTTCAAAGGTCAGAAAGAAAGCAACCCAGTGGTAGCAGAGGGTGAGGATGTAGGCAGGCATCGCAAGCAGGTTCGTCTGCTCAAGGAAGCAGAGGTCGTGGACAACAAGCAACAACTCGATTCTATGCTATGAGTCAGCCGGAGGCGATAGTCAACTCGCGAGTAGTGACAGTTCAGATGGAGTTATTTCATTCTGATATGTCTTCTTCTTGTTTTATATTTGTTCTGGTTGACCCGGGTGCTACACACTCTTTTATCACCTATAGTATGCTTGAAAACTGTCATTTATCTGTTAGCTGTAAGGAGGATAGTTTGTTGTTAGAAACCCCTCTTGATGGTTCCTCCTTGCTTTGAGAAGAGTGTCCATCTTGTGTCTTGTCTTTCTCGGGACACCGCATCCAAGTGAATCTTATACCACTTGATATGCATGGTTTCGATGTTATCCTTGGGATGGATACCTTAGAGAAGTATAAGGTTATTTTGGACTGTGGTTCCAAGCGGGTAGTGTTTGATGATGCTGGAGAGAAGTGGATCTTGTAGGGAGATAGGAAGATTCTTCCGACATGTCTGATATCATCTATGGTGGCAGAGAAGTTGCTACGACAAGGATGTGAGGCGTTCTTAGCTCACGTGGTGGATATCGTTGTGGTTGCCAAGGCGAAAGGTCCTAGCCTTGAGGAGGTGTCAGTTGTTCGAGAGTTTGCAGATGTGTTTCCTAAGGAGTTTCCTGGTGTTCCTCCACCCTGAGAGATTGATTTCGAGATCAATCTGGTACCAGGAACATAGCCAGTTGCACAGACACCGTACAGGATGGCTCCAGTAGAGATGGCAGAGCTGAAGAAGCAGTTGCAAGAGTTGCTGGACAAAGGTTTTATCCGACCGAGTACATCGCCTTGGGGTGCTCCAGTGTTGTTTGTCAAGAAGAATGATGGTTCGATGCGGTTGTGTATAGATTACCGACAGTTGAACAAACTCACGATCAAGAACAAGTACCTGTTACCGAGGATAGATGATCTGTTTGATCAGTTGGGTGGTGCTACATGTTGACTCAAGGTCAATTAGGTCAATGCTGACTCACGTCTAAATCGACTAAACCCGTGTTTTGATGATGACTAACCATTTCACACATTGGTGTCTAATGTCTCTACTTGAGTGATTTCAGATTAGGTATAGACACACTCCAAATGCCCTAACTTGCGCATATCAAATTGGAGAAAAGACAAGTCAAAGTCATACAAGTGCATGTTTTTGTAATATGATGTATATCCATTAGAATCATGTTGTAAATCACTTGTAATGATTGTATGACTTGTAATTAAGCTTAGAAAAATATCAGGAGCACTTAGATAGAATATTAGAGCACTTTAGATGCATCTTTGAAAATCAATTACAAGCACTTGGTCGGTCGAATTTCCCACCCTGAAACTCGACTGATCCACCTTGGTCGATTTTCTGAAGATTGCATTGGTCGAGTTGTGCACTCACAGAACTCGACCGATTGGGTAGTAGGCCATTTCCAGTTGAAATGGTCGGTCGAGTTTCCTCAGGACAAACTCGACCGATCCTTTGAACATCGGTTTGCCTCCTAGTTGATCGGTCGAGTTACACCCATTAGAACTCGATCGATTGCATTGTACGGAAAAGTGCAGAAAAGTGTTTCTATCCGTTGTGGAGTTGCAACAAGTGAAAATAGATCCGTTGCAAGCCACAAAATGGCTAGTTTTCATTCACAAGTGTTCCCAAAGGCTAAGAGGCATCCCCATCTATAAATAGGACCCCTTGGGCTTCATTCCAAGGTTGAGCATTCATTGCAAACTCTTTGTGAGGCTCCTATTCTATAATTGAGTGCTTCCTACAGCCTCCTCTCTCTATCTAAGCTTAATCACTTGCTACATCCATTAGAGTGAGTAGGAAATCTGTAAGAGAGCTAGTCTTATATGTATATCTTGTGAGGCTCTCACTTCCACCACCTCCTTTCTATCATTTCCAATCATGAAGATGAAGGTTCTCTCTCTTGTCCAAGAGAGGTGAAGAAGAACAAGGGAAGGAGTCCCTTGGTGAAGATCAAGGCAGAAGACTTGGAGCTAGAGTGGGTAAGCCCTTGGAGAAGGCAAAAGACTCAAGCTCAAGTAGGTAAGACCTTGGTGGAAGCTTCTCTGAGTGAAGGTGAAGTCAAAGGTGGAAGATCCAAGAAGAGTGGGTAATTCCTACAAGGCCGAAGACTTGTGCAAGAGTGGGTAAGTCCTTGGAGAAGGCCGAAGACTCTTGCAAAGTGGGTAAGTCCTTGGTAAGGTTGAAGACTCTTTGTATTGGATAGGTAAGTCCTTTGTTTGGTCATGTATTGTAAGTCTTATGAATGAATATAAGAATGAAATAGTTTGGAAGTCCTAGAGGTTGACCTCTCTAGGCAAGTGGACTGACACACTTCTTGTTTGAAGTGTGGATCCACTCTAAATAGCTTGTCTATTTGGTGCATGTTCAATCTCTCTCATCCTTGCTATGCATGCTTTAGTTGCACTCAAATTACCTATTTAGCAACCTTATCTTGTCATATATCTTGAAGGTTTAATGAATTTTGTTAAAGTGCTTTCAGCTCTATTCACCCCCCTCTAGAGCATCTAATCACCCATCTAGGATCCAACAATTGGTATCAGAGCGGGTGTTCTCCAAGCATACTTCCACAAGTAGGAGAATATGGGTAACTATGAAGATGGGCAACCTTCAAAGAGAACAATAGAAGGAAACAAGAGTGAAAAAGGGATCACAAAGGCTCCATCAACAAATGAAAGCACTAGTGGAAGATCTAGTGAATTTGAAGATGGAAGATGCCATTGCACCCTCTTGATAAGCTCAATTAAAGATTTAAATGAGGTAAATCCAAGTGTTGAGATTCTAACCAATTATTATCTTAGTCAACTAAATGCTTTTAAATTTGCAAAATCTAGCTTGCTTGATAAGATTAAATTTTTAGAATCTCAACCTTCTATGACTACTTCATTTATAGAGCTTGCTACTACTATTGTTTCTCTCTCTATTGTTTCTTATGCTCTTAAATGTGCTTATGAGAGTCAAGAGCTTACTTTGCAAGGAATAGAATGTGTAGATAAAGTTTATCCTTCAAAGATTACTTGTCTTGTATATGAACTTGCTTCCTTCCATAGTAGTGTAATTGCTCTTGACCCTCATACTATCTTTTCTTATAGAGAGAAAGCTTTTGATGCTCTATCTTGTGATAAATATTCTTATATGACTAAAGATGTTTGCTTAGAAATCTATCTTGTGCATGCTAGAGATGATATGAATCTATTGTGTTTTACCTTTACTTCTCTTGTGCATGACAATCATAGTTTGAGATCTTCTTTGCAAAGATTCTTAGGTGATAAAAATAATCTTAATCAAATCCTAGACCATACTACCAAACAAATGGGTAGAGATGTTATTGGACTTGATTATAGCCAAAGGAACAACAAAGACAAAGGACCTTCATTTTTCAATGAAGAATCCTTCAGTTCCAAGGCTACGGGCACTTGTAATTATTGCAATGAAATTGGTCATTATTCTACTTGTTGTCCTTTTATGAAAGCACCCAAGAGCAATAGGATTTGGGTTGCTAAACTAACCCCTCCGGACCCAAAAACATGATTGGGGACCATTTCATCTTTCTTCTTGTAGGTACTTGCAAATGGATTGACTTGAGCTATTGAATTGCAAATTGACTTTTCAATCCACATAAAAGAAGAAAGGTGAGATGTGTAGAGGGTGATAACAAATGGAAAAAGCAATGGTAAGCACAAAGGTAAAGGTTTTATTGCTTATAACCATTTCTAACTTGTTTTTGTCAAGTTAGTGTGCACTATACATATGGTTTTTGAGTCAAAAGTGGCATTTTGTGATTCTATTCACACTCTTGCTCAAAAACTGTTTCTAATGCTTCTATAGTGCATTACTAACTTGCTTAGACATGTTTGGACATGGTTTGTATATTTAGCATGCCTTTGAATATGTTTTTATGAAATATATGTGCTTTTTTACAGCTGCTCTGTCGGTCGAGTTTGCCCTATTGAAACTCGACCGATAGGCACCAATGGGTGTTTCCAGCAGTTGTCATCGGTCGAGTTGTCAATGCACAGAACTCGACCGATAACACTGTGCATAGAATATACATTTGAATTATTGAGTGAGAATTTCCCTCTCAACTAGATTTTCTCAACCAATAGCCTTATTCTTTGGCACTCTCATTTGGTACCTTTATATATGCATATTTCCTTGTTCTAAATTGTCTATCTTGCTTACAACTCTATCTATCTAATTGCTCTAAATTGGTAAATCTATATGTTGTAATTACTTGCTTTGAGTTGTTTTGCAGGTTTTGATGATGGTCTCTTTGGATCTCTTGGTTGTGTCTAAAAATTGCTTCTGTTGTACTCTAACTTGCTACATCTATATAGGTGTATATCTTGTGTTGATACAACCTTGAGATTCTTAGGGGTAATCATCTTTTGGTAAGGATGCATATCTTGTGAGTTATATCCTTTCATGCGTCTAAAATTGCTTATCTCTTTGTTTGGATATATCTCTACATCTACTCATAGCTTGCTTTATATTGTGGTATCTCTTGCTATGATCTAGATCCTACTAGTAGTCCCAACTTGTGATATCATCTACTAGTAGTTCATATACATGTAGTTCTAACCCTGTCAATAATTGGTATCTTTTCTCATCTAAATGTTATGCTTGTATCTTGTCTCATACATGCTCAAGATTGTTCCTTAAATTGAATATCTACTATCTTGAGTTGCTTGCATAACATTGTGATGCAGGGTACATACATCTACATGATATGTGGGAATTGGAGTATTTATGAATTTTTATGCATATTTTACTCCAGTTTCAGTTTTTGGTGCAAGATTAGTGTTTTTCATGCAGAAACGACCTTCTAAGCAAGTCTCATTGCTTCGCCATGAGCTCTGATGGTTTTTGATCAAATTCCGTCATCTTGAGGGTCAATATTGCAACTTATTGTTTTTCTACAGCACTTTATCTTGCATTTTGGGTTGTTCAAGTATATGCTTGAATTTGTTTTTCTTTCTATGCTTGGACAAGCCCCTATCTGTGCTCTTCTACTCTCCTTATATATATTTGTGTTATCTCCTTTCTCTTTAACAAGTGATGTTTCTTATTTTCTTCATAACCCCTCTTTTTGAAATGACAAAGGGGGAGAAAGGTATGTCTTCTTTTAAAAGAGGAAGAAGGCATGCCATGTCTTACATGAAGAGGAGAAGTATGTTCATGTAAAGGGGAGAAGGTAAATGGGAGAAGACATATATGTGTAGAACATATATGAGTAGAAGACATAGTATTCTATAAATGTTATGAAAGCTAACCATGCAGGAGAAATAGCATCAATTGAGGGGGAGTATGAAAACTCCATGTGCATCAATTGAGGGGGAGCATATGAACTCAATTCCATTGAAACCCCTAGGTTTCTCCAAAGGTATGAATTTACTTTAAAGCTTTCAATACATTTATGGAATGGTTTGTCATCTTCAAAAAGGGGGAGAATGTTGACTCAAGGTCAATTAGGTCAATGTTGACTCACATCTAAATGGACTAAACCCGTGTTTTGATGATGACTAACCATTCCACACATTAGTGTCTAATGTCTCTACTTGAGTAATTTCATATTAGGTATGGACACACTCCAAATGCCCTAACTTGCGCATATCAAATTGGAGAAAAGACAAGTCAAAGTCTTACAAGTGCACGTTTTTGTAATATAATGTATATCCATTAGAATCATGTTGTAAATCACTTGTAATGATTGTATGACTTGTAATTAAGCTTAGAAAAATATCAGGAGCACTTAGATCGAATATTAGAGCACTTTAGATGCATCTTTGAAAATCAATTACAGGCACTTGGTCGGTCGAGTTTCCCTCCCTGAAACTTGACTGATCCACCTTGGTCGATTTTCTGAAGATTGCATCGGTCGAGTTGTGCACTCACAGAACTTGACCGATTGGGTAGTAGGCCATTTCCAGTTGAAATGGTCGGTCGAGTTTCCTCAGGACAAACTCGACCGATCCTTTGAACATCAGTTTGCCTCCTACTTGATCGGTCGAGTTACACCCATTAGAACTCGACCGATTGCACTGTACGGAAAAGTGCAGAAAAGTGTTTCTAGCCGTTGTGGAGTTGCAACAAGTGAAAATAGATCCGTTGCAAGCCACAAAATGGCTAGTTTTCGTTCACAAGTGTTCCCAAAGGCTAAGAGGCATCCCCAACTATAAATAGGACCCCTTGGGCTTCATTCCAAGGTTGAGCATTCATTGCAAACTCTTTGTGAGGCTCCTATTCTATAGTTGAGTGCTTCCTACAGCCTCCTCTCTCTCTCTAAGCTTAATCACTTGCTACATCCATTAGAGTGAGTAGGAAATCTGTAAGAGAGCTAGTCTTATATGTATATCTTGTGAGGCTCTCACTTCCACCACCTCCTTTCTATCATTTCCAATCATGAAGATGAAGGTTCTCTCTCTTGTCCAAGAGAGGTGAAGAAGAACAAGGGAAGGAGTCCCTTGGTGAAGATCAAGGCAGAAGACTTGGAGCTAGAGTGGGTAAGCCCTTGGAGAAGGCAAAAGACTCAAGCTCAAGTAGGTAAGACCTTGGTGGAAGCTTCTCTGAGTGAAGGTGAAGTCAAAGGAGGAAGATCCAAGAAGAGTGGGTAATTCCTACAAGGCCGAAGACTTGTGCAAGAGTGGGTAAGTCCTTGGAGAAGGCCGAAGACTCTTGCCAAGTGGGTAATTCCTTGGTAGGGTTGAAGACGCTTTGTATTGGATAGGTAAGTCCTTTGTTTGGTCATGTATTGTAAGTCTTATGAATGAATATAAGAATGCAATAGTTTGGAAGTCTTAGAGGTTGACCTCTCTAAGCAAGTGGACTGACACACTTCTAGTTTGAAGTGTGGAACCACTCTAAATAGCTTGTCTATTTGGTGCATGTTCAATCTCTCTCATCCTTGCTATGCATGCTTTAGTTGCACTCAAATTACCTATTTAGCAACCTTATCTTGTCATATATCTTGAAGGTTTCATGAATTTTATTTAAGTGCTTTTAGCTCTATTCACCCCCCTCTAGAGCATCTAATCACCCATCTAGGATCCAACACTACAGTGTTTTCAAAGATCGATCTACGGTCCAGATATCATCAGCTGAGGATTAAGGCAGATGACATACCAAAGTCTGCTTTCAGGATGAGGTATGGTCACTTCGAATTTGTGGTTATGCCATTTGGACTAACCAATGCACCTGTTGCTTTCATGGATCTGATGAACAGTGTGTTCCGTCCGTTCTTAGATCAGTTTGTCGTAGTCTTTATAGATGACATTTTGATCTATAGTCGGGATAAGTAAGAGCATGATCGACATCTTCGTCTAATGTTGACTCTTCTTCGTCAACATCAGCTATATGCCAAGTTCAGTAAGTGTGAGTTCTGGTTGGAGGAAGTGACTTTCTTGGGTCATGTGATATCTGCTGAAGGAGTCAAAGTCGATCCGAAGAAGGTGGAATACGTTGCAGATTGGGAGCAACCGAAGACGCCGACAGAAGTTTGTAGTTTCCTGGGTTTAGCAGGATACTACCGGAGGTTTATTAAGGACTTCAGTACGATCGCGTTGCCAATGACGAAGTTGACCAGGAAGGATGTACCTTTTGTTTGGGATGATCGATGTCAGCAAGCTTTCCAGAGTTTGAAGGAGAAGCTGACCAGTGCTCCAGTGTTAGTCCTGCCAGAGCCTGGGAAGGGCTATGTTGTTTTCTGTGATGCTTCCAAGAAAGGTTTAGGTTGTGTGCTGATGCAGGAAGATCATGTGGTTTCTTTTGCATCGTGACAGCTCAAGAAACATGAGGAGAACTATCCGACTCATGACTTGGAGTTGGCGGATGTGGTTCATGCGTTAAAGATTTGGAGACACTATCTGTATGGGGAAGTATGTCAAATCTTTACGAATAATAAGAATCTGAAGTACATCATTTCGCAGCATGAGTTGAACATGCGACAATGTCGATAGATGGAGTTGACCAATGATTACGACTGCACTATCGAGTATCATCCTGGTAAGGCGAATGTGGTAGCTGATGCGCTTAGCTGAAAGTCTTCTTCTCTTTCTTCAAAGAAGGCACAGTTGAGTTCTCTGGTATGCCGGAGGCGGGATATGTTTGTTTCGCTGCGATAGATGAATGTACAGATGGAAGTTTCCTTGTTGTCTGGTCTTTTAGCATAGATGCAAGTCAAGCCTACGTTGATACAGCAAATCAAAGATGCACAACAGACAGATGATGCAGTACAGTTGATCAGATCAGAGTTCGGCAGTGAAAAGCGTGAAGGGTTCCATGAATACGAGGATGGGCTAGTTTGCTATCATGAGAGGTTGGTGGTTCCAGATGCTGATAATCTGAGGAAGTTGGTGCTCTAGGAAGCACATATGTCGATGTATGCTATGCATCCAGGTGTCACCAAGATGTATCATAGTCTGAAGGACTTGTATTGGTGGCCCGATTTGAAGAAAGATGTAGCTGAGTTTGTAGCGAGATGTGCGGTTTGCCAGCAAGTGAAGGTTGAACATCAGAAGCCGGTAGGTACGTTGCAATCTTTGCCGATACCACAATGGAAATGGGATCATATAACCATGGATTTCATAGTTGGTCTACCCCGGACAACTAGGAATCATGATTCCATTTGGGTGATAGTGGACAGATTGCCGAAGTCTGCCCATTTCCTACCAGTGAAGATGACGTATACATCTGAGAAACTTGCTCAAGTGTATGTTGATGAGATAGTACGTTTTCACGGTGTGCCAACAACGATATTTTCTGACAGAGGTCCTCATCTTACGAATCATTTCTGGGAACAGCTGCACAAAGCGTTGGGAACGCAGTTGAGGTTCAGTACAACTTTTCACCCGCAGACAGATGGACAGTCTGAAAGGACTATTCAGACTTTGGAAGATCTCCTTTGAGCTTGTGTTTTGCAGTTTCTAGGCAACTGGGATGTACATCTTAGTTTGATAGAGTTTGCCTACAACAACAGTTATCAGTGGAGCATTGACATGGCCCCTTATTAGGCTCTGTATGGAAGGAAATGTAGATCTCCTTTGTATTGGTATGAGTCCAGTGAGTATCAGCTTTTGGGTCCTGAGTTAGTACAGTAGACAACAGAAAAGATCAAAGTGATACAGCAACAGTTGAAAGTGGCACAGGACAGGCAGAAGTCTTATGCAGATAATCACTGACGACCTTTGGAGTTCCAAGTAGGAGACAAAGTGTATCTTAAGGTCTTGCCGTGGAAAGGTGTGCTAAGGTTTGGTCAGAAGGGTAAGTTAGCACCCAGGTATATGGGGCCTTATCCAGTCATAGCACGTGTTGGCAAGGTAGCTTACGAGTTAGAGTTGCCTCCAGAGTTGCACAGGTTGCATCCAGTGTGCCATGTCAGTATGCTGAAGAAAAGTCATCCAGATTCAGGTACAGTGATACAACCAGTTGAGGTTGAGCTTGATGAAGATGTGACCTACGAGGAGGGTCCTGTGGCGATCCTTGACAGAAGGGTCAAGAAGCTGAAGAGGAAGGACCTGGTTCTTGTGAAGGTTCTTTGGCAGCGTCGTGGCATTGAGGAAGCCACGTGGGAGCTTGAGGAAGAGATGAGGAGAAAGTATCCCTCGCTTTTCTCTTCGGATTTCGGGGACGAAATCCCTTGAAGGGGGTTAGCTTGTAAGGACCCTGACCTTCATTTAGGGTTTACCCTGTTTGTTTTGCTTAACCTTGATGCTTTGATGCTTGCTAATCAACTTTAGTGGTGATTAGGGTTTGGTTGTGCTTTGTTGAGAGTTGGAGGTGCTACATGCAAATAACCCAAGTCTAGGGTTTTGTGGGCACGTTTTCCACCTGGTGAGGTGTTCCTCTCTCTCTTTGCTTCCTCTAGGGTTGAGAGGAAGGCTTGGGCTCATTGCTTGAGTTCTTTTGGGCCTGGTTGAGCTTGTTTGGGTCTTGAGGTGCCTTGTTTGGGCTCGGTTGAGCTTTGTGTTTCCCAAGAGAGGTGTGTGTCGACCTAGAGGTGAGTGTGTTGGCCAACATGTGAGGTGTGTCGCCCATGGGGCAAGTGTTGTGTTGCCCATGGTGTTTGACCCAGCTTTGACCTCGTTTGTGTCACCACTAGTGGACACTTGGAGCTTGATGCATGCATGTGGAAATGACCTTGGACAAGTGTATAAGGCTTGCTAGAGTGGTGGCTTGAGCTCTAGGACAAGTGTCCTTAGGTGGATGACACCTTGCCTTGCTCTACTTTGTTTTCACCTCCCTTTCCTTCTATATGGGTGATTCTTTTCCTTGCTTTGAGTTCCTTTGATCCCTTAGCCTTTTCTCCACCTTGAGTGCACGACACTCCCTTCTTCCTTGCTTGTGTCGGCCGATACACCCCCCTTGAAGGAGCAAGTGGTGGCCGACATCCCTTGAAGCTTGGAGCTCTTCTTCTTCTTTAGAGCTTGGAGCTTAATGCAGGTTGCATAACTTCTAACCCTAGCTACATTATCTCCTTTCTTACTTATATGTTGTTGATTAGTTTTGTATCTTGCTTAGTATCCTTGTTGGCTGATCCTCTTGGTAGTCTTGGGTGAGCAATACTCCTTTCTCTCTTTGGTCTAGAGGAGTGAGTTTAAGCTTCTAGTCTCATGAGCAACACCCCTCTTTCATAGTCGATTGAGGTGAGCTTGTGTGCTAGTTGCTTGAGCAACACTCTCCTCTCACCATGGACTAGAAGGGTGAGCTCAATTGTAGTGGACCTTATTTCAGGTTGGTGTTTGTGTTGCCCGATGGGTGATAGGTGGTGTGCAAGACCCCTCTTTCTTGGTTGATTAAGGTGAGCCATCTCCTTGACCCTCTAGGGTTTTGGGTATCTTTTGCTTGAGGTAGAAGACGACCTTGTGAGATGTATCTTGGTCGAGATGAGGATGATGAGGTGCTGGCCGACATCCCTCTAGTTTAGTTTTGCTCAACATGAGTATGTGTGTGTGTTGGGCGACACTTTTGCTCTTGTGTTAGGCGATAGGTTGAGGTGTCAGGCGACACCCCTTGCTCCTGTGATGGGCTTCACGCCCTTTCCTTTGCTTTGTGTCAGCCGTTAGGCCTTGACCAAGTTGTTGCACATTTTGTGGAGTGTGTTCTCTCTCCTAGACGTTAGCCTTTTGTGGGTTGTCTTGGTTGACATCACTCTGTAACGGGCGCTGCTCGATATGTGAGGAATGCTCGACACCCCACTCCTATCGCACGTTACCCTTTCCTTGTGACGTTGTGTCGTGCGCTGGTTGCTTTGGTGGCAACGCAGCGTTGGTGCTTGTTTATATCTGCCATTATGTGTTGAGTTTTTGAGCGAGGGCAGGTGGCCGATACACCCCCTTTTTGTGAGGGTTCGTGGTGATCTATAGTGAGGGTTCATGTTATCCTTTTGTGACGGTTCCTCGTATCATGGAAACAGACTAGTTTTATGTACATATATACCCTTGCCTAAACGTTGGTGACTCCTTGCTCACTTAATGATAATGATGATGGTAATAGTCATAATAATGATAATGGTAGTGGTAATGATAACGCTTGTTCTGTATATCCAACATGACTATATGCATGAAGTAATCATCTTGATTATCTATATAATACTGAGATGAGGATAAGCATAGATATGATTTGCTTAATAATGTGTCTTACGCACATGATCACCAGATGATGTTTAATCGATAGGTATAGCATCTTGAATGTCATCTCATGATAGTAAGCATAGTCTTTATGTTGAAACTATGATTATTGAGTACACTAACCATGCAGGTGATAGTTAGCCATGAAAAGGCTATGAAAAATATGTGATGAGAAACATCACTCTGATAATTACTCTTGTTGATGAGATTGTACATGTGATGTGATTATTCCATGATGATAATGTAAGCCTTGAGAGGCAGTGGCAATACATGATGAGGGATTGAGATCCCATGGTATGTGATGATCCTTGAGATAGATCTGGATAGTTGGCAAGAGGCCAAGTGATAACATGTGACGTTGGATCCTTGAGATGGATCAGGTTGATGTGATTACAATAAAAGCATAATGTTGAGTTTTATGTTGTTTATTCTGTTATAGTTTGCATGTTGTACAACTTGGTTGAACCTTGCAAATCCATCTAAAGGATACTAAATGATCACAGTGGAATATATCATGTAGTTTCCCTAGCCATAGATCCATCATTGTCAGGAATTTGGTTATGGTGAAATGGGTTCTCCTACGGGTTAACCCGGACCGCATATTGTTGAATATGCGAGGTTGCTCCTAGCCTAAAGTGAGGAGGTAAGAGTGCAACTCCAGTTGTAGACTCTAGGGTGCGGATTCTGGCTCGTAGCCCAATTGTGATGAAAAGCATGGTGAAAAGGCCCATGGATCAGGATATGTGATATGAAGAGCATGAAGGCGTTCATGGCTCAGAGCACGGTGAACAGGCCCGTGGCTCAGTTTCACTAGCGCCGAGACCTGTACCGAGGCAGGCTAGGCAGAGGGTAGCCTGACCCTGTGGCTAAGACCACTTCAGCATGAGAATGTGGTCCTGCTTGTGTTGTACTCGTGCACTGACTATGAGATGGGAGGTTGTAGAGTCTCGCTCTTCCATGTGACCTTGTATGGCACCGGCTCCGGGTTTCGCAGCCGTCGGTTGGATTTGAACGGTACGGTTCACTTCCGCAGGGCATAAGAATAAGTAATCCAACCGTATAGTATATATTGCTTAAGTCAAAACACGGAACATTGGTTGAGTCCTTGCTTGTGTAGTTACATCTTGTAGTTGCTTATATGTTTCTCAGGATATGTGGCGATATATCTTATATGTTCCTCATGCAACATAACTGTTACGACCCCATCTGAGCTTAATTGGTAAACTAGGGTTTACCTAGACAATTGCAAAGATTAATTGGAATAATCATTCTTGAAATCTAATTAATGACGATAACACAATTAGGATGTTTTAACTATGATAAGAAGTCTAAATGTTCTTTTGTCTTGAGAATTAGGGTTTGAGAAGCATAAACCCTAATCGGCCCAAAATAGGGTTTTGATGATACATGAATACAGAATTTGATAAGTAGAATGCCTCACTAAATGATTTTTAGTATTTTATGTGTAACTCTGATTTACTTCAATTTTGGATATGATTTGGATATATAAAATGTGAACGACATTGAAAAATATCAGAATTTTTGAAGAATGCTCTGACCTGTTTATCGGCCGAGTTTCAAACTCGACCGATCACATTTTCAGAATAATATAGCAGTGTGGTAATTGAATTTTATCTATTTATTGGTATATGAAATTGATCTCAAATTTTAACAGTATTTGATAAATACAATTTTAGACACTCTGTTAAATTGGCATAATTTTTAGATGACTTTTTGATCCCTACAGTAAGGGTGTCGGTCGAGTTTTGTGCAGGACAAACTCGGCCGAATATTCTGCAGACTGCAATATAGTAGTGCACTGTTCGATTTTTAATTAATGTTTGGTAACTAGAAATGATCCCAAATTTTTACTGGAGGTCTGAAACTTTATTAGGTATAACATATAAAATGTCCAGAATTTTAGGAGCTTCTGTTAGCTGTTCAGTAGGCGAATTACAGAAGCTATTGTGAAACTGAATATTCAGCCAATATAATTAAAGTTGAGTGTAGGGTCAATTTGCAATTGACCCAATCAGCTCAATTGACTTATATGATCGACCACACACACACACACAGCTCTCATTATTTGTCATTCATTCCAGAGAAACGAGATCCTAGAGAGAGAGGGAGAGTTAGGGTTTGAGAGAAGAAAGTGGGGGAATTGCTGAATTAGGGTTTTGCGATTCCAGGAAGGGTGAAATCAAGTAAGTTTGGATTCTTTGCATAGACTTTTATGGTGGATCTTCTCTCTCATGTCTAGATTTCGTCCATGCTCTGATTTGATCCAAGATGATGTCGAAATTCCCTCTTTTCTCACCCTTTCTTCATAATCCCTCATTTTCAAGGTTTCCGAGTTGAATGGAAGAAGAATTAGGAGAATTGCTAGGGATTTGATATGAGTTCGAGATTCCCTGAGTTAAGCTGCAGATTTAAGGTGTTTTCACACCTTAGGGTGAGTGGGTTCTTCCTTCAAACATTCTAATGCACGAATTTGATTATAACATCCAAATCCCTAAATGCTTAGCATGTGAATTCTAAATCCTGAAATGTCCGTTGATTTAAGTTATTGTAAATTGATATGATATGGATTCTTTCTCTATTTGAATGACTCTTTGATGGTAGATTCATATCAGATACGTATACAACACTTCCTAGTGAGGATGCTTTTAGATTTATATCAAATGATGTAATTAGGGTTTGACCTAATTGAGATATCGCTAGAGTTTCAACCTTATTGAAAAGGACTAGTAATCCTATAAGTGGTTAGGATGTACCACATGGGTTATCTTAATTGAATTTTATTCTTGATACAAGATATCTCAGTGAATGGTATGGAAACCCTAAATTTAGTTAAATTTCCATGGTTTCATATCTATAATGATTGTATATGATTTGTTGGAACAATCTTTATTTAGTGAATGCTTATATCAAATGAAACCCTAAGAGTAGGGTGATGGCATGTGATGAATGAATAAGGCAAATTAAACCCTAAGGATAGGGTGTTCAATGAATCATGTTATGTTAATATGAAAGGTCTCGATATGAGATGTGCTGATGCTTAATTGTTGAATTGTATGTTTCTAGTGCATTTAACTTTATATGCTTGTTCTCTCTGAGATGATATCTACATGCTGCAGGGCTTCTTATTTTCAATACATATCCCATAAATTGCAGGTGATGAGATATGACATGCCCTAGAAAGGGGTGATACTGAGACATGATATATGTTGAATACATGAGTTATGATGTTTCATATGATATGATATGGCAGGCCGTGTGAGCCTTGAGAGAAATGTAAAATGAGTTATGATTTCTGTTTTAAAATATATCTATAATGTTAATGTTAGACTTAGGTGCCCTGAACACCGTAGAACCCCATTGTGCGGTATGTACCTTTGGGGTGAAATGATCGATCTAGCCTTGTGCCTAGATGGTCGGGCTCGTGTTCAACAATAATCAGTGCGTGTGTCACGGTGGCACGAGGGCAGACAGACAGTGTTCAACAATTATCTGTGCGTGTGTCACGGTGGCACTGGAGTAAATAGGGGTTATTCAACAATAATCCGTGCGTGTGTCACAGTGGTAACCCAGTGAGACTCTCCGCCTATGTACTCAGGTTAGAGGAGGAGTCCAGAGCACTCAGAGTTAGTGCAGACATGCCCTTGTGCGCCTGGGGCCCTTGTGCGCCCGAGAGTCCTGTGCAGACCAGGACGGACAGTCAGACTTAGCATTCCCCGGGTGTGTCGCTAAGTCTTGTACGGTGTGGTCGTAGTTTACTGCGAGTCTCTTATGCAGAGTACACTGCATAAGATCAGGGCATAACCTAAAATATGATCATATAGGATTCACAGAGTCCCTTATAAATGAAAGAGTAAAGGAAGACTAGAGCATAGTCTTCTAGTAGCTATTCTTTGGATACAATATTTACATTCTTTGTTATTTCAATTATATTGTTTTAGAACTGCTCAGTGTAGTATTTATTGTTGTTAATTTCATATCGTTACTCAAATTATATCTGCAATCACATTAGTGCATTACTCTGTTTCCATGAAGTACTCATTCACTGAGTGAGTAGGCTCACCCCTCTACTCAAACATTTTTAGGGTTAACCGCGTGGACTTGGAGATGGTCAGAGCATCAGTGTGGATCAGCCACAGGAGTCAAGTATGAGATTAGTTGAGTCAGTCGGTCCTTGTCACTCTAGGTCCTCAGTAAGAGATAAGAGAGAGAGTTGTAATTACGATATGTAATATTGTTCCTCTTTTGATATGTATGCTAATTAGCAAGTTTCATGTGCATAGTGTGTGAGAGACATCATGAATGCTTATACATGTATCTTTACTATTGAAGTCTGATTAGTAAAAGAAATGTTCAAATTCCCTTGTTAAAATGGTTTATGTGGTTCAATGCGATGAAACAAGAGTTTAAAAGAAAAGAAAAAGTTAAGGGTGTTCTTTGTGTTACATATAAATCCTATCTTATGCCCTAATCTCATGATTTGAGGAAATTGTGAGATCGGGGTGTAACAATAACAATATATCTTATCTTGTCAATCATGTTCCATTGAGAGTTACTTGGTTACATGCCCTTTGTACAGCTGGTAATCTTGTCAGTAAGAATAGCTTTGCTTTACATAAACTGCTCCTGTTATATCTCTTATCGGTTATCTGTTGTTATAAGCTCTATCTTTCTGAGGTTCTGTAGTTGCGGTGGGGAGTCATGTCTCCCGCTGGGACAATGTTCAATTGTCTCACTCCGTTGGTTTACACCCTTTTTAGGTGGTCAAGCTAGACGTAGTGGTGGTCGTGGTTTTGCGGCCGAGCAGCTAGACGAGCAGTAGAAGGTAAGCGATGGATATGCTGCTGTTTTGGATGTTTTGTAGTAGAGTCTAGAGTCATCCCTGTACCCTCAGGTCCTTGGCAGTGTTTTGGCATTGTTTCACGATGTACGATCGATAATGTTTTGTATATCCTACTGTTGGCCAGATGTGGGCCTTTATGTATATGAACTAGTGTTGATCTCATGTGATGGATAGACAACTGTTCCTTTGAGCTGTGGACACGTATAAGATCTTGTATATGTATATATGACTTGTTTTCTTGCAGGATGTGGACTAGAACGTAATAGTTTCTTAGTTTATCAGTTTTCCGCAATCGATTTTAATTAACCCGTGTTTTTGGTAATCTGTGGTTATGGTGATTTCCACACGTTTTCGCGTAACACCTCACTGTCTGTGTGATAGTGGGATGTATTGCCACATTGGGTATAAAGGGTCACACAGATGGAAGCTTCCTAAAATGGCTAAGAAAATTAATGATTGCAAATCTAATTTTATGTTTGATCTTAAAACAAAACTATAAGTTGGAAGAGTTTTGAGCAAGAGACAAATATTTAATTCTACAATAGAAGCCATGTATCTTACTGTTATGAAAACAACAAAGGATATTGTATCGATCTAGAAGTTCATAGAAATGAACTTGTAGGAGGTTCCAAACCATTGATGACACAGTAGAAACATTTTGACAAAAATGGAACTAATGGTTAGAAAAGGAAACTCGTATAGCATATTGTGGCACTTTCATCTAATATGAGAAGTCGTACATCAAGGACATGTGAAACTTGAAAAATGCCATCTAGAAGCAAATGTTTCTAACCTTAGAAGAAAAATGATGGACATGTTAAGATCACTTTGAATGAGATTTGTGGGTGATTGGCTCTAAGTGTAAGTGGGAGTTTGTTGGTATGTATGCCCATAGATCCAATCATATGATGATTATAGTGGGGCATTGTATACTTGATTTGATAATGCTAAAGGTAATTATGACTATTATGTTTGTATAAATCATGAGATGAAGACATAGATATAATAGATGTCTAAAGAATGATGTTACTCGATGACATATGTCTTCAGGTTGATGGCATGAATAATGAGATCATATATATGATAAGAGTACATGCATTCTTGTTATGTTCCTAGTTAGATATTATTGTGGAAGCAAAATAGACAATAGTAATACATAAGATTAGAGTGTGTGTTGAATGATAATAGAGTGTCAATAGTCATGATATGTGATATCAAGTCAAAAACACATGTACATGTTAGAGAATAGTGTGTCAGACAGACCCACCTTGAGAATGACACATGGACACCATGGAATGGTAGTCAGAATTAGCTCTCATAATGATAGTAGTGATTGTGGTTCTCAGACCAAAAGTCACTACACTCATCAAATGTTGTTCTGTGTAACTAGACATCATCCAACATGACCTTGAATAAGGGTATCCAAAAAAGTGATGCTCGAATTCATTATGACGGATGAGGATTGAGTGTGAGTCATGCATATGCGATTTGTTCCTCCTACATGAGTTTGATATCCTAGCCACTTGATAAGTGATATTTAGAAATGTATGGCCATACTCATGTGACTCAATATGTGATATGTACTCCCACATGAATCCCATATAGTTTTCTCTACTTCAAGGAATATGGATTGAATGTTGACAGGATGATGTTTCCATGGCTCAAGTTTAATCTAGATATCAGAGACAAAGAAACTATATGATCACGATAACACTAACCATAGATTGTAGGTCGAAGTTGTTCTCCAACTTTCTGAGTTATTGGGTTTCAATGATGTGTTGCTAGATACCGCTCGTTTCTTATGATGTCATAAGTTAGTTATGGACTTACAATGCCAACATAAATTGGGATCTATAGGGTCACACACATAGGATGCACTTGGAATAGGGGTTTATTCATGAATGATGTTTAAATTGACTACTAAAGTGTTTAGGTATAAAATTTAAATAACAATGGTTGAGAATTAGTTGATTGGAATGTAAATCGACCAATTAAAGTGTTGAACCAATTGATTCAACTATCAGGTACATTGGAAACAACATCAGATGAACTATGCCTGAGCCAGGGCATGAACCAATCGACGAATTGATTGGCTCAATGTTTAAAAAGAGTTGTTCAAGTGTCAAACTGCTTGGTTTAGTTATCAATATGATTGAATCAAGCATTAATTAAGATGTCATGTTGTCCATTAATCATGCATTGAAAGCCAATTTGTTTGTAAATAGGAAACATAGTGAAATGACAAGTTCAAGTTTTGAACCGATCAGCTCACCTATTAACTGACCAGTTCAAAAATGAGCCGACCGGTTCACCATTCATAGCTTCCTGAAAGTTCATGGATTTTTGTCTCTTTGACTCCCAGATGAACGAGAAACCCTGACCCAAGCCAACCTATATAAAGGGGGGAAGCCTAGGATTTCAGAGATACAACAATAAGCTCTGACAATTGTTGTCCTATCTAGTTGTAGTAACTAAGAGAGACTGAGAAAGTCCTACCTATAAAAGGGAGGAATAGGAAGCAAGAGAATTGGGAGAGTAAGTCAATGCTAGCACATTGATGTTTGAAGGGACAAATCCTCCCTATATTCTATGGTAGAATAATGTGGAGTTCCCAGTGGTCCACATGGACTACTATAGAGGTGAGGAGGTCGTCATCACCCACTAGGAGTACGTTGTCAACCGCCTTCGTGGTGTTGCACTAGGAGGCTGTTGTTGACCACTGCTCAAGTGTTGCTTCGAGAAAAAGCATGCTGCTCCAAGGATAAGTCGCTAAACTTGCTCCAAACCATGTATATCCATTGCAACCCTCTTTCCTAGATACATTGTTCTTGATGTAATCTACTGGTTTGGAAATCGAACAATTTTTTGTTTCTAGTGCCTTATCTGTCACCCTAATTTCCCAATAGTAATATGATATTGCCTCTTGCATGGAAAGGGGGAATGATATGGGAATGCATAGATAAAAAAAGTCATGGATTAATTTTTCCCCATGAGTTTCAAGAAAATGAGATTGTCTTTCTTGACTTGTTCTCCTTTTTCTGGTTTGAAACAAAAGAAAACAAAGAAAATTTTCTCAATGAAAAGGCTTCATGGAGTGGTCCTGAGTTGAATTTGTAGGTAGTTGGGATATTCATCCTAACAAGGACTCAAATAATTTTTCTTAGAGGTGACCTCTTAGGAATTTCAACATATGACCGCTTATTCTTATGCAAATATAGTAGGGTGTACTTTTCCTCTAATGGTTAGATAACAATATGGTTCAATTAAGTGAGCCATCATATGTGGATGGCTTAATCGGTGTTGACGTTCCTTTTTGAGAAATTAGGTATTTTATACTTCCATCCATCCTCATACATGATACATGGAAGTGCAAATCTTTCCTAATTCTTCAAGAGTCTCAAATAGGAGTGATGAGAGGTCAATATCATGATTATTGAATCTTCCTAAACATGAATTGAAAATGTAGGGATAGAGGTTGTCATTTGTATAACTATTTATTCACAAGATCCTATGGAGATATACTTGATCTCTTATTCTTTTTACAATGTTAGTGCTTATTTCTTATTATTGTTTTTTAGTTGAATGTTTTCCATATTTTTTTATCATTCATACCATATTGTTGTCATGCTTCTATATAGGTATGAGCTTCTTAGAAATCTAGTATATCATGCAAGTTTATCTTGGGGGTGTGATTGTAATTAGGTGGTATCCAAAAAAATGTGGGTCTTAAGGATCAAACTTAAAATTTATAGCCCAAAACTCTTGGGACACCTACATAATTATACATGATCAAGGTAGTGAGATGAGGTCAAACACTAGGATGTGGGGACTGTTAGTCACCTAAGATAAGGCTAAGCCCCATCAACAACTCGATACCCCTCTCAAGGACATGGAGGAATACCCCAAAGTATCATAACCTCTTAGGTCCAAGCCAGTTATGGGCATTAGGAGAAGCAATGATTAGTTAGGAATCCAATCTGAATAGATTGAATATGATCATATTAATGCTTGTATTGGATCTTGAGCATACCTCCTTTTCTCTATCATCCTTTCAAAATTTAGATCCAATCTACCTTCTCTACCCATTTTTGACACTTATCTTTTGAGGTTAATAAAAATTGAAGCTCATGCAATCATAGAGATCATCCAACCAGACAACCATAACTAAATGAAAACCTAAACCATAGAATTTTAGATTTAGATATTAACTACTTGCTTGGATTCAAAGTAATAAACATGCCCAAATTTTCTACATAGCCAAGAAGGAGCTCAACTAGACATAGAAAAGCATAGTTGGCACCAAACAAAGATGGGTGTAGGTTGTTTGCAAAAGAACAAACAAGAACAATAGAAGAAATGAGAATGAGAAAGAGATTAGACCATGGAAGATAGGTGGATATCACAACTCAACCTCCAAATGGGTGGATCTCATCCTTTGTGTCATCCTCCTCAGTCTGGGCTCATTTTCCTCCTTCTTCAAGTTCATCACCAAACAACAACATGGTGGATAGAAATGGCTATGGATTGTGGGGATAGTGAAGGATTATGGGTGGTTTGGAAATGTTACTACCATAGATCTATTCAAATGTGGTCATGAATCTATGTAGCACTTGCTCAAGTTTGAGAATGTGTCCACTCCTTCATAGACAGTGAGCATGAAAGTGTAGGTGGGTGATGGAAATCAATGGGAATGCATATCAACCGATGGTAATGTGTGTAGGGTGAGATCCCTTCTCATACCTTAGAACTCTAAGATGAAGGTTTGAGAATAAAAGAGCAGAACCCTTAGCTTGAAGGCCCAGGAGGGGTATATATAGTAGTAGGTGAACAACATTAGGGTATTTGTGCGATTTTCTCAAATCTAGAGATGAATCTAGATAGGTCTGGTCAAATTTCAGAAAATTAGATTGGTCATGGGTTGGTAGGCACCATCAATTGGGATGTTTCATCAGTTGGCCAATTCCATCTTCCTATCCATTGGTTGATCATGTTACTAGCCAATAAAATATCTCTTGACAAATCTCTGGCTTCAATATGGTTATAAATACAGGAACCACATGATTGGATTCAAGAAAACTAAGTAGATCATTAGTTGGTGGAATCCATCAGTTGTGGAGTTTCACCGCTAGGCAAAGTCCATCGAGCTAGCCATCAGTTGAATAAGCTATTGACTGATAAATTCTATACTGAAGAAATCTCTCCTAACAAAGATCTATCTTAAATCTAGCCATGAATCCAAGCAATACATTACTGGATTCAATAAACATCATCTAATGATCAATTAGTGGACACCATCAGCTGAAGAGCTTCATCAGTTGGCAAACTCCATCAAATCAACCATAGATTGATAAAACTACTAACCATTAGTATAGCAACCAGTTGACAAAGCTATTGACCTATAATATCACTCCTAGTGAAGTTGTGGAACCAATCCTGTTGCACCTCGATCTCAAAATTACCATTAATCATGAGATTAGGGCATTAATTGAGGATTTAACGTAATAGAAAGATCACCCTTAACTTTTTCTTCTTTTTCAAACTTTTTGTTTTCTCGCAGTGAACCACACAAACTACATTTACAAGGGAATCTAAGCATTGATTTCTCTAATTTGATTTCAACAGTAAAAATGCATGTATGAACATTCATTATGTTTCTCTTACTTTTAAGCACATAAGACTTGCTGATTCACATATGCTGCTAAAAGAGGAATAATGTTATACATCATCATATACAACTCTATCTTATTTCTTTACAAGGACCTAGAGTGACAAGGTCTGACTGAACTTAACTATACTCAGACTTAACTCTTGTGGAAGATCTACTCTGATGCAATGACCTTCTTCAAGTCCCACAATTTCCCTAAAAAATTTGAGTAGAGGGGTGAGCCTACTCGCTCAGTGAATGAGTACTTCAAAGAAACAATCTAAAGCACTGATATAATTACAAATATATTTTTTAGCAACTGATATCAATTATAACAACAGTAAGCTTTAAAGAGTCTAATAATTAACAATCATAAATATGGCATGATACTCTAGATATCTACAAGAGTAAATCAATATATGAGCATGCTTGATTAATTTCAAAGAGAACTAATAATTTAGAAACATACAAAGAATAATTTCTGGGAAACTGTACTAGAATCTTTCGTAACCTTTCTTACTTATCTGAAACTCTTTAAAACTATATGAGCATATTTTAGCTTATGCCCTGATCATATGCAGTGTACTCTAAATATGAAGACTCGTAGCGAACCACAATCTCACCATACAAGGCTCAACTTAAAACCTGGAAAGCTAAGCCTAGAACTGAATCTGGGTTTGTTTGACTCGAACCATCACATGTGACTAAGGCAGCTAAACAACTGGCCTTTAACTGGACCTCTCCTTCTAGGCTGAGTACACAATTGGATGGTCTGAGACGTTGTGTCGGCCTCATCTTGGTACACTCTGTGGGTACTTCTGGGTTACCACCGGGATCTCCGATTCATGTTGGGTAACCTATCTTTTCTTAGGAGACTTCCTCAAGGGCTTCATCTCCCACACGCTCTGTGGGTGCGATCTGATCCCCGTATACTGGTTTCTGCCAGGGTGGATTGTTTCCTCCCTACAGTGTAGACATTCGTAGGGAATCTATGGTGTTCAGGGCACCTATGTCTATTATTTTATTATTCTTCGAAAGCTCTTTCTACATTGTACCTTTCTCTTACTTATACTTGACTTTAATATCTCTATGGTATTGCATCTATTTAATTGAAGTTTATAATACAACATGTACATCATTCTAAACTTGGCAGAGCAATATACTCAAAACACTATAATATACTGAGAAACCAACATTTTATATCTGCAGGCAAACTAAAATTCTTAAATAATAGAATACATGTGCACTTGATACTTTCTACACTAGAATCATGCAATTGAAATTCTTAATATTGGATGATGAAGAGCTCTCTACTTGTTTGATGAAATGCCTACAAGAGTACATTGTATTTCTATGTTTTTTAATTACTTGTACAATACTTGGGCTCCAAGTAATGGGTCAGGCCTATCTTATATAAATACAATACTCATAATAACAAGGAACGCTGACGTGTGTAGTAAGTTGAAACTCTTGCTTCCCTCTTTGAAACAAATAGTTCCCTAACTCTTTCTCCCGCCTCTTCTTTTCAATTACTTTCTTCTGACCCCCTTCTCAGATCTAGAGTTTCATTCTCAATCTTCATGTGGTATTAGAGATCTACTTCCTTCGTCATCTCTATCATGCCTACATCCTTAGTTATTCGACCTTCCTCAAAGACAGAAGCAATGGAGCCAAAGTATCCATATCTTGCCGGCATCAATGTCTCAAACTTTGTCTCCCTCAAGCTGACCAGCTCCAACTATCTCTATTGGGAGGTTCATATCCGAGCGTTGATCGAGAGCAACTCATTCGAATCCTTCATCGACAGAACCGAGAAAGCTCCTGAGAAGATCATCATAGACGATGAAGGTACAATCACATCCAATCCCGCATATGTTCTATGGATGAGGACCGACAGGCTGATCAAGGGATGGATCATGGGGACTCTGACTGAGGAAGTACTCATAGTTTTAGTAGGTATGACCACATCTTCTCAGATCTAGAGTGCTCTCGCAAAGAACTTCTATGAATCTACTCAGTCCAGAAGCTTTGAATTGACTACACGACTGAGGTGAATCCAAAAAGGAAGCAAATCTGTGACAGATTACCTTCGAGAGTTCAAGCTCATCTGTGATCAACTCCATGCAATAGGTAAACCTCTGCCTGATGATGACAAGGTTTATTTTCTTCTCAATGGTCTTGGATCCGAGTTTGAGATATTCACTATCTTGATGATGAGACCTCCTCTTCCGTCTTATGATGAAGTAGTCTCGATGTTGAAATATCATGATATGCATAGGTCATCCACAAAATCCTTTCCTAGTCCTAATTTGGCCTTTCTGGGACAACGATCAAGTTTTGGATCTCGAAACCCTAGAAGAGGGAACTATCAAATGCCTCCTCCATCTTCTCAGCAATACAATCCTAATCCAGGTCTCCTTGGATTTCGACCTTCCAGTCAATTCTCTTCTCAAGGGCGTGGCTTCAATCAAAGCATTAGACCGTCGATAGGTAATTTCAACAATTCTTTCTGACCTCCTATCTTCTGTCAGATCTGTGGGAAGAGAGGACATGAGGCCTATCGGTGTTGTCATCGCTTTGAAAACTCTTACTAGAGTCCAGAGGTCCCTAGGACTCTTACTGAAGATGCAGTAATAGAACAAGAAAAGGCAATGGCAGCTTTGTAGGTGTCTGAGCCAAACAACTTCAACATCAGTGAATGGCAAGTGGACTCTAGTGCCACCAATCACATTGCTCATAATGTAGGTCTCCTTAGTAATGTGATTTCCTATAAGGGATATGACTTCATAATGTTTGGTGATGGCACCTATCTTCCTATTACTTGCACTAGACGATATCACATCATACAATAACATGCTATACCTCTTGAGAAGGTTTTAGTTGTTCCCTCCATAAAGAGGAATATGCTATCTATTGCTTAGCTGACCCGTGAATTCCCTTGCTATTTCATTTTTCTCCGAGACTCATTTTTTATATAACATTTACAGACACACACAACTCTGGCTCAGGGAATCCTTAAAGATGGAATGTACTCAATCACACCTGGCAGGCATAAAGCTCTTCTCTCTGTCAAAGGTCCTACTACAACTTCTCTCACCTGGCATAGAAGACTTGGTCATACACACAAAGAAGTACAACAATACTTATAATCTAGTAAACAAATAAATTCATCAAATAAGCAAATAGATTTTTGAAATAGTTGTCCGTTAGGCAAAAGCCATAGACTGCCCTTCTCAAACAATCATGTTAAAAGTAATGTCCCCTTTGGACAAGTATATTGTAACTTGTGGGGGAAATCTCATGTAATATCTAAAACTGGTTTCAGATATTATTCCTTGTTTGTTGATGAATGCACTGGTTTGTCTTGGTTTTATCCGTTGAAAGCAAAATCTGAGTTGTATGATTATTTTGTAAAATGATTGATAACCAATTTCATGCAAAAATTCAAGTTCTCATGACTGATGGAGGTGGAGAGTTTGTTAATCACAAAATGTCAAATTTTCTCACAAAAAATGGCATTGTCCATCATCTTTCATGTCCACATACTCATGAATAGGTAGGTTTGGTTGAAAGAAAGCATTGACATGTTGTGGAATTGGGGCTCACTATGATGCTAGATGCCAAGGTCCCTCTCATCTTTTGGCCTGAAGCCTTTTCATTTGTGAACTTCATCATAAATCGTTTGCCTTCAAAGACAAACAATCATCTCTCCTTTGTTTTTATTATCTGCAAAGAAACCTGATTATGATATGTTACGAGTTTTTGGCTATTTATGTTTTCCATGTCTAAGAGATTTCAACAAACATAAACTTCAACCACAATCTCTGCCTTCTGCCTTTCTAGGGTATAGTGACAGTTACAAGGGATATTGATGTCTGTATATCTCTAGTGGATGCATTTACTTCTCTCGCCATGTGGTGTTTAATGAGAATGTGTTCCGATTTAAAGAACATATTCCATAGATTGTAGCCTTGGGAGAGTTATCTGTTTTATCATATTTTCTTCAACCTCTTGATGATTCTTCAGATACTACTGATTCATTACATCCCACACCAGTAACAAACAAAGATTACACTGTAGATGTAAACATGCTTCCAAATGTTACAGTTGTTCAACCTTCTAATGTGGATTGTCAATCTACTGATGTTTGTGCACCAACTCAGCAAAATGATTCAATCAGGTTATCTAGCACATGTACAAATATCTCTGCTAAGACTATCTCTAATCCAGGGGATAATATTACACACACTCAAAATATTCACACTGACCAATCTGTCCCAGAGTGCACAACTTCACTACAAAAGTCAAGTCACCTCAAATCTAGTACAAATGTTCATCCTATGATTACCAGATCCAAGGCACAACAATCTCAACATACATCTCCACATGCAATGATAGTTCAAGTAGTTCCAGACATACCACCATATGTCAAAAGTGCTCTCCAATGTCCTCATTGGGTTCAAGCTATGAAAGAAGACACTACTACAGAAATGGCTTATAAAGTCGGTTTTCAAGGTGTCGGTTGTATACAAAAACCGACACATAAAACCTACTATGTCGGTTGTTAACATAAACCGACATCTAATATGTGAAGTTCGACCAGACACGGGTACCGCTTTCAATAAGTGTCGGTTATTTAATAAACAACCAACACTTAAAATCAACCGCCAAAACCAAAATTCCAGCGAAACAATTACCTTCAAAATTGGACATATGTCGTCGGTTTTTTAATAAATAACCGACAACTAAAGGGTATGCGCGAGACAGGAATAGTTGTCGGTTGTCTTTTATTTATAAACTGACGAATATTAAGTAGTATAGTTGTCGGTTTTTGTCAAAGAGCCGACACTGTTGGTTTAGTTGTCGGTTTTGTTAAATAACCGACACATATTCTCAACTTAATAGCCCCGCGAACAGAACTTTTCCCCATTGTCTCTGTTTCATTGTCGTGCGCTAGGGTCTGGCGATTTCCCCCGATTGCTCCCGCCGTCGCACGTCGCTCGCCGCCGTCGCCGTCGCTGCCGTCACCTTCATCGTCGTCGCCGCCGATTGCTGCGCCGCCGGTTGCTGGTCTCCTCGACGCCCTCGCCGCCGCCGGTAGAAGCAGCTATGGTGCTCTCCTCGTCACCGCCGCCCCCGTCGGTAGAAGCAACTTTTCTCCTCCGCCAGCTTCCTACAAGGTAACCCACAAAAGCCTCACCCCCTTTTCTCCTCTGCCTTGCTTTTCTCTGCAGCCGCCGACCTGGAACTCACCCAGGCGGCGCCTAAGCAGGTGCTAGGGCACGCCTAGGGTCCCAAGCCTAGGTGCCCTGCCTAGCTAGGCCTCTGGGCGGATGCTTGGGTGGCGCCAGGGCACGTTTAGGCTGCTGCTGGGGTTTGGATTCATCTACTGGATGCCCAAAACATGCACTGATTTCACCAAGTCACCCCAAATGCCATGAAAAATATTCTGATTGTGTTTATTTATGTACTGATTTCACCAAGCTAGTGGATTTTTTTTAAAGTTATTTACTGATTGTGTTTATTTAATTATGTACTGATACATATGTGCTATACCAATATGATAGTCCATGATAGAACAAAGCATAATGATGTTGACTGCAACTTTGTGCGTCATACTATTCTGAATTAAGTGTATTTACTTCATAGTTGAATGTTTAAGTAAGTTATAGATATCTTGATGATGAACTATAATGCACACATGTTACATGCTTGGAATGTAAATGATGAACTGTAATGCACACATGTTTAACTTGTTTCATTGTTGAGTATATTGAGAATCCTAATCACACTTCTTGCTTAATGATGAACTGTAATGCACACATGTGACATGCTTGGAATGTAAATGATGAACGTTTCCCTAAATTGCCTAGATCTTAGGGTATCTCTAGATCTTAGGGTATCTCTACCATCCTAACTATGAAATTGGTAACTTGTTTCCTTTTTGAGTATATTGACAATGTTAATCACCTAACTTGAAGAACTAGGATATGAATGATGAAACTAGGATTGTAGGTATAAGAATGACAGCACACATATTTGTTGTTCTAGAAACCCATCCAATATTTACTCATTAGGAGTAAATCTTGGATAGTCCCCGGTTTGGGACTGTTCTTGAACACCTAATCTCACTTAGGATGTAAGTGTATAATGTGTATTGGGTTTTTGAGAAAATTTCAGTAGCATTTCCCCGTTTGTTCTCTAAGTACATATGTACTTAGAGAACAACAGGGAAATGCTGCCGAAATTTTCTCAAAAACCCAATACACATTATACACTTACTAGTGAGATTAGGTGGTCATGAATGGGATAGGTGGTACACATTTATTATATATAAGAATGACAACACATGTATTTGTTGGCCTAGAAACCCGTCCAAGATTTACTCATTAGGAGTAAATCTTGGATAGTCCCCAGTTTGGGACTGTTCTGGAACACCTAATCTCGCTTAGGATGTAAGTGTATAATGTGTATTGGGTTTTCAAGAAAATTTCGGCAGCATTTCCCCGTTTGTTCTCTAAGTACATATGTACTTGGAGAACAGCGGGGAAATGCTGCCAAAATTTTCTTGAATTACTACTTTACAATGCGAACTTTACAATTTGAATGTGAATTTGCAGATGGATGACCATTCTCCTGATGACCATGCTGATGACTACCGTGAGGGTGAGGACTTCAATGCGCCGCCTCACAATGTAAGTTTTAAAAATATATCATATATTTATATCTATATGTCCATTTATAGTTATATCTTGTAAATGTGAATTATTTTTTCAAATTTTAGGTTGATGATGCACAGGTACCATCTGAAGCACTTGAGGCACTTGATCAACAACACCAAAAAGTTGACAAGAGAAGGGGCATCACTATGATGAAGAAGTTAATTGTGCAAAAGGGCAATGGACCCAAACTTGTTGTGGATTTCGATAATGCAGGAAATGCATGTGGTGTGAATCGCAATTCATTTATTTCATATCTTGGGTTTGTTACTCGTAGCCATTGCGGTTGTCTCTTAGATTCTTGGCATAAAGTTTCTAAGGAGAAGAAAATTTTAATATGGAGGGATTTATGTGTGAGTTATTATTAATTTGCAATTCTATTTTGTAGATTTCTAAATTTTTGGATACTAGTTAATAGCAATTCTATTTTGCAGAGTATATTTGAATTGGATGAAAAGCTGCATCGTAAATGCATGATGCAACACTGTGGGAGAGTCCTAAGGAACTATAGGACAAATCTCACCAGAGAATACATAAAAGAAGCCAACAAGAGGAAGAAGACAGCCACTGAATAGTGGAACTTCCTGGACAAAGAAGAATGGGACGCGTTTGTCGCTTCAAGACAAACTGATGAATTCAAGGTATTAGGCATCAGTCTGAATCTCATTAATTAATATATGTTGTATTCACTTATTCAAGATTAACATTTAGTGTTACTAACCAAATCATTAATTTGCATACTAACTAGGCCCTCAGTGAGGCACAAAGATCAAGGCGTGCACTGAATGTGCATGACCACAGAATGGGTCCAAAGGGGTATGTAGGCGTTCGCCAAAGACTACAGGCTGAGTCTACTGATGCTCAGTCTGCTGCTACTCAGGAGTCCTCTACCATAGGTAGCACACCTCTGCCTTGCCATGATGTCTGGATAGCTGGGAGGCAAAATAAGAAGGGAGAAATAACTAAGGCCACAACTGCTGAGGCAGCTGCAAAAATGGTAAAATACAACTCTTACAGCAATCATTCGAATATTGATTATTTGTGTTGTTTACTTAAGTACAAATTTTTGTTTTGGTGATTAGCGGGAACTGCACGAGCTGAGGAAACAAGGAAAGTTCATCCCTGAGGGAACAAAGGATGAATTGACAGTTCCTCTGGGTAACCCAGAGCATCCTGGACGTGTTAGGGCTGCAGGCGCTGATGTGGGCATCAAATCTTTTTTTGGGTCATCCCAGCGCAAACATGTCCCAAAAGCGGGACTTTCACAAGAAGAGGTAACATATTCTTTCTTTATAATGTTACTATAAAAGATAATTCAAAAATTAGAATTTGACGTTTCTTTTATCCATGTATAGGTGCATAAGCTATTTGACAAGAAACTCGAAGAAGCAATGAAAAAGTGGCAGGCATCTCAGACTGCCACTTACCAGACAATACCTACTGCAGACTCTACTCCTACTCCTACTGCAGAGGTTGGGAGTAATCCTGTAGAACCACCGCCTAGCACATCCACTGTAAGTATTTTTATGACATAGTAACTAGTTTTTTAATTCAAGATGATACGTATATATGAAATTGTAGTCGTTTCAAAAAAAGATGATATGTATATATGTATATAACATTCTTTACACAAAAATTTGTAGGGGTTGAAGCCATGCCGTTTAAAAAGTAAAGAATATGTCGTGGCAGAGGCATCGTCTTACCCATCCCTACCAGGGGAAACGTGTCACGGGTCTCCAGTACGAGCTGGTTGGATTCGGGTGAGCCCGATACATATATTCCCCCAATTTCTGGAACTTCCACTGCCATATGCCCACCCAGATTGTGAAATGCTTGGTGAGGCACTAGGAGGAGTGATATTGTGGTTAAAAGCGGATGTCTTATTTACTGATAAGGTATGGTAAATTTACATTACGTTCAATTGTTAGTGTGTGAATATGCTGGCAGTTGATCTGAAATTATATATATATATATAGGTTAAAAAGAAGACACCCACAACATCTAGGCCTCCACTTCCACCTCCTGCATTACCTAGTTGGGTTCCACAGGACCTACCTGTCCCGTTAGGTCCTAACTGTAGGGGTATGGCAGTATGGTTAGGGGAACATGATATAAACTCCCCTATAATTGTTTCTTCTGATTCAGATTCTACAGGTCAATCATACGAAACAAAACTATTTATACAAGATATATTGGAGTTGTTTCGATATGATTGGCTAAATACATCTATGATAGAGCTATGGATAAGGTGAGATATTCTTTATACATCCATATACCTTGTGTATGATCTGGTGATCTGGTTTCTTATTTATTAATGCATGCGTAATTAATACATATTTTGCAGCTACTTAGAAAACATATGTGCAGATTTTGGATTCGAACATGTAGGGTTTTTGATTCCATCCTTGATTAGTCTAGTAGCTAAAGACCCTACATCAGTTCAACAATACTGCTGTGAGTCTTTTTCAAATTTTGCTGTAAAAAAGAAGACAGTGATAATGGCTCCATTCAATGTAGAGTAAGTTTACTTTGCTTATTATAATTTGGACTTAAGAAAATTACATTTTATTGTGGATTTTGAGTTATTAATTTTTAACTTTTTTTCATCTAGGGGTAGGCATTGGGAGTTATTGGTTATTGCCCCCGAGACGTTCACTGTGTATTATCTAGATCCTAAGGGGGGTAAATTGAATACAAGATTTGGACACATAATGAAAATGGCAATATTTCGGTGAGAAATATTTCATTTTTCATATCCGTTAACATATGTTATTACATTACTATTTAATTGCAATGTTCTGTGTTACATTAACATGTAGGGGTTTTGAGGAGTACAAAAAGGCGGGAGGAAAGGTCCCCACAAAAAAGAACCAGCCAATAATTTGGAAGAACGTACAAGTAAGTTCCCGACTGCAATATATGTATATATTATTTATGTGAACAATGCTTAATTAGTTGTATTTTTTAATATTTTGTATGTTTGAATTTATAGTGTGCTACATAAGACAACAGATGGGCATGTGGATACTATGTCCTGCGATATATGCACATGATTATCAAACATGTCGTACTGGATATCGAATGTATTGCTCAGGTATTATATAGTCTCATTAGATAATATGATCGAAATATATCAATCTTATTTATAGCTCATTAATTATATATATACATCATTCTCTTTACAGGTGTTTAAAGCTGACCCCATTACAAGAAAGGACTTACCAAATGTTAATTTTCCCTATACAATGGGAGAATTAAATGAAGTAAGAGAAGAATGGGCAACAGCCATACAATTAGTGGGGGCTTTAAAATATAATTGGGATCCTGATAGCGAATAATGACTAAACAATGATACTTTGTAAATGAATTTCTGAATTATAATATATGTGTGAATGTTTCTACATGTCTGGATGTTTCTACATGTGTCTGAGTGAAAATGAATGAAAGTGTTGGTTGCTATATGAATGTTTCTACATGTGTGAATGTGAATGAATGGAACTACAAATTGCTAGCATTTGTGAATGTTTATAAATGTGTGAAAATAAAATGGAACTGCAGGTTGCATTGCTAAATGCATGTGCTACTTTTTTAGTGTTAATTTTGCAGGTTTGTGGCCTGTTGTCGGCTGATATCAATGGATGTCGTAAAACCTATAGTTCATAACTGAACTGAACATGTTTCTCATCCTGCGACCAGCCACAACAGGTCTGCAGACTGATGTCAAAAAAAAAAACCAATAGGCGTCGGTTATTTGTAAATAACCGACACATAATGATATAGTGTCAGTTTTTACAAATAACCGACATCTATTTCGTGTGGCGCGAAGATATATGGCGTCGGTTATTTGTAAATAACCGACACTGATAGTGCCCAAGATGGCGCCCTTTCTGTGGCGCGAAGGGTTTGGGCGTCGGTTTCTTACCTAATAACCGACGCCTATAGTCCCATGATGACGCATTTTCGGTGGCGCACGAAGTGTTTGGGCGTCGGTTTTGGAACCGACGCCTAATGGGTGGACTTTTAGTGTCGCCCACATAGGTGTCGCTTAGAAACCGACACTAAAGGCTTTAAATAACCGACACTAAAGGTAGGTTCTATAGTAGTGAGAACTTCTAGCACTTGAGCATAATGCCACTTGGATGCTAGTTCCTCGTCCAACCCATTGTCATGTGGTAGGTTCCAAGTGGGTGTTTAAGTCAAAGTTAAAAGCTGATGGCAGCTTAGAAAGACTTAAAGCATGCCTAGTGGCCAAAGGTTATAGCCAGGAAGGAGTAGACTATATTGAAACATATAGCCCTATTATCAAAGAAACCACCATCTGGGTTGTTCTTACTTTAGCGACAACCTTCCACTGGAAGTTACTACAGGTTGATATCTGTAATGCTTCTTGAATGATGATCTATTGGAACTTGTCTTTGTTGAGAAACCTCTGGGTTTTTTTAATACACAGTTTGCTAGATATGTCTGCAAGCTTAATAAAGCCCTCTATGGACTCAAACAAGCTCCACGTGCCTAGTTTAATAAACTCAGTGAGTTCCTTCTTGAGTTTGGATTCATTTGTAGCAGTTCTGATTCTTCTCTGTTTGTATATTCTCATCAACAAGATCTTATATATATTCTTCACTATGTCGATGATATAATACTCATTGGTAATAATGCATAGTTGCTTGTACACTTTCAAAACACTCTGAGTGCTACTTTCAATCTTTGAGATCTTGATCCCTTATCCTATTTTCTTGGTATTCAAGTCTCTGCCTCTTCTTCTGGTCTACTCTTAAGTCAGGAAAAATACATTCTTGATGTTCTTCATCAAGTTGACATGGTTGACTGTAAACCTGCATCCACTCTTATTGCTCTCAACTTTCACAAAGTTTCTGAATCTCCAAATTTTGTGGATGGTCAACTGTATAGACGATTAGTTGGTTGTTTACAATATATTACCATCACTAGGCCCGATATAGCGTACACAGTCAATACTGCTTGTCAATTCCTTACTTCGCCATCTCAGCATTACTTTCTTCTCGTAAAACACATCCTCAAGTATTTGAAGGGTTCTCTCTCTTGTAGCTTAACCATTAAGCCAGCTGATTGCCCCTCTACCAGAAGATCTACTACAGGCTTCTGCATCTTCCTTGGAACCACCTACATTTCATGGAGTGCAAAGAAGCAATCTATTGTTGCTCGGTCCAGCTGTGAAGCTGAATATCGAGCTCTAGCATCCACATCTGTTGAGATTACATGGGTTTAGTTTCTTCTTCGAGACCTTCACATTTCTCTCCCTCTACCTGCTCGACTCTTCTATGACAATCTCAAAGCACTTTAGCTTTCTGTCAATCCAGTCTTTCATGCAAGAACTAAACATATCAAGATCGAGTACCATTTCATTCACGAGAAAGTGGCTCTTGGACACATTGTTACTGCTGACATAGCTTCATCACAGCAACCAACAGATGTCTTCACCAAACCTCTAACCAAGACAATATTTCATTTCTTACGTCTCAAACTGGGACTTCAGTTACCCTCGTCCAGTTTGTGGGGCAGTATGGGATGATGAAGAGCTCTCTACTAGTTTGATGAAATGCCTACAAGAGTACATTGTATTTCTATTCTTTTTCATTACTTGTACAATACTTGGGCTCCAAGTAATGGGCCAGGCCTATCTTGTATAAATACAATACTCATAATAACAAGGAACGTTGATGTGATTAGTAAGTTGAAACTCTCACTTCCCTCTTTGAAATGAATAGTTCCCTAGGTCTTTCTCATGCCTCTTCTTTTCAATTGCCTTCTTCTCACCCCCCTTCTCAGATCTAGGGTTTCAATCTCAATCTTCATGCTTAATACACTGATAAGAGTTAATTACTTAACATATGAGTAATCATCATTTGCACCTGTAAAATATTTTGTATTTTCTTGGAAAACGTGCACCTCAACCCAAATCTGAGTTGTGCATCACCGCATCTCATACTAAGAACATTGATATCAAAATACTTGATTCATTGAACACCCTATCCTTAGGGTTTCATTTACTTCATTCATTTATCACATGGCTCTCATAAGGATTTCATGCGACATAAACATTCACTGAATAAAGACTACTATCAACAAATCATATAAAATCAATATATGTATGAAACCATGGAACTGAGCTGAATTTGGGTTTCCATTCCATTAACTGAGATAACATGCATCAATAATAAAATTGAATAAATAAAGTCTATCATGTCAAGAAAATATGTTCAAATTGGTTTCACGATATCTATTCGCAAATATCCAACTTTCCTCGCATCTAGGGTTTCACCCTCTTTACTGAGATATCAATCAAACACTATTCACCTTAAATGAAATCCAAGATAGTATCTGACATATATGTACTATGAATTTAGATAAACAATCATTCATAACCAAGTGAATCCAGATAAACATATTTCTCTATTTAATTATACAGCAATTTCAGTCATAGACAAATTCCCTATATTTTAGTTTACTCTTATAACCTCTGCGAATACTTAGGGAATTCTCATTAGGATGTTATGTATACATTTCTAATATGATTTTATCATCTGAAATTCATCCAAACAGAGGAATAATCAGTTTCATATCATTTTGCAACAACTTAGATCAAACATGAAATTCAGGGTTTGTAGTTTCCTACTAAGCAATTAAAGATTATCAATGATTTAAACAATTTTCATTCAATATACTGTTTAAAGGAAGTTCCCACTCACCCTAAGGTGTGAAAAAACCTTTAAAATGCAGTTCATTCCTGAAAATCTCGATCTCATATCAAATCCCTAGCAATTCACCCGATTCTTCTTCCTTTCAACTCAGAAACACTAAAAATGAGGGATTATGAAGAAAGAGTGAGAAAAGGGGATGTTTTGATACTATTTTGGATCAAATCAGAGGAGGGACAGAATCTAGACATGTGAGAGAAGATTCACCATTAAATTCTATGTAAAGAAGCTAAACTTACATGATTTGATCATCCCTCAGACCGTAAAACCCTAGGTCAGCATCTCCATCACTTTCTCCTCTCAAACCCTAACTCTCCCTCTCTTTCTAGGATTTCATTTCTTTGGATTGAATCACGAATTATGAGAGCTCCTTGTGTGTTAGGTTGACCATATAGAGCAATTTAGTTGCTTGGGGCAATTGCACATTGACCCCTCACTATACTTTCTCTTATTTTAGCTGAATTTTCTGTCATAAAAATAATACTATAATTCATCTATTGATAAGGACTAAATGCATCCAAAAATTATGAAAATTTTACATGTTGTTTATGATTGATTTTTGATCTCCATTTAAAATTTCAGATCATTTGGAGTTACCAATAAATAAATAAAAATAAAACACTACACTGCTCAAAAGCACTCTGTCAGCATTTTGGTCGAAGCATAGTTCGACCAAGAACCACTTTCAAAGAACACTCAAATATTCTGAAATTTATCTCCAATATGTACGATTGAGTTATACATATCATATCCAAAATTCAATTAAATAAAAAAATTTTAGAAAATATGAAAAATCATTTACCACACTACTATCCTGATCAAATTCCATATTCATGTACTATCAAAACCCTAATTTTTTCCGATTAGGGTTTACATTTCTCAAACCCTAATTCTTCAAACTAAAATCATAGTTAGAGTTTCTTCTTAGGTTTTAAACATCACAATTGATCTACTATCATTAATCAAGTCTAAATGATGTTCAATCAAATCAAGCATGTAATCATTTAGGTAAACCGTAGTTTACCAATTAAGCACAAATGTGGTCATTACAATTCTCACTCCCTTAAAAAGTTTCATCCCCAAAACATAAATATGCAAATAAAGTATATTCAAAGTTTATTTTAAGCTTTTGAAATCTTACATGTCATTACATGTTTGTATTTTATACTTGAATGCAATTTTCAACATTAAGTCCTTCATTTCTTTTCTAATCACAACATGTTTGAAATAGTTCTCAATGACAACAAACAAATTCTCTATGCCATAATCAATCATAGCAGAGAGAGAGAGAGAGAAACAACCATTTCAATATTTTTTTATACTCTTGAGGTGTTACCTCAACATTGATAATCTGATCCAACTATCTCAATTCATAGGGCTCAATATGTACTATTGTTATGTATTACCCCTAAGTCACAAAAGAGAGTTCACCATGTTCTTTTGAATTTTACTATTGTGCTACTCAAATAGCAAAACAGTCTTGAGTTGGAAGACTAGATTCAACAGCAGTTGTACAATACTACTCACGACATCCCCATTGCATCATGGATGCATAAGGTGAAGCATTACCATCACATTCCATATTATTCTCAAGTATGAACCAACACATAATTCAAGGTGTAACCATCAGGTTATAGCATACTAGGGTTTCAACAATAGTAACAAAGTACTCCATGATTGTATTAGTCATTCAAGGACTATTCATACCCAATTACCATCACTTAGTTATATTAAAGCTAGGTATAACAAGCTATACCTCATTAGGGTTACATATCAATACAATATGGTTATCATCCCTTCTATTCATATGAGTGAATAGGTAAGACTACCTTATTCAGGGTAACCCTCCATTTCTTCCATCATTATTCAACCCATATCACCATACCACAATTTTACAATACTACGATGGATTACTGGTATGAATGACTACTACTATTGGACACCTTTAATTAACATATTGCTTGCACATGTACACAAAAATCATACATAGAACCAATTTACATCCCTAAAAACAAATTCACATATTACTAAAATCCATTTTTTTCTCTTATCTCTCTTCTCATTCATTACTACTTAATTTTTGCTACTTATCCTTCTCATTTTAATCATGTAGAGTAAACGTTCCTAAAATTGAAACATACAAGGTCCAAATAGATTATTCATAATTCTTGCTATCACTACAAGAATTTATCTCATATCGCACTTCACTCATATTGTATTTCTCCTTTTGTTCAAAACACACTTGTTACATTTCAAATTTATATCTTACTCTTTACTCTGAATCATTTCCATATTGTTTATCTACCTTTCATATTAGCTACCTTTAAACCATGGATTACTATCAGTGATAGTTTACTTCTCATAGTGCAAATATCATGATCTTGCTTTATATAGATGCTACTATTCAAGGTCAAATCACTATTGACATCCCTTGAACTACTACAACTCTAAACATTCTAGGGTTTGGTCCTTATTAGAAGCATGACGTTATTGTGATGTGACTTTGCTCCCTTAATTTGAAATTCAAACTTTGGATCTCACAAGTTTTACTAAAGTCTTCTTTATCTTATCGATTGAATTTCCTTTCTCTTTCTTGGCCATTCAGATAGATTACATTCTCAATTACCATGCTAGGGTTTCATCATCATATTGTGTGTCATTATTACATTCACAAGATGTCTCTACCACAGTGGTTATGCATCATATATGATTCATTTTCTTATCACTTCATTCCCACATTGCTCTCATTAAGGAAGATATGAAAGAGAAGCTGAATTTTGAGACTTATAATTCTTATCTTCAAACATTCAATAATACGTTTTTCATATGTAGGTTTAATTGATTATCAACAAGGATACTTGACTAATTAGCACTTTCTTGAATCTCGCAACCTCTTTCTTTTATAACCTATATTACTCCATTATGTTTCAAACCCTTCTTTACATTCCATGATCCCCTTACCATATACTACTATTCCACATGTCATCTTTAACTTCTAGTTTTCTCTTATGATCATGTTGCTTCTTTTATGTGTATGATCAAGTATACCATGTTGCATATAGTTCCTTTTATCCTTCTAATAATGTGAAGTTGAAATTCTAAATCAATAATATCTCTACTAGTTTCAACTCATGTTTAATACATTCCATATCCTTCATTTTAAATCAAACGACTCATGCATGGGTGAAACATAGTTTCTCTTTCAATCAAGTTTTTCTTTCTTGAATATAATCTACCTTTGTATGACTTATTCATTTATTTAGCTACACTTTTATTCTTCTTTTAGAAACTAGTTTGTTGTTCTATAGAGAATTAGAATCCAAAGGAAGTAAGAATGAATGCATTAAAATTATTAATAAAGGTATACATTCCATGCTCTCAATTATATCATAACCCTCATTCCTTAATAAAGCTCCTTATTTCCAACATTTCTCTTTGTTTCAACTAAGTTTCTTATCCTAGTTTTATGATTTACATGTGCATCTAGTTCTCTTCACTTTTACTCTTCTGAAGACTCTTCACTTCTATGTACTTATTGTACACTTAGCTCTTTTCTTATATTTTCCCTTTGCTTTGGAGTACATAAAAACATTGTACTCGGTTATATAATCCATTCCTCGTGATTGATTCTTACTATCTTGGCCCCTTACATACTTCTCTCATATCTTTTCCATACTTCATATTTAGAGTTCATATAACACTAATAATTAAACTTAATTTGAACCTTATGTCGTGTTCCTTTATTCCCAATTAAGGGTCTATGAGGCCCCAAAGTTGGATCTCAGATATCAGTTCCAAGTGATTCTTATTTATCCCAGTCTTTCCCTTATACTTCAAAATCTTAGAGTATATACATTCATATATACTAGAATTTGGATCTAATCTATCCAGAATTAACTCTTGTTATGTTACTAATAGGAGTCATTAGATCCCAGTAATGCATCCTGCCAGCCAGACCAGGCGAACCTGCAGTCCTGAAGCTAAGAGCTACTCAGGATTACTAAACTCCTATTCATATCAAATGTGTGGAAGAAAACTTATCCACTTAGGAAAGCTCATTCAAAGATCATTTCTAGTCTACTTGATACAAAGAATGTAATCAATAAATGATATAACTGCATAGTGTACAACAAATCTTAAAGACCCAAATATATTTCAAAATACTGAATATTTAAATTCAAACATATAAGAGATTTTCTATTCATCTCCAATAAAACAACAATATGAAATGAAACTTCTATCTCATTTTATATTTATGCTCTTAATTCATGTTACTTATCTTGTTTCTAACCCTAATATTTCTAGGGTTCCTCTCTAGACCATTCTTCCAATGTATACCTGGCCAGGGTATACATGAAAGAATAGCTAGAATAGCTTGATATTGGTTTATCCAAGTACTCAGATACCGGGCCAGGATATCCAAATACTCAAATACCCAGAGCTAAAGTCATAACATCTCCTATCTGCCACACTTGTGACTCTAACTTACTAACTTAATGGTCCCTGACAATTCAGCCTAAGCTCTGATACCAAGTTGTTACACCCCAATCTCAAAATTACCATTAATCATGATATTAGGGCATAAATTGAGGATTCAACATAATACAAAGATCACCCTTAACTTTTTCTTCTTTTTCAAACTTTTTGTTTTCTCGCATTGAACCACATAAACTAACTTTACAAGGGAATCTAAGTATTGTTTTCTCTAATCTGATTTCAACAGTAAAAATGCATGTATGAACATTCATTATGTTTCTTATACTTTTAAGCACATAAGATTTGCTGATTCTCATATGTTGCTAAAAGAGGAATAATGTTATACATCAACATTTAAAACTCTCTCTTATTTCTTTACAAGGACCTAGATTGACAAGGACCGACTGAACTTAACTATACTTAGACTTAACTCTTGTGGCAGATCTACACTGAGCAATGACCTTCTTCAAGTCTCATGGTTTCTGTAAAAATTTTGAGTAGAGGGGTGAGCCTACTCGCTCAGTGAATCAATACTTCAAAGAAACAGTCTAAAGCACTGATATAATTACAAATATACTTTTGAGTAACTGATATCAATTATAACAGTAGTAAGCTTTAAAGAGTCTAATAATTGACAATCATAAATATGGCATGATACTCTAGATATCTACAGGAGTAAATCAATATGTGAGCATGCTTGATTAATTTCAAAGAGAACTAACAATTCAAAAACATACAAAGAATAATTGCTGGGAAATTGTACTCGAATCTTTCTTAACCTTTCTTACTTATGTGAAACTCTTTAAAACTATATGAACATATTTTATCTTATGCCCTGATCATATGCAGTGTACTCTACATATGAAGACTCATAGCGAACTACGATCTCACCGTATAAGACTTAGCTTTAAACCCAGGAAGCTAAGCCTAGAACTAAATCCGGGTCTACTTGACTCAAACCGTCACGTTTGACTAAGGCGGCTAAACAACTTGCCTTTAACTGGACCTCTCCTTCTAGGCTGAGTACACATGCACAGGGTCTGACGCTCTGTGGGCCTCATCTTGGTACGCTCTGTGGGTACCTCTGGGTTACCATCGGGATCTCCGGTTCATGTTGGGTAACCTATCTTCTCTTTGGAGACTTCCTCAAGGGCTTTGTCTCCCCACATGCTATGTGGGTGTGATCTGATCCCCGTATACTGGTTGCTTCCAGGGTGGATCATTTCCTCCCTACAGTGCAAACATCCATAGGGAATCTACGGTGTTCAGGGCACCTATGTCTATTATTTTATTATTCTTAGAAAGCTCTTTCTACATTGTACCTTTCTCTTACTTATACTTGACTCTGATATCTCTATGGTATCACATCTATTTAATTGAAGTTTATAATACAACATGTACATCATTCTAAACTTGGCAGAGCAATATATTCAAAACATTGTAATATACTGAGAAATCAACATTTGATATCTGCAGGAAGACCAAAATTCTTAAATAAAAGAATACATGTTCACTTGATACTTTATACACTAGAATCATGCAATTGAACTTCTTAATACACTGATAAGAGTTAATTACTTGACATAAAAGTAATTGTCATTTGCACCTATAAAATATTTTTTACTTTCTTGGAAAACGTGCACCTCAACCCAAATATGAGTTGTGCATCACCACATCTCATACTGAGAACATTGATATCAAAATACTTGATTCATTGAACACCCTATCGTTAGGGTTTCATTTACCTCATTCACTTATCACATGGCTCTCATAAGGATTTCATGCGACATAAACATTCACTGAATAAAGACTACTATCAACAAATCATATAAAATCAATATATGTATGAAACGTTGGAACTGAGCTGAATTTGGGTTTCCATGCCATTCACTGAGATAACATGCATCAGTAATAAAATTGAATAAATAAAGTCTATCATGTCAAGAAAATCCATTCAAATTGGTTTCACAATATCTATTCACAAATATCCAACTTTCCTCGCATCTAGGGTTTGACCCTCTTTACTGAGATATCAAACAAACACTATTCACATTAAATGAAATCCAAGATAGTATCTGATATATATTTACTATGAATTCAGATAAACAATCATTCATAACCAAGGGAATCCAGATAAACAAATTTCTCTATTTAATTATACAACAATTTCAGTCATATACAAATTCCCTATATTTCAGTTTACTCTTATAACCTCTGCAAATACTTAGGGAATTCTCATTAGGATGTATTGTATACATTTCTAATTTGATTTTATCATCTGAAATTCATTCAAATAGAGGAATAATCTATTTTATATCATTTTGCAACAACTTAGATCAAACACACAATTCAGGGTTTGTAGTCGCATACTAAGCAATTAAAGATTATGGATGATTATACCAATTTTTGTGCAATATACTATTTAAAGGAAGTTCTCACTCACACTAAGCTGTGAAAACACCTTAAAAACACAGTTCATCCCTTAAAATCTCGATCTCATATCAAAGCCCTAGCGATTCACCCGATTCTTCTTCCTTTCAACTCGGAAACCTTAAAAATGAGGGATTATGAAGAAAGGGTGACAAATGGGAAGTTTTGATACCATTTTGGATCAAATCAGAGTAGGGACGGAATCTTGACATGTGAGAGAATATTCACCATTAAAGTCTATGCAAAGAAGCTAAACTTACATGATTTCATCATTCCTCGGACCGCAAAACCCTAGGTTTGCATCTCCATCACTTTCTCCTCTCAAACCCTAACTCTCCCTCTCTCTCTAGGATTTTGTTTCTCTAGATTGAATCAAGAATTATGAGATCTCCTTGTGTGTTAGGTTGACCATATAGAGCAATTGAGCTGCTTGGGTCAATTGCACATTGACCCCTCACTATACTTTCTCTTATTTCAGATGAATTTTCTATCTTAAAAATATTACTGTAATTCGTCTACTGATAAGGTCTAAACACATCCAAAAATTATGAAAATTTTACATATTGTTTAAGATTGAGATTCATATCTCCAGTTAAAATTTCATATCATTTTTTATTACCAATAAATAAATAAAAATAAAACACTACACTACTAGAAAGCACTCTATCAACATTTTGGTCAAAGTATAGTTCGACTGAGAACTGCATTCAAAGAACACTCAAATATTCTGAAATTTTTCTCCAAGATGCATGATTGAGTTGTTCATATCATATACAAAATTCAATTAAACAAAGCATTTGTAGAAAATAAGAAAAATTATTTACCACACTGCTATCCTGATCAAATTCCATATGCATGTACTATCAAAACCCTAATTTTTGCTTATTGGGGTTTACATTTCTCAAACCCTAATTCTTCAAACTAAAATCATAGTTAGAGTTTCTTATTAGGTTTTAAACATCACAATTGATGAACTATCATGAATCAAGTCTAAATGATGTTCAATGTAATCAAGCATGTAATCATTCAGGTAAACCCTAGTTTACCAGTTAAGCACAAATGTGGTCATTACAAATCCAGTCACAAATTTGGGAAGCACGTGATCTAGCTCAAGCAAACTCAATTGGATTCATTCCATTAGTTTTTGATCATCAATATAAATTCATGGTAGACATTAACCAATGACATTATATCGATAGGTGTTAATCAATGAAGTCATTACTTGATGAAGTTGTTGACTTGTAATTGACAAAATAAATGGATGAAGTGGAGTTGGAGACTCGACCAGTTTCAAGCTAAAGTTGGTCGAGTTCCTTCCAATGGGCTATTTTCTAAGAATCTAATTGGAGTATGTCTAGTTGTTTTAAATTTATTATTGTATCTTCCCAAGTATTACCACAAGGTGATCGCGTTTTAGATGAAGTAGAGCAGATTCCTTGTGGAAGTCGAAGATTGATGAATGCTACTAGATGGAGAACTCTTTACTTAAACTTGACCAGATTGGTGCTCAAACTCTTCATCTAGGTTCCTTTGGTCTTCAAGGTGAAAATAAAGAAAGTGTTTTCTTTCTTTGTTCAATGTCTAATAGTCCCAAAACTGGCTAGCTAAGAAAACATATTTTCAAAAGGGATAAATTAGGAAAATTCAAGGTTCTGGACTTATTTTAGGCATATTAAGGCTAGTGTAGTCATTCAATGATAGTTAAATTCTTAGAATCAATGCTTAAATTGGGGTTATCAATCAACCAAAGCTTATTACTTGCTTGTCCCCAAGAAAGTTTCAAACTCAAAGATCCAAAAGATAACATCCAAATTAAGATTGGTGATAGATGCTAAAGTTAAAAAAATATTTTGAAACTAAAAACTGCCTCAATAAATTATTTTAGGCTAAACCCCCACCTTGTAAACAAAATTTCCAATATCATAAACTACCAAGCATATTTAGTGGCATTCATGATGGTATAAAAATTTGCATGAGGATATGAATTGTATATAGTCTATTTTGATCATTCACTTAAGTAATTTGGCAATAGAAAAAAATGAGAAATGAATTATCATCACAATTTCAAGTCAATTAAATCAAGAACATGATACCCTTCACTTATTGGGGTCCTAATGTAGAAAACAAAACACATTAATGACTTTTGAGGATCCTGAACTGCGTCGAAATGGCCCATGTAAAGCATCGATATGTGTAGTTTGATCCAATTGGCCCAAAGTAGTGAGACAAACTCCTTGTACTACACTCGAACCTATTCTATTACTAGGAAGATCTCATACATCTTATAAGTTTCCTATAGACTCTATCGTGAGATTTCAAGGTGGCACTACAAGGAACGACATACCCACATTTGTGAGCATGGTCATACAATTTTTAGGGCACCATCTCCAACTCTACTAAAGAAAAATCAAACTCTCATTCTTTTTTTCACACTTAGGATTTTATTCTCTAAATTATGATTTATAGCCCTGGGTGAAGAAAAATATTTACATTCTTGTGCTCTTTGGTATATTTGACACTTTCTTGATATTTTGGGTGGCCAAGCATGTTTTGCACTTTTTCTTACTCAATTTGCGTGAGAAGGCTGGAAGACCATCAAAGAAAACATATCATCTTTGTTAAGCTCTAATACCATAATTACTTGTTTGATATCTCGACAACATTATGATTCAAATTTCCTTACAATGTGTCTATATTTGTGAATGCACTTCTAAGACTTGATCTTGCACTGTTTCCACCAATAAAAAAAGCTTTGGTTCATCATTCGTAGTATAATATAGGAAAATGAATTATTTCAAAATGTGGAATGGTACTCAACCTTTATATAAACCTCCAAGTCTCAAAGATAGGAATCGATAAGAGAAATAAATGTAAAGGTCAAGCAAATAATATCGCGATTGGGAAATTTAGCACAGTGACAAGCATTTAAAAATGAAATTATCATAGTCATGACCTTAATTTCCAAAACTACATTTTAATCAACAAATTTCTACTAATAAATAAAAGTCAGACTGGGAAGTAGGAAAGATCAAGCAAATGAGAAATCATGTGAGAAATTTGAAAATTTTACAATAAATGCGGAAATAAGGAAAAAAGGATACAAGAAACCAAAAATGAATGTATTAAAAGAATAGAAAAGAAAGAGAGATAATATCAGGTAAAATTTCCCTACCATCCTAATTTTTAGGGTTTTCTCATCCTCGAGAACCAATGAATTTAAGGTAGTAGGAATGAAGAGCTCTAAAGGTCATTGTTGAGTCTAGTCCAACATCCTAACAAATAAGAAGTAGTGTAAGAAGGGATAGGTGTGAAAGATCATCAACACCATGCTCTCATGATGGTGTATTGATTAAGCCATCCTCCAAAGTTGCAATCCATACTGGAATTTGGTGATATGGACTTCTAGCGTTCAAGTTCTATTTTGTGGTCCATTTAGGGCACTGTAGTAGCCCTGCCTTATTTTCTGATGCCCCAATTTGAACATTGTAGCTTACCAAATCTTTTTGATCTTGAGTGCTTTAGCTTTCTAAATTGGGGCTTGAGATGGCTCTTGTACATCTCTAGATTTGAGCTTTGTACTGATCAAGTGTGACATGTGTAATGAGTGGGACATGATAGGGTATACACTTCTCACTTTATTTGAGGAATAAATCCATTTAATCCAAAAATATGAACAACCATGCTGGATTACATGTAAATTTTCATTTCTCAGATAATGGCATACAAAAATGACCAAGTATAGCAGTAGAATAATAAATCATGACTATATTAAATTCGAAAAATTACATAGTATTCTTGCACTTGAGGTTTACATGAAAGCAACTACTTCAGAATCTATGTAGAGGGATAACCAAACTATCTAAAGTTTGTCTCCCAAGAGGCGCTCCACTAAGCCAGGCCCATGATCAAGCCTCCCATGCTCGTTTACCTAAGTGATTGGAAGCATACCCCCACAAGAGAAGATAAAATGGAAGTTGTCAGCATGAAAATTCTAGTATGAGCATATTAATAGGGATTGAGAAACATTAGGAAAAAGGAAATAATATATAATACAAGGCTTCCCATCCAACAGGAAAAGTACCATCCAAGTGGATATTAAAAGAATATGAATTCAATAAGATGATAATAAACAATAACACTTGCCTTTAATCAAAATACTAAAAGTATGTGCCACATAAGCACCATAAAATAAACAAAGGCACATAACCCTTCATCAATAGTAATCAACCTACATGCATTTGAGATAACCATAGCACTAGTAAAAATATAAAGTCAGTTGCGGGTAGCGCAAAAACCCATAACCTGATAAAGAATGAAAAAAAAATATATCAAGTGGAAAGGCACACCATGGGCAGAAAGATGGGCCCATATATATAATACCAGTGGAAACCCATGCACTTAGTAGGGAATAAAATTCAACAAAACCAAAGCATGATATTACTCTAGGGCCACTTAATCACAACGCATGAATAAAATGTAGGGGCAAGTGAAAATATGGTCAAAAAATATAATTAAGATGATTTCCATCACATAAATGGGCAATATGAATCATACACCACAAAAGTAGACACATTGGCATTCCATCTCACAATAAGGAAAAACTTGGTTCAAACTTCACAATTAGGGTTTCATCAAGAAGCATAACACAACTTTGGAGTCCAATATGAAATATAGACAAATTAAGTATGTCAGGGAGTCAAGTTCATAAATTTAGACCCACCTAGGCCATAAAGTCAAGAAAGAGAAATTATCATCACCAAAATACCTTAAAGCGGCTCAAGAGAAAGAAAATAGAATCAATTTCTCAATATAGGATTCAAGGCATGCAACATGCATCAAGAGAGAGAAATTAGAAATTTCTCAATATGATTTGAAGATGCAACATACCACATGTCTAAACAACATAAGTCCAAAGTTAACCCTAGGTCCAAGCCAAGTTCTTTATAACACCTATCAAACATATTATATAGAATTAAGGTTAGGTTCACATTGATTGCATAAACTCTAAAATTCACCTTTTTATTATTAATGAATTAGGTTATGAAAACTATATCATATTATAAATCATATTTTCCTAAATTCTTAACAAACTTTTTTATTTTTCTAACTTGCAGATTATTAGATATAAATTTTAGTCATTTTTTCAAATTAAGTAAATCCATAAAAATAATATATTTATTAGATAGTGATTATGCTATGATAACCATACCATAGCTTTTAGAAAAAATACCATGATTCCAAAACATATTTTCTTTCATTTTTTGAGCCATATATAATTTACTATGAATGGCTAAATTATCAACCAATAAGAAAAACAATTAATGCCATGTAGACCTTAGTATCTATTTTTGAAACCAAAATGAGATGGAACAATCAGTGATGGCGAACTAGCTCGGTTATAAGGTAGCCCGGCATGATAGAAGTCAAGATAGATGCCAAAAGCACCGAATTGCCCATGTCAACTAAACGAACCAAAATCAGGAAAAAGGGTTGAGAAGGATGATGGTACAAGGTCATGTTATTCACCCTCAATAGATCAAACAACCATGACTTCCCCTACAACCTTCTATTATGGGTAGAGTTTCTATTGCCTTCAAAGAAAACAAAGGCTATATGTGCATTCCTTAGGCCAAGACCAAGATAAAGAGCCCAGATTGGTTTCCCGTGGCGACAGGGGTAACCGACATCCCTCCTTACAAGATTGATCAATGTGGAGGAATATTCAGAACTGACTAGGGAAAATCTCACTAAAAATCGATCATCGACAACTACTTAGTATTGGTTGGAAAAGCTAAAGATGACGAAAAATAAGGAAACAACAAAGTTGAACTTTTTATTGGGTCAGCTGATCCTATCACATGTGATAAGGGGGGACTTGGAATACATTAAATGGATTCAAATTAGATGAAAAGACACCACCATGGAGGCACTACAAAGCATTAATGGGCCTAGTGGAGTGAATCAATTCCTTCACCATGAATTGTGAAGACAGAAGCCAGGACCCTGACCCAAGTCCCCAAGTACAAGAAGCCGGAGTAGGACAAACATGGTCGAGAACTGGAAAGGTTAAATAACATTGGTGACCTATACAAGGGAATTTCACAAAAGCAAATGAGAGGTCTCCTAAAGGACTGAAGGCCCAGAACAACAAGGAGAATAAAAGAAGATAGGAAATAGGGGATGAACAACAGAGAATGAAGGCATGGTGTAGATGGAGAAGTGATGCCCAAAACCCTAGATTTTATATGGTCACTAGGTTCAAGAAGGTTTGAAGAGGGTGGGGAGAAAGAATCATGGCAAGAAAATTATAGGAGAGGAAGAGAAAAGTGAGGAAGGTTTGAGAGGGGTCTGGAGTTACTGTGACAAAAAAATGGAAGGAAAGTGACGAAGAAGATAGTGGCATTGTCGTGCGATTAAAATCCATCGTCATAAGTAGGCCCATGTATTGGTAAGTTTGCATGATAGGGATATGAACTCAAACCATAGGTAAATAAGAAAAGTAAGACTTGTTACAAGAAAAGACAAGTAACTTTAGGAAACTAAAGGACATGGACATCATATTTGATTTATTAGGTAGTTTTTTTATTTTTTCCTTTCCTATTTTATTTGAGGCGTCAAACATGGTTCAAACTAGACAAAATTTGGCAAATAGACTAATTGGGATATGAAGAATCTTGTTTCGAGATTTATTTCCACTTTGGAACTCACTCAATAATTTATGTAATATTTTCATCTTTATCTTATATTTTCTTTTCTTAATGAAATTGGGATAGTTAGGATTGTTCAAAATATGTGAAACTTGGCATCCAAGCTAACTGGAACTCAAGGATCATGATTCATCAATTAGATTTGGGTTTTTAGGTTTTCTTTGATGAGTTCCAATAAAATTTGGGTTTAGGCTTATGATCATAATATTTATTATATATTACATCAATATTATAAACATTCATTAAATTAAGTCCTATTAACTTCATGTTGTTAACAAAAGATTTACTTTATATTATGATGCACATATGTCTATAGTTACTTATTTAACATATTAAGTGATGGTACATTATTCATCTCAACCAGTATTAAACATCCCACTGTAATCACATCATATCAATGAGTCTTATCATATTCAATTTTTTCCCTTGACATCAAATTAATAATTGAGCATACTTAAGTCATTATGTGTGCATATGTTAAGAAGGTGAAATATATTACATATTATTGATTCATTTACATATTATGTGATGGTTATTAGGTCCATATTATGTTTATTGAGTTATTTGTGATTAAACTCTTAATATTATTATTGTATTCATGAATGTCACCAAGTATGTATGGGTTAGGGTTACCCAACTCTAACTTAGGGTTTATATGTTGGTATATATGCCCAGACCAATCATACGATGATAATTGATTAATAATAAAGGAAATCTTTGTCTATATGTTTGTTCAATTATGAGATAATGGTATAACATGATAGATGTCTAAAGAATGATGTTACTCAATGACGTAGATATTCAGTTTGAGGACCTGAATCGTGAGATCATATGTATGATAAGGGTACATACATTCTTGTTATGTCCCTAGTCAGATGTTATTGTAGAATATAATATACAAAAATAATACATAAGACCAGAGAGTGTGTTAGTTGATGAAAAAATCTCATTAGTCATGATATGTGATATCAAACCAAACACATAGGCACTTGTTAGAGAATAGTGTACTAGACAAACCACCTTGAAAGTGATACATGGAAATCATTGGATGGTAGTCAGAATCAACTCTCATAGAGGTGATTGTGGTTCTTAGACCTGAAGTCACTACATTCATCAAAAGTCCTTCAATGTACTTCAACACCATCCAACATGACCTTTAGTAAGGGTTACCATGAAGGTGATGTGAGATACATTTCTACACATGGGGATTGTTTGTGAGTAATTTAAATGGGATTTGTCCATACTTCTAGAGTTGATATCCTGGCCACTTGATAAGCAAGACTGAGAAATGTATGGTCATACTCATGTGAATCAATATAGGATATGTGAGCTCACATGCATCTTAGACAATCTACTCTGGATCAAGGAATATGGATTGAATATTAAGAGGATGACGATTCCATTCATTGAGTTCAATCTGGATATTAGTGAAAAAGGAACTATATGATCACAACAACACTAATCACATATGTAGGTTGAAGTTGTTCACCAACTTTCCAATTACTTGGGTACCAATGATATGTTGCTAGATACTCTCATTGTTTGTGATGTCATAAATTAGTTATGGACAATCACTGCCAACGTAACTTGGGACCTATAGGGTCAAAATCATAGGATGAAATAGGAATAGGAGTTTACTCATGAATAAGGTTTAACATGATTACTGAAGTGTTTAGGTATTCATTTTGAACAACATTGGTTGAAAATTGGCTAACTGGAAATGTGAGTCGGTCAACTCAAGTATAGAGTCAATTAAAATTACATTGGTTGAACATTGCCAGAACTGGAATATGAATCGACCAGTTTCGAATGTGAATCGACTGGTTCAAAATGTGAGTCGACCGGTTCTGAATATAAATCGACGGGTTCAGAAATCAGAAAGATTGAATCAAGGATTAATGATGACGTACGTTGTGCATAGATTGTCACATTGAAAGCCAATTTGGTTTCCAATAGGAAATATAATGATGTGACCGATTCAAGTGTTGAGTTGACAAATTCACATGTGAACCTACCGATTCATGTGTTTAGTTGACCAATTCACAAGCGAATCGACCAATGCAAATGTGAACTAATTGATTTGTGATTTGCAGTAGCCAAAAATTCATGAAAATATGCCTTTTCAACTCTTAGTTGATCTAGAAACCTTGACCCTGGCCCTTCCATAAATAGGGGGGATAGTCAAGGATTTTAGAAGACACAACTAATGCTACCAAATGTTACCCTCTCACGGTTGTGGTAATGTGAGAGCCTAAATAAGTCTTACCTGTAAAAGGGAGAGATAACAAGGGAGAACAAGTCAGTGCTAGCACGTTGACAATGAAGGGATTAATCCTTCATGTCAGTTCTAGAATAACAACAAGAGTTCTTGGTGGTCCATTTGGATTACCTAGAGGTGTGGAGGTTGTTTCCAGCATGCTAGGAGGATGCCATCAAACACCATCTGTGGTGCTACACCAGGAGGCCATTGTCAAAAATAGTCTGGGTGTTGCATAAGAAAAAAGCACATCATTGCAAGGATTGCACTGGACTTGCTCCAGGACCAAGTATACACGTCACAAACCTTCCTTCACAATTCGTAGTTGTTAACGCGATCCATTGATAATGGGAAATATGGAAAGAAAATTATTATTTCTTCTTCCATGTTAGTCGTCATATTTGCCTATAGTGGTATCACAACCACATCAATTTGTTATGTTTTGGGATTAAATCAATATGATTGATTTTTGGTTTTATCATTTATTTAGAACATGTAAGTCAATATTTAAACATTAATGTGCATATCCAATTAAATACACTACATATGCTAGGGAATGTCAAGTAGATCCTATATATATACATGATATTATATATATGCAATTTATATGCGTCACGCTAAAATTATTTTTACGGTGGATATAAGCATGGTTATGGCCAATACCCATGGATATTTTTGCATGGTTAAATGGTTTCATTTCCTTCCTTTAAATTTTATTTGCATTCTGAGCCTCTCTCTCTTTTTTATATGTAAGTTAATGATTTCCTTCCTACGCTCCCCTCAAGTATAACCCAAGGTTTCACTTTTACAATTTAATAATTTAATAGGAATAGGATAGTTTGCATCCAAGTTTTGGCAAGAGAAGGCATTCTCTGCCAGGTGGGTCGACCAACTGGTAAGTCAAGTTGATTGACCAGAGGATCGAGGAGGCCAGACGATAGGATGAGTTAATCGATCAATTGGAGGCCCAACCATTGACCGGAGGATTCAGACACCACTTGAGCTAGGAGCCAATTGATCAACCTAAAGGCCAACCAATTGACTTAAAGGTTCAGTTCACCGACTGGACTGGTTCCAACACAAATTTTCAACAAAAATAGGTTTTTACATTGATGTGGACCTTAGGAGGTAGCAATTCTTTGTGACTCCAAAGAATTACATTAGTGTGGCCATAACTGTTGCTCGTATTTTATAATTGCATGTTTTGTTTGTGTATATAGTATATATATGATACATAATATAAGTATGTGGTGATTCAATATGCATATTTATTTATATATAATTAAATCCCTCAATCAAATATTAAGTCTTAGATGCTTTTCATAACCAACACCCATGAAAATCTTGATCATTTAAGCGTGGGCACACCAAGCATGGTGTGTTGTCTATCTCATGGAAGTGTGATGATAGCTATGTGTGTCTGCCAAGTAGGGTGATTAACATCATATTGGCTTTTGGGTCAGGCTTAAATAGGTGACCTTAATGATATTAAGTTCCTAGAAGAATAAACATGAGATATGACAAGGAGTTGTGCATTCCATCTATTCAACAATTGCATGAGATGCAATTGTCAAATGTTGCATACCTTAAAAATTGGTTATGGGTGCTGGCGTTGGTTGGGTAATAACTTGATTATTTTGGATCTTGACTCACTAGAAGATTGTACATTGTAATCTTCTGAATTGATAGTGAGGGATATCAATTTGAACAAAATAGTGGGAGTGATAATTAATTAAATGACTAATTAATGTAATCGAATTTTCTTTTAATCAAATCAAATTAAAAGTATTTTGAAAAATGCAAATTTCTTTTATAGAAACTAATGGCAACCAACAACATGTTTTCCTTGTGATCGGTCATTGAGAAGGACGATCTGAACATGAATAATTTATATGAATGGTTCAGGACATTGAGAATTGTTCTCACATAAGAGCCTAAGCATGGTGTCTTAAAGACACCAAAGCCATATGATCCCGCTCCTGCTGCACCTAAGGCTGACAGTGATGCTTACAAGAAGCGCTCTGAATATGTCATGTGCCTGATGACATGCTCAATGAACTATGAGTTGCAGAGACAACATGAGAACATGGATGTGATTGAGATGGTGACACATATTAAGAACATGTACCAAGATTAGAAAAGATAAGAGAGATATGATATCTCTAAGGTGTTGTTCAAGTGCAAAATGGCAGAAGGAGTTCCCATGTGCTCAAAGATTGATTGGGTATGTGGATAGCCTTGCTATACTAGGATTTCCCTATCCAAGAGTTAGTCACATATGTGATGCTACAGTCATTGGGTGAGTCATATAGCCAGTTTTCCGTGAACTACAACATGAACAACTTTGACAAGCCATTGTCAAAATTACTTGGCATGTTGAGAATAGTTATATCTCAGATGAAGAAAAACAAACCCAAATATGTGATGATGATCAATAGAGGAAAAGGGAAGACCAAGGGCTAAGGCAAAACCAAGAAGAGTTCTAAATCTAGCCAGAAACCCAATGCTTCTGCACTTAAAGCTGAAATAGGGGTGAATATGGGAGGCAATGGTCACCACCACCACCGGGATGAACACTAGAAAAGGAATTGCCCTCTTTACCTGGAGTAATTGGAAGAAGAAGGATGGGATAGAGATCTCCACTTTAGGTATATATTCTATGGAGATTAATATGTCTAATTCTTCATCTTGGGTATTGGATACCAGATTTGGATCTCACATATGTTCATTATATGCAAGATCTGAAAGGAAGTAAATCTTTAAGAAAGGGTTAGGTCGAACAATGTGTTGTGAATGGAGCAAGAGTTGCTACCACTATATTTGGAACCTATCATTTATCTCTTCCCATGGGGCTTGTAATAGAGTTAGATAACTACTATTTTGTACCTACCAATAATAAAAACATCTATCATGTATCTTGTATGGACAAGAATGGATTCAAATTTCATATAAAGAATGGCCAATGTTCTATTTCTAAAGATGAGATCTTTTATGAAAGTTCATCAATGTCCTATGGTCTTTACTTATTATATCTAGAGGAAAATGTTTATTATGTAAATAACAAAATATTAGAATGCGATAACTCAAACAAAACATACCTTTGGCACTTTCGTCTTAGACACATCAATGAGAAATGGATTTCTAAACTCCATGAAGTTGGATATCTAGACACTTTTGGCCTCAAATCAATAGAGACATGTGAATCTTGTTTGTTGGGCAAGATGACAAAAGAACCTTTCACTGGTAATAGTGAGAGAGAGAGTTATCTATTAGGACTCATACATACTGATGTATGTGGACCTTTTAGAACAAATTCTAGAGGTGGTTACCAGTACTTCATTACCTATACTAAATACCTTAGTAGGTATGGCTATGTGTACTTAATGAAACATAAGTTAGAAACCCTTGAAACGTTCAAGTATTTCATGAATGAAGTACATAACCAACTTGGTAAAACTATTAAAGCACTTCATTCTAATCGATGTGGATAATACTTAAGCCAAGAGTTTGAGGACCTTATGCGAGACTATGGTATCATATCACAATGGACTACACCTGGAACACCACAACATAATAGTGTATCAGAAAGAAATAACCATACATTACTAGATATGTTGTCATCAATGATGAGTTTTGGTAATCTTTCAACTATCATATGGGAATATGCTCTAGAAACCACAACCTTTACACTTAATTGTGTACCATCTAAGTCAGTTTAAAAGACAACAAATGAGATATGGTAAGGGAACATCCCAATGTGTCTTTTATGAAGATTTTGGGCTGTGAAGCTCATGTGAGAAAGAAGTTTCCCAAAAAGCTTGGACCCAAATTGGATAAATTTTACTTTTACAGATATCCTAGGGAAACCAAAGGATAATACTTTTATACTCCATCTGATAACAAAGTGTTTGTTTCCAGAGATGTTGTGTTCATAGAAAAGGAATTTATTTCCAAAGGAATTAGTGGGAGGAATAAAGAACTCGAAGAAGTTCGAGACCAATAAGAAAACATTGAATATGCAGAGGTACAAAATGAACATGAAGAATCAAAATCTTGTGGAATCTCAAATTTCCTAATGTAACATAGGAACCTCATAGATTTCGTAGGACTCAATTTGAGCCTGAAAGATTTAGTTATCTTGTGACTCAAGAAGGAGATGAGTTGGTCATAGATGATGAGACAAAAACCTACCTAGAATATAGTAAGGGACCAGAATCTGAGAAATGGCATGATGAAATGAGACCTGAGATGGAATCCACATATACCAACAAGGTATGGACCTTAGTGTATCCACCTGAAGGGATAATACCCATAGGTGCCAAGTGGGGCTTCAAGAAGAAGACTGACATGGATGATAATGTACAAACCTATAAAGGTCAATTGGTTGCAAAGGGTTTCAGACAAGTTCAAAGTGTTGACTATGACAAAACTTTTTCTCCAGTTTACATAATTAAATCCATCAGGATCATGCTTTCCCCTACAACTTATTATACTATAAGATTTTGCAGATGGATGTTAAAATCACATTCCTTACCAGGAATCTTCTTGAGGATGTATAAATGAAACAATCTGAGGGTTTTATAAATCCAAAAGAAATCCAATAAAGTATGTAATCTACAAAGGTCAATCTATGGATTGAAGCAAGCATCTTCGAGTTGGAATCTTCAATTTGATGAAACATTCAAAGAGTTTGGATTTAGTCAAAACAAAGATGAACCATGTTTTTATAAGAAGGTTAGTGGGAGCATGATTGTAGTCATCACATTGTATGTAGATGACATACTATTGATGGGGAATAACATCAAACTCTTACAAATGGTAAACACCTGGGTGCGAAATACATTCTCTATGAAAAAATTAGGCAAAGCATCCTATATCTATGGAAGCAAGATCTATAGACATAGATATGAAAGGCTTCTTTGCCTAAGGCAGAGCACATGCATTGACAAAGTGTTAAAGAGGTTCAACATGGAGAACTAAAAGAGAGGAAACCTACCAATGTCCATGGTGTTAGCATATCTAGAGCTCAATGTTCTAGTTCTTGTGAATAACAGGAACACATGAGTAAGATTCCATATGCATCTACAATTGGATCTATCACGTACACAATGTTATGTACTCTTCCAAATGTATCACATTCCTTGAGCATGATAAGAAGATATCAGTCATATTCTGGTGAAAGTCACTAGACTGTCATAAAAAAACATCCTTAGTACATGAGTTGAACTAAGGATCACTTTATTTTCTATGGTGGTGAGGAAGAGTTGTGGTAAAGGGTTATACCAATGCAAGCTTCCAAATTGAAAAGGATGGCTTTAGATCACAATATGTATATATGTTTGCCTAAACAACATAGTTGTAAGCTAGAATGGATCCAAGAAAGAAATAGTTGTTGTTTCCACAATAGAGGTGGAGTATATTGCTCCCTCCAATGTGGTAAAGGAAGTTTTTTGGATCAAGAAGGTCATCATTGAACTTTGGGTGGTTCCAAGCATCAACAATATAGTAGAGTTGTATTGTGACAACAATGGAGCTATTGCACAAGATAAGGAACCTAGCTTGCATCAGCATTTTAACCGCACACACAATGGCAGTTCCATCTCATATGAGAGATTGTAGAATGAGGAGATGAGAAGATTTGCATAGAACCAACTAAAAGCGATGTTTTATATCCCTTGACAAAAGCACTTTTACAACAGAAGCATGAAGGTCGTGTTAGATCACATGGGATTAAATTCATGTGTGATTATCTCTAAGTGAAAGTGGGAGTCTATTGGTATGTATGACCAGAGAGCAAATCATACGGTCATTGTAATGATACAACTTGTAAATGATTTAATTAATAATAATGGAAATCATCATTTATATCTTTGTTCAATTATGAGATAATAATATAACATGATAGATGTCTAAGGAATGATGTTACTCGATGATGTTTGCCTTCAAGTTGAGGACCTAAACAATGAGATCATATGAATGATAAGAGTACATGTTGGGTTTTAGGGGAGGCAGAGAAGGAAGCGGAAACAAAAAAATTCTCCTCCCCAAACCCAGAACAAGGAAACGTGTCAATGTCTATATAATAGTAAATGATGGTTTGTGGAATCATACCTTGTCCCGAGGCTAGCTCGGCGACAATACCTCACGGATAGAGCGGTCTTCACCTCTGGTCTTGGACAGTGTATGTGCAGCTCGTGGTTGCACCGGGACTGACGATTCCTGATTTCACTGGGACTGTCGGGATTGACAGCTGCCCTCCGAGCGATAGAAATTTCCCACCTCTGAAGTAGTCCACACAGACCACCTGGAACTCCAATCTCCTTGTCCCACAAGGAATTGGAAGGAGTCGCACCCTCCTATCAGCGTACTAGTCGCCAACACACTCTCCTGCCACCAATCGCTTTCTGCAGTTGTCTTTCCCTTGTTGTGCCTCCCTTATCGGGTAGCACTTACTCTGGCTCTCTCGGTTACGAAAACCAGAGAGAACGACAACTTCACAGAGCAACTGGTTGCACTAAGTTGTTGTCTGAGAAGCCCCCAATACCCCTATATATAGGAGGGTCATGGGACAAGGTTCTCCATCCCGGGCAATGTGGGATTAAAGTAGGAGTAGAAGGGTTCAAGATTTTCCACAAAAACAACCAACTGCGTGACCTGAACCGATCGTTTCACAACTGAAACGGTCGGCTGGGGACCTGAGCCGGTCGGTTGACTACTCAACCGATCAGTTGGGACACCTCAACCAGTCAGTTTACTTCTGAACCAGTCAGTTCGTGGTCCTGATAAGTTCCCGATTGACTTTCCTTTTTTTGTTTCTAATTGGTATCAAATACCAATCCTTATTCCAATCGTATTGGACAAGTAAAACAAAAAGGAATTTTCCCACCAATCTTTCTTTCCCAATTTGCTAGGTTTGACCAGTGAGACGATCAATTCAACACTTGAACCGGTCGTCTCACCCTGTCCATGACCCGATCGACTCACAACCTGAGTCGATCGGTTCACCATGATCAGCCGATCGGTTCATCACATGAGCCGATCGGTTGGGAGTGCAGATTGTGTAGAAATAGTCAATTGTGATTTCAATCAATCTGATACTCTAATCAAGCTGTCCAACACCTTGAACAGTATGATTTTTAGCTATCAAATAATTGAGTGTTTAATTGAACTACTAAACTCCTTTAGTAATCAATCTAAACCTTGTTTGTGGACAAAACTCCTCTTCCAGGTTAAATCCTATGTGTGTGACCCTGTAGGTCCTTTTTCACGTTGGCAGTGAAAATCTGTAACACTTATGACTTCACAAGCAAAGAGCGGTGCCTAGTCACACATCAGTGCTACCCAAGTGAAATAGAAAGTTGGAGAACAACTTTCAATCCAACAATCCATGAATGGTTTTACAGTGAATGTATAATTCCTTTGTCACTGATATCCCAAATGAACTCGAGGCATGGAACAATCATCCTGTCAATGTTCATTCACTTTCTTGATCTCAGAGCAGATTGGAAGAGATATGTATGACATCAATATCACATACTGATTCACACATGCGTGCACGCCTTTCTTAATCCTACTCATCAAGTGGCCATGGATATCAAACTCCCTTAGGAGGGACAAATCCCATATCTATCACTCACCCCTCAAAAGCCCCATGTGTCAAAGCCACCCAATCATCACCTTTATAACAACCCATGTTTCAGGACTACGTTTGATGATGTCAAAGTGTGCCCAATGACATGTGTTGAGTGTAGTGATTTCAGGTCAAAGAATCACACTCACCACCATCACTGTGAGTACTGACTGTGACTACCATGTCATGGTTCCATGTATCAAACTCATGGTGGGTCTGTCCGGTACACTTGTTCTCTAACAAGTACCTATTTGTTTGGTTTGATATCTCTATATCATGACTAATGAGATTCTGTCATCAACCAACACCACAATCTAGTCTTGTGTGTCATTGTTGTCTATCTACCTTCCACAATGACATCCGACTAGAGACATAATAAGAATGTACAAACTCTTAGCATCTGTATTATCTCATCGTCCAGGTCCTGAACCTGAAGGCATACGTCATTGAGTATTGTCATTCTCTAGACATTCAATCTGTTCTATCACTATCTCATATGACTGAACCAGAAAGAATTGGAAGCTTGCCTTTGATATTTATCAAATAAATCTTAATGTATCTCACCAATCATCTCATGATTGGCTCTCAGGGCATACATACCAACAAACTCCCACTTGCACTGTGAGCCAATCACCCTTGAATAATATTCATAGTGATCTTCAAACATGTCCCACATGTTACTGTGCTCTTGTGCCAACATAGTGAGTTATGACAACACCTTGCCAAAGTCAGTATTAATTGCATGTCTCACATCTCTTCGCTGTACGTCACACGTATGAGATGGAGTTTCCATAATATGCGATCCAATATTCCTTTGCTAACCTTTAGCCACATTGCATGATCAAGGATTCCATACTTGTCATCAATGACCGGAATATCTATAAGTTCATCTCATGAACTTCCAGATCCATATAGTATCCACTGTTGTTCTCTAACACACGCATACTCAGCATTTTTCTTTTAAATGCTTTTATTGTAACACTTCCAATTATCAACAAATTTTCACTTTTATATATCCTATATATATTTTGTGATTAATTTTCTGTCTTTTCCGGAAGTTCGCATCAATGTAACTCTTTACATTGAACTCTTCCTTATCTCCATAGAACTAGTACTTCTCAAGCACTTATCAAGTTCTCCTGGTATTCCGGTAACCCTTACTGGAAAGTAGACAGACATCCACTCGTTATGTCCCACATACTAGTTATCAGGATGAGCACATCATATTGCCATGTCCTACATACAAGATGATGAATGCGTTTTATTCTTGTCGTGTTCATACATGCAAGATAATGGGATGATTACATACATGATAGATCCATATTTATTCTTAATTTTCCCATTCTTCATAAGAATTGGACACTTGGCCTTGGGATACTAACTCCATGTAACATGGACAAGTTTTCTCCCACTGAATACGTGTACATTGAACCCTTCAGTACAGATTGCCAATGTATGTTTTTTCTTTTTCAGGTCAAGAGGTTTTTGAGAATTATCTCTATAGATCTCTATTCCTATCACATAGGAAACATCTCTATCTTCCTTAAAGATAATTTCCATTTTTGGATTTCCATTCTAGAACATTTTCATTTCACATCAACATGTGGAATGTGGACACGCTCCCACTAAATCACAGATCCCTTCTTTATCTTTGACATATCAGTCAAACCCTTTGCCTATATCATAAAAGTAAAGATCCAATTCTGAGTTGCTTGTACTCAATCAATCACATTGATTAGTCCATTGCAACTTATAGACTTCATTTGCATTAGTGGATTCATAAACCTTATAGGTTGTGTCATGTACACATCCTTGTTTAATTCCTCATAGGAATGCGGTTTTAGTATCCATATGTCAAATGTCTTAGTCATTAAGTTGCAATCAAAAAGCATCATCCTTATTATAATGTCATCCATGTGTCTTAACACTTAAGACTCATTTGCACTTATGGATTTCCATCCAATGGGTGCTACCATCAAGGTCATACCTTATGGTTCACATGGATGTCATTTAGGATGAAATGGTCATAAACCATAACTCAAAATTCGGTTCCTCATATTCATCTAGATAGTTGACTCATCACATGAACAACTCATCACTTAGATAATTGAGATGTATCTGTCAAGGATATAAGAACTCACAACTCCTTGTGATTCTTAATGTCCTTTATTAGTGTGTGGTATTATTTATTTAAGAAGAATTTAGTTATTTGATAATCATTCTCTAACTCCTTAGAGCATGATTCCTTCTTGATTTAGACATCACCATGCCTTAATCATGAGTTCACTATGTTACACTATCATAATCACTCATTAGGATCTCAAACATTAGGTCCAAGTATTTCATTCATTGATCTCATCAAGAATTAACACTTTACTAAATTTGCACTTCATATATGATATTCTTGAACACTTCAAGATATTCATATTGGTATTTCTCTAAACACCATTTGAAGTATTAGCATTTGTTCCAATAGGTATGTAAATACATCACATGTATTATACCTAATAGGATAATCATTCTCCTACTACCATTAGTGAAGATTGATTAATCATGTCCAAGATATTCATGTCTCTTACTGGTTCTCTTAACTAAAAGAGTCTAGATTTATCCATCACATGGAAATTAGAAATGAATTTCTCATGATTGATGCTAATTTGATTGTTTGAGTTATCAATAACTTTAGGTATCATTTTATCTTATGCATATCAAATACCACAAGATAAACAAGGCATTGCCACAAAGATCATATCTTTAGAGATTGAAACATCACTTTATTGATTGCCATCATTGTCATACAATATGCAAAAAATAAAGTGTTTCTATCTATTGGAAAATAAGAAATAGCAGTTCATAATTGTATTACATGCCTTTTAGGCTGAAAATAAACTAAAGTACTCCTATCTATGGTGGCAACACTTGTCCCATTTATTGAGTGCTTTACACTTTACATCTTGGTATCATATACCTCAAAAGTGTTACAAGTCTATTTTCATGACACCTTTAAGTAGAGACTTCTGTCGCCTCCTTCTTTTGTTCTTCTAGATAGAGAGGACAATTCCTTTTCCAATGTCCTGTCTTTTGACAATGGTGGAAATTTCCTTTCTTGGTCACACCTCCCTTGGCCTTGAGAGCGGAAGACGACTTGGGCTCCTAGCTAGCATCAGAACCTTTCTTAGCTTTGCCCTTGCCCTTGCGCTTGGACTTTTTTCTTGCTCATGATCACCATCACAGACTTAGGCTTGTCCTTCTTCATTTGTGTCTCAGCTATCCTCAACATGCCCAACAACTCTGACAGTGGCCTATCAAAGTTGTTCATGTTGTAGTTCATCACAAACTGACTGTAGGATTCTGGAAACGATTGCAGTATCATGTCAGTAGCCAACTCTTCGCTCAGTGGAAATCCCAGTCTTGTCAGGTTCTCCACGTACCCAATCATCTTGAGTATGTGAGGACCAACTGGATCTCCTTCTGTCATGACACACTTGAACAGTGCCCTTGAGACATCGTATCTCTCTTACCGTGCTTGATCTTCATACATGTTCCTGCGATGTTGAATCATCTCAATGACACCCATGTTCTCATGTTGTCTCTGCAACTCGTGGTTCATAGAGCATAACATCAAGCATTTTGCATCAATGGCATCATCAGAATGCTTCTTGTAAGCATCCCTTTCTGCCTTTGGTGCGGTAGGAGTCGGTTCCTCTGGAATTGGAGTATCCAGGACATAGAGCTTTCACTCTTGAGTGAGAACAATTCTCAATGTCCTATACCAGTCGTGGAAGTTTGTCACATTCAGCCTATCCTTTTCAAGGACCGATCGCAAAGAAAAGTGATTGTTGTTGTTTGCCATTTGTACTACAAAAAGGAAAATATGCAATTTTTAGTCCAAAACTCATTTTTGACTTATTTGAAAAGTTGATGATATAATTGGGCCTTTAATTAATTATCGCTCCCACTATTTTAATTCAAATTGATAGCCCTCACCATCAATTCAGAAGATTGCAGCGTACAACCTTCTAGTGGGCAAGATCCTAAAATCCTCTAAGTCATGGACCAGCTAGGGCTGTCACCCACAACTTAGATCTCTCAGGTAGGAAACTCTTGCCAATTGCATCACATGCAACTCTTGATAGGATGTCATATGCAACTCCTTGCCATGATCATCTCCATGCCTCAAGGTCTAGATCCCATCTAGATCACCTTGTTAAGTCTGACCCACAACAAACATGATGAATATGCACCCTGCTAGGGCAAACCCACACATTCATCCTTCACGCTTCCACGAGATAGACGGTGCACCACGCTAGGGCGTGCCCACACTTGGTCGATCAAGCTTTTGATGTGTGTCACATATGGAAGGCATCTAAAACTTAATATTTGATGAGGGATTTGGTATTTATATACATATACATATCCAATCACTACAATATATAGTACGTATCATATACATGCTATATTCCATAGAAAACATGTGAAATGATAAAAGCGATGATTATGGCCATCCTAATGTGATTCCTTGAGCCAAGAGGAATCACGGTCATCTAGGTGTACATCACATGTAACCTTCTACACGATGAACTCTGTGATTTGCCTTTCTGGGTTTGATCAATTCATCACATGAATGATCAGCTTGCCATCAGACTGGTCGGCTGGGTGCCACCAAACGATCGGTTGGCTTCTCCAACCGATCGGTTCGCCTGGTCGTCATGCATCTCTCCATGGCCGACACCCGCTCATCTCGCTCCTTGATCCGGTCATCAACCGATCGGTTCACTCCTTGAACCGATCGTCTGGAACGTCAAACGATCAGTTCACGCCTTGAACTGATCGTTTCAGCTGGCGTCAGGATGTCCTCCATTCTTTGACATAACAGGAACTAAAATTCTATCTATTTTTACATTGTAAAAGAGAAACCTCGAGTTACATTTGAGGGGAGAAAAGGTAGGAAAGGAATCTCGAATTATTTCGAGTTACATCAGGAATAGGAGAAGGAAGATCGGTGCGCAGACTGAGATGCAAGCAACCACATACAACCATACACAGATAGGGTTTATTGGCCATAACCACGCTATACATTCACCACAAAACTCATTTAAGGGCGATGCGTATCGATTTCATTAATAATGCATATCATATATGTAAATTGGGATTTGTGGATTTAGGATTGGACATGCATAAAGCTAATTTTATTCGCATCGTATGCAATAAACAAAGGAGACAAACCAAAATCGATCATATCGATAATCCTAAAGTATAGAGCAGTTGACGTGGCTCTGATACCACTGTTGGGTTTTAGGGGAGGCAGAGAAGGCAGCGGAAACAAAAATTTTCTCCTCCCCAAACCCAGAACAAGGAAACGCATCAACGTCTATACAATAGGAAAGGATGGTTTGTGGAATCATACCTTGTCCCGGGGCTAGCTTGGCAAAAATACCTCACGGCTAGCATTGTCTTCACCTCCGGTCTTGGACGGTGTCTGTGTAGCTCCTGGTCACACTGGGACTGACGACTCCTGATCTCATCGGGACTGTCGGGATTGACAGTTGTCCTTTGAGCGGCAGAACTCTCCCACCTCTGAAGTAGTCCACACGGACCACCTGGAACTCCAATCTCCTTATCCCACAAGGAATTGGAAGGAGTCGCACCCTCCTATCAGCGTACTAGTCGCCAACACACTCTCATGCCACCAATCGCTTCCTGCAGTTGTCTTTCCCTTGTTGTGCCTCCCTTATCGGGTAGCACTTGCTTGGGCTCTCTCGGTTTCCAAAACCAGAGAGAATGACAATTTCACAGAGCAACTGGTTGCACTGAGTTGTTGTCTGAGAAGCCCCCAATACCCCTGTATATATAGGAGGGTCATGGGACAGGGTTCTCCATCCCGGGTAATGCGGGACTAAAGCAGGAGTTGAAGGGTTCGATATTTTCCACAAAAACAACCAACTGGGTGACCTGAACTGATCGTTTCACAAATGAAACGGTCGGTTGGGGACCTGAGCCGGTCGGTTGACTACTCAACCAATCAGTTGGGACACCTCAACCGATCGGTTCACTTCTGAACCGGTCGATTCGTGGTCCTGATCTGTTCCCGATTGACTTTGCTTCTTTTGTTTCTAATTGGTATCAAATACCAATTGTTACAACCCCAAATTTTGGATTCCTTTGGTGAGAAATGTAATTTCTCATATTAAAGATATTTGGAAAAATAATGATATATATTGTTGTGAATAAATGGATTTCGCTTAAAATAGCCTTGTTGTTTGATTTATGGGCTTTATTGGCTATTGGGCCCAATAATAAGGAAATTCAATTAATTAATGAATAATTGAGTTGTTGAGAAAAGAGAGATGAGGTGGAAACCTCTAGAAGGCAAAGGAATGTAATCCAAGAATGGATTTCGTGCCTCTTGGGTTCCTTGGGTTCAAAGGAGTCCAAAGTTGCATAAAGAGTGCAATAAGAAAAGAAAAGATCAATTAAGTATTTCTTTATTAAGAAAGAAATTGAAAATATTGATGAAATGTGGAAAATAAGTAAAAAGAAGTATAATTGAGTAATCCTTAGTGGAATTTCATATCACAAGGATTCCTAATGATAAAAGGAATACCAATGAGGATAATAAAAGAGAAATCTTCAAAAGGAAATATTTTAATAAGAAATAAACAAGATAATTAGAAATAATGAAGAATAATGCATTTAGATGCATCTAGAAGGATAATGAGTATCCAATAAAAAGGATTTCGAAATAATAGAGTTTCTTGGGGTCCAAGGAGCCCCAATGAAGAAAGAGGAAAGAGAAAATACCAATAATGTCAAATAAGAAGATAACGTGAATATACAATTAATGTATTATGTGGTATTTCTAGAAAGAAAGTAATTTGTATAAAAGGAAAATAGGATTTCGTGGCCAATAGATTAAAAGGCAAATAAAGAGAGTGAAGGAGAGGAATTTTGAATTCCTAATATCTAAAGAAAAGGGAATATCAAAAGGATAAGGAATAAGTGAGAGAATCTTGATTCTCAATAAAGGAATTGGATTCCTATTGGGAAAGAGCCGTGTTGCTTCATGGGAAGCACCTTAGGGCATCGATACCCTCCCCTATTTAAGGGTTAGGGATTTTGGCTCGATTTTGAAAAGGATCTCACACACTTCTATATTTCTCTCTCCATATTCTTTCCCTACAAACCCTAGTGGACGGAATAGATCTATTCCGGGGACACCAAGGAGTGGCGTCGAGGTATGGATGGAAGCAGGGCACTCCCATGACAACACCAGATGAATAGGATATCTTCCCCTGCTCTAGATCGTGCGCCACCTCTGCTAGATGGCTGCAAGACATCCGCATGTCACGAGACCTTGTGCACTCCATAGATCCAGCTAGGCCGTGACCTGGGCAGCGCCCAAGGGCGACGGAGGGCGGCGGAGCTGGGGCAGAGGTCGGCGGCAGCGATTGGGGCCTGGAGGAGAGAGTAGGACACCCGCAACCTGCTGCATCGCAACTCTTCTTGGGTATCCCGAGGTTGAAGAAGCCCGGACACCGTTTGACACTTCTACCCTTCGCGCGGTGCTAGGGCTGGATCGTTAAGTGAGGGCAATCATGACTTTTTGAAATATTTCGTAAAACTCACGTTGCATGGGCAAGGCCGACGTGGCGGCTTGTCATTCGTCTAGAAAGGTATTCTTTGCAAAATTCATATCTACATATTAGTAACTCCGATGGTAGCAAGTAATATATGAATTTTTCTCAGAAAATCGTGAGGAATCTAAATAAAATATATTTGAAGCCTAATTCTAATTGAAATTCGAAAAGTAATGGAAGATATCAACTTTAATGTGTTAATGTTTAAAGAACACTATTTTGAGATGAATAATATATTTATAAGGGTTTAATGGGTGATTAGGGTTAGTATTAACCTGTTAATGATGAAAGGGCACATTAGGAACAAAAGGATGAATTTGCATGTAATTAGTTTAATTTCGAGTTTAATGTGCATGAATAATACTTTAATGGGCCTTGAAACCCTATTGTTGGTAAATTCGACTCTTAATGGCTTTAATTGACTAATTTAATGATTAAAGTGGAATATGTTGAATCTAAGCTATTTTGAGCATTAAAATCCCTAATTTATGGATAAATAACCTTAATATAGAAATTAGGATTTTCAATTGAATCAAGGTAGAATTAATAATAAATGGGGTTCATATGGGAATTAGACCATAGTGAATTATGAGTTGTTAATCCGAAAGAAACTAAAGGTGATAATTGAGTCTAATGACCTGGAAATAACTTAAAAGGATAAAGAAGGTAATTTTGGTATAAAAGAGAAATGATCGACTTTAATTGGGCTTATGATGTTGAAATTAGGGTTTATGAACTAAGAGAGAATTTAATATGATAAAAGTGTTATGGATGAAAACTCCCTAATAAAACCTTAATATGGTCTAGAAAGCCTAAGGTGGAATCCATGTCTAGCTTTGGAATGTTCTAGATAAACTATAAAACTTGGATCGTATGCATTAATTTCAAGATATTGTTGATTGCTTGTTGATTGATTCTTTATCCTTATTGCTTGGACAATCAAGTTGCTCTGGATCAGGTATGTGGTTAAATATGGATAACCGCCTTAGTTTCTTGAGGATTTTTCGGATGGTTAATCGCATTGAATTTGCATTCATAAAGTCACTATGATTATCACATTAAAAATAGAAGTATGTATTCTTGCACCTACAGACCACCCTGATGGATGATGCCAAAGGTCAGGCCCAGATGGGTAGACCAATGGAAACCTTGAGTGGTGACCCCAGGCACCAAGCTCGGGAATGAGAAGGTGGCCTATGATATTGCATGACTAGTGGGCACCATGAGTGGTGACCCCCAGGGACCAAGCTCGGGATTGAGTAGGTGGCCTTAAGTCATTGGCAAAGGGCACCCTAAGGTGGGTATGCCAGGGTTAGGGAAAAAGTGGTGGAGAATGTCATATTGAAAAGTGTAAATTGGCTTGTTAATTAATTTGATTGTGATTATTAAATTGTTAGCCATATTTTCAAGATTTTGGTTGTTCCCACATACCAGTATATTTCGATATACTGACCGACATTTTGTTTGTCGACGTTTTAGGAACAACAATTGAAAGAACAAACAGTAAAATGAAACATTGTGGAAATGAGAAATAAAGTGCAAAGAGGATTAGATAGAATAATTCAAGCTCTGGATAGATAGATTTCCAAGTTTTCAAAGGTAAGAAAAGTTTTAATTTTATACCAAATTCCAGTTAGTTAGTAGAATTGCATAATTGTTCACTAGTAAAAATTGGGTCATTATTCACGAGTGAGTCCTGTCACAGACCCCTCTCTACAGGCCCTCACAAATAGGGACGGTTGTGAGTCTGGCCCTCACAAATGGTCTGTGAAGAGAACTCACGTGACAAATACCAGTGGCCCTCACGAATACAATTGTCACGAACCAACTGACCCTCAAGAATGTTATATTGAGGGACTATTTAGCCTTCATAAATACATTTTTGAGGGACTATTTATCCTTCATAAATACATTTTTGAGGGACTACATAGCCTTCATAATAACATTATTGAGGGCATGTTTAGTTCTCATAAATACATTTTTGAGGGACTTGATGGTCCTGGAGAATATATTTTTGAAGGGATAATGCCTTCATTAATATTATTTTTGAGGGGCTATGTGGTCGTCATCAATGCAATTTTTATGGTCAATCTGGACCTTCATCAATATATTTATAAGGGACTACTGTAAATGATTTGGTTATTGATTATTGAATGATTTATTAAATGTTAACTAATTTTTACTATAGTGAATATCAAATTTTAAATGAAAACTTTGTATACATAACCTCAAGAAATATTTTTATACTAATTCACATGACATCATAAGAAGATTCAACACCAAAATGACACATAAAAATGTTTAATCACCTCAAACCAATTTTTTTTATTGAAGCAAAATATTATCCATACATTGCATGCTCAACGTTGATATAAATAAAGAGTACATATGGTTCTAAAATTTGAGATTGATAACAATCAACATACCATGCTAGAAACTCTTAAGATCTATAATGTCTCCATATTCCTTCAAATGGTGTGGTGCTCTTCATCAATGCCATGCCTCATACGGTTAGGTACTTGAATATTTTTCTCCTAAAAATGACAAATCATTATATTAATAGAATTTAAAGTTTATACATAAATCATTGTACAACAAACAACTTACCCTTATATTTCAGTTTTGGTCTACTGCAAGGTGCATTGTCCATCAAAATCCATCATTAAAAGTAATTCTACCCTATCAATATAAATACAAAAACGAATCAGAGTGAGTGCGAAGTAGAGATAAATGTAAGTGAACCAACATAGCAACAACATGCACCCGTAAACTAAAATTATGATTGAACTTAGTAAATAGTACATAATTAAAAAAAACTCAGGTGGTTATATGGCCTTGAAGAATCTCCACGGAAGGACTAATGTTTAAGAAAAGGAGACATACTGGCATTGCTCTCTAGTACTGAAGTACAAAATGCAAACAATTGTGTAGGTAAGTAATCTAATACAGATAGTTCACTTCTCTTGGGGGACATGAAGTGAATTGGTGCAATAAGACAAATTGCAGTTGTGAAATCAAATGTAGTGATATGCCTGTGTTTGTATGTAGTATGAACAATATGAAGCAGATATTAACATGCTGTTGTAGTTTTTTTAGTAAACATTGGAGACTTTCAGAATGAATAAATAAGTTCCTGCTACTCATTTAGTCAATTTCATAGACCAGAATATGATTCATGATATCTAGTTCATCTTAGATTTTATATATGGACTCTTTCGAAGACATGGCCATTTTGATTATAGCTCAGCTTTGTAATGTAAATCAACAATGACAAGACGGAATTAAAGAGTAGTTGCATATTCAGATTTTTACACACTGAAATAGGCTTCAGCTGCAGACTTGCTAGGACAAGGGGCGTTTATGGTACATTACATATATACTATATATGATTCCATAAAGGAAACACAAAAATAGAGAGAAAAAAGGAGATTGCAATAGCAGAAGGAGGTTGAGGGGGGAGGAAGACAAAAGAAAATCAACTGCAGTAGCAACAGTTGGAGAAGAAGGAGGTGTAAAAGAGGAATAGAAGAAAACAGAAAAAAGAGGTGGGAAGAGGTTGTAAGCAGTAGAGGAAATGGAGGAGGGTGAGTGAGACAAACCAGTAAAAGATAATAATACAACAACATTCAGAAGATGTGGAAGAAGAATTGTAAAACACACTCAAACAGAATAACAAAAAAAGGAGGATCTAACAGCAGTAGGAGAAAGAGATGAAGGTGGAAGTAGAAAGAAGAAAAAGTAACAATAGCAAATGGAGAAGAGATGTAGAAGAGTGATAAAAGAAAACAGAAAAAGAACAGAGGGCAGAAGGAGGGTGTAACAGCAATAAGAGGAGAACAAAAAAAAGTAGAAAGAGATGTAGAAGGAAGTAACAGGAGAGATAGGAGGAACAAGAGAAGAATCAATAAGGCAATACAAGGAAGAGATTATAGGATGAACTAAAGATAGGAGAGGGGAAAAGGGCAGGTGGGTCACTCACAACCTGTATTGTCCTCCCAGGCTGCCTGGTCCATCCAGCTCGCCTAGTCTGCAAAATTCCCATGAGACCCTTATGTACCTAAGATTAGGACCACAATGAAGTGCCTAGGCACCTGTCTTGATAACTCCGATATTCATGAAGTGATAATTAATATTATTCAATCATACTTCCAAGTTCAAGATATGTCAATTGATCCCAATCTTCACCATCTTATCCTCAATGAATCTCTTATGGTCAATTAAATAAATGAATGCACATACCAACATTGTTCTCAAATTTATCCTGTACATCCATCATTTTTCATTAATTTTGATTCTTTTACTAAAACTAAATGAGTGTTGAGTTTCAAACTAGTTACTATTCATTTACCTTAATATCTGACATGTCAAGACTATATTGATGACCAAAATTTCAGAATTATGGTGTATTCCAAGCTAGTGCAACAACAAAAAATCTAGCATTTAAAATTTTATGAATACCCATCTATCACCATGTAACCATGCTTCTATAGGCAATCAAAACACACAAGGTGCTATCAATATTTCATTATAAGAGAACGCAAATGGCACCAACCAGATGTATGGTTAGAGACATGAATGGCAGAAGAAAGGTACTATGAAATAGAAGGCTTGCAAATTTGTTAATTCTTCTAGTCATTTATATTATACAAGAAATATTAGAAGTTGAAGCAGATCTAGGGATCTTGAAAGATCTCATACAAATTGTTCTAGGATGATAGTATCACATAGAAACTAGAGAAGGTCCAAGGCCCATTTTCTCAATATATCTCAATATTACTAAATGTAACATGAGCATGCAGTCCCTACTTGGTTTTACTAATAGATGGACAAATGTTTAAGAATAGGATATCAGTAGTTCCTACTTAGCCATATGTCACATACTTGAGAAGAAGATACATGTCTTTGTTTTGGATACCGAATGGCCCGAGGCATTAACCATTAAGTAGATTCATGCCTTATATATTTGATTTGGCCTTATATATCAGATTTGGTATAAGTACAAGATATATGGATGGATACCCTAGAAGTTTAATCAAGCATGTATTGAATACCTGATTTAAACGCTGAGTTCTTGGTGTGAAAGACACTGATGAAGATGTGCTTGGTGTGTTCTGCATTTGAGGATGACTTTGTCGATTATTTCCAGAAGTAGGGCACCAACTTTCAACTACAGCCTTTAATAAAGTGTACATGTTAATATTCTTATGTGTATGAATATTGAAAATAATCTATAGCTGTTATGAGGTACCCATGGCTGAAAGATTAGTGGATGTCCATTGCCTTGTATGGAAATATTCCCTACTCCATTCTCCCTTGAATTGCCTTGTATGGAAAGCATGCCTACTCCAGTCTCCCTTGAATTTCTTTGTCTAGAAAGTCTTCCTAAGCCATCCCCGCTTGAATTATTTTGCCTAGGAAACATGCCTACATCTGCAGCACTACTTGTATTGTCTTGTATGTGAAAAGAACCCACACCCGACCTATTTGTGCCACTTTGCATGTGTAAGACACTTGTAGTATTCTGATTGGGGTATTCAGCTGCACAATCAACATTAATACTACCATCCTATAACAAATAGATCAACAATGTCAAAAAAAATATATATATTACATTGACATAGACAACTGAATCTAAGTTACCTGTGATTGATTATACCAAGTCATTATTTGGGAGACGGAGTTCTTCAATCCATTTACTATTTCTTCAAGTTCCTTATGTTTATCCTGAAATAGAAAACAAATTACAAACATCGATCTAATAGACTAGTTGTAACTAATAGTTCAAGTTTAGTTATAATCCAACATACATCCTTTGCATTACTTTCCTCAAGAAGCATTTCATATCTTATACGGGCAGCTTTTCCCCTATGTCCTATCTCTTTGTGCCCAATTCCAACACCTCAGATCCTAGCCTTTTTGGAAGGATTTAAAACTTGCAAATAAGCATCACGTATTGGATTATCAACACTTCTAGGATCTATTTCTTCTTGGTTTGCTACTTGGTTTTCCACAATATCATAGATTTGAAGCTGTAATTAGAAAGCATCATAAAAGGAAAGCTTAAATTGAGATATCTAAGCATATGTAGCTTTGTAGACATCATAGGAAAGCAAATATCCATTTTCTAACCACTTGTGGGCTTTTGTCGTGAACTTTTTCCAAAAATTTGTTAAGAGGCACAACAGTTTGATCTTCACTGACCTACACATGATAGATAACATAATAATTGTCCATGTTATATGTTCAACTCCTACTAAGAAAGACAAGTGTCCATTATTTATACCATTTCTGCCCGATAACAACTCCATGGCTTTGATCATGTGGTATGATCCATCACTTTTTTTTCTCTGTTTGCCTTGTTGATCTCAGAAATTTTCTAAACCATAAGAAACATATAATTAGAAAAAGTAGATAGGTATACATGCAAGTTATATGAAACCATTGTACCTTAGACTTCTCCGTTCCCCATTCTTTAACAAGATTTTTAAACTGGTCCATATCTATGGAAGCATTTTTCTCAACTTTCTTCATCATCAATTCTGGTTCAATCTTGTACTTTTCATAGTAATCTTTCTTTACACATGCCCTCCACACTGATATCCCTTGGCTAATGTGTTCATCAATGTGATTCCATGCATTAGGGTGACTACCTAAATCGAAGTATTTCTACAAAAACATAGAAAATATTACTTTAGATATAACAATCATACAATTTGTTGGTCTTTTTATGAAAAAGATTACCTCAATAAATGATTTTCTATCTGCAAAAGCTTGTTGTGGTTGTTCGTTCCACTTCAAGTATAGATGCCATATGTGTGGTTTCCTTGCTAGCATATGACAATAATGATTCAATTTGGCACCATTCTCCCCAATAGCATTTCCTTCATAATCCCATTAGACCTTGTGACGTGGCTCCCCTTGATTAGGAAGTAGGATTTGCTCACTTGTAGGCCCACATCCATACTTCCTATTCTCCTATTCATCCTCAACATTTTCTTCAACTGTTACATCATTTTCAATATTGTTGGACAGTAGAGTAGGTTCATCCTCACAATTTTCTACAATTGTGGATGGAGGGACAACAATAGGTTGACTGGGTGTGTTGTTACAACTAGATCTAGTGATTCTTCTTCCTGCCATCCTTCAACTGACAAGAAAAAAAATTAGATTATTAGTGCAGAAATGTCAATAACAAAAGTAGTAGCTACATTTGAAAAACAAATAAATTGCGGAGAATATGAGACACCAACATATGAATATTCAGCATTTGAAAAACATATAAATTGTAGAGTACCTTGGTTTCATATCCCAAAAAAGAATAATGATGTCCTACTTGCTGGTATATGAAACAAGACTAAATAAATTACAAAGAATATGCCATATAGTAACAGTTTGCCAAAAAAATGCAATAGAATATATTCCCCAAATAAATTATTCTAGACTTGCAAACAAAATAATTTGATGAAAATAGATAGATTAATGAACTAAACATTATCCCCATCATTCTTTTTTTTAGTTCTATCAACAAAAGATCCCTCGGTGTCACTCCTTGTCCAAGACACATCACTAGTTACACCACCATCAATAGCTTCAGATTGTAAACCAGTCAAACAATTCTCAATAAGAGGTACTTCATAATAATCTTTAGGAGGATGCTTTATCATTGTGCACCAATCATCAACATTAGGATCCTTCACATAAAAGCATTGCAATGCTTGAGAAGCCAGGATAAAGGGTTCCTCCTTTTTGTTATCCTTGAAGTGTTGATTTGTGTGAACCCATATTCATCAATTCACAACTCGTTAGAAGTGCTTTCATCATACCAAGAACATCTGAACAACGAAACTTTGATTCATGGACCATAAGTTAGCTCAATAACCTCCTCTAAGTAGCCATAGTACGTGACTTCAACATTTATAGGATTTCGATCTCTACAACTTGAATAACTTGAAGTGTCAGCACACAAATACACTCCACTATTTTGTGTAGTACATGTACTTTCAATGTGCTTTGAACGGAAATGATATCCATTGACAGAAAATCCTTCATAAGACATTCCCTCAGCACAAGGGCCTTGGGATAACCATCTCAAATCATCGCTAATACTGTTCGGCCTAATCTCTCACATTTGCATTACCTTCATAAAAAAGTAAAACATTAATGTAATCTACACTAACTTGAACATTAAGAGTGACAACAATATTTATGTTTGACACTTACATGCTCTTTCAACAACTTAGAAAACTCCTTTGCATGTTTTGTTTCTAGGGTCCGTGGGGCAATGTTGGGTTCCATATCTTGAAGAATACACATGTGTTCACTTCTTTATAAGAAGTGTCTAAATTAATGTACAAAAAATATACAAATATCAGCAAGAATTTTAGGACGTAATTAAATCTTACCTTCTGTAAACATCCAATTCCTCTTTATTGAAAAGGACATAACGATGGGCTTGTTCCAAAGTGTGGATGTTGAAATTTCTTGACACTCCAACTCTAATTGGAGATCCATCAACATTATGAGGAGTGCGGTTGATTTTTGTCTCAAAATTGTGTAGGTACCTAGCACAAAATGTCAAACTTTCTTCAGCTAAATAGCCACTAGCAATACAACCAGCCGATTTAGCTTTATTTCTTACATACTTCTTCAATTTCTTCAAGTATCTCTCTATTGGGTACATCCACCTAGTTCGTACAGATCCGGCTTGCCTGGCTTCATAAGATAAATGAATGGGCAAATGCATCATGATGGTGAAGAAAGGAGGAAAGATTCTCTCCAACTGGAAAAGAGTGACAGCAATTTCTTGTTCCAATTATTTGAATTCCTCCACATCAATAATGTTAGAGCAAAGCTTGTTGAAAAATGAGCACAAATTAGCAATAGGCTTGTACACATCTAAGCTTATGCAATGTCTCAAGGAAACAGGTAGAAGTTGATGCATAAGAAGATGGCAATCATGACTTTCCAGCCCAACACGTTTTCTATCAGATTTGCTAACACACCTAGATATGTTAGAAGAATAGCCATCAGGAACTTTCAACTTTTCTAACACAGATAGGAACTTATCTTTTTGCACATTAGTCATGGTGTAAGATACTGGAGGCAAGTAATAGCGGTCACCTGCATCTACTGGCCATAATTCTCTTCGAATGCGCATTTTCTTCATATCTTGACGAGCTTGTAAGTTGTCTTTACTTTTCTTAGAATCACCCAATAATGTGTTTAAAATATCCTTGCACACATTCTTTTCTATGTGCATCACACCCAGATCGTGTCTAACAGATAAATACTTCCAATAAGGTAGTTGAAAAAAGATGCTTATCTTATTCCAACCAGGAGGTAATGGTTGAATTTGATCTCCAAGCCTCTTGCGCTTATTCATTTTTCCAAATGTGATATTTTCATATCAATCAAATTGCCTCAGTATATCTTCTCCAGACAGTGTCTTAGGTGGAAGTCGAAAATCTTTTTCACCATCAAAATTTTTCCTATCACGTCTATATGGATGATTCATTGGAAGAAAATGTCGATGGAAACCATAGAATTGCTTTTTCCCAAACTTTAACCATTTTGATACAGTCTTCACATTACAACAAGGTCATCCCAAATCTTTCTTACCTTAAGTGCTCCAACCAGATAAGTCACCATATGCTAGAAAATCGGTAATGGTCCATAAAATCATTGCCTACATAGTGAAATTCCTTTTGCTATATGCATCATAAACTTTGACTCCAAGCTCCCAAATTAGTTGCATCTCCTCAATTAATGGCTCCAAGTATACATCAAGGTCATTGCCAACCATATGTGGACCTGGGATTAATAGGGACATCATAATAAATTGTTCTTTCATAAGAAGCCAAGGCGGAAGATTGAGAGGTGTCACCAACACAGGGTAGATGCTATGTGATGCACTCATATTGCCAAATGCATTAAATCCATCTATTTCTAATGCCAATCTAATATTGTGTGGTTCAACAGCAAAGTATGGATACCTGGCATCAATAGACAACCATTCTGGTGTGTCTGAAGGATGATGAATACGACCATCCTTGCCTTTTCCTTCAGATGGCCAAATCATATCTTTAGCAATAGATGAAGACATATAGAGCCTCTCTAACCGAGGTATCAAACGGAAGTGATACATGAACTTAGCAGCTACCTTCTTTCCCTTGGTTTTGTATTGATTTTCATTCCATCTTGAAGCACCACAAGTATCACAATTTTCTTTTGAAGCTGCATCTTTGCAAAAAAGCATGCAATTATTTGTACATACATCTATAGTAGAATTATCAAGTCGTAAATCCTTCACTATCACATTTGCTTCATAGTACATCTCCGAGAATAGACAATTTTCTTCTGGAAATCCTGAAATAATCAATTGTAACAACTTTGTGAAAGAATCGTTGGACCATCCAGATTCCTCCTTCAGAAATAGCAAGGCAACCAAATACGATAGCTTAGAATGACTTGTGCAACCTCTATAGAGTGGTTGATCCGCCTCTTTTAGTAGCTTGTAAAATCTTTGTGCATCTACATTTGCAGGTTCCTCTGTAGCTTCAGTAGAGTGGTCATTTGTTGTGTCACCCATACCAAACAAATCCTCCAGCATATGATGCATATTGTCGATGCTAGGCATGTTTGGTGCCACAACAAGATTGCTCCTACCAATCACCTCCCCATGAAACGTCCAAACATCATAGCTATGCACAAATCTTGTTTGTAATACATGTGAGAATACCTCGTCCTCTATTTTAAGGTATCTGTTCAAACATACCTTGCAAGGACATATTAATTTCCCATGTCTAGTTGGTCTCTGATGGATAAGATCAAACTCAATGAACTTTCGTAACCCTACCTTGAATACATCACTTCACACTCTGTTCCCAATATACATCCAACTCCGATCTATTAGAAAATCCATCTACATGAAGGAAAATATATAATAAGTTAAGTACACATTACAAGAAATATATATATATATATATATATATATATGCAATTCAAATAGTATATTGATTATATTCCTTTCAGTCTATCTAGGTATTTATATTCCTTGATTATATATATAAATAATCGAGTAACCTGATATAGGTCTAATTTAGAGTAAATTTGTTCTTCATATTTTATATCTGTAGTATAGGCACCCCTTGGGTGGTGAAAACCCACCTTGTGCTTCCTTCTTTCTATAATATCGACACTACTGTTGGAAATTTCAGTCCGAACTATAAACCAATTAGCAGTGACAAAGTCAGGATGCCACTTCTAAATGAGGTGAAGGAGGTGGATGCTCAAATTAGCTTTATGAAAGAGTGTTGGTAATTCTCTAGTTGTACGACCCTGTTAGCTTTGCTGAAAATATGTTTTGTTATCATTAAGCATGTTTCTCCTCTTCCATTTCATCAAATAAAGAACTTTATAAGTGTGGGGTATATAAAAATAGCCTATCTATAGATGTAGATACTCTTATAGTCCTGTATAATGAGGTTCCAAACATTAGCATTAGGCATTACATCATCAAAAATGACTCTATTATGCATGTACCAGGAGTGGTACAAAATGAGAGAAACAAGGATATGTACTTGTTTATTCTACAAGGTTATAATATTCTATACTATCCTTGGTAGGTTGGGTAAATCGTTCTTGGCTCGGCTCCAAAAAGCCTCAATGAAAGTGCACTTCGATAGGATGTGATCAGAGGATTCATTATCCATCTGACATAAACAACATGTGGAAGCCATAGAAAAACCTTTGCTTTGAAGGAAATGTTCTGTGATGAGTTTTCAATGATAACATTTCTAGCAGTGAATGATAAAACTTCTTGGTAGTTTGCTCTTCCAAAGCCAATTTTCCCAAGGCAAATCAGGTCTATGTGCTCGGCATAGGTCCCAAGAACCTCTAAGAGAGAAGTTCGATAGACCTGCAAAGAAGCATTTATCCACCTCATAAATTTCAAGATTTTCGTGGACTTTAGCAAGGCATTCAATGTCCCTTTTCATTGGAACATTCCATCTGCCATTGAGCTGATCGACTTGAGAAGTTGATATCTATGAAAGCCCATTCTAAACAACAGACCAGACCCAATCTCTTTTCCGGAAAACGTCAATGAACCCATGGTTCATTCTATACTATATGTTTATGCATTAAGAGTTTTCAAATATGATGAAACTTCAAGAGTCAATAATTAAATCATACATATCAAGGAAAGGTCTATATGATCGCACAACCCCCACATGCAAACACCAATGCATATTGAGCTGCAGGTGCATGTGCAATTTTGAAAAATATGGCATTAAGAATATGGAGGTGAATTTCACAACCACATTCTAATATTGTGTATTGTAGTTTTATAAAAAACAAGTGTGTCGTCCACAATTCATAAAACTAGCCCCATTCACCTTTTTCTCTGGGAACCCCTAAGTGCAACACTAATAGAACTATAATTTTCATCCACTCCAACGAATGCGGGCATGAGGATTCTATACATAATTATGTAATGCTATATTCATATATGCTCATTTTCTCAGTCGAAGTAGAAGAAATATGGTATTATCCAACCTTTTTGCTTTAAATAATGAAGAAATGAACTGACCTGCAAAAGTTCCCATATCAATATTTAGATATGTCATTTTAAACCCATGTGACTAGCTCTATTTTCGAAGATATTCATAAAACAACAAAGATTGATTAAAGGTGTGCTCTCTACCCCCCTTGTTGCATACTTCTACCTGAGGGGACTATAAACATTCATGTTTGAAAATACCAATCATGTTATGGATATTATGATATAGTCAATTTAGATTCTTGGAAGAATTAAATAATACTAAGGTTGTTTTACAGGGAAAAGAACTTAAGGATCATCCTTTTGCATTGTCAGGAAGAGAGATTATGCAATAAATTAGTAGAAAGAAACTTATGGACCATCCTGGCACTTTATGACCCGCCCTAATCTCCTTGAAACATCAGCCAGATGGAAACATCTAAGCATGTTTTTTCTATCCAACTCCCTCCCTCAAGGAGATAAAGGATCTAACAAATGGTTCTCTATTTCCATATTTGGTACAGGACTATTGCCCACAAATGTCTTCCATGCTTCTACCCTATCTTATCCATAGACAATTGTAAGCTTTGAGATCATTTTCCTTGGAGTCGATCTCCTCTCAGTTGACATTGATTACCGTGTAGATGATCATATATACTACCGACTCCAACTAAGACTGGATTGTTGCCATTTTGTTTACTGGAAACTACTATTTTATTCTAAACAGACTTGTATTCATGTTTTTTACTGGTTTAGTATGCAAAATTAATCATTGAAATTTGTGAAGCCTTGCTCTATTGCCCTCCCTACTTAAAAGCACAACCATTGGAAAAGTGCAATGAACACTATGTGTACTAAAAAAAACTCCTTTACATATCCTAAACAACTTGCACTGCAAAGATCCACCGTCGACCATCAAGTGAAACTTTGACAGGGCATATAGCTGGCTGCAACTATGTATGTGTCATCAGCAGTACCCTTAACTACTCTAGATTCAACTGTAGGTATTCTAGAAATGCAACAAACATGAAAGTGATGTACATAATCCTATAGAACTTCTTATTTCGAGAAGAAGGTATACAGCTTGGGTTGCACTCTACTTATCAATCTAAACTCAAACACAACCCAATCCAGAAATATACAACCTGAACCCGACCAAACCCAAAGTATATTGGGCTTTTAATAGTAACATCAATCATCTGACCCAAACTAACTCCACCCAAATAAATTAGACATGATCAATGGAAATTTACTTTGCTATATGATAATTTCGTGGTTGTTCATGTTAATAAGTATATAATAACATAGGTATATAATTTTTGAACATGATTCACCCAAGGATCTTGTCTAATATGGTCTAGGCCTAAATCACAAATCAAACCACAAATATTCATTTTTTCATACCATACTAGATTGTTGGTGACGCTAGATAAGACCAAACAAGACTGCAACTTTTTTATTTGGTTAGGATTGGCCTTGTCTCAAACCAACACTAATCACTAGAATCTACTAGAACGCTAAAAGCTAGTCAAGTTTTGATGGGAAGAAATATGCTTTGTTAGTTTTGAAGTCAAATAATGTGCAATACGTTATCTTATGTGTTGTAATTTGAGAACCTAAACCAAATATTTCCTATATATAATTCAAACTTAAGCACATGTCACATGGTAATACCAACAATATAAACAAGAGTAGATGCAGCCATATTCATAAAGAAAATACTGAAAGGCATATTATGTATCTAAAATGTGCAGAATTTTGAGATAAACTAGATTTACCTAAATTCAAACAAACAAATTACCAATCTACAAAGAAAGTCATGTGATATCTAGATCACTTCATTCAAGCAACCAAAAGTAGAAAAGAAACAAAGATTTATTTTTTAATTAGATTAGTCTAATGTGTTAATTTTGTCTTCTAGGCTGTATTGTTTATTAACTTTTAGACATCATATAGGCCTCCTCAAAAACAAAAGTTTGATTGCATGGAGTCTCCTCAAGACTCTTCTCTACAACTCTAGGCGACATGAAGGGTTGGCCTCAGTGGTTACAGCTGGGTTACGCTTGGCCTCCATGGCCTGCGAGGCCATGGATGTAAGGATTGAGATGCCCTTCCACAAAATACAATTTTCATACTGATACACCAAAGACAAAATTCCTATTGACTTGGAACACAACACCATGGATGCTACAATTGAGAATACCAATGGTATTCCTCCTACTATTTAGAGTACCTTGGCAGAGACCCCATTTGAATTCATTACATTTTCTCCGCTACTTAAAGTTAGAATCCAATTCAATTATGAAGGAATAAGGAGCCAACATACCCCTTCTTTGGCTTCAGAGAATCATGAAGATGATAATTTATCAGCTCAAAACAATGACGCATAATTTTGCACAGTCCATTATCAATTAGCCTCATCATCTAAAATGACACTGGTAGCTATATGATTCTTGAAGACATTTAGAGATGCAACTGGATCTAGATCTAGCCAAGATAAAAATTCTTTCTTGGACGATTTCAGAGTGGAAGAAGCTAATCTTGAAGATGTTTTGCTGGTTAGTGATCATGATTTCACTAAAGTTTATATTGCACATGAAGCATGTTCCATTTTTCATAAACCATTGCAAATGATAGTTATAGTTAAACTTCTTGGTAAAACCATAAGCTATCTTACTCTTTGTGGCAAGATCAAAATGCTTTGGTGTCAATTTCAAGATGGCGAGTGTACCAATTGAGTATGGATTATTATGTGGTTCCATTAACATGTCATGAAGATTCCTTATCTACGTTGACTGGAGGACCATGGGAAATTTTCATGTTCCCTCTTAGTGTGACAAGGTGGATGGATGATTTCATTTCTACTAACAATTTTCCTCCAATGGTTATTACATGAAATAGGATTATTGATTTATCTTTACATCTTTATAACTCAGTCATATTCGAGAAGATAGATTAGGCCCTGGGAAAATTAACAAAAGTAAATGATCATACTGCTAATTGTACAAAATGTAAGTTTACTTGTCTAGACATTGAATTAGGTACTAATGAACCAATGAAACATGATGTTATCATCAATGGTATGATCTATAAGGTTGAGTATGAATCCATTCCTCCTATTTGTTCTCAGTGTGGCATAATGGGACATGCATTCATAGAATATCCTTCTAAACCTCAAGACCAAGAACCTGTACACCCAGAAGCTACAACAAAGAAGCAGATGTTGTTTGGAATGAGGATGATGACAAATGGAAAATTTCCTATGGGAAAAATATCCACTCTAGAAGGCCATCCCAGAAACCACCAGTCACCTGATTACAGAGACCCTTGGAAGTCACTCACGTCCTTGTAATAAATTTAAAGCCCTAGAAGTTCAAGAGAACATAGATGAAGATGTTGAATTTTTACTGACAGAGATGGACAAAACAAGGACCTCCTGCGAGTCAGGTACAAATACCAAAAGTATGGACTATGAAATGGAAATGACCTTCCCAAAAGTCTAGTATAAGAGATGCTGAAGTGATAGATAATGTAGAACAAACTAAAATTCTAGATTATGATAACCTTGAAGCAATGATGGTGCACAATGAGGAGGTTCAACCAAGTGAATCCGAAAATATAGGAAAGTCTTCATTATCCACATTTGACATTAAACACCATGCACATACAGTAGTGGACCCTTTTGTGATGAAATTAATGTTCATTTCCTGAATATAGATCCTACCTTATCCAAAGACTGAGAGTGTGAAGCTTTTGACTTATTAGATTTGAATTCAGGTAAGATAGGTAGGAAAGTATGATGTTAATGTGGGAAGATGAAAGGTTGTCCTTATTTAACCCGTAGCCAGACTAAAAAGCTTGACATTATTGCTGAAGAGGAAGAGTTTCATGATGTTACCACCAATCGAATGTAGTGTTAAGTACTTTATGTTGGAACTTATGTGGTATTGGCCACGATAAAACAGTTCATTTTTTTGATCATGTAAAAAAACTACAGTCTAACATTTTTACAATTTCAGAACCAAGGATTTGTTTACCTTCAGCTGCGATCGCAGCAGTCGTACAGTCTGTCCAAGCCAAGATGACGGCCGTCCAAGCAAAGAAGATAATGACCCTCATCGGCGGCAGAGCAGGATCAATCGGTCTCAACGGATCAATCCTCGGCGGTGGCCAGAAGTAGAGCAGGATCAACCCTAGTCGCACGGATGATCCTTTGCGGTGGCAATCGATTCCTTGTGGTGACGCCAAGAGCACAGAGAGCACAGCCAAATAGGAGCGGGAGGGACACAGCGAGCGCAGCCAAACAGGGCGCCGATAGGTTTTTTACGGGGGTTTTATTTTTTATTTCGATAGTCAAATGAATAATTAGGTGTGGAGGGAAACTATGACCCGTATGGTGGGAAATACTCACAAACAATTTTTCACAGAATGGGGGAGTGAATAATGAAATTGTGAGGGATTAGTGTCCCTCAAAAAGGTCTACTTATATTAAAAACATGCTTGAGGGATTCAATCTCGTATTTGAGGGACAAGTCCTCACAAATAGACTTTATTATTCACGGTTCTTGGTTCTTCATAAATGTTCTTGAATAATAGCCCATTTTTTTGTAGTGGTTATTGATTATTTGTCGAACCTTTGATCCTGTTAATTGGATAATGGCACCGACCTTTTGGTCTCCCTTAATTGGGGGTTACCGGGAGGCGGGGTCGTTACAATTGGTATCAGAGCATAGGTTCCTCAATTAATCTTTAATAATTATAAAATTTTACAAATTCTATAGAACCCAAGGGAGTTATTAGAGGATTATACAAAAGATATAGGTGTCTAGAAAAGGATCACGACCGGGGGCTGGCAATATTTTCCTCCACACAGCTAGTCAGAATACGAGGACTCCCGGATCCGTGTGACTGCCTGGTCAAAATCTTAGGGTATGATTCGAAATAAGATACCTTTAGGACTCTCTCATCTTGATCATCCCTTATCAACTCAAATTCTATTAAGGACCTTAAGGATTAGGATTTTCTCTCTTCTCCTCACCCTCTGGAGGTATGGGTAAGGTTGATAAGGATTAAGGAATCCTCCACCAAATTAATAAAAAGCATGTAAATAAGATGTCATGTACATAAGCTTAATAGAGTAAGTGTAAAAGAATAGATACATGCTTAGGTCATATGACATAAGTTGTCATTGCCCTCAGGAGAGACCTGAGGCTAGACCTTCTTGTAAGGAGGATGAGTAGAGAAAGTGAGTCTTGGAGGTAGAGATCTCCATTAAAGTAGAGACCTGACATATCCTTTAAGGATGAAGTTAACCCTAACCCTAAGTGGAGGTTAGAGAGAGAGATGACATGATGAGTTAGATGACATGGTTGACTGGGTGTTTGGATAGATATGCTTTTGGTTTTCCATACGAGCCATGAGAGGTTGGATGACCTAGCACCTTTGGCGACCCTGGGAATGGTCGTGCATGTTTGAGCGAAGGATAGCTCCTTCATGGATGAGGTTAGAGAAGAACCTATAGAACCCTATGGGCTTGTGTAAGAAGGGTGTATCTTGCACCAGAGTACGTCAGTAGTGCTGACAGTAGGATGAAACCCTAGACAAGGAATCATGATGTATGTCTTATGAGATAAACATAAAGAGCTAAGGATAATGTTGAGCCAAACATGAGTTGAGCAAAGGCTTCACCCAGGTAGGGATATGCTGGTAAACTCGATCCAACTTCATGTAGTGAGGTTGGATGTGGAATTAGATCTAGAGAGAGAAAGCAGGACCCAAGAAAGAAGGTTAGAAGCTTAGATTTTGAGACATGAGGAATAGTGAGGAGTTGAGGATGATGCGACCTACGTGGATGATAGTGGTTGCCTTATGCTTGATCCCTGGAGGCTGATGATATCTTGTTTGCCTTTAGAGGAACCAAACCCTAGAGAGAGGATGATGCTTCTAATACCTACAGTATAAGTGATTACCTACTGGATGAGATAAAGAGTGCTTTAGACCCTGAGGAGGTTTAAGTAACCAGTTGTGAGGTTTTATACCTAGTTGTTTGTCTTGGAAGAGGACTCAACTCCGAAGTGTTGTGAGTAGATGGATCATGGAAGTACATGACATACCTTGGACATGCTTGAATCGTGGTTAAGAGATTGAGCATGCAGTCAGACACCCAAAGGTGAACCTAGGGTTTCTAGGCCTAAGAGGGGAAGCAGTGTACCCGATGCTCATGATAAGATTTGAGTCTCTATGGCTTTGAGCATGTGTAGATGAAAAAGGAAACCCCTTAAGTTAAGGGTATGTTTGATGAACCCCTCACAACTAAGTTGGTTTAATGTTGAGTATGAGAACAAGTGTGACCTAGCATGGTTAGTAGGTACGTTTGTGCCTTAGTAGTTGCTGGATTAAGCATGCTCATGTGAATGTAAACCCTAAGGACGCTTGTGACCTTTGTTATCAAGGTGTAGCTTCCTCACATCCTAGGAGAGGGACCCTTTGGTAGGGAGTTTACCAGTTTGGTTGGTTTTGAGGTAACCCAAGGAGGTTTCATAGGATCTTGAGAAGCTAAGTGAAGAGTACATGGCATGAGAATGAACCTATAGACCCATAGATAACCATCTCTATGTGCATGTGGATGTGTTACCATGGAGGTAACCGGTATGAGGCCTGACCAAGGTAGGCAGGTTGCCATGACCCCTATGAAGGGATGAAAGTCAGTCAGGAATGCAGAGAGAGATGAGGAAGGATTGGGTAAGGTTCTAAGTTGAAAATGTACTATAATGGAATCCTAAGTCTATCCTAGGGTCAGGTAGGGATAAGACCGATGGAAGAAGGAGTTGCCTAATTCCCTAGTTGCACATGACCGTAGGGTCGGGAGGTAACAACTATCATTGTCTAAGGGCCATGGGTTAGGAGATTGATCACCTTCATGAACTCATGGGACCCGAAGGGCAGATGAGTAGGGCACTCTCTGGATGCATAAGGGAAGAGGGATAACCCCAAAAGTGCCGAAACCCTATAGACCTAGAGGAGATGACTAAGGATTGTGCTTGGACCAAGTAAGTTCGAGACCAGTTTTCAATGGAAGTAATTTTGATATCATGATGTTTGTGATGTATAGACATAAGTTGCATGTTCTAACTCAGATTTAAAAGTGTATTGGTAATGAGGGTTGTACTATCTCTACTCTTGGAATAGGAAGAACTCTGTGTTTGGACGGTTGCCAAATGCTTATTTCTTCTTGTTATGGGAGTGAGAGATAGGACAGTACGCATGCCATACACCAAGGGTAAAGATGACGTGAGTTGGGACGTTGCTACAAGGTATGAGGATAGAGATGATAGCATACCTTGGTGGAATGAATGATACATGGACATGTACAACGATAAAAGTATTAAGATAATCACCTTGTAAGGATGTTCCCAGTAGAAGCTTTATGGAATTTGCAAGTTATACTAGGTTGAGATTGATCACCAGATGGATGAGCGCAGAGTTTCTTGATGAAGATAAACTTAGAGTTTGAGATGATAAGAATAATACATGGAGGTGTATGTTACCTAACACCTAAGGATAAGAAGTGGTAATGAATGCTCTGGTTGAGATATAGTGCCTAGTTTAGCTGGAAGCTAGAAGAAGTTGAGGTTGTTAGGCTAACCTTAAGTTCAGAAAAAGAGATAAATTTGGATAACACTTAGATATAATGAGATATGTTGCATAAGACTAGTGGTTGTTTGGATAGTCAACCTAGTCCGTGATATAATGAAAGGATGATTGTCGAACCTCAGATGTACTTATATGGAAAGGAAAGTGATAAAACCCTATTGAGAGTGGTTTAGTGCTTTCGAGGAATCGACCTTGAGGAATCATGACATACAAGAGATCATGGTTTTAAGACCACCAAACACCATGAAACTACAAGGATGGTAAGTGATAGTGGCACTTTGGATGCTTAAAACAAAGTTGCATGTAGCATGTGGCCATGCAAGCTAGGAGGCAACACCAGTAACCCAGTACATGGATATAAAGTATAAAGAGTTCCCGAGAGGGAATGGGAGTTCTTCACTGTGAATGTTGTGAGTCTCCCCTGGACCAAGGAAGGTCGAGATCCAATATGGGTTATGGTAGATCTCCTTACCTAGATCACATGAGAAAGGAAGAGTACTGTCACGGGATAGATTCGGTTGAACTACTTAAGAGAGAAAGATGGTTCAACTACACCATGATGCGAGTTCAAAAGTTCTTGGGTATGACCAAGGTTCACTTCCATGAGGTGGAAGTGGATACATGAAGAACTCGATGATAGTACAATTTATCACCCCATACTAATGGACAATATGATCCAGACTAGAGGGTCTGATGAGAGCATGTGTGCTCATTTAGGGTGATACATATAGACAGTTATTAAGATGTGATTTTACCCACCATAGCCTTTATCGGGATGCAAGAAGTTCTATAGCAAGGTTGTGTTGGTCACCACTTCATTATGATGATGTTGGTGAAGGAGGCCTTGCGAAGGTCAGAAAAGAACCACAAGTGTGTGCAGATGAAGTCGCTTTGATCGTGCAATGGCTGAGAGAGAGCCCAGTGGTGACATGAGTCACGAGCTGATGCAAAGCAGACTGATATGCAATTCACTGTGGGAGAATATGTGATGTGAAAATTTGACACCTATAAGCTACAACTGAGAAAGTTGAGTCCCCGATATATGGGTCCATTTGAGATGGATTGGTGTAGATGGTTGTATTTAACCTTACCCCTCAGGATAAAATGATGTGTTGCATGAGTCCGATCTAGAGCACTATGTGAGGTACCCAAGCCATGTACTGAGCCCTGAACCTATTCATCTTTTGAGGCTAGAATGTCCTGAGTCACCTATGAGGGTATGATATACCAAGGTAAGAAAGAACTCAGATGGAAGAAAATGAGATGATGAAAGTTCTTGGGAAGCACCATGGAAAGGGTGAAGCCACATAAGAGCCGTGATGGACACATGAAATGTTTATCCTATTTGTTTGCTTGCTTGATAGAATTTTGGGGGCAAAATTCTCATAAGAGGGGAAGGATGCTACAACCCCAAATTTTGGGTTCCTTTGGTGAGAAATGTAATTTCTCATATTAAAGATATTTGGACAAATAATGATATAATTTTTTTTGAATAAATGGATTTCTTTTAAAATAGCCTTGTTGTTTGATTTGTGGGATTTATTGGCTATTGGGCCCAATAACAAGGAAATTCAATTAATTAATGAATAATTGAGTTGTTGAGAAAAGAGAGATGAGGTGGAAAACTCTAGAAGGCAAAGGAATGTAATCCAAGAATGGATTTCATGCCTCTTGGGTTCCTTGGGTTCCAAGGAGTCCAAAGTTGCATAAAGATCACAATAAGAAAAGAAAAGATCAATTAAGTATTTCTTTATTAAGAAAGAAATTGAAAATATTGATGAAATGTGGAAAATAAGTAAAAAGAACTATAATTGAGTAATCCTTAGTGGAATTTCGTATCCCAAGGATTACTAATGATAAAAGGAATGCCAATGAGGAAAATAAAAGAGAAATCTTCAAAAGGAAATATTTTAATAAGAAATAAACAAGATAATGAGAAATAATGAAGAATAATGCATTTAGATGCATCTAGAAGGATAATGAGTATCCAATAAAAAGGATTTCGAAATAATAGAGTTTCTTGGGGTCCAAGGAGCCCCAATGAAGAAAGAGGAAAGAAAAAATAACAATAATATCAAATAAGAAGATAATGTGAATATACAATTAATGTATTATGTGGTATTGCTAGAAAGAAAGTAATTTCTATAAAAGAAAAATAGGATTTCGTGGCCAATAGATTAAAAGGAAAATAAAGAGAGTGAAGGAGAGGAATTTTGAATTCCTAATATATAAATAAAAGGGAATATCAAAAGGATAAGGAATAAGGGAGAGAATCTTGATTCTCAATAAAGGAATTGGATTCCTATTGGGAAAGAGTTGTGTTGCTTCATGGGAAAGCACCTTAGGACATCGATACCCTCCCCTATTTAAGGGGTAGGGATTTTGGCTCGATTTTGAAAAGGATCTCACACACTTCTCTCTTTCTCTCTCCGTCTTCTTTCCGTGGAAACCCTAGTGGATGGAATAGGTCTATTCCGGGGACACCAAGGAGCGGCGTCGAGGTCTGGATGGAAGCAGGGCACTCCCATGACAACACCAGATGAATATGATATCTTCCCCTGCTCTGGATCGTGCGCCACCTCCGCTAGACGGCTGCAAGACATCAACAGGTCACGGGACCTTGTGCGCTGCATAGATCCATCAAGGCCTCTACCTGGGCAGCGCCCCAAGGGCGACGGAGGGCGGCGGAGCTGGGGCAGAGGTCGGCGGCAGCGATTGGGGCCTGGAGGAGAGAGTAGGACACCCGCAACCTGCTGCATCGTAGCTCTGCTAGGGTATACCGAGGTTGAAGAAGCCGGGACGCCATTTGACGCTTCTACCCTCCGCGCGGTGCTAGGGCCAGATCGTTAAGTGAGGACAATCACGACTTTTCGAAATATTTCCCAAAACTCACGTTGCATGGGCGAGGCCGACGTGGCGGCTTGTCATTGGTCCAGAAAGGTATTCTTTGCAAAATTCATATCTACATATTAGTAACTCCGATTGTTACACCCTGATCTCACAATTTCCTCAAATCATGAGATTAGGGCATAAGATAGGACTTATATGTAATACAAAGAACACCCTTAACTTTTTTTTTTCTTTTCTTTACTTTTTTGTTAAAACTCTTGTTTCTTCGCATTGAACCACATAAATCATTTTAACAAGGGAATCTAAACATTTCTTTTACTAATCAGACTTTAATAGTAAAGATACATGTATAAACATTCATAATGTCTCTCACACCTTATGCTCATAAGACCTACTAATAGCATACAATTTCAAAAGAGGAATAATATTAAACAACATAATTACAACTCTCTCTCTTATCTCTTACTAAGGACCTAGAGTGACAAGGACCGACTGACTCAACTAATCTTGTACTTAACTCTTGTGGAGGATCTACGTTGATGCTCTGACCATCTTCAAGTCCACGCGGTTAACCCTAAAATGTTTGAGTAGAGGGGTGAGCCTACTCGCTCAGTGAATGAGTACTTCAAAGAAACAGTCTAAGGCACTAATGTGATTACAGGTATAACTTTTAATAAACGTTATGAAATTTAACAACAATAAATACTACACTGAGAAGTTCTAAAACAATATAATTGAAATAACAAAGAATGTAAATATTGCATCCAAAGAATAACTACTAGAAGACTATGCTCTAGTCTTCCTTAACTCTTTCATTTATAAGGAACTCTGTGAACCTATATGATCATATTTTAGCTTATGCCCTGATCTTATGCAGTGTACTCTACATAAGAGACTCGCAGTGCACTACGGCCACACCGTACAAGACTTAGCGACACACCCGGGAAATGCTAAGTCTGACTGACAGTCCTGTTCTGCTACAGGACCCACGGGCTCTCCGGCCCACAGGCTCTCCGGCCTCATTGCACTAACTCTGAGTGCTCTAGACTCCTCCTCTAACCAGAGCACACAGGCGGAGAGTCTACACTGGGTTACCACCGTGACACACGCACAGATTATTGTTGAATAAACCCTATCAACCCTCGTGCCACCAGAATTACTCAACCGGTTGATGTTGGACACGAGTTTCACCCCTAAGGCGCAGACCTCCCAAAGGGGTTCTACGGTGTTCAGGGCACATAAGTCTAACATTAACATTATAGATACATTTTAAACAGAAATCATAACTCATTTTACATTTCTCACAAGGCTCACACGGCCTGCCATATCATATCATATAAAACATCATAGCTCATGTATTCAAACATATATCATGTCTGCCCAACAAGTATTCTCATTCTAACATTTCATACATATCTGCATGATCTCAGTAACATCCCTTTCTAGGGCATGTCATATCTCATCACCTGCAATTCACGAGATATGTATTGTGAAAATAAGAAACCCTGTAGTGTATATATACCAACTCAAAGAGAACAAGCATGTAAAGTTAAATGCACAAACAACATACAATTCAACAGTTAAGCATCACCACATCTCATATGGAAACCTTTCATATCACCATAACTTAATTCATAGAACACCCTGACCTTAGGGTTTCCTTTCCTTATTCTCTTATCACATAGCAACACCCTACTCTTAGGGTTTCATTTGCCTCATTCACTTATCTCATGGCTCTCATAAGGATTTCACACGATATAAACATTCACAAATTAAAGACTGCTTTCAACAATTATATACAGTCAATATATGTATGAACCCATGGAAATTGAACTAAATTTAGGTTTCCATGCTATTCACTGAGATATCATGCACCAATAATAAAATTCAAATAAGGTAACCCATGAGGTACATCCTAACCACTTATAAGATTACTAGTCCTCTTCAATAAGGTTGAAACTCTAGTGATATCTCAATAAGGTTAAACCCTAATTACATCATATGGTATAAATCTGAAAAGCATTCTTACTAGGATGTGTTGTATACATATCTGATGTGAATCTACCATCAAAGAGTCATTCAAACAGAGAAGGAATCCATATCATATCAATTTGCAACAACTTAAATTAAACGGACATTTCAGGATTTAGAATCACATACCAAGCAATTAGGGATTTGGATGCTATAATCAAATTTCGTGCATTATACTGTTTAAAGGAAGAACCCACTCACCCCAAGGTGTGAAAACACCTCAAAACTGCAGCTCAACTTAGGGGATCTCGAACTCATATCAAATCCCTAATAAATCTCCCAATTCTTCTTCCATTCAACTCGGAAACCTTGAAAATGAGGGATTATGAAGAAAGGGTGAGAAAAGAGGGAATTTCGACATCATCTTGGATCAAATCAGAGCATGGACGGAATCTTGACATGAGAGAGAAGATTCACCATAAAAGTCTATGCAAAGGATCCAAACTTACTTGATTTCACCATTCCTCGGACCGCAAAACCCTAGGTCAGCAATTCCTCCTCTTTCTCCACTCAAGCCCTAACTCTCCCTCTCTCTCTAGATTTACGTTTCTCTGGGGTGGATGATGAATAATGAGAGTTGTGTGTGTGTGTGGTCGATCATATAAGTCAATTTGAGCTGCTTGGGTCAATTGCATATTGACCCAACACTCAACTTTTATTATATTGGCTGAATATTCAGTTACACAAAGTTACTGTAATTCGTTTATTTCAGAGATCAAACCTTCTCCAACAATTATGGGAATTTATCACGTTATTTATAATTGATCTTTAATCTTCAGTTAAAATTTGAGATCATTTGGAGTTACCAATAAATAATTAAAAATAGAACAGTGCACTGCAATATTGCAGTCTGCAGCAGATTCGGTCGAGTTTGTCCTGCACAGAACTTCGACCGACACCCTCACTGTAGAGACCAAAAGTCATCCAAAAATTATGCCAATTTAACAGAGTGTCTAAAACTGTGTTTTTCAAGCACAGTTAAAATTTCAGATCAATTGGATATACCAATAAAAAGATAAAATTCAATTACCACACTGCCATATAAATCTGGAAATATGATCGGTCGAGTTTGAAACTCGACCGATAAACAGGTCAGAACATTCTTCAAAAATTCTGATATTTACCAATGTTGTTCAAATTTTATATATCCAAATCATATCCAAATTTGAAGTAAATCATAGTTACACATAAAATACTAAAAATCATTTACTGAGACACTATACTTATCAAATTTTGTGTTCATGTATCATCAAAACCCTATTTTGGGCCGATTAGGGTTTATGTTTCTCAAACCCTAATTCTCAAGGCAAACGAACACTTAAACTTCTTATCATAGTTAAAACATCCTAATTGTGTTATCGTCATTAATTAGATTTCAAGAATGGTTATTCCAATTAATCTTTGCAATTGTCTAGGTAAACCCTAGTTTACCAATTAAGCTCAGATGGGGTCGTAACAACTCTTCCCCCCTTAGAATGTTTCGTCCTCAAAACATAAACCCACAAGAAAGATACATTCAAGGTTATTTTAAGCTTCTAAAGCCTTCCATGTCATTATATTCTTGTATTTCATACCTGAATGTAGTTGTCAACATTAGATCTTTTAATTCTTTACTAAATCACAACATATTTCCAATAGTTCTCAATGATATCAAGCAAATTCTTTATGCCACAGTCAAACATAGAATGCAAAGATAAACCACCACACTTTCACTACGCAACTCTGATACTCTGATACAACTATCTCAACTTATGCGGCTCAGAAAGTTATATTGTTCTGTATCACCTTTAAGTGACAAAAGCGAGTTCACCATGCTGTTTTAAACTTTAATAAAGTGCTATTCAAATAGCAAAACAGTCTTGAATTAAAAGGCTAGATTCAACAATCAATTGCACAATACTACTCTTGGCATCCCCATTGGGTCATGGATGCATGAGGTGAAGCATTACCACCTCATTCCATACTATCCTGTTTCGATCCTGGGACCTGTGGGTTATGGGCCCACACACAATTCAAAGTGTAACCATCGTATTATATCATTTTAGGGTTTCAACCACAGTAATAAAGTAATCCACAATTGTATCACTCATTCAAGCATTAATCATACTCAATTACCATCACTCAGTTATATTAGAGCTAGGTATAACAAGCTACACCTCATTAGGGTTATTTGTCCAGACAATCTGATTATCATCCCTTTCCATTAATATGAGTGGATAAGTATGACTACATTGTTCAGGGTATCTCTCCATGTGTTCTGACATCATCCAAACCGTATCACCATATCACAAATACACAATAGTAAGATGCATATCAGGTATGAATTACTACAACTATCATACGCCTTTAATTTAACATATAGCTTACACAAATACCCTGAAATCATACATGTTGCACATATTTCCTCCTTTATCTTTATACTATTGTGAAGTTAACGTTCTAAATTAATAGTCCTTCTATTAGTTTTTCCTCATGTTGAATACATTACATATTCTTCATTTTGAAATCAAGTGGATCATGCATGGGTCAAACATAGTTTCTCTTTCAATCAAGTTTTTCTCTCCTAAATACAGTCTACCTTTGTATGACTTATTCATTCGTTAAACTGCACCTATGTTCTTTACTTAGAAACTAGTTTGTTGTTCTAGTCTTATGAATTACACATTCATACAATTCTCTTTACTTTTACTCTTTTGAAGACTCTTTACTTCTATGGACCTATTGAATGCTCAACCCTATTCTCTACTTAGCCTTTGCTTTAGAGTTCATAAAAGCATTATACTCTATTATATGATTCATTCTTCATGATTGATTCTTGCTATCTTGAACCATACATACATTTCACATATCTTTTCTATATTTCATATGTATAGTTCATATAATATTAATCAATAAACTGATTATGAACTTCATATCATGTTCTATTATTCCCAATTAAGGGTTTCTCATATGAGGCCCCAAAATTGAACCTCAGATACCAGTTTCAACTGATTCTTAGTTGTTCTGATCTTGCCCATCTGTTTCAACATCTTACTGTATGTACATTCTCACTCTAATGTGGGTCTAATTATCCAGAGTCTATTCTTATTATACTATTAATAGGAGTCATTAGATCCCAGTAACGCATCCTGCCAGCTGGACCAGGCCAAACCTGAAGTCCTGAAGCCAAGAACTACAAAGGATTACTCAACTCCTATTCATCTCAGAAGTGTGGAAGAAAACTTATCCACTAACAAAAGCTCATTCAAAGGTCAATTCTAGTCTACTTGTTACAAAGAATGAAATCAATAAATGCTACAACTACATAGTGTACAACAGATATTAAAGACCCATATTTCAAAGTATTGAATATTTCAATTCAAACATATAAGAGCATTTCTATACAGTTCCAACAAAAACAACATTATGAAATGTAAGTTCTATCTCTTTTTACATTTATGCTCTTAATTCTTGTTTCTTTTCTCATTTTCTAACCCTAACATTTCTAGGGTTCCTCTCTAGCCCATTCTTCCACTGTATACCTGGCCAGGGTATACGTGAAAGAATAGACAGAGTAGCTTGTACTGGTTGATCCAAGTACTCAGATATCGGGCCAGGATATCCAAATACTCAAATCCCCAAAGCTAACATCAAACATATCCTATCTTCCACGCATAGGACTCTAACTTACTAACTTAATGGTCCTTGACAACTCACCCTAAGCTCTGATACCAAGCTGTTACACCCCGATCTCACAATTTCCTCAAATCATGAGATTAGGGCATAAGATAGGACTTATATGTAATACAAAGAACACCCTTAACTTTTTTTTTCTTTTCTTTACTTTTCTGTTAAAACTCTTATTTCTTCGCATTGAACCACATAAATCATTTGAACAAGGGAATCTGAACATTTCTCTTACTAATTAGACTTTAATAGTAAAGATACATGTATAAACATTCATGATGTCTCTCACACCTTATGCACATAAGACCTACTAATAGCATACAATTTCAAAAGAGGAATAATATTACACATCATAATTACAACTCTCTCTCTTATCTCTTACTAAGGACCTAGAGTGACAAGGACCGACTGACTCAACTAATCTTGTACTTAACTCTTGTGGAAGATCTACGTTGATGCTCTGACCATCTTCAAGTCCACGCGGTTAACCCTAAAATGTTTGAGTAGAGGGGTGAGCCTACTCGCTCAGTGAATGAGTACTTCAAAGAAACAGTCTAAGGCACTAATGTGATTACAGGTATAACTTTGAATAAACGTTATGAAATTTAACAACAATAAATACTACACTGAGCAGTTCTAAAACAATATAATTGAAATAACAAAGAATGTAAATATTGCATCCAAAGAATAACTACTAGAAGACTATGCTCTAGTCTTCCTTAACTCTTTCATTTATAAGGAACTCTGTGAACCTATATGATCATATTTTAGCTTATGCCATGATCTTATGCAGTGTACTCTGCATAAGAGACTCGTAGTGCACTACGGCCACACCGTACAAGACTTAGCGTCACACCCGGGAAATGGTAAGTCTGACTGCCAGTCATGTTCTGCTACAGGACCCACGGGCTCTCCAGCCCACAGGCTCTCCGGCCTCATTGCACTAACTCCGAGTGCTCTAGACTCCTCCTCTAACCTGAGCACACAGGTGGAGAGTCTACACTGGGTTACCACCGTGACACACGCACGGATTATTGTTGAATAACCCCTATCAACCCTCGTGCCACTAGAATTACTCAACCGGTTGATGTTGGACACGAGTTTCACCCCTAAGGCGCAGACCTCCCAAAGGGGTTCTACGGTGTTCAGGGCACCTAAGTCTAACATTAACATTATAGATACATTTTAAACATAAATCATAACTCATTTTACATTTCTCACAAGGCTCACACGGCCTGCCATATCATATCATATAAAGCATCATAGCTCATGTATTCAAACATATATCATGTCTGCCCAACAAGTATTCTCATTCTAACATTTCATACATATCTGCATGATCTCAGTAACATCCCTTTCTAGGGCATGTCATATCTCATCACCTGCAATTCACGAGATATGTATTGTGAAAATAAGAAACCATGTAGTATATATATACCAACTCAAAGAGAACAAGCATGTAAATTTAAATGCACAAACAACATACAATTCAACAGTTAAGCATCACCACATCTCATATGGAAACCTTTCATATCACCATAACTTAATTCATAGAACACCCTGTCCTTAGGGTTTCCTTTCCTTATTCTCTTATCACATAGCAACACCCTGCTCTTAGGGTTTCATTTGCCTCATTCACTTATCACATGGCTCTCATAAGGATTTCACACGATATAAACATTCACAAATTAAAGACTGCTTTCAACAATTATATATAGTCAATATATGTATGAACCCATGGAAATTGAACTAAATTTAGGTTTCCATGCTATTCACTGAGATATCATGCACCAAGAATAAAATGCAAATAAGGTAACCCATGAGGTACATCCTAACCACTTATAAGATTACTAGTCCTCTTCAATAAGGTTGAAACTCTAGTGATATCTCAATTAGGTTAAACCCTAATTACATCATATGGTATAAATCTGAAAAGCATTCTTACTAGGATGTGTTGTATACGTTTCTGATGTGAATCTACCATCAAAGAGTCATTCAAATAGAGAAGGAATCCATATCATATCAATTTGCAACAACTTAAATTAAACGGACATTTCAGGGTTTAGAATCACATACCAAGCAATTAGGGATTTGGATGCTATAATCAAATTTCATGCATTATACTGTTTAAAGGAAGAACCCACTCACCCCAAGGTGTGAAAACACCTCAAAACTGCAGCTCAACTCAGGGGATCTCGAACTCATATCAAATCCCTAGAAAATCTCCCAATTCTTCTTCCATTCCACTCGGAAACCTTGAAAATGAGGGATTATGAAGAAAGGGTGAGAAAAGAGGGAATTTCGACATCAGCTTGGATAAAATCAGAGCATGGATGGAATCTTGACATGAGAGAGAAGATTCACCATAAAAGTCTATGCAAAGGATCCAAACTTACTTGATTTCACCATTCCTCGGACCGCAAAACCCTAGGTCAGCAATTCCTCCTCTTTCTCCACTCAAGCCCTAACTCTCCCTCTCTCTCTAGATTTTCATTTCTCTGGGGTGGATGACGAAGAATGAGAGCTGTGTGTGTGTGTGGTCGATCATATAAGTCAATTTGAGCTGCTTGGGTCAATTGCATATTGACCCAACACTCAACTTTTATTATATTGGCTGAATATTCACTTACACAAAGTTACTGTAATTCGTTTATTTCAGAGATCAAACCTTCTCCAACAATTATGGGAATTTAGCAAGTTGTTTATAATTGATCTGTAAAGCTTCAGTTAAATTTGAGATCATTTGTAGTTACCAATAAATAATTAAAAATAGAACAGTGCACTGCTATATTGCAGTCTGCAGCAGATTCGGTCGAGTTTATCCTGCACAGAACTTCGACCGACACCCTCACTGTAGAGATCAAAAGTCATCCAAAAATTATGCCAATTTAACAGAGTGTCTAAAACTGTGTTTTTCAAGCACATTTAAAATTTGAGATTAATTGGATATACCAATAAAAAGATAAAATTCAATTACCACACTGCTATATAAATCTGGAAATATGATCGGTCGAGTTTGAAACTCGACCAATAAACAGGTCAGAACATTCTTCAAAAATTCTGATATTTACCAATGTTGTTAAAATTTTATATATCCAAATCATATCCAAATTTGAAGTAAATCAGAGTTACACATAAAATACTAAAAATCATTTACTGAGACACTATACTTATCAAATTTTGTGTTCATGTATCATCAAAACCCTATTTTGGGCCGATTAGGGTTTATGTTTCTCAAACCCTAATTCTCAAGGAAAACGAACACTTAAACTTCTTATCATAGTTAAAACATCCTAATTGTGTTATCGTCATTAATTAGATTTCAAGAATGATTTTTCCAATTAATCTTTGCAATTGTCTAGGTAAACCCTTGTTTACCAATTAAGCTCAGATGGGGTCGTAACACCGATGGTAGAAAGTAATATATGAATTTTGCTCAGAAAATTGAGAGGAATCTAAATAAAATATATTTGAAGCCTAATTCTGATTGCAATTCGAAAAGTAATGGAAGATATCAACTTTAATGTGTTAATGTTTAAAGAACCCTATTTTGAGATGAATAATATATTTATAAGGGTTTAATGGGTGATTAGGGTTAGTATTAACCTGTTAATGATGAAAGGGCACATTAGGAACAAAAGGATGAATTTGCATGTAATTAGTTTAATTTCGAGTTTAATGTGCATGAATAATACTTTAATGGGCCTTGAAACCCTAATGTTGGTAAATTCGACTCTTAATGGCTTTAATTGACTAATTTCATGATTAAAGTGGAATATGCTAAATCTAAGCTATTTCGAGCATTAAAATCCCTAATTTGTGGATAAATAACCTTAATATAGAAATTAGGGTTTTTAATTGAATCAAGGTAGAATTAATAATAAATGGGGTTCATATGGGAATTAGACCATAATGAATTATGAGTTGTTAATCCGAAAGAAACTAAAGGTGATAATTGAGTCTAATGACCTTGAAATAACTTAAAAGGATAAAGAAGGTAATTTTGGTATAAAAGAGAAATGATCGACTTTAATTGGGCTTATGATGTTGAAATTATGGTTTATGAACTAAGAGAGAATTTAATATGATAAAAGTGTTATGGAGGCAAAAACCCTAATAAAACCTTAATATGATCTAGAAAGCCTAAGGTGGAATCCAAGTCTAGCTTTGGAATGTTCTGGATAAACTATAACACTTGGATCGTATGCATTAATTTCAGGATATTGTTGATTGCTTGTTGATTGATTCTTTATCCTTATTGCTTGGACAATCAAGTTGCTCTGGATCAGGTATGTGGTTAATTATAGATAACCGCCTTAGTTTCCCGAGGATTTTCTGGATGGTTAATTGCATTGAATGCAAATTATCTGTTGGATGTTCATATTTGCAAATCATAAAGTCACTATGATTATCACATTAAAAATAGAAGTATGTATTCTTGCACCTACATATCACCCTGATGGATGATGCCAAAGGTCAGGCCCAGATGGGTAGACCAATGGACACCTTGAGTGGTGACCCCAGGCACCAAGCTCGGGAATGAGAAGGTGGCCTATGATATTGCATGACTAGTGGACACCATGAGTGGTGACCCCCAGGCACCAAGCTCGGGATTGAGAAGGTGGCCTTAAGTCATTGGCACATGGCACCCTAAGGTGGGTATGCCAGGGTTAGGGCAAAAGCGGTGGAGAATGTCATACTAAAAAGTGTAAATTGGCTTGTTAATTAGTTTGATTGTGATTATTAAATTGTTAGCCATATTTGCAAGATTTTGGTTGTTCCCACATAACAGTATATTCCGATATACTGACCGCCATTTTGTTTGTCGGCATTTTAGGAACAACAATTGAAAGAACAAACAGTAAAATGACACAAAAATGAGAAATAAAGTGCAAGGAGGATTAGATAGAATAATTCAAGCTCTGGATAGATAGATTTCCAAGTTTCCAAAGGTAAGCAAAGTTTTAATTTTATACCAAATTCCAGTTAGTTAGTAAAATTTCATAATTGTTATTGATTATTTGTCGAACCTTTGATCCTGTTAATTGGATAACGGCACCGACCTTTCAGTCTCCCTTAATTGGGGGTTACCGGGAGGTGGGGTCATTACACCAATCCTTATTCCAATCGTATTGGACAAGTAAAACAAAAAGGAATTTTCTCACCAATCTTTCTTTCCCAATTTGCTCAGTTCGACCAGTGAGCCGATCGGTTCAACACTTGAACCGGTCGTCTCACCCTGTCCATGACCTGATCGTCTCACAACCTGAGCCGATCGGTTCACCATGCTCAGCCGATCGATTCATCACATGAGCCGATTGGTTGGGAGTGCATATTGTGCAGAAATAGTCAATTGCGATTTCAATCAATCTGATTCTCTAATCAAGCTGTCCAACACCTTGAACACTATGATTTTGAGCTATCGATTAATTGAGTGTTTAATTGAACTACTAAACTCCTTTAGTAATCAATCTAAACCTTGTTTGTGGAAAAAACTCATCTTCCAGGTTAAATCCTATGTGTGTGATCCTGCAGGTCCTTTTTCACGTTGGCAGTGAAAATCCATAACACTTATGACTTCACAAGAAAAGAGCGGTGCCGAGTCACACATCAGTGCTACCCAAGTGAAATACAAAGTTGGAGAACAACTTTCAATCCTACAATTCGTGAATGGTGTTACAGTGAATGTATAATTCCTTTGTCACTGGTATCCCAAATGAAGTCGAGGCATGGAACAGTCATCCTATCAATGTTCATTCACTTTCTTGATCTCCGAGCAGATTGGAAGAGATATGTATGGCATCAATATCACATACTGATTCACACATGCGTGCACGCCTTTCTCAATCCTACTCATCAAGTGGCCATGGATATCAAACTCCCTCAGGAGGGACAAATCCCATATCTATCACTCACCCCTCAAAAGCCCCATGTGTCAAAGCCACCCAATCATCACCTTTATAACAACCCATGTTTCAGGACTGCGTTTGATGATGTCAAAGTGTTCCCAATGACATGTGTTGAGTGCAGTGATTTTAGGTCAAAGAATCACACTCACCACCATCATTGTGAGTACTGACTGTGACTACCATGTCATGGTTCCATGTGTCAAACTCACGGTGGGTCTGTCTGGTACACTTGTTCTCTAACAAGTACCTATGTGTTTGGTTTGATATCTCCATATCATGACTAATGAGATTTTGTCATCACCCAACACCACAATCTAGTCTTGTGTGTCATTGTTGTCTATCTACCTTACATAATGACATCCGACTAGGGACATAACAAGAATGTACAAACTCTTAGCATCCGTATGATCTCATCATCCAGGTCCTGCGCCTGAAGGCATACGTCATTGAGTACTATCATTCTCTAGACATTCAATCTGTTCTATCACTATCTCATATGACTGAACCAGAAAGCATTGGAAGCCTGCCTTTGATATTTATCAAATCAATCTTAATGTATCCCACCAATCATCCCATGATTGGCTCTCAGGGCATACATACCAACAGTACATGCATTCTAGATGTGTGTTGGTTGATGAAACAATCTCATTAGTCATGATATGTGATATCAAACCAATGACATAGGGACTTGTTAAAGATAGTGTACTAGACATACCCACCTTGAGAGTGAGATAAGGAAACCATTGAATGGTAGTTTGACACCATCCAATGTGACCTTGAATAAGGGTTATCATAAGCGTGATGCTCGGATACATTGTGATGCATGGGTATTGATTGAGTGATGTAGTGTGATTTGTTCTTCTGGTTGGAGTTGATATCTTGGCCACTTGATAAGAGCAATTGAGAAACTATGGCCATACTCATTTGAATCAATATATGACACGTGATCTTACTTGTATCTCAAAAAGTATGCTCTGGATCAAGGAAGATGGATCGAATATTAAGAGCATGATGATTCCAAGTCTCAAATTCAATCTGGATATCAGTGACACAGGAACTATACAATCACAGTTACACTAAACGTAGATGTATGTTGAAGTTGTTCTCCAACTTTCCAATTACTTGGGTAGAAATAATGTGTTGCTAGATACCTCTCATTTTTTGATGTCATAATTTAGTTATGGACATGCACTACCAATGTAAATTGGGACCTATAGGGTCACACACATAGGATGGACTTGGAATTGGAGTTTACTTATGAATATGGTTTAACTTATTTACTAAAATGTTTAGGTATTGAATTTAAACAACATTGATTAAAAATTGGTTGATTGGGAATGTGATTCGACTGAATCAAGTGTCTAGTAAACTTAAACTAAAGTGGTTAATCATTGGTTGAAATAGAATGTGAATCAACTCGTTTAGAATGTGAACTGATTGGTTCAAAATGTGAATTAATTAGTTCATTATATGAATTGACCGGTTGAACGACCAGTAAGATTTGACGAAGGATTGATGCTGACATCATGTTTTGCATTAACTGTCATATTAAAAGCCAATAGGTTTGCAAATAGGAAATATAGTTAACCGACTGATTCAAGTGTTGAATCGATCAATTCACCTGTGAATCGATCAATTCACCTGTGAATCGACCAATTCATATGTAAACTGACTGATTTGTGATCTACAACAACTAAAAATTCATGAAAATTTGTGTGTTTGACTCCTAGTTGATCTAAAAACCCTTATCCTAACCCTCCTATGAATAGGTGGATACTCAAGGCTTTTAGAAGACATAACTAACATTGACAAATGTTGTCCTCTCATAGTTTTGGTGACATGATAGCCTAACCATGTCTTATCCATAAAAGGGAGAGACAGTAAGGGAGAACAAGTCAACACTAGCACAATGACATCGAATGGACCACTCCTTCTAGAACTGATAGGAGTTCCTAGTGGTCTGTGTGGACTATGTAGAGGTGTTGAGTTCGTTGCCACCATGCTAGGAGGTCATTTCTAGCCTCCATCTATGGGGCTATATTAAGAGGCCACTGTCAAAAACAATCTGGGTGTTGCTTAAGAAAGAAGCACATCATTGCAAGGATTGTCATTAGACTTGCTCCATGACCAGGTATATACCTCACAAAGCTTCCTTCCCAATTCATTCTTGTTGACATGATCCACTTATAATGGGTAATATGGCAAGAAAATTTTTTGTTTCTACTTCCATCTTTGTTGTCATATTTCCCTACATTTTATGTATCCTTATTTTGCCTAATCTAAAGCTCTAAGAATAAAATCAACATATCCAAGGGATTAGGATTTCTAGAGTCAAGAGCCTAAGTTTTGGTATGCTGTAAGAATCCAACCCTTAAAAAGGATTTTCCCCCCAAAATCCATCCATCCCTATTTTAACAACTAACTACTCTCCACTTCTTAGAATTTTAACCTAAGAAGATAAACAACACTAAGGTATTAGGGTTACATGTGTATAATTTAGTCAATATTATTTTGTATGTTTGTGACATTCATAGGTCATGCAATCAACTAACATGCATACCCACCTAGGGTTGAGTTTTAGGTCCTTGTGTTACTAACCTAACTACTAAAAGGTCAACATCAACATCCAAAAAATCATTTAGGTACAAAAGAGTAGGTCAACTTAACCTTTAAATAATGCCACATATTCCTAGTCACCACTTCATAGACATAATTAGTGTTGAGACTTCTACTATTACCAGTTCTTAGGGTTTCTATAATGAGACTTCACACAGATCTTCATAGTGACATAGTTTAAGAAAGCATCAGTAAAATTAGAGATTTTTTTTGTACATATAATAGTATATTGAAAATAATTTTTGAAGATAAGAAACATTGCAAGGTAAAACAAATATGGTACCAAATTCAATGCAAGAACCAAGTCACAATTTTCCATTTATGATATTTGTATCAAATACTTTCTCATTGTCATGCCAAAAACTACTCTAAAGTTAAATCTTAAAATCCAAAGTTATATGTCACCACCTATACTATAGGGTAAGAGCACAAGATCCTCATCACCTTAGGGTTTACTATCATGGTTCTTATGAGTACTTCATATGATTATAAATCAACCCTTCATCATCTCATGAATACCATAGGTACAATTTAGGGTAAATATCTCACTTAAAGGGTGACTATGTATGGAAAGGATTATAATCAAGGAGAAGAAGTTGAATAGTTAGAATATGACTACTATGGTTCTAATACCATCTTATCAGGAGTGGGACCCAATAGGGGATCCACACCTCACTTTATTTTATGAATAAATCCACCTAATCCAAACACACTAACAAGCATGTTAGGATAGGTGTAAAATTCATTTCTTATAAGATGGTATACAAAAATGACCAAAGTATAGTAGCAATAGTAAATCATGACTATATTCAATTCATAAGATTACATAGAATTATCCCACTTGGGTTTTGCATGAAAGCAACTATTTTAGAATCTAAGTAGAGGGATATCCAAACTAACTCAACTCTATCTTCTACGATTCATCTCCACTAAGCCATGTCCATGTCATCATGTCAACCCTCTCATGCTCTTTCACCTAAGGGGTTGGAAGCATACCCCACAAGAGAAGATAAAATAGAAGTTTAAAAATTCATGTATGAGCACATTAATAGGGATTGAGTAACATTGGGAAAGGGAACATCAAATATAATACAAGGTTTTTCATCCAAGAGGAAAAAGTACCATCCAAGTGGTTAACAAAAGAATATGAATTTGAATAAGATGATAATCAACAGTAACACTTGCATTAATCAAAATAATAAAAAGATGTTTCACATAAGCATCCTCAAAGAAATCAGGTCATAAAACCCTTCATCAACAATAATCAATCTGCATGCATGTGAGATAAGCATAGAACTAGTAAAAATATGAAATCAATGGAAGTTAGAGAAGAAACCCATAACCTATTAGAGAATAATGTACTGGTAACTCCCAAAAATATAATATCAGGTGGAAAGTCACACCATAGGTACAAAGGTGCATCTATATATATAATAAGAGTGGAAAGGTGCACTTCGTAGTCAATAAAACCCAATAAACCAAAGCATTATATTACTCAAGGGGTATTGAATTACAAAGCATGGATAAAATGTAGATTTAAGTGAAAGTATAGTCACAAAATAGAATTAAAAATATTTCCATCACATAAATGGGCAATATGAAACATTTGTCATAAAAATGTGCATATTAGGGTTTCATCTCACAATAAGGAACAACTTGGGTCAAACTTCACAATTAGGGTTTCATCAAGAAGCATAGTACATCCTTGGTGTCCAATATGAAATATATACAAATTAAGGATGTCAGGGACTCAAATTCAAAAAATTAGACCCAAATAGGCCATCAAATCAAGAAAGAGATACATTTGTCACCAAAATACCTCAAAGAGGCTCAAGAGAGAGAAAATAGAATCAATTGCTCAAAATAGGATTCAAGGCATGCATCATGTATGATGAGAGAGAAATTATAAATTGATCATTATGATTTAGAGATGCAACACACCTCATTTTCAGACGAAAAAAGTCCTAATTCAACCCTAGGTCCAGGACAGGGTCTTCAAAACACCTATGAAACATATTATATATAGTTATGGTTAGGTTCACATTCAACACATAAACCGTAATTTTTTTATTATTATTAATGAATTAGGTTATGAACACTATATCATATACTTGTTTGTTTCTCATATATGTAATGTTTCATTTGGCATTTATTTAAAATTTTATTTGGTATCTTTGTTATAACTTAATTGGATCTTTTAAAAAAAAATTTGTAGACATGTCGCAATGAAGAATACTACCTTTGAGACTTTCTCATAATTTAAGGAGTTGTATATGTGGCCTATTCAAGACAAAAACGTTAGACAATAATTACCATAGTTGGGTTTGGTCCAGTTACCACACTTACCCACCTACTTCTAGATCCATCCTTGATCACTACACTTGTTCACCAATGGCATCCATCCAGGATTGCATTTCATTTTTGGATAAGAGAGTTGATAATTAAAATATAGGATGTAGCACCTCTTCTAGAATTGCATATACATATATATGTATGTATGTATATATATATATATATATATATATATATATATATATATATATATATATATATATATATATATATACATATATATACATATATACATATATATACATATATATATATATATATATATGTATATATACATATATATATACACATACATATATATGTGTGTGTGTGGAAGTAGTCATATGTGGGTATCCTACAGGTAGAGGAGAAGGTCAATTTCAATCTTAGAGTGACATGTGTAATGACTATTTAGGTACACATCCTGTAGGAAGGTTAACTGGGAAAATATCCTTGGGTTGGCTATGGCCTACATTTTTTTACCTTAAACTTAGAGCATGCCAATGAAAAACTAGTGAGGTAATATACAATAGCTTACCTACTACACTTTGTGGGGTCATTCATTCCTCCAAACATCACAAGAAATAATGTTCACTTACTATATTTACCACTTGTTTCTGATTTTCAGTGTTGTGGGCTATTGTCTTGGGATAGTGCAGTCTTAGATGGGTTGTGCCAAGAGTTGTAAAAGGTGATTGTTCATATATTAGAACCATACTCACCTATAATTGGTTGTTTGGTTCTATTACAGTTTTGGTCATAGGAGAACCTTCATGTATGTCATCTTAGATAGAATGAAATACCCAAGGGTTATGTGTGGCCATAAATAATACCATTAGGTTTATTGATAATTAACTCATTTTCCTATATCGTGCTAAAATTATGATTATACTTTTAATAAAACTCAATTTCATATAAAAATAGGTGGAATGATATGATGATTCATGTTTCAGCTCCTACATTTGATGTTAAGATTTATGATAATGAAATTGATGTGGAACAACCCAGTTAGGTAATCACATTTTTTCACAAATCATATGCTAATGATGAAATTAGTTGATTTAAAGTATATGTATAAACAATCATTTATTACTACAGGGTACATCAACTCCATATAAAAAATGTATATTAGAGTGTCACGAGGAGTTTATAATCAATGGCAACATATTTGGCTTCCACGAGTTCCAATGATATGTGAAAAATTAATTATGGCTTGTACCTGATAGAATGATTCATCAATTTAGAGTTCAAGGTCAACCACAACCACAACCATTTATTTAATATGCTAGAGTTGATGGGATAGAATAACCTACGATAGATTGGTTGAGCTTTTATCATAGGGAAGTGGTACTTGTGAACAATATACATGCACTTATAGTCCAATTGCCTAACATGATTAATATACCACAACAACATTCTTGGCATGATTATGTGTATGTATGCACTTTTTGTTCAATTCCTCTATAACAATACTACCCTAGAGGTTATGTTGAGATAAAAACGTAAGTAAACTAATATTTATAATGTTTCCTTTATAAATTTTATTATATTTCATTTTGTGATTGTGAGATTGTATTATTTTTGTAGCTCCAAACACATATGAAGATCATAGAGGTGTTAAAAAAACAAACAAGTGCAAAACATTGGGTAGAGGCACATGATAACATCATGAGCATAACAAACACTTATTTTGAGCAACTTCCTCCTCATCAAAAACCACAATTGACCACAACCTCAACTCTAAATGTTGATACCACAACTAGTGTAACTTATCTGAGCATTTGACTATGTGATGTGACACATCCTATTTTGGGGCACCTCCATGTCATCATTGGACCCCAGATTTAGTGATCTTCCATACACCCTTCAATTTCTTTGACATACAATGGACCAATGTCTACACAACCTTCATCAAGTTTTGACATTCCTATGACATTTCTTAGTCATCCTACACTTACTCATTCAGATATTGACCATCCTAGGACATCACTTAGACAACCTACATTGTCCAATGGAGGATCAGTTAGCTTGAGCTCGTGGCTTTTCCATCATTCAGCTCATGTGGAGTACCATCGACATTCTTTTGGTCTCAAGAAGGCATCAAGCAGTCAGGGATCTTTCAGCTATTTTCTAATCGGTCGGGGACCAGTACGGTTGAAATTAGTCAGACAGATTCACCCAGTAGGAATTCATCTAGCCAAAATTTACTCAACATGAATTCAATCAGTTAGAGGTTGATCGGCAGGGGTTTTTCCAAACATACTATATTCAATAATATATGATTTACTCACTAGTCCAACTCGGGGTGATGATTGCATTTAAGGTCTATTTTCCTATTCCCCACCAAACTCATAAAGAGATCTATGATTTATATTTAGTGTTTCATTTATGTATTTTTATGTACATAAATTTGACTATTATATTTATGTAACTAGTCAACCATCAGTCATCAGTCTACTATTGTTATTATAATTTATGTTTCCTACAATGGGAGGGTGTGATGAACAAAATGATCATCCCTTCCAATTGCATAAATTAAATACATGTACATGTTTTATAAATTCAAAAATACATTATATGAATATAGGTTTGCAATGTGCTTTAGAAACGAAAGGTGGGAGATCTATGATCTTATAGTTGGAAATAATGATTAAAGGGGAGTAGAGAATGCAAATTTCCAAAGGGGAGAAGTGAAGGTGCCATGTGGAATCTCCAAAATGGAGATGCCATAGGAAATGGCATATCCCTTGGAATACATAGGCCCTACTCTCTCAAAAAATTTTGCATAGGTAATTTCATTTCAAAGTTATTTGTTTTCAAAATTAATTTAGTCAAGGTTGTCTTCTTTGAATTTTCCTCAAGTTAGGTGTGGGGGAGGTGTTACGAATCCCCACCACACCCTTGCAATATCTTGAATCCTGAAGAGGTCATATAAGTTTTGTAATTTTATAAAAGGGATTATATGTGAAAGATAATATAAAATGATTATAAAACTACTTGCAAAACAAAGGTTAGATATAACAGTAAATTATATATTTTCATCAACCCTGGATCCTCATATGCTCACACTCATTGACGGTCAAAAAAAAGGAGAGCGAGAGAGGGGTGTAAGGATAAAAAAATAACAACATATAAAAGATATATTATAGATTAAAAAACATGTATATCTGATTATCAACCTTAGGTTCTCATATCCTCACACCTCTAGGGGTTTGGAAAGGGGGTAAACCAAAGTATTTACATATTTGTCAGGCCAAAATACTTTTCTTTGAGGTTGCAAGGGGTGGAGGTGAAACTCTCCTCTCCTTTTTCTCTGTTATTAAAGGTAGGAAAGGGTTGATCTAGGTGTTTGGATATCAAAAGGGTGATGGTAGCATGTTTTATAACTCATCCTCTAATTCACCCTTTTCTTGCTCTATTCAAATCTCAGTCTCAATTCCTAATTATCAGCTCTTAAAAAAATAACAATATGGAGGTCTCAAACTTCTAGAGTTTGCAAATGGTGGTTGGGGGCTATAATTATAGTGGAGGGGGTAGGGATCAAGAGGAGAGCCTTATAGGTGGTTGGGAAATGATGTGCACACACTAAATGTGTGCCCTCTCTCTAGATCCTTCTAGATATGTTCAGAATATGGCTTGGATGACTTATTCATTGTGGAGAGTGTGGGCATCATGGGACTCACATTCAATGGATGCTTGTCTTCTGGAGTCTTTCAGATGTGTTTTTTACCTTGATCCGGTTGACTTGGTCAAATAAGGAAAGAAGTATGGGAGTGCATGACTATTGCACATCCCTCATTTCTATGGGATCATGTGTATGGAGATAGGGTTCTTGGTGGGGTCATACATGGTAGAAAGATGGGCCATACTCAATGGGTGTCATGTCAAATTTTAGCACCCCACTACTACCTTTTGTAGTAATTTGAGCCTCTATGGGTACACTAGTCATGTTGCACTGCATGAATTTGAGCTTAAAAGCTTGTCCTTGGTCATGGGGACCAAGTTATGACATTATCTTTGGTCACATATTTGGTAACAACATTCAATAAAGGTATCTAGAAGAGGATTTTCCATTAGTTGGATGCCTATTTTAATCCTCAATCTTCCCATTTTAAGGGAATTTAAATGTTTGATTTACAAAAAAATCACTTCTAATCATTAGTAGCATTTGGTCCTTTTTCACAAATTCATTAAATGATATTAATCATACTAATTGTCAAATCATATATGGATATTTGATCATAGATCTAGATAATTATTTTAGTTTGTTTGATATGTTAAGTTTCACATTGAATCATCTATTTGATATGAATTCCCTTGAGACATTACTAGCACATCTAATATGTTCATATTTCTTTCTCTCATTACATGGTGATCTTTAGTGACTTACAGTCATATTTTGGTTATTGTAGTTGCACTTATAGTTTATTATGGAATACATGTTAATTTTGAACTTTGTTCTCATTTCTACATTGATTCTTCTATTTTTCAGATTGACACTTATCACACTTTCATTTACTCCAAAAGAAGATCGTGAAGACAGAATAATGGAGTGCTAATAGTGATTTTGACCCTGTACTTTTCAATGCCTAATAAAATCTAATTCTTCTTTGATTTTTTACTCTTATCTTTTTTTGGCACATCAAGATCCTTTAATCTTTTTATGTGCCAATATAACCAATTTGTAGAAATAAACTCTCATTTGTATCCAAATAAATGTTCTATCATGCAATAAAATCATTTATGATGTGTTTTGTTTATCTTCTCAAGGTCTTATGTCATGATTGATTAACAATAATTTGATAAAGGAGGCATTTTTAGAATTCATATGTGTCCACTGATTGTTGACTCATAGTAAAATATGGTTATGTGGGCATTTTGAGATTCTTTTTTGGTTAAAATTATATTTATAAGCTTTGACTTTTGAAGTAATATATTTTAAATATGATGTAATCATTTGCTATGCTTAATATTTAATATTTATTTTGTTGTAGATAAAATTATTACATTCATTTAGGTTTTTATTTTGCAAGATGTGGTTAATGTCTTGTTAGAGTAATCAAATATATTTATATGCCTCAATCACAAGCTTTTATAGAAAGTGGAGAAATTTTTCTCTCTTAATTTACACATTATGTATATGAGTTTTATATCAATGCTTTTATATTGTTTAGTTGCCTTTATCAAAGTTTAATCTTATGTTAGTGATGATAGTTGGCTAGTTTAACCATAGCCTTTTCATTTGGTTTATGTTCATTTAACCCAGGTGGCAAGCACTAAACACATCAATGTATCCATCATAATAAAGGATACAACCTACCTATCAAGATGAGTAATTCTATACCTGACCTAAAATCTTCAAGAAACATTAGAAGTTGATATATTATCTTATCTTGAACAGTTGATTTAGTTGAAAATAAGGAATTGGAATATATCCCTAGAAAATATATGAAAATCATTTCCAATCTTTTACATGTACAAAGAGGGAAAAAGTTTGGAGACCCTAACATGTGATTACTTAGGTTCTACCATTCAATGTGATTATGAGTAGAAAATGAGAAATAACTAGTTCAGTAATACTAAGATTGTTTAAAACTGATAATTATGAATACAAATGTATATAATTGTGTTTAGTATTGATAAAAAATGACTTGAGTTCATTTTGAGATTGGTTGGTTAAATTTTTGTGTGTTGTCCTAGAAATTGTAGATGTATTGGCATATAAGACTAACTTCATTAGTCAATGTTGGTTAGATAAACTTTTCAAAAGTTTGTTGGACGATACAGATTGGCCATATCACAAATTCTCCAACTTTTCAAGTGAACGCATGTCAGTGATGCATGATCTTGTTTAGAGAACAATTTACTTGATACACATCAAACCTAATGCACTCGATAGAAATTCACCAACTAATCAATGTTTGGCCCACTTTTCTGATAAGTTGATAAAGCTATCTAAAGGTTAAGTGACTTACAAATGCAATAGCATAAAATAAAATTGTGGTAGAGTAGTCTTTTTCCAAGAACCTCAACATAACTATACATATGCAACAAATAATCCTTAGGACCTCAAATTTTTGTCTTACCTCTAGAGAGTTCTAGTGAACACATGTAGGGTGACTTTTAGGTGTTTGGGTACCATATCTAGGAAGAACCATATGCACATCTCTCTTTGAAAATTAGAGTTGATCCACTTAACTGAACTTATATTCCTTGCTTTTACTCTTCTTCAATTTGAAGTTGTTAGGTTTTTTACAGTATGGAATTTCAATTCAATGAATTAGTAGTTTTTTTTATCCTATTGTATCCTTCGTCAAATAAACCATCATAATCTAGTTCTTCGGAAAACAAATTCTAGGGTTTCCACAACTATTTTGGATCTTGAGTCATCGTTAGAGTTGAATAGTCATATGTGGTTATGTATTGGTGAGGGATTACCCTTCGTACATGAATTAAATATTTAAATAGTGATGGTGAATCAGGATTTGATGTTGAATCCTAGAAATAATAATGTTATTATTTTGTTTCAATCGAGGTTTTTTTAATCTACAAGCATGTTCTAAAACATGTTTATCCATGTTGACCTTTTCAAAGTTGATTATAGTGTTATTAGAAAATATGGTTGACCAGTAGTTAACTCTAAGGAATTTAAAAATCTATAATGGAATAACTACTGTAAAGTTAATGATTTAAGTTAAAATTTTATGCTTTTGTCAAAATGAAAATGAAGGAACTAGACAAGTTATGCATTTGAGTGAGTTATACATAATATCAAATAGTTAATTATATTAGTAATCACCAAAAGCATACTAGATCTTGATTGACATTTAGAAGTCAAAAGTTTTATCAAATATAATAGTGAAAACAATTACCTAAAAACATGATATGAAAGCATTATTATTTGAATAATATCAACCCAACCATTTGATTTTTTTTAGATAACTAGAAATCATAGTTCTCAACTATCAGGTAGTTTGTGCCACTTAATTTGAATTTTATAATGAAATTAATAAGTTTTTAAGAAACAAATTTAATTTTTTTTTATTAGTGGTCATTTCTAATCATTTAATTTTGAATAATTAATTAGAACATGTTCATACTCTTTTACTATATTTATAGGTTCTTAATGGGATTATGTATTTTATTTCAATAGGATGATGAATGGTAACCATATTGGCCAAATGTAACTAAAAAATGAGAACAAAATGGAAATTTAGGTTCCATAGTGAAATTAAAATATTACATGAGTTAAATAAGATGGCATAAAGCCTAAAATGTAGTGTCTACTAGTAAATGTTACAGTTAAACCCTTCAATGCCAAAGCATGAAACTGGACCCTACATTTGTAACCGTAAGGTAGAGGATTTGCTAGGTGCAAACCCCTAATTTGATAGACACATAAATTATATAATACTAAAAAAACAAATTGTTATGATCTTGTAGGGAGTAAGAAAAGGAAGATAAATGGTATTTTATTGAATAAAACCACATCCAAATATGACAAGATCTATATACTAAAATATAAGTAGTTACCATGAATTTCTGTTATGGTCTTGTATTTTTATCATTTTAGTATATCTCTTTAGTTCTTTGTAGCATGATCTACATCATCAAATGTAAAAACAACAGAAGTCAATGAAATCACATAGGTATGTTGTTTAAGACAGTAAATTCACAATTTTGAGAAAATTATAATGTGCTTAAAATTATATCAATATATTAGAATGGTTAAGATTTATAATTCAAAGGTAGTTTCTATAATATCTTGACCTTTTAGGACTCTTTCCATAAAATGGCCATGCTTTTTGGAAAAACTAGATTGTTAGAAATATAGGTCTATTAATAATGTTGGATATCCTTTTTGGTCAATGAATGGAAAAGTAATTATCAATAGTCACTGAGTATATAATATGAAATAATGAGGTAGTAATGAGTAAGTGACAATTTGGTTCCTTTTCCACTCCATTTAAATTTTGTTGGACCAATATATGAAATTGTTTGATTTGTAATACATTTATTACTAGAATATAGATTTATGATTAGCAATACTTTATGATTATTATGGACTTACACACATTCCTTGTTAGGATGATTGGTTAGTACAACAAAAAATTATATTTTGGCATCATATTTTGTAAAAGTGGAGTTCTATTTATAGGAAAGACATATGTAAAATTTGGTACCTTTTGAAGTTACATGTTTAAAAAAAATTTGTTAAAGACCAATAAGTGTATGATAAAGTTTCTTGTTTTCATACTAGTTGATTGAATAAATTAATCAATCTAGGAATACCATAGAGCACCTAGGTCAGACTTATGTTGTGTTTTGTGGGGGGATACATAGTGCATTGTGGAGAGGGGTTGATGGGAAACCAAAAATATTATTTGGTTAGGATATTGATAAGGAACATGAAAATTTTCCAAATGGAGTTCATGAGGAAATATGTTCCATATTCGTCCCCATAGAAAATCATGGTGAATGTTGAGAAATATTAAAAAGAAATTATTTCCTCATCATTAAAAATCTTACCTCTAATAATAATTGGGAAATAAATTGATTCACATAGGTAACAAGGTCCTACTCTACCCAATGTAGAGTTCATCAAAACACATTCTAACACCATTTTCTTGTTGAAGTCCCAAGGACTACATCATCCTAAGGCATCTCTTGTGAGTAGTCTCACATGTCCAACTATAGGAGACTTCTTGATCTTCATTGATGCCACCTTTCAATACTCTACTAGAAAATTTTGGATTGAACATCCATTGTATTTCAAATAATGGAAATTGTATCATGGGTAAGGGGATCCCACTCCTGGAATCTTCTCCTCTTGATGCAGAAATCCAAGCCATCATTCAAGTTGCTCACATCTTTAAGAAACAAGCCTAGATGAATATGGTGATCCTCTTTGGCTCACAACAGGAGATGGAAACTATATCAAGTAACATCTATTTTTTGGGAAGGTTCATCTATTTTGGAGAACATATCATGTTCTTAGAAATAGCACAACAATTATTGCATGACTCCCCATACTCAGGGATTTGAACCTTGTGGCAGATTCAATTATAAAACAATCTATGCTTTTTTTCTCACATGTTTCTTTTAGTACCATGAAACCTTCTTGGTTGGGATTGGATGTACACCTCTCATTTGGATCTCTTTGGCCTGCAATAGAGAGCATGGTGAATAACAGTTAGGCTCCATGGTTCACGAAAAACAATATTCTTCTATTGCAATATTAACTTTAGTCAAAACCTTTTTTAAAAGATGTGTATTCCTTGCATGTGTTGTTCCCTCCAACTTAAATTTTTATTTTCAATTTTATTTTATGTTTGAGTTTTATTTTCTTAAATCTAAAATTTAATACCACTTATTTCTCTCTAAACTTTTATTTTCTATCCATATACCTATTTTTTGTATAACAATTATATAATTTTCATATAGAACATTCATTCAAAAGATTTTCCATTATAATATATAATAATTTATTAATTTATATAGTAAATGTAATGTAATGTTATGTAATGAAATTTACTTGTCAGTATATATTTCAAATAATTTGTATTGAGTTTGTCTATTGTTTAAACTGGTAGAATTGTACTTGTATATGATGCTTTTTTTACAAGACAATGTCTTTCTCATCTTCATACTTGTGAAACATATAATATATTTCAATTATTTTCCATTGTTATCTCTTTCCCCATACAAACATTACCAAATCAAAATATCTAATAGTTTTTCCTTATGAATTCCATCACCTTCCCTTCTATTTTCCATTACCCTTCCCCGTCTTCTCAAGGATGAGCGAAGACAGGGGAATTCCAAAAGGCCAAATCTAAAAGTTTGTTGAGAGAAAGACCAAGCGAGTGCCTGAGACCATCCTCAATATGAGTCCTTGTTGATAATGGAGGAAGCAGAATCCCAGAAGGTTACAAGGAGGTATGATTTCCTTAATAGGGGTTATTGAAGACAACACTTGCCATGGCAAAATTAGGGGGAAATTAGGGGCGATGTCACCTAAAAATAAACACTTTGAAATATGTGTTGTTTAGAGTTTATTGTTAATACATACATACATACATGCTTTCCAGAGAGGAATAGCATAGTGAAAAATTTAGGTGTTCCCTAACGAAGGGACCCACATTCGAACAACTAGATAAGCATTTTTCAATTTAATACCCCATGGGAATCAGACCTTTGCTATGGTTTTTTTGGGAGAGAGGAGAGAAATATTTATCTTTTAATCTAACACATACATACATCATGTGTTTGTGTGTGTATGTGTGTGTGTGTGTGTGTTTGTGTTCATGTTTGTGTGTACATATATATACACATATGTATGTATATATATTCACAACATATGCTACACATTAATGTGTTGTGGTGTAGTGGCTTGTGACATGTGTTTATATTCTAACATACCAAGTTCGGTTCTCCAACTTATCATCATTATTTTTTTACATAAGTTATACACGTGAGTTATAATGCTATCTACTCAACTCAAAGATTTTGGTGGAGCATTTTGTAGGTTATACTTTGAGCTTGATATCCCAAGTTCAACTCCTTAATTTTACTTCTTTCAGTTTTTCTCTCAGAAAAATTCTGTAAGTATTGTAATTACATATATAACGTATTGTGCAAACAAATCAAAATATAAAATTGGTGTAGTAATTTGTGTTTGCCTTGACTTTCTTATATGCCATTTTGTTTATTAAACTTTCAATTAACTTTCTTCAAATACATTATAGTATACTTTAATATTTTGATTCTCATTCAAATTGATATTATACTGTTCGTTTCACCACAATAAATGTTTACCCATACATGTCTAGTACATTTTCTTAACTCAATAATCATTTGAATCACTAAATTCAGAAGAATGATTAAGTAAATAACATGGTTAAAGAAATTATGGTAAGAGTTTTGGGTAAGATACTATGCTAAAGTAACCAACTTGGTATTAAAATTGTGTCACACTAAATATAATGGTACAAAAAGTATTCTTAAGATAAAATCCCCCCTCAATGATTAAATCATGGCTCTACCCATGCCACTCATAGTGGTGTGTGCACAGGTCTAGAGAAGGTCATGTAGAGGGATTGTGAGAACCCATGTGGGCATTGGGCATCTAGATCGCTGCTTATAATGACCCTAATGTTGATAGTCTTATAGGTCACATCGGCCTATGATATAGTCGCTCCTTTGTGCTAGTCTACTTCGAAGAAAATGGGCTAACCCACCTACTTATGTCAAGGTAAATTGCTATCTAAAATCAATTAAATAGATGTTTTCTTTCGATACACATAGATTTTCTAGGATGATTGGAAAGAAACAAAACCTTATATGGTTTATAATCAAGATAATGAGGTATTCAACCGTGTTGCCTTATTTTGGGTTTTGAAATTCATTATGGTCTAATTGTAAGAAGAAGTGATAAGGGTGAGAATGCAATGTTGCAAATGAACCATGTTGGTTATGACTTTTATTATATAAAATTAACAACTTTGTTCTTAATACTTTTGGTAAGTTTACATGCAATCTATTGAATTTTAACACTAGATCATGATGTAACCCTAACTACACCATGAAACATAAAATTTAATGATGTATGTGACATTCAGACCATGAGTTAATGGGTTAGAGTAGGATGACCTCTAACATATATAAAAAATAAACTAAATAATAATGATCTTCTAGATCTAGATCTAATATAAGTTATGGCTTATTCCTGTGAATGACACCATGTAACACAATAAGCTGATAATGTACATGACATGCAAACCATGAGTTTATTGGATAGGGGTAGGATGTAACCTAACATATATGAGACATCAACTAAGTTGTAATGATCTTCTACATGTAGATATTATATAAGTTGTGGCTTATTCCTTTGAACGAGTCTGACTATATCAAGTGACTCCAATATTACAAAGTTTCTAAACCAAGGTATGTGGGTTATCCTCCTTGATGACTATCTAGTGAATTTTGAATAGAACCATATTATATTCCCTCTAAATATTTGATAGTGTATATTGTTGTTTGGCATATCCTATTGTCCTAACTTTTTGTTCCCATGACAACTATTTTTTATCATTATATAAGTATTTTTCAAGTGTTAAATATGCCTTGAGGGCAGACATATGATGATTGTAATGGCACACTTTGTAATTGATTCTATAATTAAGAAAGGAAATTCCAATTACTTCAATATGATATAATGAATCAATATAATAATGTCCTAAGAATGAATGACTCAGTGACATGATTTTTAGTTGAAGACCTGAACATTATATCATGTGTATGGTAAGAGTATTCATTCCTATCTAGGTCCCTAGTTGGATATTATTGTAGAGACTAGGAAAACAATAATACATTAAGACTAATATGTGTGCTGATTGATGACTTTATCTCAGCAATCATGATATTAGATATCAAGTCAAACCATAGGTACTTGTTATGAACAAGTTGATTGGACATATCTAACTCGAGCATGATACATGGAAGCCATTAATGGAAGTTAGAATAATGTTTCATGTGACAATGTGGTTGTGGTCCTTAAACCTAAAGTCACTATAATGATGACATGTTGTCTGATTTACTTTAACACTACTCAACTTGACCTCTAATAAGGGTTTCCATATAGGTAGTTCTTGGGTACACTATGACACATGTGGATCATTATGAGTGGTGTAGATTAAATTTGTCCCTCCTATTGAATTGATAACCCGATTACATTATAAGGGAGACTACGAATTGCTTGGGCAGGCTCTTATGAGTCAACATGTGATGTTGAGCATAGATGTATCTCAAATAGTCTACTCTAGATCAAGAAAGAATGATTGAACAATAATAAGATGGCATTTCCATGCTTCAAATTTGATATGTATATAGGATATAGAGGGATTATATGATCATCGTAACACTAGTCATGACACTCAGTTGAAGTTGTTCTCCGACTTCTCTAATTACACAGTTGCAATGAAGTCATTCTAGATACCAACCATTGTTAGTGAAATCATAAGATGATCATAGATATCACTGCCAACACAATTTAGAGCCTATAGGATCATACACATAGTATGCATAGGGAAGACGAGTATAATAATGATCACATGATTAATTGGTTACTAAAAGGTTTAGGAAATCAATTGAATTATTAATAGAATGACTAAAAGCCCATTTGGATGGCTGGAAAGAATGGTCGCCTTACTTGAAAAATTGGTCAATCAACTGCAAGGTCTAGTTGATTGAATAGGCTGAGATCCTCCCAATAGATGCATTGGTTAGACAAGTTTCCCTATTGGACTAGATGAGCCAATCAATCAAATGGTTGGCTCAGTCTCCCAATTGGACGGGATTAGTGAATACGATGATTGGATCTAGTATGTTTTAACCCAGTCCAATTTCCTACCTCGACTGACCAGACACCAAAATGGAAATCCCACACATGTTGTTGAAAAGTAGTTTGATTTGACCAGTTGATCAAATGGACTTATCCAATCGCCTGATTAACTATCTTTGAGAAGACTGTTGAAAGGAGTTGTTGCCTTTCTATTTTCTAGGGTTTATTAAAAGCCTTACTTTCCTACCTCCTCTGTAAAAATGGATATTATGGCCAAGTTCTCAATTACACCATTTCAAATGTGAACCTACGCATCGTTTCCCTAAGAAGAGCAAGAAAAGGAGAAGTTGTGCAACTCTAGCATGTTGCCAAATGAAAGGTTGTTCCTTCCTACAAGCTCTAGGAGTGAGATGTAGAGTTATCATTCATCCTTGTAGACAATATAGAGACATAGATATCTTCATGACTATGTTGGAAGAACTTCACTGATATCTTATCCAATCTATATTCTTGTGATAATGTCGTCAGATCCCCTCCACAACAAAGGTGCATCTTACATCTCTTCCTTTGTGATTAATTATTGTGGACAAGATCTACTCGTGGGAACATAAATTTATAAATTATTGTTGATTCTATTGTTCCTGATGCCTCCATGAATCCCTAAAGTAGCATCATATCCATATCAATATATGATAACTAGGATTTATAATCGATATGATTACAGTTTTTTTTATAATGTTTGTGCCAATACAATGGATATAAATGATAAATTCAACATTGAAAATCCTTTTTAGTTCCATATAGATATATATATATATATGTAGATTTTTGATAGGTGAATGGGACTATGGAAAAATACAATTTTTTCCAATGTATGGAAGTTAAATTTTGAAGGCCTTTTTAGGGGTGCTTCCCCAGAGACCCTGAGACGGGTAGCATCCCATCGTCTCCTGTCCACTTATCGAGTAGTGGAATCCCCGCATAGGGGTGTTGTCCTGTGTACCTCACCTGTTTTGTGTGAGTGTCAAAAATATATAATGGGGATTGTCTGATATGAAAGTATGCAATCTTAAAATAATTCTATAAAATATACCTACAGGTATGTATGTATAAGGTATGATATATACAAATCTTACATGTTTCTTTCATAATATATTTTTTTAGTAGATGTGTGCATAGTTATGACGAAAATACCATTTATGTGTGCAAGATGTGGATGTCAATGGACACTTTTGATTGTGAATCCTCATCGCTTGTTCTGTATTTAATTGTTTCTATTCCTTATTACTCTCCTCAAATGTAAATCGAGGTTCTACATGTCATGTAAGTAGTAGATAGGACTATAGTAAGTTTTGGAGGTTTGTAATGACAAGGAAATGATGAAAAAGTTCACAGAGCATCCATCGACCTGTTGATCTGATGCAACACAAATTCCAATTCTCAATTTCATGATGCATATGATGCAACAATTTTTGAGTTGATATAAATCCTTTGTGGCTTAAAAGGATTGCATTTGTCTGGACATAAACAATATTGTATGTTTGTGCGTTATGTTTATGAGTTTTTTATATAGTGTATATATGATACATATTGGTGTTTGCATATGTATATGTATATATACAAAACCTGTGAAATAAAATATTAAGTCTTATATGCTTTCCCATGATTAAGACACATGAAAATCTTGATCGAATAAGTGTGGACATGCCAAAGTGTGGTGCATTGTCCACCTTGGAAAAGTGTGAGAATAAACATGTTAGTTTTCCAATGTAGGATGCATATCTTGTAGTGTTAGCCTTTGGATCGGATTTAATAAGGTGATATAAATAATATTAAGCACATGTGGGCATACCAATGTTTATGGAAAAGGGTTTTGCATCCAACTATCTAGAGTTGCATTAGATGCAATCGAAAAAAATTTCCTACCTAAATAATAATGTTGTTGGTGATCAGCCAAAGCTGGCTCATAAATTTAATGAAATATGAATTTTATCTTATTAGAATATTGTATGATGCAAATTTTTGAATTAATAGGGAGGGTTAGTAATTTGAAATTAAAATAGTGGAATGAAATTTGATGAAGTCCAAATTAATATCAGTAATACTTTTTGAATCAAATATTAGGTCATTTGAATACTTGTTGTAGATCAAATGACAACCAACAATAACATCATTTAAATTTGTTTTTAGTCATTAAGAAGGATAAACTCAATGGAAACAACTTTCTTGATTGGTTTAGGACTTTGAGAATTGTTCTGAGACACGAGAGTAATCTCTTTGACCTAGATATACCAATGCCAAATGAACAAGCTCTAAATGCTCCTAGGTCAGAAAGTGAAGCTTATAAGATGCATTATGATGACTTCATGGACATCAAGTGCTATATGATATGATCCATGAATCTTGTGCTTCATAAGAAACATAATAACATGGGAGTATTTGATATGATAATTTATCTTATGAGAAAGTATCAAGAGAAAGCAAGGCAAGGAAGGAATGATATCTCTAAGGTATCATTTAAGTGCAAACTTTTGTAAGGTGATCTAGTTGGACCGCATGTACTCAATTTAATTGGGTATGTAGAATTTCTAGCTATATTGGGATTCCTTTAGGCCATGAGTTGGCAACAATGTCCTTACAATCATTGTGGAATTCATATAAATGACTTCTCATAAATTATAACATGATTTTTTTTGTTAAATCATTGACATTTCTACTTGACATGTGGAGAACATCAAAAGGGAAAATGAAAGACAAGCCCAAATCCTTTTTATGGTCAATAGAATAAAAGGAAAATACAAGGGAAGAGGAAAGACAAGAAAGGTTCAAAGGCTCGTCAAAATTATAATTTTTCTGCAATTTAGGAAAAAAGGAGGAGTGGGTATAGAAGGAAATTGTCACCATTGTCACTAGGTTAGACATTAAAAGAGAAATTATCCTCCCTACACAAAGAAAATAAAGAACAATAATCATGGGGTAGAGATCCACTTCCGATATATATATGTTATAGCGATAAACTTATCTACTTATTTGTCAAGGGTATTAGATACCATATGGGGATGATCTGAAAAGAAGTAGACCTTGAATGAAGGGGAGGTGGAGCTACATGTTGCAAATGGATTAAGAGTTTCTACCACTGCTATAGGATCCTATTGTTTATCTATGTCTAGTGGTCTTGTAATAGAGTTAGAGAATTGCTAATATGGACCTACCATAAATAGGAACATGATTTCTATGTCATGTTTGGAGAATAATGGTTTTGAATTTCATAACAAGAATGGCCAATGTTTTATTTCAAAATATAAGATCTTTTATGGTAGTGTCTCTATGCATTATAGTCTTTATTTGTTAGATCTTGATACAAATATATATAATATATAGCTAATAAGAAGCTTAAACTCAATGACTCAAAAAAAAATTATCTGAGGCATTATCGTCTATGCCACATAAATGTGAAGCATGTTTTAGACTCCAAAAGATGGATATCTAGATTCATTCGACTTAAAATCAATTTATACATGAAAATTTTATTTATTAGGGAAGATGACAAAAGAATCATTTATTGGAAACAATGAATGGGAAATCATTCATTTAAGAGTCACACATACTAATGTAGGTGGACCTTTTAGCACAAATTCCTAAGGTGTCTATCAATAATTCATCACATATACTAATGAACCCAATAGATATGGTGATGTGTAACTGTTAAAACACAAGTCAGAATCCATTGAAAAGTTGAAGTTACAAATGAAGTACAAAATCAACTTGGTATGAGCATTAAAGAACTTAGATTGGATCAAGGTGGTGAATACTTAGACCAAGATTTTGAGGCCCTTCTGATGAATAGTTGTATTGAATCACAATAGACTCCAACTAGAACACCGAAATATAGCACTATATCAGAAAGAAGGAATGACACATTGGACGTGTTATGAGCAATGATGAGTTTTGTTGTTCTTCCAACATTCTCTTGGAGATAGGGGCGTAGCCAGAGGGGGGGCTATTGGGGATGAAGCCCCCCCTCCAAAAAATATTTTTATTATTATTATGATACCATGTACTTATTTGTATTTTATAAAAAAATTATTACATCGTACAAAATGCGACTTTTAATCTTATGATTTCAGTCAATTCTATCATTATTCTTTGTATGAACTTCTTAATGGTTAAACTTAATATATTTATGGATTGTGTGTCTTATATACTCACAAATCATAAAATTTACGATCCTAATATGAATGCCATCAATTATGAACTGAAGAAATCATATATTTCATTTCTATCCTACTAAAATTTGTTTAATAGTTTCATATTAATTGTGTTAAGAGTTACACAAATTGTCTCCTCTACTTGAATGTGAATCTTTATAAGACTAGGAATATTTACCCATAAAAGATGAACATAATTATACAAAATAAAATTTATAAAAATATATCATGCATCATATTGACCTATTAACTAAAATTTGATGTAATATAGTTGACTTATTAATTAACATATATTATTAGCTATAAATTGAGTAAGTTCACTCAATTATAATTATACATCATTCGGAAAAATGATAACCATACATGCACAACTATCACCTTCTATTTATATATTTTTCTTTCAAACTTTTATTAGTCAATCACTCTCAAATTATTAAAAGATCTATATTACTATATAGAAATAGATCCATATAATATTTATTGTTACATGGTATTTCACAAAATTTTCGTTACATAACATTTAGATATTATAAGTTTTAGTCCAAGTAACAATTATTACAAATTTATAAGATCTTGAGAAGATAATAACAATATTTCTATCTATAAAAAAAAATAAAACAATTGAATTGGCATAAGGTAAAAAAGGAGTAGAGAAAAATATATAAAATGTGGGGTAAGAAGGAGAAGAAAATGTGAGAAAATCCATCTAGTAAATATAATTTTAATCAAATGGAGAGAGAAAAAAGGATGACATGTAAAATTAAAGTCAATAAAAATATATAATTTTTTCTCTCTTCTTCAACTTTTAAATAAAAAATATGCATGGATCTTTCCTCTTCATTCTCTTCTTTTTTTATTTCCCGATGTGCTTCTCCATCATATGTTGTTCATACAACCACATTAAATATTTTCCTTCTTTTATTCTGAAGTTTTTTTCAACTGATCATTGTGTCAAGATCTTATAATATACCAAGTACATTATACTTATATCCTTTATAGTATAAAATTTGACTGTTATAATTTTTTGGGGATTCCAGTATGACACCATCTACTAAATGATGTCATATTATATTTTAATGTTTTTTCTCCACTTAAAGGATGATTTTGTTCCCATTTTTAATATAACTATTATTTTTCTTATGCATTGCGAATTGTATGCACATTGTACTAATCAAGTGATCATGAATTATGATTATATTATTGATCTTCTAGTTGTTTAATCTGAAAGACATGCCAAATAATGTGTTACTTATGACTTTAGACATTTAAACAAATTCATTATTTTGAATAGTGACTTTTTTCATTTCAGTTATGTTAGATTTTTTTACAAATAACTTATTTTATATGTTGGAGACAATGAGACACGTATTAGGTGTGTTTTTCTTCATTTTTTTCTAAATAAGTATTATTTTCCTCATCATCATTACTCATAGTAATTCAGCCCCCCTTGTGGTAGATTTTTGGACCCGCCACTGCTTGGAGATATGCTCTGGAAGTCATATTTATTACACTTTATTGCATACATTATAAATATGCTCAAAAGACTTCATATGAGATATGGAGTGGGAAACGTCCCATTCTTTCTTTTATGAAGATCTGGGGATGCAAAACTTATGTCAAGAAATGATTTTCTAAAAAGCATGGACCCAAACAAAAAATGTCATTTTGCTGGATATCCTAAAGAAACTGAGGGATATTACTTTTATATTCCATCTGACAACAAAGTGGTAGTTCTAAAAATGTTGTATTCCTAAAAAATGAAGTTATTTCCAAAGGAACCAGTGGGAGAAAATAGAATACATATAAGTTTGAGACCAAAAATATAATATTGAAACTATGGAGGTTCATAAGGAACACATTGAATCACAAACTATAGCGGAATCTCAAGTTCATGTAACACAAAAACCTTGAAGGTCTAGTAGTCAATATCTTGAGCTTGAGAGATAAGGAATTTAACAAATTGATGTTAAAACTGCATTCCTTAACTAGAGTCTTCTTTTGAATATATACATGACACAATTAAATTTTTTTTATCACTCCAAATATAATCGAAAAGGTGTGTAAGCTACAAAGTGTTGACTCAAGGTCAATTAGGTCAATATTGACTCACGTATAAATTGACTAAACCCGTGTTTTGATGATGACTAACCATTCCACATATTGGTGTCTAATGCCTCTACTTGAGTGTTTTCAGATTAGGTATAGACACACTCAAAATGCCCTAACTTGTGCATATCAAATTGGAGAAAAGACAAGTCAAAATCATACAAGTGCACCTTTTTGTAATATGATGTAAATCCATTAGAATCATGTTGTAAATCACTTGTAATGATTGTATGACTTGTAATTCATCTTAGAAAAATATAAGTAGCACTTAGATCGAATGTTAGAGCACTTTAGATGCAACTTTGAAAATTGATTACAGGCACTTTGTCGGTTGAGTTTCCCAGCCTGAAAACTCGATCGATCATCCTTGATCAATTTTTTAGAGATTGCATTGGTCGAGTTGTGTTTACACAGAACTTGATCGATCAAGTAACTGACCATTTTGATTCCTAATGGTTGGTCAAGTTTTGTCAGGACAAACTCGACCGATCATTTGAGTATCGACCTTGTCGTTTACTTGATCGATCGAGTTACCCCTATAGAAACTCGACCGATTGCACTGTACAGAAAAGTGCTTCTAGCCGTTGTAGAGTTGCAACAAGTGAAAATATATCTGTTGTAAGCAAAAAAACGGCTAGTTTTCAGCCCCAAGTGTTCCCAAAGGCTAAGAGGCATCCCCAGCTATAAATAGGACCCCTTGGGCTTCATTCTAAGGTTGAGCATTCATTGCAAACTCTATGTGAGGTTCCTATTCTATAGTTGAGTGCTTCCTATAGCCTCCTCTCTCTCTCTAAGCTTAATCACTTGCTACATCCATTAGAGTGAGTAGGAGATTTGTAAGAGAGCTAGTTCTACATGTACATCTTGTGAGGCTCTCACTTCCACCACCTCCCCTTCTCTCTTTTCAACCATGAAGATGAAGGTTCTCTCTCTTGGCTAAGAGAGGTGAAGAAGAACAAGGGAAGGCGTCCCTTGGTGAAGATAAAGGCTGAAGACTTGGAGCTAGAGTGGGTAAGCCCTTGGTTAAGGTAGAGGACTCCTTGCTCAAGTGGGTAAGTCCTTGGTGGAAGCTTCTCCGAGTGAAGGTGAAGTCAAAGGCGAAAGATCCAAGAAGAGTGGGTAATTCCTACAAGGCTGAAGACTTGTGTAAGAGTAGGTAAGTCCTTGGAAGAAGGCGGAAGATTCCTTGCAAAGTGGGTAAGTCCTTGGTAAGGTTGAATACTCTTTGTATTGGATATGTAAGTCCTTTGTTTGGTCATGTATTGTAAGTCTTATGAATGAATATAAGAATGCAATGGTTAGGAAATCCTAGAGGTTGACCTCTCTAGGTAAGTGGACTGACATACTTCTAGTTTGAAGTGTGGAACCACTCTAAATAGCTTGTCTACTTGTGTTTGCTCAATACATCTCATCCTTGCTATGTATGTTTTAGTTGCACACAAATTTCCTATTTAGCAACCTTTTGTTGTGATATATCTTGAAGGTCTAATGAATTTTGTTTAAGTGCTTTCAACTCTATTCACCCCCCCCTCTAGAGCATCTAATCACCCATATAGGATCCAACAATTGGTATCAGAGCGGGTCTTCTCTAAGCATACTTCAACAAGTAGGAGAAGATGGGTGACTACCAAGGAGGGAGATACTCAATCAGTCTACCAATCTTTGATGGGAGCAATTTCCTCTGTTGGATAAGAAGGCTTCAATTCTACATCCAAGGATCAAGTCTTGAGATGTGGCAAATGGTGAACATCCCATACATGCTACCAAAGACAAAGATTGAAGAATGGGATGAAGCTACCTTGAAGAAAGCAACATTGAATGCTAGAGCCATGCACATCCTCAATGCCTCCACGACCCCCACCGAGTTGAACCGGATTTCTTCATGTGAAACAGCCTATGAGGTATGGAGAAAGCTATGCATCACTTATGAAGGGACAGATCAAGTGAAGGAAAGCAAAGTCTACATGCTCAAAGGGCTGCTTGAGAACTTCAAGATGGGAAAGGAGGAGAGGATAGCAAACATGTACTCAAGGCTCAACACCATTGTGAATGGTCTTGCTATTCTAGGACATCCTACGTCTAGTGGAGAGATCAACTCAAAGATCCTTAGAACTCTCCCCAAGAGGTGGGAACCCAAGGTGACTTCCATTGAAGAAGCAAGGTCTCTTAGGGATATTTCTATTGAAGAGCTCATTGGAAATCTACAAGCACATGAAGCTACACTTGACAAGAGGGAGTAAGTAGAAAGGCAAGAAGAGAAAGAACTCAAGAGAATGAAGAAGGCTGAAATGAAGGCTCAAATCAAGGCTATTGTTGATCAAGCATCTCCATCCTCTCAAGTTGAAGAAGATGCCATGTACTCCAAGGGTAGATTCTACAAAGGCAAGTCCTCCTTCATCCGGTGCTTTACATGTGGAAAGAAGGGTCACTACAAAGAAGATTGCCCATAAGGCAAAAAGACCCATCATCACAAGAAAAGAGAAGAGAAATGGCACTCAAGCTCAAGTGGCTCCTCCAACTCAAGCTCAAGTGAAGATTCAAGTGAAGGATCAAGCTCAAGCTGTAGTGATGAAGGAGAATGCCATTTTGCTTTTATAACATCAACAAGTAAAGACTCAAGTGAGGTAAATCTAAACTCTTTAGATAAAGAATATTTGATTGCTATTATTCATGATACTTGTGCCTCTCTTAAGTCTTATAAAAGGAAAAAGACAAAGCTTGCTAGAATTGTTGATAATTTGCATGTAGAACTAGATGATCTTGAACATGCTAATTCTTGCATGCTTGATAACAAAAATGATTGTCTTAGTCAAGTAGATTCTCTTAAACTTGAAAATGCTAGTTTGATCGATAAGATTAGATTTCTAGAAGCTCAACATGTCATGCCTAGTTATAATGAAGAGCATACTTTAATTGTTGATTCTCTCATGCATGATATTGATGTTCTTAAATCTGAAAACAAGGACAAAGATTTTGTTTTGCAAGAATTAGATACAAAAAATGCCTCCTTGCTTGCTAAAATCAATGGGCATGAACCTTGTTCTAGTTATACTAATAGAGAGAATGATGTTGTTGCTCTTCATATTGATAGAGATTCTTATTTAACTAAAACTCTTTGCTTAGACAATGATCTTCTGCATGCTAGAGATAATATCAATCATTTGTCTTCTACTATTACCTCTCTTGTGCATGATAATGATAGTTTGAGATCTTCTTTGCAAAGATTCTTAGTTGATAAAAAGAGTCTTAATGACATCCTACACCATTCTACTAAAATAATTGGTAGACATGGTTTAGGATATGATAGTAGTCAAAGGAACAACAAAGATAAAGGACCTCCAATATTTCATGGAGAATCCTCTAGTTCCAAGACTATGGCCACATGCAACTATTGCAATGAAATTGGTCATTATTCTACTTGTTGTCCTTTTAGGAAAGCAATCAAAATAAATAGGACTTGGATTGCTAAACTAACCCCTCCGGACCCAAAAACATGATTGGGGACCATTTCATCTTTCTTCTTGTAGGTACTTGCAAATGGATTGACTTGAGCCATTAAATTGCAAATTGACTTCTCAATCCATATGAAAGAAGAAAGGTGAGATGTGTATGAGGTGAAAACAAGTGGAAAAACAATGGTAATCACAAAGGTAAAGGTTTTATTGCTTATAACCATTTCTAACTTGTTTTTGTCAAGTTAGTGTGCACTATACATATGGTTTTTGAGTCAAAAGTGGTATTTTGTGTTTCTCTTCACACTCTTGCTCAAAAATTGTTTCTAATGCTTCTATAGTGCATTACCAACTTGCTTAGACATGTTTGGATATGGTTTGTATATTTAGCATGCCTTTATATATGTTTTTATGAAATATATGTGCCTTTTGACAGCTGGTCTGTCGGTCGAGTTTGTCCTATTTGAAACTCGACCGATAGGCACCAATGGGTGTTGCTAGTAGTTGTCATCGGTCGAGTTGTCAATACATAGAACATGATTGATAACACTATGCACAGAATATACATTTGGCTTATTGAGTGAGAATTTCCCTCTCAACTAGATTTTCTCAACCAATAGCCTTATTCTTTGGCACTCCTTTGGTACCTTTATATATGCATATTGCCATGTTCTAAATTGCCTATCTTGCTTAAAACTCTATCTCTCTAATTGCTCTAAATCAGTATATCTATATCTTGAAATTACTTGCTTTGAGTTGTTTTGTAGGTTTTGATGATGATCTCTTTAGATCTCTTAGTTGTGTCTAAAATTACTTCCGTTGTACTCTAACTTGCTACATCTATATAGGTGTATATCTTGTTTTGATACAACCTTGAGGTTCTTAGAGGTAATCATCTTATGGTAAGGATGCATATCTAGTGAGTTATATCCTCTCATGCTTCTAAAATTGCATATCTCTTTGTTTGGATATATCTCTACATCTACTCATATCTCTTGCTATGATCTAGATCCTACTAGTAGTCCTAACTTGTGATAACATCTACTAGTAGTTCATATACATGTAGTTCTAACCTTGTTTATGATTGACATCTTTGCTCATCTATATGCTATGATTGTATCTTGTCTCATACATTCTCAAGCTTTTTCCTTGAATTGTATATCTACTATCTTGAGTTTCTTGCATAACATTGTGATGCAGGGCACAAAGAGCTACATTATATGTAGAATTTGGAGTTTTTTTTGGATTTTATGCAGATTTTGCTCCAGTTTTAGTTTTTGGTGCAAGACTAGTGTTTTTATGCAGAAATGACCTTCTGAGAAAGCCTCATCGCTTTTCCATGAGCCCTGACACTTTTTGGGCAAATTCTGTCATCTTGAGGGTCAAAATTGTGATTTATTATATTTTTGCAGCACTTTATCTTGATTTTTGGGTTGTTCAAGTATATTCTTGAACTTGCTTTTCTTTCTATGCTTGGACAAGCCCCAATCTGTGCTCTTCTACTATCCTTATATATATTTGTGTTATCTCCTTTCTCTTTAACAAGTAATGTTTCTTATTTTCTTCATAACCCCACTTTTTGAAATGACAAAGGGGGAGAAAGGTATGTCTTCTTTTAAAAAGAGGAAGAAGGCATGTCTTACATGAAGAGGAGAAGCATGTTCATGTAAAGGGAGAAGGTAAATGGGAGAAGACATATATGAGTAGAAGACATAGTATTCTATAAATGTTATGAAAGCTAACCATGCAGGAGAAATAGCATCAATTGAGGGGGAGTATGAGAACTCCACTAGCATCAATTGAGGGGGAGCATATGAACTCAATTATAAGGAAACCCCTAGGTTTCTCCAAAGGTATGACTTTATGTAAATGCTTTCAATACATTTATGGAATGGTTTGTCATCTTCAAAAAGGGGGAGAATGTTGACTCAATGTCAATTAGGTCAATATTGACTCACGTCTAAATTGACTAAACCCGTGTTTTGATGATGACTAACCATTCCACATATTGGTGTCTAATGCCTCTACTTGAGTGTTTTTAGATTAGGTATAGACACACTCCAAATGCCCTAACTTGCGCATATCAAATTGGAGAAAAGACAAGTCAAAGTCATACAAGTGCACATTTTTGTAATATGATGTAAATCCATTAGAATCATGTTGTAAATCACTTGTAATGATTGTATGACTTGTAATTAAGCTTAGAAAAATATAAGTAGCACTTAGATCGAATGTTAGATCACTTTAGATGCAACTTTGAAAATTGACTACAGGCACTTTGTCGGTCGAGTTTCCCAGCCTGAAAACTCGACCGATCATCCTTGATCAATTTTCTGGAGATTGCATCGGTCAAGTTGTGTTTACACAGAACTCGACTGATCAAGTAACTGATCATTTCGATTCCTAATGGTCGGTCGAGTTTTGTCAGGACAAACTCGACCATTCATTTGAGTATCGGCCTTGTCATTTACTTGATCGGTCGAGTTACCCCTATAGAAACTCGACCGATTGCACGGTACAGAAAAGTGCAGAAAAGTGCTTCTAGCTGTTTTGCAGTTGCAACAAGTGAAAATATATCCATTGCAAGCCACAAAAAGGCTATTTTTCGGCCCCAAGTGTTCCCAAAGGCTAAGAGGCATCCCCAGCTATAAATAGGACCCCTTTGGCTTCATTCCAAGGTTGAGCATTCATTGCAAACTCTATGTGAGGTTCCTATTCTATAGTTGAGTGCTTCCTACATCCTCCTCTCTCTCTCTAAGCTTAATCACTTGCTACATCCATTAGAGTGAGTAGGATATTTGTAAGAGAGATAGTCTTACATGTACATATTGTGAGGCTCTCACTTCCACCACCTCCCCTTCTCTCTTTTCAACCATGAAGATGAAGGTTCTCTCTCTTGGCTAAGAGAGGTGAAGAAGAACAAGGGAAGGCGTCCCTTGGTGAAGATCAAGGCTGAAGACTTGGAGCTAGAGTGGGTAAGCCCTTGGTGAAGGCAGAACACTCCTTGCTCAAGTGGGCAAGTCCTTGGTGGAAGCTTCTCCGAGTGAAGGTGAAGTCAAAGGTAGAAGATCCAAGAAGAGTGGGTAATTGCTACAAGGCTGAAGACTTGTGCAAGAGTAGGTAAGTCCTTGGAAGAAGGTAGAAGACTCCTTGCAAAGTGGATAAGTCCTTGGTAAGGTTTAAGACTCTTTGTATTGGATAGGTAAGTCCTTTGTTTGGTCATGTATTGTAAGTCTTATGAATGAATATAAGAATGCAATGGTTAGGAAATCCTAGAGGTTTACCTCTCTAGGTAAGTGGACTAACATACTTCTAGTTTGAAGTGTGGAACCACTCTAAATAGCTTGTCTACTTATGTTTGCTCAATCTCGCTCATCCTTGCGATGTATGTTTTGGTTGCACACAAATTTCCTATTTAACAACCTTATCTTGTGATATATCTTGAAGGTCTAATGAATTTTGTTTAGTGCTTTCTGCTCTATTCACCCCCCTCTAGAGCATCTAATCACCCATCTAGCATCCAACACAAAGGTCAATCTATGTATTGAACAAAGCATCTCAGAGATTGAATCTTCACTTTGATGAAATGGTAAAATATTTTGGCTTTATCCAAAATAATGATGAAGCTTGTGTTTAAGACAAGGGTACTGGGAACATAATTGTATTCCTCATAATATGTGTGGGTGACATAGTATTGATGGGGAATGACATCCCTACTCTACAATTGGTTAAAACATAGTTGGGAAATACCTTCTCTGAAAAGGTCTCAGGGGAAGCATACTATATATTAGGAATCAAGATATATAAAAATAGATCTAGAAGGCATCTTGGTCTCAAAGTAAAACATTAACAATGTGATGAGAAGGTTCACCACACAAGAGTATATGAAATGAAAATTACCCATGCCTCATGGAATAAGTCTCTCTAGAGCTCAATCTCCTAGATCTTCTGTAGAGAGGTCACTTGTGAATACGGTTTCATATGCATCAGTAATTCGATCTGTCATGTATGTAGTATTATGTACACATCCTAATATCTCATATGCATTGAGCATGATGAGTAGGTACCGTAGATCTCGGTGAAGGTAAATGAGCTATTGCATGAAACATCCTTCAGTAATTTATAAAAACTAAAGATCAATTGCTTATTTATGATGGTAATGAAGAGCTGGTTGCAAATAATTAAACTGATGCAACCTTTTAGACTGACAAGGATGATTACAATTGCAATCAAGTTTTGTGTTTTGCTTTGAAGGTAGAGATATGTGTCAAAAAAGTTCCAAGTGATAGATAGTGTCTTATTCTAAAATATAGAATAAGTACATTGTAGCATAGTATACCTCAAAGGAAAATATATGAATCAAAAAGTATGCCAGTGAACTAGGAGTGGTTCCAACCATTGACAATGTACTAGATCTATATTGTGACAAAATGGAGCCATTCCACAAGCTAAGGAACCCAAATCACATTAGAATTCCAAGAAAATGTTAAAATGCTACCATCTCATATGAGAGATCATAGAATGAGGAGATGTGAATATTTACGAAGTACCAACTGGAAGAAATGTTGTTGACCCTCTGAAAATAACACTTTTTCAGTAAAAGCATGATGGTCATGGTAGATCACTTGCATATAGATTCGTGAGTGCTTTTATCTAGTGCTAGTGGGATTTGGTTGTTAATATGCCATAAGAGCCAGTCGTATGATAATTATTATGACATTTTGTTATTGATTTGATTATTAATAAAGGAAATTTTGATTATTATGTTTTCGTTCATATGAGATAACAAATAAATAAAATAAGTTCCTAAGAATCATTGACACATTGAATGTGATTTTAGGTTGAGGACATGAATATGAGATCATATGTATGACAAGAGTATCCATTCTTGTCTAGGTCCCTTGTTAGATAATATTGTGAAAATTAGGACAACAACAATAAATTAAGGCTAGTATATGTGTTGAATGATGGCTACATCTCGTTATTCATTATATTGGATATCAAGTCAAACACATAGGTACTTGTTACGAACAAGTAATCAAGATAGACCGAAGTTTGAGTATGATACATGGAAATAAAAAATGGTTGTTAGAATCATATTTCATGTGATAATAGTGGTTGTGGTTCTTAGACTTGAATCACTACAATGGTCACATGTTGTCTAGGTAATTCAACACTAGTTAGTGTGTCCTTTAATAAAAAAAATATTCATGTAGTTCTTGGGTATACTTTGACACATGTGAATAATTGTGAGTGATTTGGAAGGAATGTGGCCCTCCCATTGGAGTGATATCCTAGACACTTGATGAATGAGACTATGAAATAGATGCCTGATGTGATGATTTTGAGTCGCATTTATAGACCTTTTTCATATGTGTTTTGTGCCTTAATTACCCATTTTCATGGATAATATTGCATAATTCACTTTATTTGGTCTTTGCCATCATTTTATATCAAATCCCCTTTATTTCATTATTTTAAGCATTATTGATCATCTTATCATAAATCGTGTGGATTTATTTGGTCTTGTTGTACAATTTCAGGAAAAACAAGTATCTACATCCGTCGATACCATCGACGGGTGTCGATACCATCGACCAAGCCACAGGTTGTCAGCCGAGAAGAGCAATACAGAGTCGATACCATCGACGCCCAAGTCGATGGAATCGAGATGTCTCCAGGCTGCTAGCGAGGATTAAGTCGATACCATCGACGGATGTCGATGCCATCGACACAAGGAGAGCTACAGCGTCGCTAAACGACAACAACCGACGCTAAAGGAGTCGATACCATCGACACCCAAGTCGATGGTATCGAGATCACCACAGGCGCTCAGAATAAAAGAAAGGAAAGCTGCCGCTAATCCGCTGGGTCGATACCATCGACCCGCGTCGATGGTATCGACGCCGGCAGATATGCGTTGGATCTGTTTTGATATCAATCGGACGGCTGTCATTATTTGACGACCTAATTAGGGACTTATACCTAATGACGGCCGCCCAGACAAAGGAGGGATCTCATATTTGGATTGCACGAGTGCCGAGGAGGAGAGAAAGGAGAACGGAGGCCGAGAAGCTCATACTGGGTGATTCGGACGCTGCCGAAGACAATTTCCACCACCGACAGGCGGGGGAAGCTGTGTTCTACGCCAAGGATCCACCGGTTCTTCTCCGTTCAGGGGTTTTCCCATCTATTTCACGTTTTTCTTATGAATTCCCCAATTTCTACCATGTATTTGTGTAAGATGAACATGAGAGGCTAAAACCCTCAATCTTTAGGACCGGGAGTAGCCCGGGGATACATTGTATGATGATTTTATATTGATAATTCATATTTTTTTTCTCTCATATCCGTGGTATAAATTCGTTTTCTCTATTGCTATTGTTATGCTTGATCACCATAATAGTAAATTAATGCCCTTAATCACTTCGACAGAAGGATTAACGGTTGAAAAGAAACGAATTCTACATTAATTAATAAAACCCTTGACAAAGGAGTTGTAAAATTAATGGTGGGAACTGAGGGACCGATCCTAATGCGCTTAGTTTAGGGGAATGATTACTACGACGGTGGAATCAACCTAAACCTAAGTAGTGAATTACACCACGACAGTGGGTAATTCTCATTTCAGGCCACTACCCGGATAGAGAGAGAAGTGTGAGGAATTATATGAAATCTAATACAATGTTGACCCGCGGTGAAACCGCCATCCTAAAGATATCCTTTTAATTGATTAAATTAACCTTTAATCGATTATTTTCTTTGTTTCATTTTTATTTTCTTTTAATTTCAACAACAAATTCTACTTTGTTAATCGGTCTAGCTGATTGCGATTAGTTAGTAGAAGTCTCCAATAATTCACGTATCCCTGAGTTCGACTCGGGCCTCACAAGGCCTATATTACTCGACGCGTATACTTGCGTTTAAGCGCGTAGTAAAATACACGTCAAGTTTTTGGCGCCGTTGCCGGGGACACGGCGAATTATTGGCACTTTGAGTGCTAAGAGCGGCCACTCTAGGCCACAATTTTTTTTTTATTTATTTTAAAACAATTTCAAAAATTCCTTTATTTCTCTATATTTGTGTTGACTCGACTAAAGCATTGTACTGAACCCCTATTTCCATATTTCAGGTGCTTTGCATGGTGCACACGCGTAGTCGAGACTACGTGAATCGCACACCTGAGGTTCCATCTGCGGGACCAGAGGACGAGGACAACTACGAGGAGGAACACCACAGTGATATACATTCTGAATCTGAGCCGGAACAAGAAGAAGTAATGGCTGAAGCACAGACAATATGGGAGAAGATCAAGGCGTCTTCTTCCTCGGCATCAAAGGGGCCTATAAAGAAACAAGGGCTAAACATACCTACATACAAGATCGACCCAGCACTGATTAACTTGGTCAAATCCAATGCATTTCACGGACTGAAAAATGAAGATCCAGTGGCACACATTAGTCAGTTTGTGGAGAACTGCGATATGGTGAAGATAGATCGCTTTCCGCAAGATGTGCTTTATCTCAAGTTATTCCCCAGTTCCTTGGCGGGAGTAGCAAGAGAGTGGCTCCACAACCTCGACGACGAGTTTGTTGAGTCATGGGATCACATGGTGGAGGTTTTCTTCGAGAGGTTCTTCCCTCCTGAGAAGACCAATGATATGATCCGAAAGATCCACAATTTCACCCAACAGGCGGGTGAAACCTATTCTGAGACTTGGGAGCGATTTCAAGTCATGTTGAGGAGATGTCCACATCATGGATTGGACAAGGAAACCCAAGTGAAGATCTTCTACTTTGCTCTCTCCGAGCATGATAGAAGCAACTTGGACTCGGCCGGTTCTGGATTCTTTCTAAATAACACTGATACAAGATGCTGGGAAATACTGAAGAATATGGCACGAAAGCAGTCTTGGGGAGAAAGAGAAAGAGGCCCAGTTGAGCAAGCAAGAGTTGCCAGTGAGTCAAAGGCAATGAGAGAGCTGAATGAGAAAATGGATCTTCTCGCAAAGAAGTTGCTGCAGAAGGAAGACAATGAGTCCGAGGATGAGGCTCAGGTCAAGTATATGAGGCAACAACAAGGGTACAGGAACAATGATTATTCATGGCGGAAGGACAAGAAATTTTCATGGAAAGATCCAAACAACTTCCTGCAAGATCCGGACGCCAAACCTGCACCGGTCACGGAGGACAAGAGCACGGAGTTGCTAAATCAAGTCATAAAGCAGAATCAAGAGTTGATGAACACTTTTGGGCAGCAAATAAAGCAGCAGGGTGAATTCATGAACCAGTTCGGGCAGACGTTGCAGAGCCACGGGGCTCAGATGCGGACTATAGAGACTTCAATGGCACAGATGGCAGCGGAGATTGCAAGCTTGAAAAAGCCGGCACATCCGGGTTTTCCGGGGAACACCAATGTTCCCGGGGGAAACCAACAGGCCAAGGCCATATTGTTGAGGAGCGGTAAGAAGGTGCTTAATCCAAGGGCGGATGACACCAGCACACCGCAGAACACAGTAGAAGAAGCAACCGCTAAGGAGCAGCGTGCACCAGTCATAGAGCAAATTGATGACACAACCGAAGATGGTAAGGAAGGACAAGCCAATGAGGTGGAGCCACAGAAATTAACCCCCTATGTGCCACCTCATCAAAGAGCACATACTGTTCCGGTCCCCTACCCCAATAGCGCAAAAGCAAGAAAGGTGGATGCACAGTTTAAAAAATTTCTGGACAGCTTTAGAAAGTTATCTGTGAATATTCCCTTGTTAGAGGCAATTGAACAAATTCCGTCTTATGGAAAGTTTCTCAAAGATGTAATCACCAAGAAGAGGAAGATACCCGACACTGTGGTTGTGGTGTTAAAGGAGCAAGTGAGTGCTTTTATTATGGGCACTTTGCCGCCAAAGCGACAGGATCCTGGCTGTTTCAATATTTCATGCTTTATCGGGAAGTTCAAATTTGGCGAGGCGCTTTGTGATTCCGGGGCAAGCATCAATCTGATGCCCCTTTCTACATTCAAGAAACTTGGATTGAAGGAGTCAAGGCCAAGCAATATGACTATCCAATTGGCCGATAATTCTGTGGTGAAACCATATGGAATCTGTGAAGATGTTTTGGTAAAGGTAGACCGCTTTGTTTTTCCCGCTGATTTTGTTGTGATGGAGATGCAGGACGAACACGGTAATGAGTTACTTCTTGGTCGCCCATTTCAAGCTACAGCTGACATGATCTTGGAGATGGGGAGAGGTCGCTTGACCTTAGGCATTGCGGATGATCGCTTTGAGATGGTCATGCCCAACAGCAATACATCTACTAAAGCAAAGGCACAGTGCAACATGGTGAAGCATGTGGAAAGCAATATCTCACTTTGTCTTGGGAAGCCATTTTTAGATATGGCCCATGTGATGAGCAGGATAGACAATGGGACCTTGGCGGTAGACCTTATGGAGCAAACGAAAGCTGTCTCTTTATGCAAGGCTGTCGGGTTTCCAAATGATGAGAATGAGGACATTCCACCTTCGTGGGAGGATGATGTGATAATAACTTCTGTCGGTGATGCATATCTGGAATTGCCTCTAGAGGCGTGTTTGTGTAATGTCACTTATGATTGGATGCGGAGTACTTCACTCAAGGAGTGCGCCAAAATGCTTCAAATGCTTCCATGTTTCTACACGAGGCACTATGAAGATTTGGGTACACTGCCCCCACCGCTACAATCATCCCTTATCTGCCCACCTGATCTAGAGTTAAAGCCATTGCCCCCGCACTTGAAGTACGTCTTTCTAGCCGAGGAGGACAAGTTGCCAGTGATTGTTTCTGCATACTTGAGTGCGGATGAAGAGGAGCAGCTACTGATAGTGCTCAAGAACCACCGTGGAGCCTTTGGGTGGTCAGTGGCGGACATCAAGGGGATCTCCCCTACACTTTGTCAACATAAGATTCGGCTTGAGGAAGGAGCTAAGTCAGTCATACAGCCTCAAAGACGTCTAAATCCAAGCATGATGGAGGTTGTCAAAAAGGAAGTCATCAAGTTGCTTGCTGCCGGGATCATTTATGCAATCTCTGATTCGACGTGGGTGAGCCCCACGCAGGTAGTCCCTAAGAAGGGGGGAATCACTGTCACTACCAATCTTTTAAATGAACCTGTCACCACCCGACTGGTAACCGGGTGGCGTGTATGCATTGATTACCGCCGATTGAACGCCGCCACTCTGAAAGATCATTTTCCATTGCCATTCATTGATCAGATTTTGGAACGCTTAGCCGGTCGGTCGCATTTTTGTTTCTTAGATGGTTATTCGGGGTATAACCAGATTTCTATTGATCCGTTGGATCAAGAGAAGTCTACGTTTACATGTCCTTATGGGACCTTCGCCTACCGCCGTATGCCGTTTGGTTTATGCAATGCGCCGGCGACTTTTCAACGCTGCATGCTCGCCATATTCTCTGACATGGTGGAGCGGTGTCTTGAAGTCTTCATGGATGACTTCTCAGTCTATGGAGCATCTTTTGATGAATGCCTTTATAATTTAGATAAGGTGTTGCAGCGGTGCGAGGACACACACTTGGTCCTCAATTGGGAGAAATGTCACATGATGGTGACAGAAGGAATTGTGCTAGGACACAAGGTGTCTAGCAAGGGTCTAGAGGTAGACCCCGTAAAAATTGAGGTGATTTCTAAGCTACCCCCACCAAATTCTGTAAAAGGGGTGAGAAGCTTTTTAGGACACGCTGGGTTTTATCGGCGTTTTATCAAGGATTTTTCAAAAATCGCAAAGCCATTATCGGAATTGTTGGAAAAAGACGCAGTTTTTGATTTCAATGAGAAATGTCTTCACGCATTCGAGGTTTTGAAGGAAAAGCTGATTTCGGCTCCGGTTGTGCAAACGCCGGATTGGACAAAGCCTTTCGAGTTGATGTGTGATGCGTCTGACTATGCTGTGGGGGCTGTTTTGGGGCAAAGGGTAGATAACAAGCCTGCGGTGATTTCCTACGCCTCAAAAACACTTAATGATGCTCAATTAAATTACACAACCACGGAAAAAGAGTTACTTGCTGTTGTTTTTGCCTTTGAGAAATTTCGGCAATACTTAGTGGGTTCTAAGGTGGTTGTGTGGACGGATCACGCCGCAATAAAATATTTGATGGAGAAGAAGGATGCCAAGCCGAGACTAATTAGGTGGATTTTGCTCCTACAAGAATTTGATATTGAAATTAAGGACAAGTCGGGAATTGAAAATGTGGTGGCTGACCACTTGTCTAGGTTAGAGAGGGTGGATGAGCAAGGTTTGCATATACCCATTACCGAGACCTTTCCCGACGAACAACTTTTGAAAATTGATTCGAAAGAACCATGGTTTGCATATATTGTAAATTATCTAGCTTGCGGAATCATCCCGGAAGATTGGTCATATCAAGAGAAGAAGAAATTCTTCCACTCATTGAGATACTATTTTTGGGATGACCCAATATTGTTGAAGCAATGCAGGGATGGAATTCTTCGCAGGTGCGTGCCGGAGGTAGAGTACGAAAGTGTTCTACATCATTGTCACGCGTCACCTACGGGAGGACATCATGCTAGCTCACGGACAGCAGCTAAGGTTTTGGAGAGCGGCCTTTATTGGCCCACTTTGTTCCGGGACGCCTATGATTTTGTTAGGCAGTGTGACCCGTGCCAGCGTGCAGGTAATATCTCAAGGAGACAAGAAATGCCCCTGAATGTGTTTCAGGAAGTCGAGGTATTTGATCTTTGGGGCATTGACTTCATGGGACCCTTTGTGTCCTCAAATTCAAATCTTTATATTTTGCTTGCCGTGGATTATGTGTCGAAGTGGGTGGAGGCAATCCCCACAAGGACTAATGATTCGAATGTAGTCTGCAGGTTCGTAAAGGAGAATATTTTCTGCAGGTTCGGGATTCCTCGGATGATTATTAGTGACGGAGGCACACACTTCCGAAATCAAAAATTTGCGTCACTTTTGAAGAAATATGGGGTCAAACACAACATTGGCACCCCATATCACCCACAAACGCAAGGACAGGTGGAGGTATCAAACCGAGAAATCAAAAAGATCTTAGAAAGGACCATAGCATCTACACGGAAGAATTGGAGTACATTGTTACCGGATGCACTTTGGGCTTATCGAACAGCGTACAAAACACCTATAGGCACTACGCCTTTTAGGTTGGTGTATGGCCGGGCGTGTCATCTTCCGGTAGAATTGGAGCACAAGGCCCATTGGGCGCTAAGAAGGCTGAATTTGCGCTATGACGAGGCCGGGAGGAAAAGAATGCTAGAATTGAATGAATTGGATGAGCTACGCATGACGGCGTATGAGAATGCCCGTATTTACAAAGAGCGCACAAAGCTGATCCACGATCGCCACATAAAGATACGCACGTTTAAGAAAGGAGACAGTGTCTTATTGTTCAATTCTCGTCTCAAGTTGCATCCCGGGAAACTGAAATCCCGATGGAGTGGACCCTTTGAGGTGGAAGAAGTGAGACCGCACGGAGCGATTCTCGTGCGAGATGGAGAGACCACGTTCTTGGTGAACGGGCAGCGCTTGAAGCTATACTTTGGTGAGAATTACAAGAGGAAAGTGAATGAGGTTAAACTCATTTCACTTATACATGAATGAGAAGAAGGACTGACGTCTAGCCTAAGACGCTAAACAAGGGCGCTTGTTGGGAGGCAACCCAACCAACGGTACATTAGGCTAGTTTCATTTTAGTGATAGATTGTTTTTAATTCGTTTAGATTTTAGTTTAAAAATGATACCTTGATCCGTTTGTTAATTGTGCAGGATTAGGCAGAGTCGATACCATCGACACATCAGTCGATGGCATCGACTTGGGCACAGGTTGCAACTAGCAAAAATCGCACTGTGTCGATGCCATCGACGCATCCGTCGATGGTATCGACATGGTCACAGGTTGATCTCCAGGATAAAGTCGATGGTATCGACACCCCTGTCGATACCATCGAGATCTCTGGAGATATTCAGACAAGTTTTGCTCAGTCAACTCGATACCATCGACGGCCTCGTCGATGGTATCGACATCATCACAGGTTGAGAGCCAGAAACGGAGGTGTTGCAACAAATGCAGGTCGATACCATCGACACTCGTCGATGGTATCGACGGACATGTCACCAATCCGAATGAAGACATCGGCGACGACCGCGACAGCCACGTCAGCGATCCGGGGGCTGCGTCGATACCATCGACATCCGTCGATGGCATCGACTCGTCAGCGATCCAGGTTTCGCGATCCAGCAAACGTCAGCCGTCGATGCCAGCGACAGAGACGGCTACCCGCGAGACGTGTCGATACCATCGACCCGCGTCGATGGTATCGACGGGTTAACAGGGGCGCCGATCAAGTCTATTTAAGGGGACTTGCAACGTCATATGACATCACACCCTCAGAGCAAGTACCCCCCATTGCGTCGAGCACTCCCCCGAGCCCTCTACACCTGCGGAGAAGCGTCACTGAGCAAAGATCTTCATCGAGCGGAGATTTTCTCTCCATCTTCACCGAGCTCTTTTCTCTTAATCTCTTCTTCTCGCAAACATGGTGCATACGGGCGGAGCATCTTCATCGAGCGCGCATCCAATGGTGATCGAGGAGTTTGTTCCTCCTCCAACAGCTTCTATCTCTCGTCCACGCCTTATTCACGCCAACATGGACACGAGGAAAGTGTACGAGGAGATCATGAAGAGGAAGTTCGAGGCCACCCGGTATGTGGACCGGGGCATGATCAGGGACTTGGGCTTCGAGGCCAACTTGGCCTATGTGTTGGCCGGGCAAGCGCGACACACCGGTCGCTTCTATGAGATGGACTGTCATGCGGATGGGCAGCCGTTCTTTGGCGAATGGCCCACATACAAGGAACTGGTGGCCGAGTTCATGGCGTCCCTTGATATCTGCGTCGTACCAAACGACGTGGTACCATCGGACCAGACGTGGATCCAGGGAAGGGTGACCTTCCGTCTATTCAACAACAATTACAACTTCACGTTGAAGCAGTTCAACGACATCTTCAACTGGAACCACAGCCGCCACGATCACCGACGTCCCGACGCCCGCACCGACTACGACAAGATCTTCTCCGAGCTTTGTACGGTACCGGCAGGGAAGACTGTGAGCTACCACAACGCCGCGGTAGCTGATTTTGAACACCCGTTCGTCCGGGTATTGCATAGGATGCTTAGCTTGACCTTCTTCGGGCGGAGCGATCTTGCTTTGAGCAAGTTTCAGGAGAGCGACTTGTTCTTTCTGTACGCCCTCCTGAAGCGTCAAGAGTGCAACTGGGGAGCATTCTGGTTACAGCGCGTCATGGCGGTGAAGCGGAGCACAAGGAAGGCTCCAATACACTTTGGTGGTCTTGTCACCAAGTTGGCGCTTTACTTGGGGCTGAACTTTCAGTCCATGACTCCGATTTCTACGCGGAGTAAGGTGAACGTGCAACACTTGCACCGTTCAAACCTCATTCTTATCCGGGACGGGTTGGCGTACGCTCATTGCCACGTCAACCAAGCTTACCAGGAGGCATCCCTGCCGGACGACGTCTTCCACATCGAGGGCAAGCAGCATTTCCGATGGCCCATCATAGCCATCGAGTCCTCGGAAGAAGAAGGCGGAGGTGACGACCAAGAAGGCGAGGCGGAGGAAGACGAGGAGGCTTTCACACCTCTTCGAGCACGCGTGGCACCACGGAAGCGTCCTAGGATGCATCCGGGTGCATCTTCATCATCTCAGCCCCCGCCGCCATCACCACAGCAAGAACAGCCAGCTGCGGATCCCTACTCCATGCAAGGGATGTATACCATGCTGCAGGACATCCAGCAGACGCAACACCAGCATATGACTTTGTATACCGGCATCCATGAGACAACGGGCCGGTTGCTTGATAATCACAGGGCTATGTTCGAGAACGAGCGGCTCATCCTCGCCAACCAAGAACAAATGCACAACCGGTTGCAGCGGATAGAGACGCAGCAGGAGCCCTTCTTCGACCACTACTGGAGTCGAGACTACTTTGGAGGTTATCCACAGCCTCCGCCGAGGACCCACTATGATCCAAGCTTCCAGGGGGAGTACCCGTCTTGGGATCCTACGGCACCACATTACCCACCACCGCCTTCACAAGATTGATCAGGGTATCACTGTTCCACCCTTAAGTTGGTTTTTGACTATGAGGCCATAGTCGGATTCAAGCTTAGGGGGGTGGCTGGAACAGCTCTATCTTTTATCTTTTCTTTAGTTGTTTTAGTTTCTGCTTTGTTATTTGTTTTTGCAATTTTAAGTTTTTATGTAGGATCCACATCTATCTAGTGTAATTGTGGATGTCGTAAAAATTGTCATCTAGCTGTTTTCATGGGGAAATTAAAGGGAATTGAAAATTTTTTCTGTGTCATTTAAATAGCTTTACTTGGTTGTCCTTGGGGAACTTTTTCTATGAAAATGATTGATTATGTCAACTTTGAACCAATATGTCATACCCACACCCTTTGACTCATGGAAAGTGGATAGTAACGGTTGTTTGAGCCTAACCTAATCAAATGGTAATGAGACCTTAATCAGATGTAAGAGAAAGCACCCTTTTTACTACTACACATGTCAATAAGGAGGGACACATAATTTTCTTTTAAGGTTCAGTCACTTAATCTTGTGATCATTCCACCCCATTTCCTATAATCCACCAAGAATTGGAAGTAAAGTGCAGTTTCAATTTCTTTTGCGTGCATGGCATGTAGATAGGTTTTGCATTGTTATTTTCATGTTTTTGCATAGAATAATAAAAAAAAATATATAGTGATACATGCACATTACCTTTAGGTGCATGTCATGTAGTTGCACTCACAATTTCATGATTTTCATGCATAGGCACACCATGTATCTCAGTTTTCCTAAATAGGTGATCTAATTTGTTCCATACCCTCGAAATAAAGCAAGGATCTCCAATTGGAAAGAAAAAAAAACAGAAGAAAAAAAAATTCTGGAAATATGAACAAATGTTAAAAAAAAAAAAATTTAGAAGGAAATGAAATAAGAGGGAGAAAGGAATGATATCACTTGTATAACAGGGGAATTGAGTACATGATGTGGCTTGAGTAGATTTCTATCTCATTTTGAGGTAGAAGGTTAGGGCATGCATCATTCCACCCGCTTTTAGGCGGTAGGGCATTCTTAATGTGCATTTGCATCATTTAGGGCATTTTGTTATATGCATTTTGAAACTGTGTAATACTTCCAAATTCTCCCATGAACCACCCATTCCATCCACCCGTTGCTCGGATTGGTAGGCCACCGTGATTTTCTCCTCACTCATGTTTATCAGGAGAACTGCTTCCATGTAGATGGTAGTTAGGGCGAGCAACGTAGAGTAGGTGATCACAAGATGCACCATGGCTGAATCGGCGAACTTTATTATGATAACTGCCTTATGTGATAGTGTTCATCAGTTTGAAGGATAATTTCTTTTATTGATGGTTATTGTCGCCTATAGGGTAATTACTGTTCTGTGATTAGGGTAGGCCGGTTTGAGAACGTCCAGTGGGAGTCATTTGTGAGGTGGGTTGGTGTTTTGATTGTTAGTTGACATTCGCAATTTTATTCTAAGGATTAGTTGCTCGAGGGCGAGCAATGTTTAAGCTTAGGGGAGTTTGATGCGATGATTTTGAGTCGCATTTATAGACCTTTTTCATATGTGTTTTGTGCCTTAATTACCCATTTTCATGGATAATATTGCATAATTCACTTTATTTGGTCTTTGCCATCATTTTATATCAAATCCCCTTTATTTCATTATTTTAAGCATTATTGATCATCTTATCATAAATCGTGTGGATTTATTTGGTCTTGTTGTACAATTTCAGGAAAAACAAGTATCTACATCCGTCGATACCATCGACGGGTGTCGATACCATCGACCAAGCCACAGGTTGTCAGCCGAGAAGAGCAATACAGAGTCGATACCATCGACGCCCAAGTCGATGGAATCGAGATGTCTCCAGGCTGCTAGCGAGGATTAAGTCGATACCATCGACGGATGTCGATGCCATCGACACAAGGAGAGCTACAGCGTCGCTAAACGACAACAACCGACGCTAAAGGAGTCGATACCATCGACACCCAAGTCGATGGTATCGAGATCACCACAGGCGCTCAGAATAAAAGAAAGGAAAGCTGCCGCTAATCCGCTGGGTCGATACCATCGACCCGCGTCGATGGTATCGACGCCGGCAGATATGCGTTGGATCTGTTTTGATATCAATCGGACGGCTGTCATTATTTGACGACCTAATTAGGGACTTATACCTAATGACGGCCGCCCAGACAAAGGAGGGATCTCATATTTGGATTGCACGAGTGCCGAGGAGGAGAGAAAGGAGAACGGAGGCCGAGAAGCTCATACCGGGTGATTCGGACGCTGCCGAAGACAATTTCCACCACCGACAGGCGGGGGAAGCTGTGTTCTACGCCAAGGATCCACCGGTTCTTCTCCGTTCAGGGGTTTTCCCATCTATTTCACGTTTTTCTTATGAATTCCCCAATTTCTACCATGTATTTGTGTAAGATGAACATGAGAGGCTAAAACCCTCAATCTTTAGGACCGGGAGTAGCCCGGGGATACATTGTATGATGATTTTATATTGATAATTCATATTTTTTTTTTCTCATATCCGTGGTATAAATTCGTTTTCTCTATTGCTATTGTTATGCTTGATCACCATAATAGTAAATTAATGCCCTTAATCACTTCGACAGAAGGATTAACGGTTGAAAAGAAACGAATTCTACATTAATTAATAAAACCCTTGACAAAGGAGTTGTAAAATTAATGGTGGGAACTGAGGGACCGATCCTAATGCGCTTAGTTTAGGGGAATGATTACTACGACGGTGGAATCAACCTAAACCTAAGTAGTGAATTACACCACGACAGTGGGTAATTCTCATTTCAGGCCACTACCCGGATAGAGAGAGAAGTGTGAGGAATTATATGAAATCTAATACAATGTTGACCCGCGGTGAAACCGCCATCCTAAAGATATCCTTTTAATTGATTAAATTAACCTTTAATCGATTATTTTCTTTGTTTCATTTTTATTTTCTTTTAATTTCAACAACAAATTCTACTTTGTTAATCGGTCTAGCTGATTGCGATTAGTTAGTAGAAGTCTCCAATAATTCACGTATCCCTGAGTTCGACTCGGGCCTCACAAGGCCTATATTACTCGACGCGTATACTTGCGTTTAAGCGCGTAGTAAAATACACGTCAACATGGACACGAGGAAAGTGTACGAGGAGATCATGAAGAGGAAGTTCGAGGCCACCCGGTATGTGGACCGGGGCATGATCAGGGACTTGGGCTTCGAGGCCAACTTGGCCTATGTGTTGGCCGGGCAAGCGCGGCACACCGGTCGCTTCTATGAGATGGACTGTCATGCGGATGGGCAGCCGTTCTTTGGCGAATGGCCCACATACAAGGAACTGGTGGCCGAGTTCATGGCGTCCCTTGATATCTGCGTCGTACCAAACGACGTGGTACCATCGGACCAGACGTGGATCCAGGGAAGGGTGACCTTCCGTCTATTCAACAACAATTACAACTTCACGTTGAAGCAGTTCAACGACATCTTCAACTGGAACCACAGCCGCCACGATCACCGACGTCCCGACGCCCGCACCGACTACGACAAGATCTTCTCCGAGCTTTGTACGGTACCGGCAGGGAAGACTGTGAGCTACCACAACGCCGCGGTAGCTGATTTTGAACACCCGTTCGTCCGGGTATTGCATAGGATGCTTAGCTTGACCTTCTTCGGGCGGAGCGATCTTGCTTTGAGCAAGTTTCAGGAGAGCGACTTGTTCTTTCTGTACGCCCTCCTGAAGCGTCAAGAGTGCAACTGGGGAGCATTCTGGTTACAGCGCGTCATGGCGGTGAAGCGGAGCACAAGGAAGGCTCCAATACACTTTGGTGGTCTTGTCACCAAGTTGGCGCTTTACTTGGGGCTGAACTTTCAGTCCATGACTCCGATTTCTACGCGGAGTAAGGTGAACGTGCAACACTTGCACCGTTCAAACCTCATTCTTATCCGGGACGGGTTGGCGTACGCTCATTGCCACGTCAACCAAGCTTACCAGGAGGCATCCCTGCCGGACGACGTCTTCCACATCGAGGGCAAGCAGCATTTCCGATGGCCCATCATAGCCATCGAGTCCTCGGAAGAAGAAGGCGGAGGTGACGACCAAGAAGGCGAGGCGGAGGAAGACGAGGAGGCTTTCACACCTCTTCGAGCACGCGTGGCACCACGGAAGCGTCCTAGGATGCATCCGGGTGCATCTTCATCATCTCAGCCCCCGCCGCCATCACCACAGCAAGAACAGCCAGCTGCGGATCCCTACTCCATGCAAGGGATGTATACCATGCTGCAGGACATCCAGCAGACGCAACACCAGCATATGACTTTGTATACCGGCATCCATGAGACAACGGGCCGGTTGCTTGATAATCACAGGGCTATGTTCGAGAACGAGCGGCTCATCCTCGCCAACCAAGAACAAATGCACAACCGGTTGCAGCGGATAGAGACGCAGCAGGAGCCCTTCTTCGACCACTACTGGAGTCGAGACTACTTTGGAGGTTATCCACAGCCTCCGCCGAGGACCCACTATGATCCAAGCTTCCAGGGGGAGTACCCGTCTTGGGATCCTACGGCACCACATTACCCACCACCGCCTTCACAAGATTGATCAGGGTATCACTGTTCCACCCTTAAGTTGGTTTTTGACTATGAGGCCATAGTCGGATTCAAGCTTAGGGGGGTGGCTGGAACAGCTCTATCTTTTATCTTTTCTTTAGTTGTTTTAGTTTCTGCTTTGTTATTTGTTTTTGCAATTTTAAGTTTTTATGTAGGATCCACATCTATCTAGTGTAATTGTGGATGTCGTAAAAATTGTCATCTAGCTGTTTTCATGGGGAAATTAAAGGGAATTGAAAATTTTTTCTGTGTCATTTAAATAGCTTTACTTGGTTGTCCTTGGGGAACTTTTTCTATGAAAATGATTGATTATGTCAACTTTGAACCAATATGTCATACCCACACCCTTTGACTCATGGAAAGTGGATAGTAACGGTTGTTTGAGCCTAACCTAATCAAATGGTAATGAGACCTTAATCAGATGTAAGAGAAAGCACCCTTTTTACTACTACACATGTCAATAAGGAGGGACACATAATTTTCTTTTAAGGTTCAGTCACTTAATCTTGTGATCATTCCACCCCATTTCCTATAATCCACCAAGAATTGGAAGTAAAGTGCAGTTTCAATTTCTTTTGCGTGCATGGCATGTAGATAGGTTTTGCATTGTTATTTTCATGTTTTTGCATAGAATAATAAAAAAATATATATAGTGATACATGCACATTACCTTTAGGTGCATGTCATGTAGTTGCACTCACAATTTCATGATTTTCATGCATAGGCACACCATGTATCTCAGTTTTCCTAAATAGGTGATCTAATTTGTTCCATACCCTCGAAATAAAGCAAGGATCTCCAATTGGAAAGAAAAAAAAACAGAAGAAAAAAAAATTCTGGAAATATGAACAAATGTTAAAAAAAAAAAAATTTAGAAGGAAATGAAATAAGAGGGAGAAAGGAATGATATCACTTGTATAACAGGGGAATTGAGTACATGATGTGGCTTGAGTAGATTTCTATCTCATTTTGAGGTAGAAGGTTAGGGCATGCATCATTCCACCCGCTTTTAGGCGGTAGGGCATTCTTAATGTGCATTTGCATCATTTAGGGCATTTTGTTATATGCATTTTGAAACTGTGTAATACTTCCAAATTCTCCCATGAACCACCCATTCCATCCACCCGTTGCTCGGATTGGTAGGCCACCGTGATTTTCTCCTCACTCATGTTTATCAGGAGAACTGCTTCCATGTAGATGGTAGTTAGGGCGAGCAACGTAGAGTAGGTGATCACAAGATGCACCATGGCTGAATCGGCGAACTTTATTATGATAACTGCCTTATGTGATAGTGTTCATCAGTTTGAAGGATAATTTCTTTTATTGATGGTTATTGTCGCCTATAGGGTAATTACTGTTCTGTGATTAGGGTAGGCCGGTTTGAGAACGTCCAGTGGGAGTCATTTGTGAGGTGGGTTGGTGTTTTGATTGTTAGTTGACATTCGCAATTTTATTCTAAGGATTAGTTGCTCGAGGGCGAGCAATGTTTAAGCTTAGGGGAGTTTGATGCGATGATTTTGAGTCGCATTTATAGACCTTTTTCATATGTGTTTTGTGCCTTAATTACCCATTTTCATGGATAATATTGCATAATTCACTTTATTTGGTCTTTGCCATCATTTTATATCAAATCCCCTTTATTTCATTATTTTAAGCATTATTGATCATCTTATCATAAATCGTGTGGATTTATTTGGTCTTGTTGTACAATTTCAGGAAAAACAAGTATCTACATCCGTCGATACCATCGACGGGTGTCGATACCATCGACCAAGCCACAGGTTGTCAGCCGAGAAGATCAATACAGAGTCGATACCATCGACGCCCAAGTCGATGGAATCGAGATGTCTCCAGGCTGCTAGCGAGGATTAAGTCGATACCATCGACGGATGTCGATGCCATCGACACAAGGAGAGCTACAGCGTCGCTAAACGACAACAACCGACGCTAAAGGAGTCGATACCATCGACACCCAAGTCGATGGTATCGAGATCACCACAGGCGCTCAGAATAAAAGAAAGGAAAGCTGCCGCTAATCCGCTGGGTCGATACCATCGACCCGCGTCGATGGTATCGACGCCGGCAGATATGCGTTGGATCTGTTTTGATATCAATCGGACGGCTGTCATTATTTGACGACCTAATTAGGGACTTATACCTAATGACGGCCGCCCAGACAAAGGAGGGATCTCATATTTGGATTGCACGAGTGCCGAGGAGGAGAGAAAGGAGAACGGAGGCCGAGAAGCTCATACCGGGTGATTCGGACGCTGCCGAAGACAATTTCCACCACCGACAGGCGGGGGAAGCTGTGTTCTACGCCAAGGATCCACCGGTTCTTCTCCGTTCAGGGGTTTTCCCATCTATTTCACGTTTTTCTTATGAATTCCCCAATTTCTACCATGTATTTGTGTAAGATGAACATGAGAGGCTAAAACCCTCAATCTTTAGGACCGGGAGTAGCCCGGGGATACATTGTATGATGATTTTATATTGATAATTCATATTTTTTTTCTCTCATATCCGTGGTATAAATTCGTTTTCTCTATTGCTATTGTTATGCTTGATCACCATAATAGTAAATTAATGCCCTTAATCACTTCGACAGAAGGATTAACGGTTGAAAAGAAACGAATTCTACATTAATTAATAAAACCCTTGACAAAGGAGTTGTAAAATTAATGGTGGGAACTGAGGGACCGATCCTAATGCGCTTAGTTTAGGGGAATGATTACTACGACGGTGGAATCAACCTAAACCTAAGTAGTGAATTACACCACGACAGTGGGTAATTCTCATTTCAGGCCACTACCCGGATAGAGAGAGAAGTGTGAGGAATTATATGAAATCTAATACAATGTTGACCCGCGGTGAAACCGCCATCCTAAAGATATCCTTTTAATTGATTAAATTAACCTTTAATCGATTATTTTCTTTGTTTCATTTTTATTTTCTTTTAATTTCAACAACAAATTCTACTTTGTTAATCGGTCTAGCTGATTGCGATTAGTTAGTAGAAGTCTCCAATAATTCACGTATCCCTGAGTTCGACTCGGGCCTCACAAGGCCTATATTACTCGACGCGTATACTTGCGTTTAAGCGCGTAGTAAAATACACGTCAATGCCCATGCTCATGTGAGTCAACATCTAATGTTGTGTTAATATGTATCTCAAATAGTCTAATCTGGATGAAGGAATGAAGCTTTAACATTAAGAGGATGACATTCCCATAACATAGATTCGATCTGGATATCAGCAAAGAAGGAGTTATATGATTGATGTAGCGCTAGTAGCCATACTTGGTTGAAGTTGTTCTCTAACTTCTCCAATTAATTGGGTGGCAATGAAGTCTTGTTAGATTCCCATAATTGACTACTAGATCATAATAGGAATATAGATATCACTACTAACATAATTTGGAGCCTATAGGGTCACACACATAGGATGCATAAGAAATATTAGTATAATGGTGGACACAAGATTCATCATTTACTAAAAGATTTAAAAAATCAATCATCATTAGTGGGATGATTGGAAGCCTAAAAGGCCAACCGGAAAGTCTAGTCACCTGACCTGACAAACTAATTGACCATATGGAAGGTGTAGTTGATTGGCAAAGTTGAGATCCAACCAATCAGTTGACTAGCTAGTACTATCATCAAACTATACCACATCAACCAATTCGTTGTTTGGCTGGAGCAGTCACCTGAATGGATTGGATCAATGAATTGAGTAATTAGATCCATTGTGTTTTGACCTAGTCTAGTCACTAGACTAGATTGGCTTCCTGACTAGAAGTACTATACATGCCACTAAAAAGGTATCCTCCCCCAACAAGTTGATTGACTGGACTAAGCCAGTCACATGATTGGTTGTCCATGAGCAAACTGATAAAAAGTGGCAACTGTCTTTTTATTTCTTAGGATCTATTAGAAATTGTTTATTCATTCCACTCTGATAGAAAATGACATGAAATCCAGGATTTTAGTTACACCTTTTGAAACATGAACCCTAGTTGTCATTACCAAAATGAGAAAGAGAAAAGGAGAAGTTGAGTAATGCAAGCACATTTCCAACAGAAATGATGCTTCTTCCTGTCGGCTCTTGGAGTACAACGTGGAGTTTCCATTAATCTATGTTAATGATATAGAGATGTAGATACCTTAATGACTATGCCAGAAGAATGTCATCCACATATTCGTATGTCTATATTTTTATAATAACCATCGCCTGATCCACTCTCCAAAAAAGGTATATATCAAAATCCTTCCTTCCTAATATATTTTTGTTAATAAAATTTACTCGAGGGAATGTGGATTTATAAATTTTTGTTACTTATGTTAGCCTCTTACCTCCATGAATCCCTACAGCAAGAACAAAAATATAACTCATATTATTATTTTACTTTATATTGATGGTGTCCTAATGAAAGGTTTGGTAGTCATATATTTTTATAATGATGATGGTATATGTGTTTCCTTTATATATGAATATTGGGTTAAGTGGTATCTATATCTAGAGACCTTTGTCTTTACTTGATCGGATGTTGTGTTAAGTGGTATATGGATCATTTCCTTTTTCCTGATCAGTTTTTAAGGTTAATTGACAAATTTATATTGCAAGTACAATGGAAACATAAAATTAATACATTGCTTTGTCATAACAATAACTCTTAGAAATGGATATTTTTCATTTTTTCTATATAAAACTTGCCAAGCTATATTTTGATACTACACCATTATACTTCTTTTGTTAGCAGCTATGTCCTTTATGGGCAGCACATACTCAATACATTTGTGCTACATTTGTTTCCTATTTTAATATTTCTCAGGTTCAGATGTAGTATACATACAATAATGGTGATATGTACATGTTCACATACAATTCACATATAATTTGTAAACCTATTTTTTTAATGAAATCATGTAAATCTTATATATTTTTGAATTATGTATTGTATTTATGTGTGATAATTCATGTGAAATTGATACCAATGTTTTGTTATGTGCATTTTTTTAATCCTCTAGCTAGTGTCACTTGTACAAATATAATGTTTAATGTAACTTTTGGTGATGTCAGTTCCTTAAAAAAATGACACTAATCTACCAAAAATGTCAGTTACTCATGCAAACTGTCACCATATCTGAAGTCCTAGCCATTTAGAAAAAACACAAGTACCACTTTAACTTTAACATCAGTTCCTATTCAGAGAAACTGACATCTAAAATTTCCCGTGAAATACAATTTTTTAGGGAAAATTTTTCCTCCAAACTTTTCACTCAGGCATCGATTTTTACACAACCGACGACAGAATGTTCGCATCATGTCCCTTCAAAAAAAGTTATCCCCCCAT